>CM035131.1:21015187-22222687 GCA_020205605.1 Panax ginseng | reverse complement strand
CTTTGAATATCTCTAAACAAGTGTTGAAACATTTAATATTTTGTATTGGATATATCAATGGTCATTAGAAATATCTAAAGTTTTATTCTTCTAAGCTAAGTATTCTAGAATGCTCTTGTAATCCTATAAATACCAATGATTGTAATCACTTTTATGAGCAAGAGAGAAATAGTAAAAAACAAAAGTTCAGTTTATATAATCATTTTTCTCCTTCATTTAGATTACAAATTAGTATCAGAGCTTTCTCTTGTAGCAGCCAAAACTTCATAAGCTGTTGACTGGGTGGAAGATGATGCACTGCTAGCTTCTTGACAAGCTGCTTATCTAAAGTAATTGATATGTGTGCATGGGTCCACCACGAAGATAAAGTACCAAGTGATTGATGCTCTTGTTAAGGTTGAAGCAGAAAAAGAAATTAAAGTAGCGCTAACAACAAAGATCCAAAAACCCGAAGCAGTAGAGAAGAAAAAGCAAGCTGCGGAGCATTAATTAAAGAAATGGCAAATTCTAATAACATGACTTCACTTATTCCTCGTTTTGGTGGAGAAAATTATGATTATTGGAGAAAAAATATGATATTATTGCTCAAGTCAATAGATCTATGGAATATTGTGGATGAAGGATATGAGGATCTGAGAAAACGAAGATGCTTTGACACATGCACGGAAAAAATAATTTGAAGGAAAATCGAAAAGAAGAATGACAAGGCGCGTTTCAAATTTATCAAACAATTGAGATGCGGTGTATGAAAAGAGTTGCTAAAGCTAAAAGTTCAAAGGAAGTTTGGGAGATTATTCAAATTACATACAAAGGTGTGGAAAAAGGTAAAAAAGATGCGCCTCAAACCTTAAGAACGAAATTTGAAAAATTAGAAATGAAGGAGAATGAAAGTATTTGATTATTTTACAAGAGTTAATTGATTTATAAATCAAATGGCATCCAATGGTGAAGTTTTAGATGATGAGAAAGTTGTTGCAAAAATTCTTACGTAGTTTACCACCAAAATTTGATTATGTTGTGGTAGCTATTGAAGAATCAAAAGATCTATCATCTCTTACTATTCAAGATTTGCAAGGGACCTTGAAGGCTCATGAAGTAAGGATAAATCAAAGAAATCCTTCTCTCTTCTGATCAAGCTCTTAAATCCCAAGTTTCATTTACGGGGAGGTAGTGGTTTTCACTATGGTTAGTGGTGCGTGGTGGTAAATGGCAACTTCAGAGGTAAAGACTTTCATTTTCAAAGGCGGAGGAAGAGGTTATGTAAACAAAAATGATTCAAATGAAGGTGGAGAAAATTTGAACAAAAACTTCCAAAGAGGAAGAGGTCGTGGTTATCAAAGAGGTAAGTGGCTATCAAAGAGGAAGTGGCTATCAAAGAGGAAGAGGTCGTGGCTATTTTGAATGTTACCATTGTCATAGACCCAGTCATACATATAAAGAATGTCGTTTTAGAATGGAGGAACACAAAATGAGGCCAGGATTGATGCATGAAAACAAAAGCTGATGAAAAAGATGTCTGAAGATACTTTGTTCTTTGGCATTTCAAGGTGATGATAAGGATGATGTTTGGTATTTAGAGCGATTGGTGCAAGCAAACATATGATTGAAAACAAGAACTTATTTTAGACTTGGTTGAATCTAACCATGGACGGTAAAAATTGGAGATGATGAGCTTACAAAATTCAAGGTGTTGGTGAAGTTATTTTTCAAACAAAATCTGAAAAAGTGGAAGATGTAAAAGTTTATTATGTTCTGGTTTAAAAATAATTTGCTTATACCGGTCACCTTTTGAAGAAGGGTTTGATATTCATTTTCATGATAATGCTTGTTTTTTTCGTCAAAAAGAAATCGGTGATAGCAACAATTGGAGTAACTTCAAATAATCTTTTCTATAAAACTTGAGTTCTTAACATTTCTTGTTTCACTACTATTATTGATAAAGGAATTTCCAAGTTGTGGCATAGCGGTATGGTCATTTAAATTATAATGACCTAAAATTGCTAGCGACAAAGAAGATGGTTGAAGGACTTCCTCAAATTAATCAAACAAATCAGATTTGTGAAGCATGTCAACTTGGAAAACAACATAGAGAACCGTTTCCTCAAAAATCTTTGTGGAGATCAAAAAGGGTGTTGGAACTAGTTCATTCAGATTTATGTGGACCAATGTCGGTTACTTCTCATGGAGGTAACAAATATTTTATTACCTTTGTTGATGATTTCTCGAAAAAAGTTTGGGTTTATTTTCTCAAAGAAAAATCTGAATCATTTCAAGCTTTTAAGGAATTCAAAGCTGAAGCTGAAAAATTTTCTGGTTGTCAAATTAAAACAATAAGCCGAAGCGGTGTCGTGAATATCTTCAATTGAAAGTATTGCAAAAATGATGGAATTAGGCATGAATTGACGATGAGGCATTCACCACAACAAAATGGTGTTAGTGAAAGAAAAAATCGAACCATCATGGAAATGGCAAGATCATCTTTGAAAATGAAAAAGGTAGATAAAGAGTTTTGGGCGGAAGGCATATCTTGTCTTTGTTTATTTGATTAACGGATCTCTACAAAAAGTCGAACAATTGCACACCTCATGAAGCATGGTTTGGAGTGAAGCCAAAAGTTAGTCACACGAGGACCTTTGGATGTGTTGCTTATGCACATATTAGGATGCATTGAGGAACAAATTGGATGATAAATCGAGAAAAGTGTATTTTTATAAACTACGATGAAAAAGCAAAAGCTTACAAGTTGTACAATCCGGTGACCGAGAAGATAGTGATTAGTCGAGATGTTGATTTGATGAAAATTCTTCATTTAATTCAGGAGTTGATTTTCACGAAAATTGGCCAAGTTTTTGTGATACTAATGATGATTCTCAAGATGAAAGCGAGCCTATTTCTCCAAGACACTCTTCTCGTGGAAACTCTCCACGAGTCCCCTCAAAGCACTCCTCGAAAAGAGAACAAAGGAGCTTAAGAGAAATTTATGAGTCAATAAAGCAAATTGATTCGGATGATCTTGTATTTTTGCTTTCTTTGCGGGGAAGAAGATCAAATTTCTTATGATGAAGCATCAAAAGAAGAAAAGTGGAAACAAGCCATGAAAAAGAAATGAAAGCCATTGAGAAGAATGAAACATGGGAGACTTACAAATCGCCTCCGAACAAGATTTCTATTGGCGTAAAATGGGTATATAAAACAAAAATGAATTCGGATGGCTCCATCAACAAAAAAAAAAGCGAGACTAGTAGCAAAGGGGTATAAGCAAAAGGAAGGAGAAGACTTCAACGGAGGTATTCACTCCAGTTTCTAGACTTGACAACATTAGTTTGCTTATCTCTCACTTACACTCAAAATAATTGGAGTATATTTCAAATGGATGTGAAATCTGCATTTTTGAATGGTTTTTGGAAGAAGAAAGTTTATGTTGAGCAACCACTGGTTTTGTGAAGAAGGAAAGAAAACAAAGTTTACAAATTGAAGAAAGGCGCTTTTATGGTTTGAAACAATCACCAAGGGCTTGGTATAAGCCAAGAATCAATTCATACTTTGAACAAAATGGTTTTTGGAAATGTCAAATGCGAGCCCACTCTCTACATCAAAGGCACATCACAAAAAAGCTTCATGGTTGTAAGTCTTTATGTTGATGATCTCATTTTGACTGAAATAATTTGAAAGTGTTGAAAGATTTTAAAGACTCCATGATGAAAGAATTTGAAATGACAGACTTGGGAAAGTTACATCATTTTCTTGGCATTGAAGTTCATCAAACCAAGAAAGGAATTTTCATTTCACAAGAAAGTTATGCAAAAAAAAATTTTAAAAAATTGAGAATGGAGAATGCAAATCACATATCAACTCCATGCATCATGAGGTTAAAATTAAGTAAAGAAGGTGAAAGCGAGCTTGTGAATTCTACTATGTTTGAAGTTTGGTGGGAAATTTGATGTACTTAGCTACAACAAGAAGACCGGATATCATATTTGCGATAAGTTTAGTAAGTAGGTTCATGGAGAAACCATACTCTAATCATTGGGAGGCTATGCAAAAAGAATTACTGCGATATGTCGAAGGAACCATTGATTATGGTATTTTTTATCAAGCTAGTATTACGATTAATCTTGTTGGATATCTTGTGATGACTTAGCGAAGCGTTGATGATAGTAAAAAGCACTTGAGGCTATGTTTTTAGTCTTGAAGTGGCCCAATTTCATGGTGTTGAAGAAACAATCTGTTGTTGCTCTTTCTACAATGAAATCTGAATATATCGTTTGCTTCTTTAGCGGGATGTCAAATTGTTTGGCTCGAAGGAATTTTGGAATGTCTAAAAGCATAAGCGATTTGTCCAACAACACTATTTTGTGACAATAGTTCAACCATTTCGATAACAAAGGATCCGATTACTTCATGGAAGAACGAAACATATTAAGTATTCGATTTCATTTCTTAAGAGAATTGGTAAAGAAGGCATTATTCAAGTGGAGTATTGCAAGGCGACGGAAGATCGGTTAGCGAGATATTTTCACAAAGCCTTTAAGCGAGAGAAGTCTTCAAGAGAAATGTTGAAAGTTTGGGAATAAAAAGCAAATTTGGTTTACTGGAGGCATTGTTGGGAAGCTAAACCAAATTCTTGGTTTTCTACATTCATAGATTAATTTGGTTCTTTGAATATCTCTAAACAAATGTTGAAACATTTAATATTTTGTATTGGGTATATCAATGGTTATTAGAAATATCTAGAGTTTTATTCTTATAAGCTAAGTATTCTAGAATGCTCTTGTAATCCTATAAATACCAATGGTTGTAATCACTTTTATGAGCAAGAGAGAAATAGTAAAAAAACAAAAAGTTCAGTTTATATAATCATTTTTACTCTTCATTCATTTAGTAACAAAGGTATTATTAAAATTAGTCTTTTTAGTTGTCTTCCTCTTTAGTCTTGTTTCATGTGGTAGTATTATCCCAAATAAAAGGTCAGTTAAATTAAAGAATATAGTACACCTTACATGTGAAAATTACTGCAGCTTAACTTACCTTTAATCGTAGACATTTTCAGTGAGTTGACCAGCCTAGGCCTGCTACTCAATTTGGTTAAATGAGCCAACTTGGTGTCATTATGTACTGCAAATTTTTTATCCATTTTATTACTGCGGCTAACTAAATGTGCCTCTTGTTGTCCTGCATAAATTTTCGGTTTTTATCATGATAGTTAATATATCACTAGAACTTTTTAGTAATTCCTCCAGTTATCCTCTTTTATGCCATCAAGGTTCATATATATAATATATCTACTTAAATCGGTTCTCTAATTTCACCATGCAGGTTGGTAAGACAGTGGATCTTGTAAAACAGAAGGGGGGGAAAGTCACTAGGGAGCCTGGGCCTGTCAAAGGTGGCACAACCGTGATTGCTTTTGTGGAAGATCCTGATGGCTATAAGTTTGAGCTTTTGGAGAGAGGACCTACACCTGAGCCTCTATGTGCTACGAGTGGGAGACCTTGATAGAGCCATAAATTTCTATAAGAAAGTAGGATTGAGATGTAAGCCGTGTATACTTGCTTTCCGGTTTGAATTTATATTTATGCATTTCTGTATGTTCCAAAAACTAGGTAATGATCTAGATCCTCTTTCTTATTGAATTTGAAGGCTTGTGGCATGGAGCTTCTCCGTAAAAGAGATAACCCTGAGTACAAGGTGAGCTCTTTGATTCATGTGTTAGGTAATATATTTGAAAACTTGGAATACAATTTCATATGTTAATACATCTTCAATTGCATAAGCTTTGTTACATTTCGTACTTGATGGTTCATGCCATCGGTTGGTCTTTGTTGTTAACAAAGTTCATTATGGCTGCAATATTGATTGTTATCTAAGATAAAAAATTATGGTTATATTTAGAATTGGCCCTTTGAAGCCTGAAACTTAGGTTCTTTCTTGATATTATTGTTTAGTTTAGTAAATTGTGTATATGTATTCTTAGCTGGGTTCAGTTCTATAAGATCAAATTTCTGAATATGATGATTTGCTTTGGTGTTCATGTTTCCTTAGAATTTAAGCATAAATATGTCTCGATTCTCATTTCTGGTCCATGTTTACACCCATGAAAGTGGCACGTGGGAGCCAGGTAGCAGTTTGTTAGATTAGTTTTACCTTGTCAGTGCCAGCTCCCGACTCCCGCTGGTGTTATAAGAAGTAACATAAAAGAGAGAGTTGCTCGTACATGCATAAAAGAACATTTTTCTGCCTAAACATAACTTTAATCTGAAATTCTTTATTTTTGTGAATGCTTAGACAAACCCCCTTGCGTTGGAACTGAGAGCTTGCTATTTAATCCGAATTACTATTTTTTGTAAGTGGACTAAAAGCACATCTAAATTTAATTTTAATATTTTTGGTGTTTGTTAACCTCCAAAAGTATTTTTATTGTGTAGAGATTTTGGTTCAAAAACACTTTTAGCATAAGCTAAAAGTTTGTGCTTTAGGAAAAATGGTGGGCCAATTTTTTTTAATAAATGCACAAATTTGTCCTTCAATAGTTGGAGGAAAAAGAATAAGAAAGTTCACACCACACACCTATCTACAAGTTTGTCCTTATTTTTCTAAATTCTTACACTGGTTGATAAGTTATTGTGCTTTACTTCCAGTACACAATTGCCATGATGGGTTATGGACCTGAAGATAAAAATGCAGTTCTGGAATATGACAAGGGGAATGGTTATGCTCAGGTGAATTGCTAGAATCTAATTAGCAGAGTTTGGGCAGAGGATGTATTATTTGCTTCAACTTTTATTATGCTCGTCATAGTCTTAGAAGACTAAAGCTCTGTTGTTAATTATAAGAAGAACCGTCTTTTACATCATCAGATTGCAATTGGCACAGACGATGTCTATAAGAGTACAGCAGCAATTAAAATGTTTGGAGGGGAGATTACTCGAGAACCCGGGCCCTTGCCAGGTCTCAACACCAAGATTACAGCCTTCTTGGATCCAGATGGTTGGAAATCGGTATGTCTTTTAAAAAACTGAGGAATATGAAATTTTAAAAGCTCTGTTACTTTGAGCGACTGTGGAACCTTCTAACACCACAATATTAAGCTTTATGTAGGGCCATTTCTTTACCCTGTTCATCTTAGAATTTTTCAAGTCTTAAACTCCAAAACAATATTTGATCGCCATTTATCTACTGTACAACTATAGTGATTCATGTTATCATGTTTCCACTTTCAATAATATTGAATGGATGTTTTAGTCATTTGAAAATATCTTCGGACATAGGCCTCTGTATATTCATGGTCTTTGGTAGGTTACAAAATCTAAAGTTGTTACATTGACACTACTTAAGTTTGTACAAAAACATCAACGTGATTTGTGTAATATTTCCTCGATGAATTTCTAGTCCATAAAGTTTAAGGCCAGCTAACACTCAGAATAGAGTTTATATGTCAATTTCTGCTGCTGGTTTATAGGTTTTAAATGTGTACAAAATCCTGGAGATATCATGCATGATATAAACTGTACAACAACTTTTATTTTAGCAAGGATTATTAAGAGTTACGTTTTTCGCTTATATGATTGCAAATTGGTATTGCATAATCTTTTTCTACTCTTTTCCTTTTTCTTTCTTCTCCTGCAGGTCTTTGTCGATAATATTGATCTTCTGAAGGAACTAGAGTGAAGTGGCATCACTATATTTGTAGCATGTGTATCTTCACTAAATCAATTGAGATAATTACGTCAATTTTGTTACTCTATATCTTTCTTTCCATTTGATTAGTTCTTCCATCCAAATGAGAAAATGCGTCGAATCCCCTACTGTAGATATTACCATTGTTTACACAACTATAATCACAGAGCTTAGTGCTTTTCTTGCAGTTTGGTGAAAACCAGTTCTTGTTTTTTAAGGATACATATGCAATATTATATATTTTGAAAGATTTAAAAAGAAAACTTATTTTTTTGACACCATAATATTAGTTTTTCCACTCAAAATTCATACATGGGAATGGCAATCTAACATATGCTGGATCCCCTCAACCCATATCAATTTGTCACCCTTGTTTCTGCATTCAAATTCGATTATCCTGTCAACAGTTTTTATCCCAAAGTAAGCCCTCTGCTCATTGCTATCCTCCCTCTCTCTCCCGGGCCATGCTGGAATGTCACAGTAGACTCCAGAGACAACACCTGCAGGCACAAAAAGCTTGATTCAGATGCAAGTGAGGTACAAGATGATTTGTGATGAAAAGGTACATTGTTGGTGTTTTGCTTACACTTCTTTTTCTTTGTGAATGTTCCTGCCATGTGCTTGCTTTTCATTTTTGCAACCACCTGATTGTCATTTCAGTTTTGAGAAAGGTATTGTAGCGATGATGTATATAGTTGAACATGATAATGAGGTCATGGGCACTCAAAAGAAACTTCCCTTTGGTGATTATGCTACAGAAGTATTAAAATATGATATTAATCCAGACTTGAAGAAGTAATTAATTTCTGGACCAACTTGAAAATAGCTTTTAAATTGATGTGTCTAATAATTTAGATGAGGATCTAGTGATTTCAGCCTTTTACCTGCCAATTTGAGTTTATGTTGAAAGAGACTTGTTTCCAGTGAAGATCCCCTGCATCAATATGTATAAAATTCATTCACTTTCTAATCCCTCTGTTGGGTTATCGTATGTAGTAATAATTACCTTTTCTTGTGCGTTTCAGAAGTTCACCTCCTTTGGAAACAAAGTTTAATGCTGTCGAATAATTTGAGTCTTTGCCTTCCTCAACCTGTTCCTCAGGCTGAGAAATGGTTGCAGCTCCCTTTTGCAGTCTTGCCCTTAGTGTGGCTGCTCCTCTCAAGGCTGCATTAGTAATTGTTTAAAGATATTAGATAGAATTTATGGAAGGATTGTTTATATCTTCCCTGTAAACCATTGAAATTTGAAATTGTTTAATTTTTGGCTAGGTCGATGAAAATTCAGGTTAAAAATACATTTATCAATTAGCAGAAGGCACTTTGGAAAGGCTCATGTAAAATATACTCAAGGTCAATCACTTGAAAGTATTTCAAGTTTAGGTTACTAGGAACTAGGAAGATATATCTACTCTGCCGAAATCATTGTTGATTGATATATTGGTTTTGGTAAAAGTTTGAGATGATTTCTCATTTCTGTAGTGTTCTGTCTTTAGAGTATGTGCTTGTTGAAAGCAGTAAATAGTGTTACCGGTGGCTGCTCCAGCAGTTAGGGTCATGATATCACCATTAGTCCTTGCATTAATTGCAGAACCAACAGCTGTTAATATTTGCTCATTATCAGCTCCCATATCCTCTGCAATCTCAATGCAATGTGAAGCTACTAGTGCTGCTGCAGAGGCAATTGCAGCAGATGTTTTTGAATGTGCCTTGTGTTGGGCACTTGACGCTTCAGGACATGTCAATGAAGAGGCTGCAAGAGCAGCCACAGCAGCAGCGACCCCTGCCACGGACACTGCTGCGTGCAATTGGGCATTCTGAGTTCTAAGCTCGTGCTTCCTTCTCTCTTTTTGATCTTTTATCCATCTACCCATGTTCTTTCCCTTCACGATATTCCTGTAGAGCTGCAGAACAAAGATGATAATGGTCATGTCAATGAGAATGGAATGGGAGTGATGATTATGCTAATGATAGGAGGATAGATAAAAAATAGGTACCCCATTTCTCAGCAACTGTTGACTAGAAATAAAATCTGGGTTGAGAGCTTCGTGAAGTAAAAACAGTTCCTGCTCAGGTATAACTGTTATCAGAAATAATAAGAGATGAAAGTATGAAACCCTTACATGTAGTCATATTTTGTACTTCATATAGCTCTATCAAAATCAAGTTACCGATAACGGTTCTGATGGATTATAAATCTGTTCTAAGTTAGTTTTATGGATGGGTTTGATAACAAGGCTTAGGTTGCAAATTAGTTGGCTGTTTGCTCAAGAATATAGAATGTACTTAGTCACAGGTTGATCTAATGTACCATTGGACAGAGTCAAGTACAATAGAAAATACTTGAATTCAAGACCTTGAAATTATGTCATAATGTTATATCCACTTTAACAGATTGGAAATTTTTATTATGTACATCCTCTTCCGCTTTCTCAGGCTATAGAGTTTTTAAAGAAATTTTTACAGGATGGCACTATGGGAGTTGTATGAACTCTAGACCTTCTCTTTTTAGAGTGTGTAGTTATTGCATATTATATTAGTTGTAAGAGCATAATCCGTTGTACTTAATTTGTGACAAGTTAATTATTCATTAATATATATATATACATACATATCTCAGGTAGGCACGTCTTGTGATTAAGTAATAGGTATATAACTCTAAAACCACTCAGTGGCAGCTTACAGACCTAAACTCAATTGCTAATTAGCATACACAAGTTATGAACGTGCCCGCACACGTGTCTATTATACTATATATATATATGTGTGTGTGTGTGTGTGTGTGTGTGTATTTATACAGAGAGAGAGAGACCTTTGTATTATCACTTCCTCTTGGTGAAGTTGGAGGGCTATCTGTCTTTGGTAATGGTTGATGTTGCTGTAAATATAGGAAATTATGCAAACATAAATAGTATTACCTCAGAGTCAAGAAGATAAAAAATTCAAGACTGTCTCAAACATATACATATTGTATACACACGAACTTTTGAAGGTTGACATGAATGTGTCCAATGGAGATTCAAGTACCTGGCCTAGTGCTTCAAAAAACACTAATCAAAGTCGGCTAAAGAGATCTTACTTCTTCAGCTGAGGCCACAGAGCTTCGACGATCAGCACCAACAGAACAGAAAAGGGATTTATTGGCATCTTTAACTGGTGCAGTATCGGTGTGAGAAAGAGCTTTCGAGAATTCAACAGCCGATATACTCCATGATCGTGCAAGAAACTCCATAGACTCCGTCGGAGTTTCTGGTGGTGGGCATGTCCAGCTGGCAGGACCATCTTCTTCTATGTTTTGGAGCTTACATTTCGAGCTAATAGACACTGCAACAATCATATAAAGCACAAAGTTAATAAATTGTGTAAAGTTTATTCAATTTATTGAGCCTATAAACCTTACTTTTGTCTTTGTTTGCACAAAGTTACTTTGCATGCAAAATGAAGATGATGAAGAAGAAGAAGAATAGTCGAGTATTTAAATTGGTTTTATTTATTGAAAATTATGTTTCAAAAGGAAGAGAAAATGGAAGTGGAGAGTACAAAGATGAAATAAAGTTGTGTCTCCAACTTCCTTATATTTTGTGTTTGTTTTTTTTTTTAAAGTGCTTTGTGTACTACATAAAGAGACCATTTTTATTTATCGAGCGGCGGGCTTCATGATGACTAATAATAGGGTTCATTGACTCCATTGTTACTGTCCAAACTGAGAAATTGGTGGATCCCCCTTCCTTTACATACATGGATGCCGCATTTAGTTGTTTCTTTTTGGATCTCTCAATTTTCAAGGTGTTTCCTTAGGTGCAGTTGTTGGGATGATGGTGTGAGAATGGAGTAATTCTTTGTGTCTCATATTTACTCTCAAATTTTGATTATGACCGTAACCCCTCAGTCTCGTCTCGAAATTTAACCCGAAGTATTATATATTATATTTGATTTGGCTCTCAAAAATTTCGATTCAGGTCATTCAATCAAGTTTTCGGACAGAAGGGAGGACACGAATTCAGTCGTTGGGTAAATGTTACAATGACAAATATCATGATAATGATGAGTAATGTTGTGGGCAAGGAAATCGTACCTTGCTAGGAGTTAGGGTTTCGTGTTGGCTGAGGAGGAGAGAAATCCACGAAGAGTATAGAATTGATTGGTTGATTGAAGAGGGGAGAACGACAGGTGGGCGATTACTCCAACGACGCGTGGCAGAACCCCTAGAATCCGGGAACCGTGTTAGGGTAACAGGGATTCCAAGAGCCTTCTTGAGTCCTTCGAGTTGAGAGAATGTTCAAACCCCTTTCTAGTGCTTTTAGGTGGAATCTCCGAGCCTTTAAGTCACCAAAAAGGGTCCTTTGATCTTCTGAAGAGTCCAAGTCTTGAGTCCAAGAGAAGTCTCAACTCTTTAGTGCTTTTAGGTGGAAAAATCCAAGCCTTTAAGTCACCAAAAGGGTCCAAGTCTTGTGTCTTCGAAGAGGTCCCTTTCCCAATGGAATGGAAGGGGTATTTATAGGGTTCTCTGAAAGTAGTCATGTGCAAGGCACATGCTTTCGAAAATTCCAAAAACCCTTTAGTCATTAGAATAATACCCATATTGCCCTCGTCCTTCTGTACCACCAATCCAATCCCTCAATCAATTCCCAAAACGAGCCGCCTCCACGAGTCTTACGCCTCCGGGACACGTGGAGGCTTATCCGGTTCAAGCACATTTATTTCGACTTTTCCATCTTCATTCCATTAGGTTATCACGAACCCTAATTTGCACATTTAATGAGGTCGTGGAACCCTAATTGTGCATTTAATTCAATTAGGTCATATGAACCCTAATTTTGCACTTGGGCCCACATTTGCCCCTATGGCGAGAGTCGCGTTTCCCAAATAGACGATCGTGCGAAAATTATAAGCCTTTGAATGATTTTGCGGGGCTCTTTCTTGAACAAATTGGGAACTTCTCCAAAAATCTTTTCATATCTTGTCCAATATTTGTTTCCTTATTTTTTTACGGCAATGGAAACAAGGAAATATAATCAAATATAAATAAATTTTAATCTAATAAAATCCTTCTTTTTTGGTAAATCAAACCTTAATTAATATTATTTTTTTTCAAAATAAAATCAAATCTTAATCTTATGTTGGAAAATACAATCAAAGCTTTCTTTGTTTTGGAAATAAATCAAATCTTAATCTTATTTTGGAAATAAAATCAAAGCTTTCTTTGTTTTGGAAATAAATCAAATCTTTCTATATTTTGGAAATAAACCAAATCTTTCTTTATTTGAAAGCAAAAGATTTTACTTTTTATTTATATATATATACATATATATAAATATGCATACATATATATATATATATATGCATATATAAATAATCTATTTTCAAAATTACCCTTGTTGGGAATAAAACTAAATCTTCTTTATATTTAGCAAATAATATCTTTATATATTTTTATTTAGAAATGAATTCAAAGATACTTATCATTTGGAAAATCTTAGCGAAGGAGTATTCATTTCAAGCGATTGATTGGTAGAACAACAGGACCTCAAAGGTATGAAGATATGTACCCCCCTGTGAAGTCGAGGCTTACATGGTCGGGCCTACATAAATTTTTTTTTTTTTAAGGGGTGAAAAAAGAGCGACCCTTAGGTGGCCTAAGGCAACATGGTCACTTCTAGGTGGCCTAAGGCAACATGAGGTCGCATACTAGGTGGCCTAAGGCAACATGGCCTAGGGGAACAATGAAGTTTTGGAGGAGCAATTACTATTTTGATCATAAATTTTGACTCGTTTGGAGTTTGAGCCCATAATATATCAAAACAAAGATATCGACGAGCCTTCTACAAAGTCAAAATGGTAGAACCCTAGGTGGCCTAAGGCAACATGGCCGAACCCTATGGGGAAAATGAAGTTTTTAGAAGAGCAGTTACTATTTTGATCATAACTTTTGACTCGTTTGGAGTTTCGGGGCCCATAATATATCAAAACGAAGATATCGACAAGCCCTACCAAGCCAACATGACCAAACCCTAGGTGGACTAAGGCAACATAGCCGAACCCTATGGGAAAAATAAAGTTTTAATAAAAAAAATGAAGTTTTTGGAGGAGCAACTATTTTGATCATAACTTTTGACTCGTTTGGAGTTTTGGAGCCCATAATATATTAAAACGAAGCTAGCGAGGAGCCCTACAAAGCCAACATAGTTGAACCCTAGGGGGGTCGAACCCTACAAATTTTTTTTTCCAGGACTCCCCAATCTTTCTTTTGTCTTTCGATCCCCATTACCTTGATTACATCTTGGTTTTTTTTTCCCTCGGATAATAAAGAAAGACTTGACGTTTCGTCCACGATGAACATGAAGGAAGAAAAAATGCTCTACATGCAGTGAAACCGCTCCAGATGGCCAAACCCCTAGGGGGCGAACCCTAGGGAGCCGAACCCTAGGGGGGCCGAACCCTAGGGGGCGAACCCTAACTCTTTCTGTCATTGTTTCATCTTCTTTTCAAGTGTTTTGAAGCTTTACTCTCGGATATTCCTCTTTGGCATGGTGTGCACTTCGAGCTCAAGCACTTTATTTGACGTCCCTTCCTTGCTTCTTTAGATCCCTTATGCTGAAAAGAATGTGGGCAAGGAAATCGTACCTTGCTAGGAGTTAGGGTTTCGTGTTGGCTGAGGAGGAGAGAAATCCACGAATAGTATAGAATTGATTGGTTGATTGAAGAGGGGAGAACGACAGGTGGGCGATTACTCCAACGACGCGTGGCAGAACCCCTAGAATCCGGGAACCGTGTTAGGGTAACAGGGATTCCAAGAGCCTTCTTGAGTCCTTCGAGTTGAGAGAATGTTCAAACCCCTTTCTAGTGCTTTTAGGTGGAATCTCCGAGCCTTTAAGTCACTAGAAAGGGTCCTTTGATCTTCCAAGAGTCCAAGTCTTGTGTCTGAAGAGAGGTCTCAACTCTTTAGTGTTTTTGGGTGGAAAAATCCAAGCCTTTAAGTCACCAAAAGGGTCCAAGTCTTGTGTCTCCCTTTCCCAATAGAATGGAAGGGGTATTTATAGGGTTCTCTGGAAAATAGTCATGTGCAAGGCACATGATTTCAGGAAAATTCCAGAAATACCCTTTAGTCATTAGAATAATGCTCATATTGCCTCATCCTTCAGCCACCAATCCAATCCTCAATCAATTCCCAAAAACGAGCCGCTCCCATTTAGTCTTCCGCCTCGGGACACGTGGAGGCTTATCCCGGGTCTAGCACATTTATTTCTGACTTTTCCATCTTCATTCCATTAGGTTATGCGAACCCTAATTTGCACATTTAATGAGGTCGTGGAATCCTAATTGTGCATTTAATTCAATTAGGTCATGTGAACCCTAATTTTGCACTTGGGCCCACATTTGCCCCCTGCGCGAGAGTCGCATTCCCAAATAGATGATCGCGCAAGAAAATTATAAGCCTTTGAATGATTTTGCAGGGCTCTTTCTTAGACAAATTGGGAACTTCTCCAAAAATCTTTCCATATCTTGTCCAATATTTGTTTCTTATTTTTTTCTCAGCAATGGAAACAAGGAAATATAATCAAATATAAATAAATTTTAATCTAATAAAATCCTTCTTTTGGTAAATCAGACATTAATTAATATTATTTTTTTCGAAAATAAAATCAAATCTTAATCTTATGTTGGAAAATACAATCAAAGCTTTCTTTGTTTTGGAAATAAATCAAATCTTAATCTTATTTTGGAAATAAAATCAAAGCTTTCTTTGTTTTGGAAATAAATCAAATCTTTCTATATTTTGGAAATAAACCAAATCTTTCTTTATTTGAAAGCAAAAGATTTTACTTATTTATACATATATATATATATAAATATATATATATGCATATAAATAATCTATTTTCGAAAATTACCCCTTATTGGGAATAAAACTAAATCTTCTTTATATTTAGCAAATAATATCTTTATATATTTTTATTTAGAAATGAATTCAAAGATACTTATCTTTTGGAAAATCTTCTTCAATGAAGGAGCATTCATTTCAAGCAAATTGATTGATAGAAACAACAGGACCTCAAAGGTATGAAGGGTAATTTTTACTAGGTAGTCGAGGCTTACATGGTGAAGACTACATACGGTAAAACCTTACATAGATTTTTTTTTTTTTTTTAAGGGGTGAAAAGAACGACCCTAGGTGGCCTAAAAGCAACATGGTCGCCCCCTAGGTGGCCTAAGGCAACATGGCCTAGGGGAACAATGAAGTTTTGGAAGATCAATTACTATTTTAATCATAAATTTTGACTCGTTTGGAGTTTCGGGGCCCATAATATATCAAAACAAAGATATTGACGAGCCCTACAAAGCCAATATGGCCGAAACCTAGGTAGCCTAAGGCAACATGGCAGAACCCTATGGGGAAAATAAAGTTTTTGGAAGAACAGTTACTATTTTGATTATAACTTTTGACTCGTTTGAAGTTTCGGGGCCCATAATATATCAAAATGAAGATATCGACAAGCCCTACAAAGCCAACATGACCGAACCCAGATGGCCAAACCCCTAGGGGGCGAACCCTAGGGAGCCGAACCCTAGGGGGGCCGAACCCTAGGGGGCGAACCCTAACTCTTTTGGTCATTGTTTCATCTTCTTTTCAGGTGTTTTGAAGCTTTACTCTCGGATATTCCTCTTTGGCATGGTGTGCACTTCGAGCTCAAGCACTTTATTTGACGTCCCTTCCTTGCTTCTTTAGATCCCTTATGCTGAACTCTTTTCTTCTTTTTTTTTCTTACAGCCCTCCACATTGAACATTCTCGCAGACTTGGGAACAACCAAGAGTCCCCATTTCTCAATGATTGGGAAAGGGTTCCCTCCTTTGGTCTTTTTCGTCGTCTTTTGGAAGCAAGTCCAAACTTATGCCCGTACAACTTTTCCTCCACCATAGAAGGAAGGCTTGTTTCTATATCCAACGGCTTGTGGAAGTTGGGATGACTTCTTGTCTGATTCATCTAACCACATTCAAGAATAGCAACATTGGATCGACTAGCTACTTAGGAATGCCGATTATGTGGATAGCTTTACATCCAAATTATGTAGGAACATTCATATCTAATAGGACCATGGTGTTCTTCTATCTACATATTCATCACCGCTTGGGTGAATGCACCTTTACTCTGGAGGATGTCTATGCCATCTTTCTAAAAGTATTTGCCCCTGCTAGCGTGAGTCACACTTTTGGTGAGATGATCGCCCAAAATATTATAAGTGTTGAAGTCTTGATTCCAGTGTCTGAACACTTCACTTCGGCTTGATGTTTTTCAATCCTCAAAAACAAAAGTCCTAGTAGAGGAACCTCTAGGGAGCAAACCCTAGAAGGGCGAGCCTTAGAGGAGCTCTCCTGGGATATTTTGAAAATCTTCGATCTAATCTTTCTTACCATCTCTTGAAATTTCTCTTTCTTTTGGAATCAAGAAGTCATTGAGAACCAAACATTTCGTGAAGGCCTGATAACTTCGAAGGCCTGATAGCCTCGAAGTCCTGCTGATAGTGTTGAAGACCTGCTGATAGCATCGAAGGCCTGATAATAGCCTTGAAAATCTATTGATAGTCTCGAAGACCTGCTGAGGGCCTCGAAGACCTGTTGATGGCCTCGAAGACCAAGCTTTAGGTTTTCCTCTATCTTCAATTCTACAGTGTCACTGACCTTTGGATCATGAATCGTCGTGAAGTTCTTTCATTTCTGTGACGTAAAATCATGTACATTTATTTCATACAAACTAACACTTGAATCTATACTTTTCTTTTCTTTTCCTTTTTTTTTCTTTTTTTCTTTTTTTTTTTTAGGAAATTTAAAAAACGCGTTCAAGTATAAGTGAAAGTTTTGTCAATTTATTGATAATAAAATTGCTTTTAACGAAAAGCATAACATTTCATATATAATAAATTTTGCTTTTGTTTGGTGAAAGCATAACGCTCACCACTTTTAGAGATAAAGTGTAACTTTTTGGGTCCGAGGGCTTATAGTCAAATTGCCTCATTCACTTTTGATGATAAAGTGTAACACTTTCGGGTGCCTCGTCACTGGGTCATCCAATTTCTTGGCAAGTCACGATCTACGAGGACTTGAAAATGGGTGCCTCGTCACTGGGTCATCTAATATTTTGGCAAGTCACCACTTAGGACTTGAAATCGGGTGCCTCGTCACTTGGTCGTCCAATTTCTTGGCAAGTCTAAATCTACGAGGACTTGACCACCGCTTAGAGTGGACCACAATCTTGGGGTTTTTTTTTTTTTTTTTTTTTTCAATTCTTGTGCCTCCTCCCTTGGTCATCCAATTTACTTGGCAAAGGATATTCCTGAGGACTTAAACCACCATTTTTGGTGGACCACCATCTTGGGTGGATTTTTAATTCATATGTAGTTCAAAGTTTGTTCGATGGTACGTAGAGCCAATATTTGAGTTCTTGACTTCCGGGACTACACCATGGGTGATGGTATTGCACGTTTCTTCTCCTAGTTCAATCTCCCCAGTCGCCAGTTTCTCATGGTATATCCTCCGTAGACTGTAACAGTCCATAGTGGAATGCCCTGCGTATTGGTGGTATACACAGAAGTCTGATCTTCTTTTCATTTCTTCAGTTACAACCGACCGGGGCCTTGGAGGTTTCACTACTCCGTACTCGACCCATTGTTCGTACAGGCTCCTGAACGCCTTCTCGCTGCATGTGATAGCCTCCGGAACTGGCATTCTAGTATACTTGTCCCTGTGCTTTTCTCTGTTTCGTTCAAATTTCTCATTCTTCTCCCTCTTGCCCCCTTGTGATTTTGACTGAGAATCCACTAAAGCCACAGTTGCTGTCCTCTTGCTCTTCCATGTATCCATCGCATGACTGGTGGGAAATGTCATGATTCCCCCCAAGTCTTGTGCAAAAGATGAGAGATTTGCGAAGGAATCACAAGCCTTGGTGATGAGGTGGGGCTTGAAGGCGTCTAAAGCACCATTGTTGCATATGCTAACCAAGTTCTTTTCTTCAATTGGCTCACGCACACTTCGCGTGCTTGGGCCTGAACCTATCCACATATCCGCGTGCTCCTCGTTTGGCTTCTGCTTGAATCGCATGAGCTCTACGATGGTTACCTGTTTCTGCACATAGAAGAATTTCTTAAAAAATTGCAATTTTAGATCATCCCAATCATGGACTGATCCCTTCTCCAAATTGTAGTACCAATCAAGAGAGCACTATCCACAAAGTCTTGTTGAATTCCTCATCAACAAGTTATGGTTGTTCACTTCATCATATCCTAGCCATGGAGACATCGACTCTCTGAACTCAGCAACGTGTTCTCCGCATTTCCTTTCTCCCCATTGTATTTTTTGGAAACTACGGTGGGTGCTCAATATACCTGTTGGGTAAGGTTGCCTCCGAATGTGTGCGGGGTGCGGAGGAGTAAAGTCTAACTCAGAGGGTCGAGATGTCCATCTGCGAAGTTGATTGATCACGCCGATCATATCATCCTTCGCCACGCATCGCTTGAGGGCGTGAACTCTCCGGGGAGTTGTGATATCTTTTGATCGGCAAATGTATATGGTAGAGAGGTTGGTTGATGCACGCTGCATCATGCACAACCGCAATCGGGTGGAAGTTCTTGGCTCACTCACCGGACATTGCTTGGAATGTTTGGCATTTGCACCGTGGAAAATGATGGGATGATGTTCGCTTTGAGGTTGGCTTTGCTTCCAACCTAGGTTGTGGCCCGTCACCACCGCTCGAGCTCCAAGTTGATTATCGAACCGATTGACTTTCCGTCAATGGAGGTACAATCTGTTCTCTCTTTGTTGTTGCTTTGCCATTGTTGTTGTCCTCCACTCCTACTTGTTCTCCATGCGAATTGCACGGGAACATGGCCTTGAAGGTAGGATCTGCGATCAATTCTTTGGTGGAAATTCCACATCTCTTCTTGCTTCCTTTGCATCTCCAAGATCATGGCCATCATCATACCTTGTCCTTCCGTGCTTCCTTCAATGTTTTGAGCATCTCCAACAGCACAACATTCATTTGTTCTCCACTTGCATCCTCGTCTTGCCTTTTCTGCGTTGGTTTGTTGTTGATTGGCCATGTATAGTGATGTTGAACTCCTTCCAAGCGCCTCTTTAATAAGTGGTTGGTCAAAATCCAGATTTGCGCTTGGAATGCTTGAGTTACTTGCCTTGAACCGGATCCGGTGAGGTAATGCTATTTGTTGGTGAAGGGCTCTTCCTAGTTCTCCCACTTCGAGTTGTGGGCATACCCTTCTTCACGAATTCTACACCTCCCCAAAGCAGAAGTCGCCAAATAAATGTGGGCAAGAAATCGTACCTTGCTAGGAGTTAGGGTTTCGTGTTGGTGAGAGAGAGGAGAGAAATCCACGAAGAGTATAGAATTGATTGGTTGATTGAAGAGGGAGAGAACGCAATTGGCGATTACTCCAACGACGCGTGGCGTAACCCCTAGAATCCGGAACCGTTAGGTAACAGGATTCCAAGAGCCTTCTCTTGAGTCCTTCGAGTTGAGAGAATGTTCAAACCCTTTCTAGTGCTTTTAGGTGGAATCTCCGAGCCTTTAAGTCACCAGAAAGGGTCCTTTGATCTTCCAAGAGTCCAAGTCTTGAGTCTGAAGAGAAGTCTCAACTCTTTAGTGCTTTTAGGTGGAAAAATCCAAGCCTTTAAGTCACCAAAAGGGTCCAAGTCTTGTGTCTGAAGAGAGGTCCCCTTTCCTAATGGAATGGAAGGGGTATTTATAGGGTTCTCTGGAAAGTAGTCATGTGCAAGGCACATGCTTTCAGGGAAATTCCAGAAAAACCCTTTAGTCATTAGAATAATGCCCATATTGCCCTGTCCTTCTAGCCACCAATCCAATCCCTCAATCAATTCCCAAAACGAGCCCCCTCCACGAGTCTTCTGCCTCGGGACACGTGGAGGCTTATCCCGGGTCTAGCACATTTATTTCTGACTTTTCCATCTTCATTCCATTAGGTTATGCGAACCCTAATTTGCACATTTAATGAGGTCGTGGAACCCTAATTGTGCATTTAATTCAATTAGGTCATATGAACCCTAATTTTGCACTTGGGCCCACAAATGTCATGGAGTATATGTAAACATTTTTATATGTCATAAGAATTGATGATTGTACGTTAACATAATTCCATCATTTGCAATCAGTAGGGTACAACCAGTAAAAACTGATACAATACATTTATAATCTTCCAAAACTAACAACCTTATTGATAGCTAGTGTACAATTGGTTTGTTTTGGATTTTAATTTAAAAATATTGTTTTTGTGTTCATCATTCCTTTAGGTCTAATCATGGTTTATGAGTAGTAATGGTGCACTAATATTTCAAGGTCCCATATCCTGTTTATTAATGGCAATTAATCACAACTACAAACCCAAATATATGGAACCATAATCATTATATTGAGCATAAGATAAGATGCATGTGATCCAACAAAAATGAAATTGGAAGGTGTTGCATCCAGCTCCGGGTCCTAATGATGGTAATTTAGGTCATTAGCTTAAAGACAAGATCTAAAACAATCCCTTAAACAAATAACAACTGTGATGGATTGTGGTAGTAGCCTGAAAATTTTTTGAAGCTGTTTTTCATGTACAAATGGTGAAGAATTGGTTGTGTATATCTAATAGTGTTGCTCGTAATAATGAACTGCTCATATCTACATATTTCATTATAATTTTTGGAATCTGAATTTTTTTTATTGTAATCTTTAAAGTCTTTAAAAGGCTCACATCTAAGGGTGAGCATGGTGCAGTTTGGTGCGTTTTGAAATTCAAACTACACCCGAAACTGCTTAGGTGCGGTTTGATAAATCCAAAACCGCACATGAAACCGCTTGTGATTGGTGCGGTTTTAAACTCTGCAGTACAGTTTCATTTGGTGCGGTTTCGGTTCCAAAACCAATTGAAATAACAAAATTTTATGTAATTTATTACACAAACAATGATAGGAACAATGAGAGATGCGTAATAACAAAGACTAATCCCATCAACTTTTGATCATGCTCAATTACTACCAATATCATTGCCAAAGATAAAATAAACAAATCAAACTAATGGACAATCTTACTTGCTAATCAGGGAAGACTAATTATGTTGATGTTAATTAGTTCCGGAAATCATGAAGTAAATTGTTTTGGTATAATCAGTAGACAATATTAATAATAGCTTCTTTGAAGGGAGTTATATGAAAAAGGCCATTAATAGATGCAGAGCATTCATACTACAAACTGAGTAATACAACTTGTAAAAAACAATCATGAAAGAGCAGCGAGAGACAACGAGTTGTTGAGTCCTCGCATCCAGCATACTCCTCGCATTCTTCATGCCCTTGTACTCCATCCGCCCCTGCATACATACACACACACATACACACACATGGTGCGGTTTCAGTTTTATACGTGCGGTTAGTAACCAAACCGAAAATTTGGTTTTTTAACCCATCTAAAATCGCCACATATGCTGGAACCGTTGGTACAATTTTAATTAGTGTGGTTTGTGTAATTTTTGTTGTGGTTTCAATTCTAATTTAATTATTTGTTCAATCCTACTCACATCTCCGTTCTTGAGGAGATCCACTTTAGATGCCTCCTCCGTAGAAGCGACCTCATTACAACTTTTGCAGTAGATTACAGTTTTTAGTCTCCTAGGTATCATAATGAATAATAGAATGACTATTTAAACTTTTTTTTTGAGTGTAATGCCATATCAAGTACATTTTTAACGAGTTTATAACATGTCATTGCTTATACATTTGACATTGACACACGCAAAACACTCATTTTTGCCTAATAGAAAATGTGATTCAAGTAACCATATGTGGAGCACTTGGGCATAAATTAATGTCGACTCTTCATAATTTGATAACTCAATTCCATTGACAATTACTTTTGAATCTAATTAGATGAAATTAACTATAATCTTCTTTTACATATTAAGTTTTGAATAGTGTTTTAGATTTACAAGTGTAAATTTTGTAAATATCCAAAATATTTTATAGTATGATTTTAGATAGTGGATCTTAGTTTGCCTATTAAATTTGATCTTTATTATTGATTGTATAGTTCAAGGTTATATAAAAGGATATTCCTCATTTGTAAATCTTAAAGCAAAATTATATTCATGTTTGTGCAATACATTTTTAAGTAAATAGATAAAAAAGTTTTGTATCACCACATTTGATATTTAAAAATACTAAAATTATCATATTTTAAAACTTTCTTACCAAATTGATTAGGTAAAACAGGCTCAAGCCTATAAGCATATATCATTTGATTAGAGATTGTGTTTAAAGAAAAAGTCCAGCCTTGCCTAACCTAGCCGAAAATCTTGACCTGCGACTTGGGTCCGACTTGGTTCGACGTATAAGGCATGGCCTGATAGCACTATTTCTTAACACTTAAAAGCTACCAATTACATTCAATAAACAAGCAAAGCAAGTCTTTCATACAAAACCACATAATATCATTATTATCATTGAAGTATCAATGTATCATCCTATGTAATATTATTTGGATCTAAAATATTCACATTCACATTAATAAATAACTAATATATGTACTCAAGCAATGCCCAAATATAAGTTGCTTACTAAAACTTTAAGCATTCCATTAATTATGTAAAATCATATATGCATTGTTCATTCCTTCACTTAAGATTTTGAGATAAACAAATAATTATAAGGGAACAAATAATTAGTTAGTTTATTTAATATTTAACATTAAAAGTTAATTTATTAAATATTAATAATAAGTTAGTTTCTTGTAAATACTCTAGTTCTCCATTAAAAAATATTATTTTTACAAAATTTTATTAATTTATACTTTACACTTTATTTTTAATATTTATATTTTGTGGGCAAGGAAATCGCACTGCTGGGTTAGGGTTTCGTGTTGGTGGAAGGAGAAAATCCACAAAAATCAGTACTTGAATTGATTGGTTGATTGAAGAGGGAGAACGACGGTGGGCGATTACTCTAACGACGCCAATGGCGAGAACCCCTAGAATCCGGAACCATGTTAGGTGTAGCAGGATTCCAAGAGCCTTCTTGAGTCCTTCGAGTTGAGAGAATGTTCAAACCCCTTTAGTGCTTTTAGGTGGAATCTCCAAGCCTTTAAGTCACCAAAAGAGTCCATTTGATCTTCCAAGAGTCCAAGTCTTGAGTCTCCAGAGAAGTCCCCTTCCAAATGGAATGGAAGGGGTATTTATAGGATTTCTGGAAAGTAGTCATGTTCAAGGCACATGCTTTAAGGGAAATTCCAGAAATACCCTTTAGTCATTAGAATAATGCCCATGTTGCCCTGTCCTTCTAGCCACCAATCCAATCCCTCAATCAATTCCCACAACGAGCGAGCCTCCACGAGTCTTCGCCTCGGGACACGTGGAGGCTTCTCCTGTCACGCATACATTTATTTCTCGACTTTTTTCGTCTTTATTCCCATTAGGTTACGCTAAACCCTAATTTGCACATTTAATGAGACAATTGGAACCCTAATTGCAGCATTTAATTCAATTAGGTCATATGAACCCTAATTTTACACTTGAGCCCACATTTGCCCCTCACTGAAGTCGCGTTTCCAAATAGACGATCGTCAAAAACCGCAAGCCTTTGAACGATTCTCATGGGACTTCACTTTACTGTGTCTTGAAGACAATGGTTCTAGAAGAGGGAACTCCTAAGGAGCCAAACCCTTAGAGTTAAACCCTAGGAAGGCAAGACCTAGCGAGGCTCTTCCTTGGACATATTAAAAAATCTTCTAAAATCTTTCTGTATCTTGCCCAATATTTGTTTCCTGGAAACAAAATCAAGATAAATTAAATTATATATTAACAAATAAAATCTTATTTTATTTTTGAAAATCAAATTCTTTCAAAGATTTTGGAAATAAAATTAAAACATTCCTATTACAAAACAAATAGGATATTTATTTTAATAATAATAATAATTTATTTTTATATCATTATATCATTCCCTGCTATCACGATTAGGATTTCATCATTCATTATTACAGAAGAATGCATGCTTGAACTTTCTGTGAACTCCCACCAACTCTTTCATTTTTTTCAAATCAAACATTAATTTTTTTATTTCCAAAATAAAATCAAATCTTAATTTTTATTTCTCAAATAAAATCAAATCTTAATTTTTATTTCTAAAATAAAATAAAATCTTAATTTTTTATTTCCAAAATAAAATCAAATCTTAATTTTATAAGATTTGATTTTATTTTGGAAATTAAATCTTTCTTTATTTTGGAAAATCAAATCAAATCTTTCTTAATTTGAAAAGAGATTTTATTTTATTTTATTATTTTTTTTAAACAAATAAAACTTTTACTTATCTTCTTTTGGAGAAATAAAGAATCGATGTTCATAATCCATGGCCGCATATCTTGCTTTTGAATCGTAGTAGGGAGTTTTGTTGCCGCATTACTTGGTGCACTTTTTTATTTACAGTAATAAAGAACCCATCATTTGAAACGCTGTGCTTGATTAATCGCTGCGCAGCAATACATCAGTCCCACTCGGTAAGCATGCTTTTAATATTTTCTTGCATCAATGAATATTGTAATAAGCATGCTTTATTTCCTTGCAATACAATTGACACCTTCCTTGCCAATTCACCTGCTTTGCCAAGTCCATTACAAAATGAGGTAATCACTTGGCAGCATGTCATGGCTCTACCTTTCGTGATGTGATTCAAGTTTTTTTATTTTTTTATTTTTTTTAATTTTTTTTTAATGTTGGCCATTTTACAAGAAGTCAAGAATTGCATATCCATTTGCAAGGCTTTATAGGGGCCGAACCCTATAGGGAGGTGTCGAACCCTATGTTTTTTTTTTTTTTTGAAAATAAAATAAAATCTTATTTTATTTTTTAAAAAAATAAATAAATAAATAAAACATTTACTTATCTTATTTTTGAGAGGTCCTGTTGTTCCATGATTAATTACTTCATTAGGTGCTGCTTCCTTTTTGCCATAATAAAGGAACCCTTGAAGCTATAGCCTATACTTGTCATTCCCACGTTGGCCAATTTTTTTTTTTTTACTTCTTGCATCCAAAATGCTAGGTAATGCACTGCTGCTGCTTTATCTGGTTGCAACATGATTATATAGACAATATAAAATTCCTCCGCTGCAGATCTTTCTGAGGCTCATATTTCTCTACATCCGTCTCAATATCTTTGTTTTTTCCAACTTTAATAGCATAGAACATATTTGTGGGAGGTTCAGCATCTTTGATTTCCAATATTTCATAAGTTGGTGCAGTTGACACTTTATTTATGCTTGAACACAAGTCAGCACGTGTTTCCTCAATGAGTGGAAAAGTAAAAGAGTTCATGTAACATGACATTGATGGAAATGTATTTGGAACCTGCTCCACCTTATTTTTGTGAAGATCATCGTTGAGAACATCTTCAATAGACCAAGAAAATACTATATCTGTTAAGCTTGACTCATCCATTGTGAGTTCTCCAACATCCTCTGCCTCCATATCACTCACTTCTCTTTCTTCACTGTATTTATTAAATAAAATACCCCAGTTTCAGGCTCATCGTTACAATCCCAGGATAATATTGTAAGAAAATTTGAATACCGGCCAATACTTAGCAGATTAATAGTAGCTGGAGCGTCAAATTCATGGTTGCAGCATATTATGAAAGAATCGTAAGCAGGAAACTGGCAGTACGAGGAGAATATCGCGATAATATAGAGGTAAGTATACTGTTTCGATAATAATTTTTTTTTTTAAACTGCAGATCAAGAATAATAATTGTCTTCTCTTAAGGCAGGAACCCAAGAATCCTTGTATGACCATCAACAATCAATTCTCTTGGGGGCGGAAATCCTCTCACTTGCACTGACAAACCCGAGACTTTGTATTTTTTTATTTTTTTTTTTGCAATAGAACCGAGGGAACTTGATTATAATCGTCCTCTAATTCATAATTCGTTTCGATTGTTGAAGGTGACTTGCTTCCAAGAAAAATCCTTGTTCACTTCGCCATTAAAGGTCAATTATAATAATAATCTTTGGAGCAAGACAAGAAACAGAGGGTTGTCAATACTCCCATACCCAGAATCGAGTTATTTGAAGTGACTCATCTGAAATAAGATCTTCCTCTTACATAACACAGGTACATAGCTCCTCGCTCAAACCAATATGTTACATATATGATAAAAATATGGCCTCTTTTGTTTGTATCTTTTTCTCGCTTCTTTTTTATTCAGGTAACTCCAGTCTTTCTTTTGTCTTCCGAGCCCCATTACCTTGATTACATCTCAGTTTTTTCCCTCGGACAATAAAGAAAGATTTGACGTTCTTGTCAAGGAAAAACACAAAGGGAGAAAAAATGCTCTGCATGCGGCGAAACCACCCCAGTTGACAGAACCCTAGGGGTCCGAACCCTAGGGGCTGAACCTTGGGGGGGCGAACCCTAGGGGGAAATCAACGTTTAGACGGAATTCTGTTCTTTAGAGCCCTTTATGCCGAATTCTTCTTGCTTGCAGGCCCTCTTCGTTATACATTATGCAGACCCGAAAACCGCCAAGGAGGCCCCGTTCCTCAGTGATTGGGGAAGGGCTCCCCTTTTTGGTCTTTCCAACGTCTTTTGGGAGCAAGTCTAGACTTTTGACCGTATAACTTTTCCTCCGCCAGAAAAGGAAGGCTTGTTTTTATATGCAACGGCTTGTAGAGGTTGGGATGACTTTCCCCATTCCGATCGCATTCCCCGCATATGCATAGAGAAGCAAGAATACCCTTTCAGTCCCCTTCGCTTCATGTCTGATTCATCTGGTCGCCTTCAAGGATAGTAGGATTGGACTGATGAGATCCTTGGAAACACTAATTACGTGGATATACTCAAGAGTGCGGGCATCTTTTGTTACGCTTCAACTATCGCAGAGACCTATGTATCCAATAGAACCATCACGCACTTCATCAGATTGATCTCACGATGGTGCTCCTCTACTTGCACATTCGTCACTGCCTTGGGGAATATACACCTCTACTCTGGAGGACGTCTATGTCATCTACCAATCTACCATTAAGCATTTGCCCCCTGCGCGTGAGTCACTCCTTTGGTGAGAGAAGCGAGCAAAATATTGTAAGTGTGAAAGTCTTGATTCCAGTGTTTGAACACTTTGCGAGGCTTGATGTTTTGCACGCCTCGAAAATGAAAGTCCTAGGAGAGGGAACCTCTAGGGGAGCAAACACTAAAAGGGCGAGCCTTAGAGGAGCTCTCTTGGGATATTTTGAAATCTTCGATCTAATCTTTCTTACCATCTCTTGAAATTTCTCTTTTCTTTAGAGTCGAAAAGTCATTAAAAATCAAGAAGTCAGAAGAAGGCATGATAGCCTCTAAGGTCCGATAAGATCGAAGGCCTGATAGTCCCGAAGACCTGATAGCCTCGAAGGCCTGATAGCCACGAAGACCAAGCTTTAGGTATTCCTCTCTTCCATTCGACAGGTCATGGCCTTTAGATCATGAACTTTCGTAGTTTTTTTCATTTCCTGTATCAGAAAATTCATGTACATATATTTCATGCAAACTAATACTTGAATCTATACTTTTTATTATTATTTTTTTTTTATTTTATAAATCAAAAGAAATAATCAAGTATAAGTGAAGGTTTAACAAATTTATTGATAATCAAATTGCTTTTAACGAAAAGCATAACGTTTCATATAATAAATCTTGCTTTTGTTGAAGAAAGCATAACGTTCACCACTTTTAGAGATAAAGTGCAACTTTATTGCTTTTGTCGAATAAAGCATAACGTTCGCCACTTTTAAAGATAAAGTGTAACTTTTGGGGTTGAGGGCTTATACTCAGGTGCCTCAATCACCATTCACTTTTGATGATAAAGTATAACACTCGGGTGCCTCGTCACTTGGGTCGTCCAATTTCTTGGCAACTGTAATCTACGAGGACTTAAAATTAGGTGCCTCGTCACTTGGGTTATCCAATTTCTTGGCAAGTGCAGTCTACGAGGACTTGAAATCAGGTGCCTTGTCACTTGGGTCGTCCAATTTCTTGGCAAGTGCAGTCTACGAGGACATGACCACCATTTAGAGTGGACCACCATCTTGGGTGGATTTTTTTTTTAATTCGTCAATTCTTGTGCCTCTTCCCTTGGTCATCCAATTACTTGGCAAGGGATATTCTTGAGGACTTAAACCCCCATTTTTGGTGGACCACCATCTTGGTTGGATTTTTAATTCATCTGTAGTTCAGAGTTCTTTCGATGGTAGAGTCAGTATTTGGGTTCTTGACTTCCGGGACTGCACCATGGGTGATAGTGTTGCATATTTCTTCTCCTAGTTCAATCTCCCCGGCCACCAGCTTCTCATGGTATATCCTCTGCAGATTGTAACAGTCCATAGTGGAGTGCCCCGCGTATTGGTGGTATACACAGAAATCTGGTCTTCTTTTCATCTCTTCCGTCACAACCAACCGGAGCCTTGGAGGTTTCACCACTCCGTGCTCGATCCATTGTTCGTATAGGCTCCTGAATGCCTTCTCGCTGCATATGATAGCCTCCGGAACTGGCATTCTAGTATACTTGTCCCCATGCTTTTCTCTACTTCGCTCAAATTTCTCATTCTTCTCCCTCTTGCCCCCTTGTGATTTTGACTGAGAATTCGCCAAAGCCACAGTTGCTGTCCTCTTGCCCTTCCATGTAACCATCGCATGGCTGGTGGGTAATGTCATGATTCCTCCCAAGTCTTGTGCAAAAGATGAGAGGGTCGCAAATGAATCACAAGCTTTGGTAATGAGGTGGGGCTTGAAGGCGTCTAAAGCACCATTGTTGCATATGCTAACTAAGTTCTTTTCTTCAATTGGCTCTGCGCACTTCTGTGCCTGGGCTCTGGAACTGTCAATATAATCTGATAGCTCCTCATTCGGCTTTTGCTTGAACCTCATCAGCTCTACAATGGTCACCTGTTTTTGCACATAAATTTTTTTTTAAAAAAATTATAATTTTAAGTCATCCCAATCATGGATGACCCCTTCTCCAAATTGTAGTACCAACTGAAGGCACTGTCCATCAAAGTCTTGTTAAATTCCCGCATCAACAAGTTGTGGTTGTTCACTTCATCATATCCGAACCATGGAGACATTGACTCTACAAACCTGGCAATATGTTCACTGGCATTTCCTTTCTCTCTGTTGTATTTTGGAAACTGCGGGGGATGCTCAATATACCCTGTCGGGTGAGGTTGCCTCCAAATGTGTGCCGGGTAAGGTGGAGTAAAGTCTAACTCCGAGGGTCAGGATGTCTGCCTGCGAAGTTGATTGATCACGTCGATCATATCATCCTTCGTCATGTACTGGCTCGTGGCATGAACTTTCTGTGGTGTTGTGATATATTGTTGTATCGGCGGTGTGTAAGGTAAAGAGGTTGGTTGATGCACACTTGCATCGTGTAAAGCTGGCACTGGTGGCAGTTGATGGCTCACTTGCTGGACATGGCTAAGAATGGTTGGCATTTGCACCTGTGAAAATGCTAGGAGAGCAGTTGGGATGATGTTTGTCTGAGGTTGGCTTGCTTCCAACCTAGGTTGTGGCACGTCACCACTGTTCTGGGCCTCCAAGTTGATTATTGGAACCAATTGACTTTCCGTCGATGAAGGTACAATCTGGTTTTCTTTGTTGTTACTGCCATTATTGTTGTCCTCCACTCCTGCTTGTTCTCCCTGCGAGCTGTTTGGGAATATGGCCTTGAAGGTAGGGATCTACATCAACTGCTGGCGGAAATTCAACATCTCCTCTTGCTTCCTTTGCATTTCCAGCATCATGGCCATCATCATATCTTGTCCTTCCCGTGCTTCCTTCAATGCTTTGAGCATCTCCAGTTGCATAGCATTCGTTTACTCTCCACTTGCATCCTTGCCTTGCCTTCCTGCGTTGGTTTGTTGTTGATTGGCCATGTATAGTGATGTTGAACTCCCTTCCGAAGTGTCTTCAATAAGTGATTGGTCAAAATCCAAATTTGCGCCTTGGAAAGCTTGAGTTGTTTGCCTTGGAATTGGATTTGGTGAGGTTATACTATTTGTTGGTGAAGCAGCTCTTCCTGTAATTCTCCCACTTCGAGTTGTGGGCATACCCTTCATGAATTCTATACCTCCCCAGCAGAGTCGCCAAAGAAATTTGGGCAAGGAAATCGTACCTTGCTAGGGTTAGGGTTTCGTGTTGGCTGAGGAGGAGAGAAATCCACAAAGAGCACAGAATTGATTGGTTGATTGAAGAGGGAGAACGACGTGGGACGATTACTCTAACGACGCTGCGATGTAACCCCTAGAATCCGGAAACCGTGTTAGGGTAGCAGGGATTCCAAGAGCCTTCTTGAGTCCTTCGAGTTGAGAGAATGTTCAAACCCCTTTAGTGTAGGTGGAATCTCCAAGCCTTTAAGTTACCAAAAGAGTCCCTTGATCTTCCAAGAGTCCAAGTCTTGAGTCTCTAAAGAAGTCCCCTTCCAAATGGAATAGAAGGGGTATTTATAGGATTTCTGGAAAGTAGTCATGTGCAAGGCACATACTTTAAGGGAAATTCCAGAAATACCCTTTAGTCATTAGAATAATGCTCATGTTGCCCTCTCCTTCTAGCCACCAATCCAATCCCTCAATCAATTCCCACAACGAGCCGCCTCCACGAGTCTTCTGTCTCGGTACACGTGGAGGCTTCTCCCGGGTCACGCACATTTATTTATGACTTTTCCGTCTTTATTCCCATTAGGTTATGCGAACCCTAATTTGCACATTTAATGAGGCAGTGGAACCCTAATTGCGCATTTAATTCAATTAGGTCATGTGAACCCTAATTTTACACTTGGGCCCACATATTTAATATTTATTATTAAAAGTAATAATAATAAAAAAAAAAGTGTTAGACCATCCAAACTTGACCAGCCTTGGCTTGACCTTAGGCCTAGTCTGCAAACCGAAACAAACCACGTTTTTAATGCCCAAGCTTGGCCTGCTAGACCAAAAGTCAAAGGCTTGGTCTGACCTAGCCAACACCTAAGGTCTGCCAGGTGACCTGTTGTGCATGCCTACATGACCCAAAGTCATAAACTTTCAATTAAATGCAAAAATGGTGGTGCAAGTTCAAGTGCGACAATAAATAAAAAAGTGTAAACGCAAAGATGGTGCAAGTAAGGGTTCAATAGTTAAGCCATTAAAACAACCAAAGATTCAGTGGTTGTACGAACACTGATGGGGAGAAAATTAAATTAGAATCCTGAAGAATTTTCACTCGAGCATCCGAAGAAATACTATACTTTACGACGTGAGCATCTGACTTGTTTAATACAGCCTAGATGTTGGCTTAAAGATCATGTGCTTGATCGTTATATCTCACTTCTTCGAGGAAGACAAATACAAAAAAGAGCAAATGGTATTCAATTCAAAGGTTTGCTAATTAACTTCTTCTTCATGCATTGCTTTTTTATTCAACTGGCACATCAACGTACATCTGAATAACTATCATGCACTTACTCCTCAACAAAAAAAAAGTCATATTGTGTATCAGATTGGTTGTTAAGGGTTTCTCAATGAGAGTGGAGTCCAAGATATATAGTTGGACAGTAGCTAGGCACTTCATGTTATATTCATTTGGTTGATAAAAAAAAAAGAAAATCACTTTGATCGATCCCCTTCTGAGTGACGCCCCCAAATGACTATCAGATATAGTTGTACAAACATTTTATACAAATTATAATATGCATCTTCCTAATGTACTTCTATCATAAATTTGTTATAGATTTTATTGTATACATGTTCATTCATAATCTTTATTTTTTTTAAACTGAGATTGTCCCGAACATGCTTCGTGTTGTTAAGGCTGAACTAATGGTATAAAAGAGTTGGGCCAAACAAATTATTAAAAAAAAATTTCTAAAAAAAAAAGAGAAGCTTAATTTGTATTTTCTAATTCTGTGAATGAGCCGAATTTGAATTTTAAAATCATAATTAACATTTATATGTAGTAAAGATTTCGAACTTGTTCATTTAGAAAACCAAATCGAACAAAGTCGTAATACATAACTCCATTACAATATAAGTTTGTTTAATTTTTTATTTTTTTTTCATATTTTGTCCAAAAAATTTAATTTGATTGATTATACCCTCTATTTTATACGGGCTTAGCCTGCTGGCTCTGTCTATGATGGGCCTTGAACTTCCGCGGTTAAGCATTGGCATGAACATTACAATGTAGTGGAAAGGAAAAATGAAATGGATAATAATAAAAACTAAATTACATTAAACAGAAACTTCACAATTGTTTGCCTTAGCTAGCTTGCCCCAAATTGTGTAGGCCAAGCTTTTGAGGACTTTAAATCTCCTTTATCTGTGCAAGTTTAGTGATATTATTATAGAAAATGATATACATGTCGATAAATATTATATTTAACGAAATTGAATTGTGACCAACGTGAAAGTGTATGCGATAAGATAGAATAAGTTATAGTAGGATTCTTCTTAATTCTTGTCTATCTCATGTATACACATACACACATACGTTACAATCATAACTTAGCTGGAAAGTTTCGCAATGTATTTGATTTTTTTTTTAATTTAAAACTTTTTTTTTTATTTAATCCTCCAAATTTTAAATATATATATATATATATATATATATATATAAATTATCTTTATATTATTTACACATGCAACATGTATGCCGGGTGCTAGTTTGAATAAATCTTCCTAAATAAACTAAAATTTGAACCATCTCAAAATAAATTCATTTACATATATACTCGTCACCATGCACATGCGCTATGCGCATGCAAGACTATAGAGAAAAGAATTATTACGAAGAAAAAAAGGCAAAAGAATGTATTAAAAAATTATATATAAAAAAAACTGTAAATAAGCCTACACAAATATGTGAGAATGAGTGTGGAGAAGAAAAATAATCTATTTGTGAGAGTGGAAAATGGAGGGATGGAGAAAAATAGAAAAGGAGAAAGGAAAGTTATGAGAGAAAAAAATGTATATAATTAAAAGTTAAAACGTACATGGAGAAAAAAAATAGGGAAAGAGAGAGGAAAGTAAATAAAATTCTTAATTATCAGGTATATATATGTGACTCAAAAAAATCAAAAAAGAAGTTATTAAAGCCTAGATGTAAACTATATATCTCTATGCAAGGTAAGGTAAAAGCTAGCATCAAATTAAGAAGAATCAGATGGAGGATCATTCACATGAAATGATAAAGCCACTATTGGACACCAATATATACCAGCAGTACCGGTTGTACCAGCAGCACAAAAGGTGGCTTCAGAACCTTGCCATTCATCATATATAGGTGAACACCTAATAACTCTTGACGATGTTTTATTAATTATACAGTTATGCTACGTTTGGATCGATGGAATAGGAGGGAGAATGGAATGAATCATTCTATTGGAATGATAAAAATGTTGTTTAGTTTGTTTATTCCAACGGAATAATGTATTCCTCCTGGAATGATAGTTAACTTAAAATTTTAATTTTCATTCCTCGAGGCCAGCATGGAATAAATCATTTCATCCATTATTTTTTTAAGTAATTGACAAATATACCCCTAAATATATAATAGGGCTTTTTTATATTCATTCAATTCGATCGATCTTAGAACGACATTTAGAGAGAAGGGCCGAGATTTGATAATTTCTTCTAATTTTCATATTTCTATTTCTTCAGAATTTACCCCACTTACTCCCACCCACCCACCCCACCCCACCCCACCCCACCCCACCCCTAACCCACTTACGCACCTACCCCACCCCACCCCCACACCCCACCAACCTACCCCCACCCACCCCACCCCACCTACCCCACCCCACCCCCCCTACCAACCCACCCCCACCCACCCCCACTCCACACCCCACCCACCCCACCCCACCCACCTACCCCCACCCCACCCCACTTATCCCACCCCACCCCCACCCCCACCCCTACCCACCCCCCACCTACCCATCCACCCACCCCACCCACCCCACTCCACCTCACCCCATCTCCCCACCCCACCTACCCCCTACCCAACCCACGCCCACCCAAACCACCCCAACCCACCCACTCTACCTACCAACCCACCCCCCACCCCACCCCACCCCCCTCTCCCACCCAACCACCCCAACCCACCTACCCACCCCACCCCACCCCCCACCTCCACCCCACCCCACCTACCACCACCAAGCCACCCCAACCCACCTACCCCTACCTACCAACCCACCCCCCACCCACTCCCACCCTTTACCAACCTACCCCACCCAACCACCCCAACCCACCCACCCTACCTACCAACCCACCTCACCCCATCTACCCACCTACCCCCCCCCTCCACCCCACCAACCCCAACCCACCTACCCCATTCTCCACGCACCCCATCTACTCCCACCTCACTCACCCCACCCCCCTCCACTCACCCCACCCCACCCTACCCCGCCCCACCCCACCTACTCCACCCCCACCCCACCCCTACCCCCCCCCCCCCACCCCACCCACCCCACCCCTCCCTCCCTCCCTCCCTTTATTTCTAAGAATGAAATATGTGTTAAATTTTTAATATAAATTGAATTTAAGTTAAATTTGAACATTTGAGGGTATTTAGGTCACTTTCTAATTATTTATTTCATTCTTAGATGTATTCCTAACATCAACCAAACATGTACATGGAATATTAAAAAATCATTCCATTCACTTCCTTATTCCATTCCCTCATCTATTCCATTCCCTACTCTATTCCATTCCTTCAATCCAAACGTAGCATTAGGGTCTCCGATGCTCCACTGATCCCATCAATCGTGCACAACACATTCTCACGGTGAACAATGGGATCATGCTGCCATGAAACACCTCCGGAGTGGGTGTTAGCGCACACACAATGTAGAAATATAAAATATCAACCGGTATACGAAATGTGAGTGCGAGTGTCTAACCTCTTGAATGTTGTTGGAGAATTCCTTTTATAAGTATATTTGGGCAGTGAGATACGTCTTTTCGACACATCTCATCCATTCCTGATAGTTAGGGGACCAGCGCACATGGAAGGAATGACCCGAATCCCATCACAACGTCTAATGGAGCCCTAGGCTGCCATTTCGTTGACCGGTTCCTTGAAAGGTACATGGGCCTCCCTCAACCATGAGCCTTGAGTCCTTGTGCCTTTGGGCTTAAGGTTTGGGCCTAAGGGCTTCTGTGGTCCCTAGGCCTCGAGTCAATGACATGGGCCTCGAGTCCTTATGCTTTGGGCTTAAGATTTGGGCCTCAAGACTAGACCCTAATTAACAAATTAAATAATATTGATAATGTTACGAAAAAGGGAGAGAGACTGAGTTGGGTATTGAACTGACACAACGAAAGACAATAAAGAGAATAAAAATAATCACAAGAATTGAATCTATGTACTTTGCAATTAACCAAATAACCAAATAATTGACTAAATAACCAAATAATTCATAAACCAAAATAATAATAATGAGAGTTGTTTCTAAAACGTCTGAAAATACCCATTAAATGTCCGCGAAATACCAGCCACATTAAATGTCCGCGAAATACCCATATATACTGCCAGACAAATCAACCACATAAGCATTATCATTAATCTTCATCAGAATAGTATAAGGACCATACTTCTTTTTTTACAGTTTGCCATAAGTACCAACAAGAAAACGCTCTTTGCGTAAGAATACCATCACTTGATCCCCTTCCTCAAAAGTCAGCTTCCGACGATGTTTATCCGCGAGCAACTTGTAACGCGCATTCACTTGAATTCATTGCTTTACCTCTGCATGCATAGCTTGAATCTCATCCGCCGTGTTGAGAACAGTCGCACTCCGTCCAGGACCCTTAGGCAAACTCACCAAGTCAAGAGTATGCCGGGGACAGGGACAGTTTGTATAAATAATAGAAAATGGGGACTTCCCTGTGGCGCTATGTTCGGCACTGTTATAAGCAAATTCTGCCTGTGATAATGGCAAATCACAGTTGCAAGGTTTCTCCCCACATATACAGCGAATCAGATTCCCCAACATACAATTCAACGATTTCGTTTGTCCGTCGGTCTGAGGATGGGTTGTACTACTAAAATTCAAAGAAGAATCAAACCTCTTCCATAAAGTCTTCCAAAAATAACTCAAAAATCTTAAAGTCTTCCAAAAATAACTCAAAAATTTGGTATCACTATCCAAAGTGATGGACTTGGGAACCCCATGCAACCGGACAACTTCTCAAAAGAATAACTTTGCCACTGTCGGAGCATCTGAAGTTTTCTTACAAGGGATAAAGTGCGCCATTTTGGAAAACAGACAACCACAAACACTGAATCAGCACCTCTTTGGGTCCGATGTAAGCCAACAACAAAGTCCATCAACAGGTCTTCCCAAATATTTGCAAGAACCGATAAAGGTGTATAAAGACCAACATTAGACGACTGCCCTTTACTCGTTTGACACACATAACACTTTCCCACCAATTTCTCCACATCACGTCTCGCAACTTGGGCCAATAAAACCGCTTTTTAACAGCAGACAAAGTTTTATCGCGTCCCAAATGGCCAGCTAACCCATCACCATGCAAGTCACGAATAACCTTCTCGCGCAAAGAGGATATCGGAATATATAATTAATTCTCCCGCATCAAAAACCCCTCTTGCAGGTAAACCCCAGACACAGGCATCCCAAAAACACATTGTCGCCAAATCTCAGAAAAATTTGGATCCTCCTCGCACAACTCCTTCAAGTACTCAAAGCCAATTATTTCATGACTAAGGGTAACGAGGAGGGATACTCAACGACTCAAAGCATCTGCAACTTTATTTTGTACCCCAGCTTTTTACCCCAAACGGAATAGAAATTTCTGAAGAAACGTACACCACCGCGTATGCATGTATGAAGTAATCTGTTTTTGGCTTCCCAGATATTTCAAAGCTTCATGGTCAGAATACAACACAAATTCTTTACCAATCAAGTAGTGTTCCCAATGTTTCAATGTTCGGACAACTGCAAAGAACTCTTTGTCGTATGTCGACCATTTTTGTCGAGCTGCAGATAGTTTCTGTAAGACCCCGAATTTTATGAAATGAAAGTATTCAATTTTCTTATAATTATTATTTTATTTCGTAAATGCTTAAATTCATAAAAGGTTAAAGTTAAGGGTGATATGTGAAATTTTTTGCAAAATATGCAAGTTATTATAAAATATTTGTTATGTCGGGGAATATTCGTTTTAACAGGGAATATTCGTACGATGGCACAATCATTGGTGGACCCCACAATGGAAGTATTGTTGTAGTTAGAAAATGACAGAATTATCTTTTTATAAAAATAACGGCAAAAGTTGTTACTGTTAAAACCGTTGAACTACCCTAGTAAAAAAATGATGTCGAATACGTGGGTCACGATAAGTAGCACACCAGTATTGATTATTGATCTTTACGTAAGAAGTCACTCGGTTATACTCAATTATTGCTACAAAGAATGCTACATCATATCTCTCTCATATTATTGATTCAATTATTGTCACAATATCATCCATATAATATGTTATATTATTAAATCAATAATTGAGACGACAACGTTATTCATATTATTATTTGTAATATTGACAATATCTGTAAGTTCATCGAGGAGAGGTTAGATAATCTAATCATACGCCAATGATAGGAGAAATCCTTATCTGAAAGCCCCTCTTTACAGGAACGACACGGTTGTTAAATATTGTGAGTTATAATATTAATGATGAATAAGTTCGTGTTGATTAAAGATAAAATTGATAGTTCCATTGTGTGGGAATTATTAGTGCTAGTAGAAATTGACATTTATTTCGATAATAATTGATATCTGGAGGTTATATTGACCAATCGGGTAATTAACCGAATAAATGAGCAATTAAATGCTATTAATTCACATGCTTATAACTATGTGTTCACATGTGTGTACTATTGATTCACATGATTTACTATTAGGGGGAGTTAGTGCAAGATTGATAATACTTATGACTAAATTAAAAATGGAGGTATAGATGAAGGTACTATATTGTAATTAGTTTTTTCACATGATTATAGTATTAAGTCACATGAATGAACTATTAATTCACATGATTTACTATTAGGGGAGGTGGTGCAAGTTTGATAATACTTGCAGGACTAAATTAAAAATGAAAAAAAAAGCACTACAAGAAAAAGGGCCATCTGCGACCAATGATATCAGCGACCGCCCTATTCGGTCGCTGATAATAGTAATAGCGACCGCTATCTGCGATCGCTTAGGATTCTAGTCGCTAGTTTATATCAGCGACCATCTGCGGTTGCTGATCGGTCGCTGAGAAAAATTTATCTCCCAAAATTTGGTGCGAAACTTTGGCGCGACGACCAATTTATATCAGCGGTCGCTGATATGTCCACATCATTAAAAATTAGCGACCGCATGCGGTCGCTGATGGCGGTCGCTGATCCTTATAACCTGAATCAGATTCAGGCATTCGCTCGAATCAGTCGAGAAGAAAAAAAAAGAGGGAGAAACGCAGAGGGAGAAGAGGGAGTAGGAGGAGAAGAGAAGAGGGTTCACCACCAATATCACCGGTCGGCCGAAGCTTCACCACCGTCGGTAATCCCTTTAAGCACTTCACTGTCACCATGTTTATTGAACATCTTTAATTTTTAATATACTGTAATTTATCATGATTTTTAATTTGTAATTTTCGTATCTTTGGGATTAAACGAAATCAGTGAGATGGTTTTATGAATTTGTTAGCATGACTTCTGCAAAAAAAACATTTATTTCTAAATAAATGTCTATCCTAAAGCTAGTAGTGTGGTATTTGCTATCTAGTTCAGTTAGGATTCTAGAATAGACTTGTGTCTTTTCAAATTGGGTTGATTAAGTATTTGAAATAGAAAGGAATTATTATATTTTTGGAATAACATATGTGTACCAAGGTTAAAGCACTAAAGCATTAATAGATTGTGGGATTCCCCTTTGACGAGACATTAACCAAAAGGATAAATTGAATTTATATATACTGATTTTTGTCCAAAATTTACAATTGAAGTAACATTGATCTTGTCCCTCATAGTTCAATATAGTACTATATGATATAGTACTCCGTATATTGTTTTCCCCTTTTTAGTAGTATTTCATTTTGAAAATGAAATCATATGTTTACTTTTTAGCATGTCATTGTGTTTTTTGATTTCACTGATCGATTTGTGACTTCACTGATTTATTAGTAAATAGGACAAAGCTAGCTAGGCGTTGACTATATTATTCACCCTTGTAATAAATTTGTTATCAGAAATGCAATTATATCTTATTAGAAATGCAATTATATTATCCGCCCATAAGGGGACAAGAGAGGGGAGACTTCCTTGAGAAGTCTCCCAAGATATTTTGAAGAGGAAATCTTATCCACAACCTTGACCAATTTGACCTAATTAGCTTAATCATGCTTAAATAACCTAAGAAAGTAATTAACTAATGAAAAGCATGATTAAACTCTATAATGTGGGGCAAGTTTAGAATAAAAGTAAGTTAAGTAACTTGACTAAGAAAAAAAAAGTTGAGGGACCAATTAATAAACTAGCAAAAATATTGCCCATAAATAGTCAAGTTACTTCATTTTCTTCACTTTTCACCAACAAAACAAAAGCCAGGGAGAGAAGTGAGTAAAAAAATATATACTAGTAGAAAACTTGCTTCAAAAGACAAATGAGTGACAATGAGTAGTGAATCGATCATAACAATCGAATCCCATACATGTGCAAAGACTGATTTTCAATTACTAACAATTAGTAACATTGATCTTGTCCCTCATAGTTCAATATATTAAATGTCGTATGACTTGATCTTGTGGGGATAAGACTAGTAAAGAAATAACTGAAATGACAAGCCTAGTCAATATGCAAAGCTCATAAATTGAACTCTCTTTGAAGTATAAATTACTACTTTCTCCCACTCATTTTACTTGTCCACATCATATGGATTTTCAGAATAAAAGCTCAGCTAATTTAGCTACTTTAGAAACATTATCTCCTCAACTTTTTTGCTCATTCAAACATTATACAATCTAAGGGCTGTTTTGAATAAAGAATTTAAAACCTTGCATCCTTAAGTTTTAAGACATGAATACAAAGTATATAGCAAATAGATTATGTGATAATGTTTAAAATTGAAGGCTTAGGGACTGTTATGTTTAAAATACCTTGCATCCTATGTAGAAGAGTTTTTGTTATGTTTAGATATGGACCCTGGAATATATAAAGGCAATGAGTATATGTGATGTTATGTTAATTGTTTATACATTCTTGTTGCTCTTATATGCCTAAAAATGGTCAAGTATGCATGCCCTCGTGCATGTGGATAGTCCATATTATAGGGGAGACTCTGCCGAAATTTTTTCGTTTGTCAGGTAATTTAGACTCGTCCCAATGCATATGCAGACCATGCATGATGCAATGATTCATATTCTACACCTCATTCTAATTTAAGATCCACAACAATATACCATGCCTTTGGGTAGTCGATCTCAAGCTGCCTAGACTTGTTTTGGCATGTATCCTTGTTCAATTCCCGAATAATCATATATGATGCACACTCATGTTACATATATACATATACATCTATATGTATTTATAAGCATCATAAATGGCATTGAGCTGAATTATAAATCTCTAACAAGGGAATAAAATAATTCATGTCAACATAGGTACCGTAGTTTCATGGACCTCTATTCAGACCGTAGTTGGATGAGATGACGAAAGTCAAGTGCCCAGATAGGTCTTCTGTTGAGAATTTAGAAATTTGGTTGTCGTATTTCTAGATTATCGCGATAGTCACCCTAATGTGTTAATGGTCGTAACAAGATAAGATGTCCTTGTTTGAAGTGTAAGAATGTAAATTATATGGACAGAGACATAGTAAACTATCATTTACTTGTTTCTGGGTTCATGAACAATTACGAAGAATGTTGGTGGGCACATGGATAGAGAAGAGACAGTGGCAACACACAAGTACACAATCTAGGCAGCAGTACCCATCGTATGAATGACATGGTTCATGATATTGCAGGGCCGGATTTTGATTGGGAACAAGGTAGAGAGCAACCTATGAATTCTGATGCCAAAGCATTCTTTAAGTTGTTAGACGAGGGTAGCGAACCGTTGTGGCATGGTTGCACGAAGCACACTACATTGTCTACAGTGGCGACATTACTTAACATCAAGGCTGATCACAACATGAGCCATGAGTGTTTTGAGTCACTCTTGAGGGCCATTAAGAGTATGTTGCCTGTCGGTGAAAAATTGCCCGATAACTACTACTATTGTAAAAAAATGGTGAAGAAGTTGGGTCTTGGATATCAAAAGATTGATGCATGTCCGAACGATTGCATGTTGTTTTATAAAGAAAATGAACAGATGACAAAGTAATAGACGGGAATTTCTACTAAGAGGAGATGCTTCATAGACCTCCTATAATAAATATAGAGGACAACAATGATGTAATCCAGTTAGAGGGTGGAGATGAACCTGATGAATTGGATCCCGAGATGCTTATTGTGCGGATAACGGTGATCCCGAGGAAGAGTTATTGGTCAAATCGACACAAAATCTGAAGAAGAAGATGGTTATGAATCTCCGATACTTGTACAAAATGATTCTGACTCAGACAACGAATTTCATTAAAATGTATGTTTAGTTTTAATTGTATTACAATGAATTACATATAGGAATGTTCTCTATATCCTTAACATGTTTATGTACCTTTCTTTTATAGTTGTCGTAGTTAACTATTTTTCAGTCATGTTTATGTACCTTTCATTTATAGTAATCATAGTTAACTATTTCATACAATTAATTGTCATTATTGTCATTTTCTATAAATTTTATGTTTAGTTTTAATTATATTACATATAATTACATATGTACATGTTCTCTATATCCTTGACATGTATATGTACCTTTTATTTATAACTCATACTATCATCCTAAATTTTTTATTTCTAGATGTCTTCTGAACCAAAGAAGACGAAAAGCGTTTGGGTGGGGGCCACTAATCATGTGTCAAGGCCCACTTTAATCTCGATGATCGCATTGTCATACAGATCCGTCCTCCTCCAGAAAGCAAGTAAGTTAAACATCGTGTATATTTAAGGGTTTAATATTTCCATTGTTATAAATATATTTTAATGTAAATTATTATATATATTGTTGTGATTTTCAAGATAGTAAAATTGTGAAGTGCATTTCATAATTATGCTTACAGAACTGGCCTACGCTAGTGATTACATGGGCAAGCACACCTCTCGCCCATAAGGATGCAGTTTGGGCTGAATTTCAGGTATATTTTTTTATCACTCTGATTGATAATACATAGTTAATCAAATAATATTGTTTATTAATGTTGGATTATGGTAATATAATAGTTTTAATATTATTGTTGTTGTTTTATTTGCAGAAGCGGTATAGATGGGACGACACTTACATACATCGATTATTCGAGACATCGTTTACAGCGAAGTCGTCGTCCGAACTAAAGATAATCTGAACAAGGAACGATAGAAAGCCCTGCACAATGCTGAGATTGACCATCCAGGACAGGGTGAGCAGTATATGCATGAGTATAGCCCTTGGTGGTGCGCTTGTACCCATATAGGTGTAGATGTGTGATCGATGGAGAATCGAGAAATTGGGTCAAGAGCCTAAGATCGCCACCTCGAATGAGATCCTCGGTGTATCGGTGGCGAGAAGGCAAAAAAGCACGTGTCGGGCGACATTATATCACAAATTATGACGATATTGCCGCCAGGTAATACGTATGTTATGTTTACAGTCATCTTTTATAGCTAAAATATCATATGTTTACATAATAATATGAGAAAATTAATTGTAGGAGTCTCAGTCTCAAGGTCAACCTATCAATTGGTTGAATGTGTATGTGGCCACCCACGATGGTCTGTCTGAGTCTGTTCAGATAGTGGTAATAAGTTCATTTTATCTTAATATGTTGTTTATAAATTGTGACGACCTTTTTTAGTATTTTTTTATTTATTTTTAACTATTTAATTGTTGACTTTCTGACAGGACACTTATAAAGGCTTAATGAACGAGCGATATCCCGAAGGCACCCCTCGTCCGTCGATTAATCAAGAATTATGGGAGAGGTGTCCATCGTTAAGAAAAATTATGTCAAAGGCCAAGGACAAAATCTACCCTTGACCATCAATTGCACGAGATAGCTCGCCACCTAGTCTACATGATCATCAAAGTTATCCAAACTTTCATCATACTCTGCTTGATCGTGTGAGAGAGCGATCTGTCGAGATCGTGATCTTCTTCAGATATCTTGGGCGGGCATTTGCGGTCTCGAGTCCTGATGAGTTGGAGGATCTTGATGGCGGCGGCGGCGAAGCGAAGATCACAAAGAAGCAGAATGACGACCAGGTATATATATATATCGTTTATTGTTTAGCTACATTGTCTTATATGTTTATAGTCTTTGAGTCACTGTCTTACTTATATGTTTCACTACATTGTCTATTGTTTAGCTTTCCCTAAGTCATAGCAGTATCAACACATGTAACATATATGTTTTATTATTTTGTTAATTACAGGATCCTAATTTGGATGATCCATGAAGAGCGCCTAGACTTGTTTTTTAAGATTGTCAAAGCCTTGTATTCTTTTAGATTCATTCTTTGGACAATTGTATTGGTTTATATGGATGTTTACGATTGTATTGTGCTGGATGAATGTTTATAATTGTATTGTGTTGGATGAAGAGCTAGACTTGTTGTGTTGGATGAATGTTTATTTATGGATGATCAGTGTTTATCATATAGTAGTTATCATGGATGGATGTTAATATGGATGCTTGTATATACTGCTGCGTTGGGAATTAAAGCAGGTACAAAGCAGGTTATTTTTGGAAAATCAATAAAACAAGCAAATTTTTTTATAAAAAAAAAAATCATGATCGCGCGCGGTCATTAACAATCGTAACGAATGATCGCAAGCGTTACCTTCTTGAAACTAGCGGACCGAATCGGCCGCTATTACTAATCATTTGCCACGTGTGTCACGTCACACCTAACAAATGACTCGGCGCCATGAGTCGATTAATGCATAACTACGATTCATTGATTGCAGTCGCTAATAAGTCGGTTGTTATTAGTGGTCGCTAATGTCCATCCAAAGAACTAGATTACTCATGATTGATATCGGCGACCCCATCTGCGGATCGTATACTGATCACCGATAAAGCGATCATTGATAAGCCTTTTTGTTGTAGTGAAGAGGAAGGTATTATACTGTAATATTTCGAGCCCCAAAATGTGCAATTATTGAAACTATATTTTCCTATAAATAGAAGTTCATTCTTCCTTCATTTCTCACCAATTCACTAAGTTTCACAAGAGCAATTATTATAGAGAGAAAGAAGAAGAGAAGTCTGCTACCTCACTATTTCAGTATCCAGTCTTCTTCTGAGGTAAGGGGTATTATTTATTTCATATTCTGAAGAGATATTATTTTTCATATTCGTGTGAATATTATTTTCATTCAATATTCGTAAGGAATATCATTTCATTCAATATTCGTAGGAATATTATTTTCGTTCACAGTCGTAAAGGGGTATTATTTCTTTCGTATTCATGAAGAGAGTTATTTTCTTTCAATACTCGTAAGGGCTGTTATTCCATTCTTTATTATTCTATTGGAATAACCTGTCTACGCGGACTACCGTATGTATGGTGAATTTTTCTGTTATTCCATTCTTTATTATTCATTGGAATAACTCGCTCACGCGAACTCCGTGCGCATGGTGAATTCTTCCATTATTTCATTCTTTATTATTACATTGGAATAACTCGCTCTACGCGGATTATCGCATGCATGGTGAATTCTTATGCTATTCCATTATTTATTATTCTGTTGGAATAACCTGTCTACGCGGACTACCGCATGCCTGGTGAATTCTTTTGTTATTTCATTCTTTAATATTCGGTTGAATAACTTTGTCTACGCGACTCACCGCATGCACGGTGAATTCTTTTGTTATTTCATTCTTTAATATTCAATTGAATAACTTTGTCTACGCGACTACTGCATGCTGGTGAATTCTTTTGTTATTCCATTCTTTAATATTCATTGAATAACTCATCTGCTCACGCGACTACTGTGATGCATGGTGAATTCTTCTCATTATTCCATTCTTTATTATTCTATTGAATAACTCACTCACGCGGACTACCGCATGCATGGTGAATGACCCTTCATATTCATTCCTTATTAAATTGTGGAAATGATCTGCTTTACGTGGATTCTGCGTGGCGGTAAAAATCCATTTGCGATTTCATATATTGTATTATACTCAGTTGGTTAAAGTTTTGGCTTCTATACTCCATGAAATTAGTAGAATATCCTTGATATTTGCGCTTCATCAAGTATCTTTTCATGGAAATATTCTTCTGAGAATTCTTGAATTTTACTCTACAAAGCAGTATCATGTTGACAATTTGGACGTTATTGATTTCTGGATAAATTAAATTATAAATCCTTAAAATTTATCCTTGAACTTGTTTTATTGAATTATTATGTCATGGTCAACATCCTCATGCTTATATTGTGATGAAAGTCATCTTTGGCTTACGTGCATAGATGGACTTGGTACGATTATGACCAGGGATTATTCGGTATAATCATAACCGTAATGTAACGAATGATGTGGTAAAAGTCCTTATTGGCCTGTGGTTCATTAATGGACAGTTTTTGGTATGATTATGACCAGGGATTATTCGGTATAATCATGACCATTGATACATGAATATCCTTGGTCGTGGTGCAGGGATGATTCGATGATGTGGTTTATTTATTAAACTGAGCCTCAGCGATAAAGTTGATGAAAATCTTTATAAATCATAGAAGATAATAGATTTTTTGATCTACTTGACTCTTCTAATGGATTGCTTATTTCTCTGCAGTTGTTGATCTAAAACTTATTGTCTATTGTATTCTATCAGTTGTTATACTGTTGAAGGCTAAAGATAATTTATTCTGCATTATCTTAGTCATAATATTTCTTACTGGGCTAGTTGAGCTCACCCTTTTGCTTTCATTGTTCTCTTCAGAAAATGAGAACGTAGCCGGGACTAGTCGGGGAATGGAGTGATGGTCCGAGATGGTGTCATAGTAGTCCTCACTATTCTATAAAATAGTGTGACAATAAATGTGATGAAGACTCCATTGAGTGTAGATATTGTCTAGATAACAATATTCTTATTAAAACTCTTAGATTATGTTTTGTCGTATTTTACACGACAGTTGTATTATTAAGTTGTATTTGAATTTTGTATCATGTATTTAACGACTCAAGATGGATGATGTATACTTGTTTTGGGCGCGTCACAATTTCTCACTGAAATATGTTACATGCCTCTTCTCTTGAGACAAAACAGCACCAACACCTACCCCACTAGCATGGCAATGTACCTCAAACAGTTTATTAAATTTTGGTAACGCAAGCACTGGAGCGGTACTTAACTTTTCCTTTATTTCTGCAAAATTGTTATTGGCCACTTCATCCCATTTGAATTTTTCTTTCTTCAAACACTCTGTAATAGGCGCTGTTATGATACTAAAATTCCTGATGAAACACCTATAAAAAGTGGCCAGTCCATGGAAACTACGAACTTCACTAACTATTTTCGGGACAGGCCAATCACGAATGGTTATAATAATTTCTTCATCCACATGTATCCCTTCGAAACTAACTATGAAACCCAGAAATAACAACTTATCTGTTATGAAACTGCACTTCTTAAGGTTCACATACAATTTATTTTGCTGCAAGACTATTAGAACTTCATACAAATGCAAAAGATGTTCCTATTCGGATTTACTATAAATCAGGATATCGTCAAAGTAAACAACAACAAATCGCCCGATAAAAGGTCTCAGTACCTGATTCATAATACGCATGAAAATGTTAGGCGCGTTACTAAATCCGAATGGCACGACCAACCACTCAAACAAACTATCTCTAGTCTTAAAAGTTATTTTTCACTCATCTCCGGGTCGTATGCGAATCTGATGGTAGCCACTGCGCAGATCAATTTTTGAAAACACCCTCGAACCACACAACTGGTCGAGCATACCATCCAGCCGTGGACTCATGCTCTCCTGGATATGCCCCTTTTCCAGGAACTCTTCCACCTTTTCTCGTAGGATCTCATTCTCTTTCGAACTCATCTTGTAATGAGGCAAATTTGGCAAACTTGCATCAGGAATCAAGTCTATTTGGTGTTGTATATCTCTCATGGATGGGAGTTCATTCGGTAACTCATCCGATAGGATCTCACTGAATTCAGCCAACAAAGGCCGAACTGTCACAGGTACCACAGCTTCCTTTGATTTCCCTTTCATCAAGTACATCACAACCAGACAGAATAAATTACCCGTCTCCTTCATAGCAGCCAGAAATTCTTTGCGGGTATGTGCTATTATCAAGAACGCCTTCCTCTCCACTTTAGAAGTTTTGGGTTGGGTATTTCTTTTCAATGGCAACAAAGTGTACCGTACAACATCTTTCTCAATTCAGTAGATATTGTCTCTTCCCAAATGCTGCGCATTAGTGTCATACTGCCACGGCCGTCCAAATAAAACATTACAAGCATCCATATCTATGATATCACAATAAAAAGTATCTGCATATTTGCCTATTGAAAACGGAACCTTACACTGTTCAGTCACTTTAACTTCGCCCACAAATTTAATCCACCCAATCGAATAAGGACTAGGATACTTCTCAATAGGTAAATGCAACTTCTCCACTACTTCCTTACCGATGATTTTTTCTTGGCTACCACTGTCAATAATCAAGTCAAACGTCTTACCAAGAATGGCACACCTCGTTTGGAACAGTCTATGGCGTTGGGTTTCCTCTGCCGGTTTTGGGGACAAAAACAAATTTCTCAAGACGTACACTTGCTCTTCTGCCTCATACTCGTCGTCTTCTCCCTCAGCTTCATAAACATTCTCATATTCCTCGTTATTTTCCCGTTCCTCATCATGGTTGACGGTGTTCACGGCACGTCTCCGACAATCTGCTAATGTATGTCCCGATCCGCCGCACTTATTACACTTATCCCCATAATTTTTGGCATATGGGTTAGGTGTTTTATCTTGCCCCGCCGGTTGTTTTCCTTGGGCCTTTTCTACCACAGCTCGATCACCACGTAGAAACTGTCGTCATTGAGGATTTGGAACACAGGATTCTGTCGATTGTTCCGCCCACGATTCTTATCCCCAAAATTTTGACCTCCCTCTGGATAAATTCTACGAACAGCCTCAAAAAGGGGTTTCTCCTGTTGTATAAGTTCATCCTTCAAGGCCAAATTCCTTGCTTCCTCAACACTAAGCACTGTTTGTACTCTAATTTTCTCTTTAATTCCCTGTCTCAGGCCTTCATAATACCTAGATGCTTTCAGAATTGCGGACTCCTGTAGCCCAGTACGTTCCGTTAACCTCTGAAATTTTGCTGTATACTCATGGATGGATTTGTTACCCTACCTACAATTCTGCAATTTCTGAAACATAACTTGTTCATAATCCAATGGCAGGAATCGTTCCCTCAACATCTGTTTCATTCAACTCCATTTTGCAATCACAAGAATTCACAAAGTTTGAAATAAATTGACTAAATGACCAAATAATTCATAAACCAGAATAATAATAATGAGAGTTGTTTTTAAAATGTCTGAAAACAACATATAAATATTAAACTATAAGTTGAAAACCATAATTACGAAAAGACTAATGAAATTACAAAAATATCCAACTAGACCCAAAATGGGAAAAACTTCGAAAGGCCAAAATGCCTCTTTCTAGGCCTCTTTTCTAAGGCTCATCGCTAGATTGGTTTTGATATATTATGGGCCCGTAACTTTAAATAGATCAAAAGTTATGTCCAAAACAAGATTAACCTTCCTTAAACTCCTTTTTCTTAACAGGTTCGGGTTTGGTCTACACTCCGAACCAATTTAGCTCAATTTAATTAATTTGGTCAAATATTGGTTGACCAAGTTGATTACTGGTCGAACCGTTGGTTTAACTGGTAAAATCAGTTAATTGATCCGATGAACTGGTTTTTAATTATTTTTTAATATTTTTTGTACCAATTTTTTTAAATATTAAAATTAACTACTTTTAGTAATATTGTAACTCAACTTTATTATATTTTAGTTCATAAAAAACGAAATTTTTAAATTTTTTATTAATTATTAATAATATATATTTTTATATATTAATAACGTCATTGAGTCAATAAGAGTTCGACTGAAACTAATGATCCATCTACTCCATGTCTTTGTCCATTCAATTATTGGTCCGGATCTAAAAATTTTGTAGACAAGTGCACAAATTTAAAGTCCAATATTAATTTATAATACACAAGTCATTCCCTTTTCTTGATATATAATTTTGTATTTTAAAATAATTGCTACCATATATTATTGTCAATATTTAAATGCAAAAAAATCAAAAGAAACTCGACATGTTGATTCCATTAGATAACTGATATTGTTCACGTAAAAAACTCGACTTTATTTTATTTTAAATAAAGAAACTCGAGTTTGACTCAATTAAGTAATGTTAGTGCACAACTTGTTTATTAAATGAATCAAGGTCGAACACCACATGTGAATTCGTTTAAATCTCGAAACGACTCATTTTACTTTTTTCCCAACCCGAATCCAAACCCGAACCCGTTAAATTAAAGCTCAACTCAACCTACCCGTTCACAGCTATTTCTGACATTTTGTCGTCATCTCGCATTCAAATACATTATGCTGATAACTTAACGTTCAATGTATATTTTCTGTTAAATAATTGTACTATATTTTAAAGTAAATGGAGTATATGCTATTCCCAATATTTGTATATGGACAAAATACAACTTATTATTTTAATTTATTGATTTATTTTATTTTATTTTATTTTTAAAAATGTTGGGAATAAAATTAGAAGGGCGTGTAAAACGTGCTATAAATTGCTTTCCGCCCTACTGCAGTGAGAATAGATCTTTTGTCCTTAATTTCCTTGTCTTTCTTGTATCTCTCCACTTAAGCTTTGACACATAGTCTCTTATGTAACATTAATTAATTCTAAAATTAAATAAAAGGACATATGTCAAAATTTAAATGGGAAACATAAGAGGACATGGAATTTGGGGACAGAGGATCTGCTCTCCTACTGCAGTACACTCGAACGAAAAGGGAGATATATACTCCACCGTTCCTTAATATAAGTCGTTTTAGAGAAATATTTTTATTTTTTAATATAAGTCGTTTTAGAATTTCAAGTAAGTATTAATTGTTTAGTTTTCAATATTATCCCAAATATTAAATATAACTTTGGTTCTCTCACTATTTTTTGTCCAATAAATAATAATATCTTCTTCCAATACAAGGACAATATAGACAAATGATATTATAGTTAATGATATACAATTATTTCCTTAATACTTGTGCACAACTCTAAAACGACCTATATTAAGGAACAAATGGAGTATTTAGAAGGTGTTTGATAAAAACTGAATGAATTTTTTTTTTTGATAATTGACATGTTTAAAAATATCTGAATAACAGATTTTTATTATTTTTTTTAAAAAAATCATTTAGCCGCTCATTCAGTCCATTCAGCCAAAAAAATGGGACTAAGGGGGTGTTTGATAAAAACTGGATGAATCTGAATCTAAATCTAAATCTGAATGAAAAATTTGTTTAATAATTGACATGTCTGAAACATCTGAATAACAAATTTTTATTATTTTACTCTCTAAAAAAATTTAAAAAATTATTATAAATTTATTAAATATAATAGTTAATATTGTAAAAAAAATCATTCAGCCGCTCATTCAGCTTATTCAGCCAAAAAAATAGGACTAAATCATTCAACTTAAATCGTTTAAATGGCTGAACCGTTCTGTGACGCCCCCAAAACAAGTATACATCACCCATCTTGAGTCATCCACATATTTACGTAACATCGATACGTGAAAAACGTTATGAACACGCGACATACTTGGCGGTAAAACGAGTTTATAGGCCATAATTCCTACTCGATCAAGGATTTCAAATGGGTCAATAAAATCGAGGGTTGAGATTTCATCTCTTTATCGACTCTTGCTTCTAGAATAACGCCCTCTTGAACCTTCTTTTCACATTCATCAAATTCGGGTGTGTAGCTTGAGCGGCTTTAACTTTATCAATTAAAGTCGATTCTAATTGTATATTCGTTATCTTCACGTGAGTCCATATATTCGTACTCGTAAATGCATACGATTTTCTACTCAACACGTCAGCTACCACGTTCACTTTTCCATGATTGTATTGAATGGTACGATCGTAATCTTCAACAGCTCGAGCCAACGTCTTTGGCGCATGTTACGTTCGTTTTGGTTGAAGAAATACTTGAGGGTTTTAGAATTGAGTTTTGTACTGGGGTCAATACAAAATTCACTTTCACGCTCTGGGGTAGGTCAAGAAGTCTTCAGGAATACGTCAGAAAATTTATTAACGTTAGAAATATCATTCAAAACTGTGACTCTCATCCAAGACTTGGATAGCACATGTAATGAAGGTTTCTCCTAACGAAGTTTCAACTAATAAGTCAAAGTTTAACTTCTTCGGAGTCAAATTTAAATGTTGAACGCAAGCAAGAGAGATAAAATAATGGGTAGAACCGGTATTTAATAAAGTATAAACTTCGCTAGAATTTATAATTAACTAACTCGTGCTAACTTCGTTCGGGTTACTCGTTTTTTTTTTTGAGAAGTCATGAAAAACGCTCTTCCTGGAACCACCGACTTTGTTTTGTCCGTATCCGCCTTTGGTGCCACCGCCCCAGCTGGACTTGACTTCATTATACGACAAAATCGAGCTAAATGACCTTCTCTTCTTGAAATTTCCACTTCTATTATCTTGGCCATGATTACCACCGAAGTGGATACCATTCTTGGCATGATAATTTTCCTCACGATGGTTATCATTGTTCCGATGGCCGTTGCCACCGGTACGATTATTATCGTGTTGTTGCTCGTTGCCTTTTGGTTGTGCTGACTCATTATCGCGCTCCAATAACTGAGCCCTATTCACAACATCTAAATACAAACACTGTCACAAAACAAGGGTTAATTGACATATCACATATTATCCCTATACTTTGACCAACCAATTAAATACCAAATAAACTTAGGTAGGTCATACTAGCGAAGGAATTCTCCGTCTCTCCCCTCCTAGTTCTTGTCTCACATCTCAGCCAGGGATCATATCCCTAAGCTTTGATACCAATTGTGATGCCCCCAAAACAGGTATACATCACTCATCTTGAGTCATCAAATACATGGTATAAAAATATAAAATACAACTTAATAATACAACTGTCGTGTAACATACGATAAAACATAAGCTGAGAGTTTAAACAAGAATATTGCCTTCTAGACAATATCCACTCTCAATGGAGTCCTCATGACAGATATACAAACTCAAATTCAAATCCTCATTACATTTATTATCACACTATTTAATAGAATAGTGAGGACTACTAATGCTATCATCCGGACCGCCTCTCCGCTCCCCCAACTCGTCCCAATTATATTCTCATTTCACAAGAGAAACGGTGAAGGAAAGGTTGAGCTCAACTAGCCCAATAAGAAATATTATGACTAAGATAATGCAGAATAATTATCATTAGTCTTCAACAATGTTAAACTGATAAAATACAATAGACATCAAGTTTAACTGCAATGGAACAAACAATCCATTAAAAGAGTCAAGTAGAGAATAAAATCTACTATCTTTTATGATTTAAAAAGTTTTTCATCAACTTAATCGCTGAGACTCAGCTTAATAAATAATCCACATCATCAAAATCATCCATGCACTACAGGCCAAGGATATTATTTAGTATCACGACCATGAATTATCCATGCACTACGGGCCAAAGATAATCGTGTTTTCATCAACTGGTCCCCGATCATGCCATAAAACAATTCATCTTTGCTCCCTCGGCAAGAGAATCCATAGCCATAATCATACCAAAAATCATCCCCATCAATGCACTACGGGCCAATGAGGACTTTTTTTTCCCACATCATTTGTAACATTACGATCATGATTATACCGAATAATCCTCGGTCATAATCATACCAAGTCCATCTATGCAATATAGGCCACGAGATGACTTTCAACATAATATAAACATGAGGATGATGACAATGATATAAGAATTCAATAAAACAAGTTCAAGAATTAAATTATCTAGAAACTAATAACATCCAAATTGTCAACACGATACTTCTTTGTAGAGTAAAATTCAAGAATAATATTCATTCACCAAAAATAATTTGATGAGAAAAGAATCAATTTTTCGTCGTGAATAAGTACCCGTGAATAAGACTTGAGAATAAGACCTCGTGAATAGTACTTCACAAACATAAAAAGTATTCCAAATACCGAGTGAATAATATTCGTGAATAGTAATTTCTATGAATAAGAACTCATGATGTAAGACCCTAATTTTATGAAATAAAAGTATTCAATTTTTCTTATAATTACAATTCAAAGAAATGGTTAAATTGATAAAAAGTTAAAGTTAAGGGTGATATATGAAATTTTTTTTCAAAAATACGCAAGTGGTTATAAAATATTCATTGTTATGGGAATATTCGTTTGGTGTGTGGAATATTCTTTACGTTGGGAATATTCGTATTTACTGAAGCAGTAGCCCATTTGTGGTCCCCATAATGTAATAACCGCTTTGATGATGAAAAAAGACAAATTAAAGTTTTTATAAATAATGGCGTAGTAGTTCTTTAACACTTTGTTGGAATAAATTGGTGGGTAAAGTAAAGTAATACGCGTTGTTACATGAAGCATTACAAGATTGCATGATATTTTTGAATTATTAACTCTTACGTAAGAAGGCACTACTCAATAATTGTTACAGTAATTACTGTTTAGTATTTTATTGATTCTATAATTGCCGCGTGGATATTTTATATTATTGTTGCTCAATAATTGTCACTGCATAATATTTCCCATTATCAGATCAATAATTCATATTATTTGAATAATATTATTAGATAACATTATTGGCAATGTCTAGAAAGTTCACAAGGAGAGGTTTGGTCACCTAATTGCTACCAAGAGAGAGAAATTCTTATTGAAAGCCCCTCTTCTCCGTGAAACTACACGGTTGCAAAGATCTTGTGATTCCGTAATATTATTTGTGAATAATTAATATGATGAGGAAAATATTGATTTTATGTGGATATAGATGGAGAAAATTTTTAATGAGACAATTGTTAAAAATTAATATTTTATCTTTTTCTGATAAAATAATTCATTTAAATATATTATTATATTTTAATAATATAATAATGGTGATATTTTTACAATGAATGTGGGATATATGAGTATACGAGGAGGAAGAGTATATTTGTTACAATAAATATTTAAAACATGTTTTTCATGCCTGTAGTGCAAAGATGAACTGTTGATGAATATCTTTGGCCCGTAGTGCAAAGATAAATTTATTAGTATGATTATGAACAGGAACTGTGATTTGGTATAACCATGATCTTTGATGTTTCAGGTAAAGACAAGTGATGAAAATTATCTTCGTCCTGAATGAGAAAAGGAATTTAGAACAACAATTACGATTATGAGTTATACATGTGATTGTGGACAGGAATTGTTGATTGATGTTACAGGGATAAAACATTGTTGGTAGACTTTTAACATGGAGAAGATAATAGACTTTATGGTCTATTTGACTCTTCTAATGGAGTGCTCGTTCCGCTGCAACTATGGTTGAAATTTTTTTATCATCTACCATATGTTCTAAATCTCTGATTTATTATTGATGAAGGCTATTGATAATTTAATTATCTTTAGTCATGATATTTTTTATCGAGCTAGTTGTGCTTCACCCTTTTTGCTTCACAATTCCTTTCGAATTAATAAAAGTGTAGCTAGGACAAGAGGGAATAACAGGGGGAATAGAATCCATGGTCTATAGATGTTGAGGTGAGGTGAATTCAACTTTGGAAGGGTGTTTTGTCACTATTATACAAGATGTTTAATGACATACAACCTCGAGTCATCATAAAACAGGGTTGTGCTTTCATCCACTTGCTGAGTATATCTACCAAAGACTACCTATATGATCTTGGAGTCTGCTTGAAAATTTAACTCTCGCCAGAGACAGTAGAGATAATGATATGTCAAGAGAAAACTCACCATCGGGAAGAAAATGATAGTAATCTTCTCATTTTTCTTTTGGGGTCTATTAGGTCAACCAAGGATAATTACGTGGCCATATGATATCTATCATAACCTGAAGCATGGCCTCCCATGTACGAAGGTTTCTTGAGCACTTCCCAAAGATTCTAATTTCTAAAACAGTTTTTCGACTATACCTTTATGTAAGGTGTCATTATGAGGAGTCTTTGTCCACTATTGGGACATGAGTCACATTGATATATATTTGTATCCAAATTCACAAAGATATGTGTTGTTGTATTTTGCACGATAATTGTTGTAATAAAGTTGTAGTTGTTTTACAGACCATGTATTTGACGACTCAAAATGGGTTGGATGGAATGGACCTATTTTGGGGGCGTTATAATTGGTATCGAGCTTAGGATATGATCTCCAAGCGAGATCGGGGAATATAACTAGGAGGAAAGAGATGAGTAAATCCTTCGCTAATGTGTCCTACCTAAGCTTAATTGTTGGTCGGTCATAATATACGGATATTATGTGATATGTTAATTTGCTTAATTAACCCTTGTTTTATGGCAGTATTTGAGAATGACAGCTGAGAATACTAACAATGGAGTGAATAAGACTGTGGGGATACCTCTAATCACTAACTATGATAATGTGATGTCAGACGAAGAAGGAATTAGATATCCATGTGGTGAGTGAAGAATTGATAGTTGCACTCGAGATAGTCGGAGAGGTAACAGCTGAGAGTGAGGAAGAAGAGGAAGAAGAGGTACCTGAGGAGAGTTTATTAGAGGTATTATATGATCAAAATGTAGAATTTCAAAATCGTATTCATGAGTTAGAAGAAGTCAAAGAACCAAGAAAGGTGATGTGGAACAAAAGGATGCAACAATTCAAGCTTGTGTTACCCGATATGTGATGCTTGAATGAAGCATTCTTTGGCAGAGTATAAGATGATAAAGATGGAATCTGAAATGAAAGAAGAAAAAAGCCGAACGAGTGAGAATAAGTGATGCATGGGCAAAAGCCGCATCGATACGTGGATATTGTGGAAAGAGATGTCCCATCTAAGAAGGCTAAAATAGATGATATGAATTTCTCTTTTGGAAAGCAATTGGGAGAACCCAACATCGAGTTTTGAATTACCCTCATGCAGAGCGGCCAACTGAATTTGATATGGATCAAGATTGATGATTCGGATCATGAATGAGGAGTCTGAAGAGGCGAATGAGGGAGGAATATGCCTATAGAAAAGTATGTTCTAATTCGGTAGTGATGACGCCCAAATGCTACCCTGCATAAGTCAAAGCCGAAAGTAGTTCGAGGATGGCGGTTGTCATGACTTCCCAACAAGTGAGGAACCCAAATGAAGTTATCACGGAGATGAGCAATGGAGAAATCATGATGACCCGAGATAGAATCTCAAATGAAAGCAAGGTATTCTCAACTTTTCAAATACTGTGCACGTAAATTTCGGGGACGAAATTTCATAAGGAGGGAGATTGTAAGACCGAATTTTATGAAATAAAAGTATTCAATTTTTCTTATAATTACAATTCAAAGAAATGGTTAAATTGATAAAAGTTAAAGTTAAGGGTGATATATAAAAATTTTTTCAAAAATACGCAAAGTGGTTATAAAATATTCATTGTTGTTTGGGAATATTCGTTTGGTCGTGGAATATTCTTTCCATTGGGAATATTCGTATGCAATAGTATGCCCATTTAGGGCCCCATAATGAATAACTATCGGATGAAAAAAAAAGACAAATTAAAGTTTTTATAAATAATGGCGTAGTAGTTATTTATTACACCGTTGGAATACCGGTGGGTAAAGTAAAGTAATACTGGCGTTGTTGCACAAGAAGACACAAAGATTGCATAGTATTTTTGAATTATTAACTCTTACGTAAGGAGGCACTACTCAATAATTTTTACAAAGAATTATTTGTTCAAAGATTTTATTGATTCAATAATTGCCGCGTTGATATTTTATATTATTGTTGCTCAATAATTGTCACTGCATAATATTTCCCATTATCAGATCAATAATTCATATTATTTGAATAATATTATTAGATAACATTATTGGCAATGTCTAGAAAGATCTCATCGATGAGAGGTTTGGTCACCTAATTGCTTGCCAAAGAAGAGAAATTCTTATTGGAAAGCCCTCTTTCCTGTGAAATTACACAGTTGCAAGATCTTGTGATTCTGTAATATTATTTGTGAATAATTAATATGATGAGGAAAATATTGATTTTATGTGGATATAGATGGAGAAAATTTTAATGAGACAATTGTTAAAAATTAATATTTTATCTTTTTCGATAAAATAATTCATTTAAATATATTATTATATTTTAATAATATAATAATGGTGATATTTTTACAATGAATGTGGGATATATGAGTATACGAGGAGGAAGAGTATATTTGTTACAATAAATATTTAAAACATGTTTTTCATGTCTCAGAGACCCCATTTCTTGATGAAAATTTGATTATAGCTTGTAAAATCGTCTGTTTGTGGATTTCTTCGATTTACATTTTTGGAATTTGGAAAAACTTTCTTACGTAAAGTTGTAGAGAATTGAATTTCCTATAAAAAATCATGAGATTCAAATTTTTCTGATAAAAGGGCTATTTATTATGAATTATTGAAGTTACAAGCTCAAAATAATTAATTTTTGAAGTTTTAATTATTTTTAATAAGAAAATGTTTTTACATTTTTGGGCCACATTTAACATGTGCTAGGGGCTGATTTCAGTTGGCAAAGGTGTGCATAAGAATTTGGTTAATAAATATTATTAATTTATTAAATTTTACGCTTTTGGTGTTAAAGCATTTTCCTATAAATAGAGAGCTTAGGTTAGAATTGAAAATTACACCAGAAACTGAAGTTTTCTCTCTCTATATTGTCGAGTGTATTCTTGTGAGTATTTTGATATCTTGAGTGTTGCTATACGGTGCATGTTCATTCAGCGTTATTCCAGTTAGAAGTACTGCTCTTTTGAGGTAAGTGATAATACGAGATTTTTAAGGGTGATTATGTTTTTCAGTTTTGTATTTTTCCGAACCTTCAAAAATTCTGAAAAAAATTTGAAATGATAATTTGATGAGTTTTGTTGATTGTGTCCAAAAATGACGATTTTTGGATGTATAGATTAAGAGTTATGAATTTTATGAGGAAAGACTATTTTAAAAGAAAACCCTTATAACTCCTTGTGGTTAATTCCAAAATTGATGAAATTTTTATTGAGAGTACATCTATATAATATCAGGATATTGTGTAAATTTCAAGAAGTTTTGGATAAAAGTACAATTTATGATAAATGTTTAAATATTCTATGGTTTTGGCCATGTGAAAAATAGTAAATGACTTTTAAAAATTACGAGAAAATATATGTTCAATATAGGACTATATTACATTAAATTCGGAAAAGAAATATTTTTGAACCCATTTGTTATTTTCATGAAAATGGACTAGTTATGAGTAAATGAATTAAATATGTTATGTGAAGTAAGAAAATTAGAAAATAGGATTTTAAGGCTTGAGAATCCTACATGAGGTATATCTGATTTTTGATGAGGATTTTGGTTATTGGTGATGAAATCTTATGAGTTTGGCATTTTAGAATGATTAAATGCATTATTTAGTAAAGTGTAAACAATTAAAATAAATTGTTTATAAGCTTAAAAAAATATTATTCTTTCAATATCATTATACCGAAATATTGGTATGGATTTTATTGTGGAATTTCTACTTTTTTGAGTCGGGTTTACTATTCATGAGATACTATTCACGAAATTACTATTCATGAGTTACTATTCATGACAAAATTGTTTTTTTTTAAACCAAATTATAGTTGATTTATGAATATTACTCTGGAGATTAAAACTATATATTGATTATATTGATTTTATTATCATATATAACATTTTTATAACCCTGATGTTGAAATTATCTTTTACTGGAGTGTAAAGATGGGTAGATTATTGGTATGATCATGACTAGGGTTCTCTTTGGCCAGTAGTGAAAAATTGAATTGTGACTGGTATGATCATGACCATTGAATTTATAATTGAATATCTTTAGCTTAAGTGCAAAGGTGAATTGATCAACATGGTTATAATTATTGTTTATATAAATTCAGAAATGATTATATATTTCTTTGAGATATTAATATATTTGGCCTGTAATGCAAATATGAACTGTTGAGGAATATCTTTGGCACAGTAGTGCAAAGATGAATGTTGATGAATATCTTTGGCCCGTAGTGCAAAAGATAAATTTATTAGTATGATTATGAGCGAGAACCTGTGATTTGGTATAACCATGATCTTTGATGTTTCAGGTAAAGACAAGTGATGAAAATTATCTTCGTCCTGAATGAGAAAAGGAATTTAGAACAACAATTACGATTATGAGTTATACATGTGATTGTGGACAGAAATTGTTGATTGATGTTACAGGGATAAAACATTGTTGGTGGACTTTTAACATGGAGAAGATAATAGACTTTATGGTCTATTTGACTCTTCTAATGGAGTGCTCGTTCCGCTGCAACTATGGTTGAAATTTTTTATCATCTACCATATGTTCAAAATCTCTGATTTATTATTGATGAAGGCTATTGATAATTTAATTATCTTTAGTCATGATATTTTTTTATCGAGCTAGTTGTTTCACCCTTTTGCTTCACAATTCCTTTCGGTGTAATAAAAGTGTAAATTTGGGACAAGCCGGAGAATAACAGGAAATAGAAATCGGTGGGTCTATAGATGTTGAGGGTGAGGTGAATTCAACTTTGGAAGGGTGTTTTGTCACTATTATACAAGATGTTTAATGACATACAACCTCGAGTCATCATAAAGACGGTGGTTGTGCTCATCCACTTGCTTTGAGTATATCTACCAAAGACTACCTATATGATCTTGAGTCTGCTTGAAATTTAACTCTCGCTTAGAGGACAGAGAGAGATAATGATATGTCAAGAGAAAACTCACCATTGGGAAGAAAATGATAGTAATCTTCTCATTTTTCTTTTTCAGTCTATTAATCAACCAAGGATAATTCTGTGGCCATATGATATCTATCATAACCTGTAGAAGCGGGCCTCCCATGTACGAAGGTTTCCTTGAGCACTTCCCAAAGATTCTAATTTCTAAAATAGCTTTCGACTATACCTTTATGTAAGGTGTCATTATGAGGTGTCATTCCACTACCGGGACATGAGTCATGATTGATATATATTTGTATCCAAATTCACAAATATATGTTGTTGTATTTTGCACGACAATTGTTGTAATAAAGTTGTAGTTGTTTTCATACCATGTATTTGACGACTCAAAATGGGTTGGATGGAATGAACCTATTTTGGGGGCGTTACACGTGAATAAGAACTCGTGAATAGTATTCCTAGATAAAAAGTGTCCCTAATACCCGAGTGAATAATACTAGAGTGAATAGTAAGCGGGGTGAATAGAACCCATGAATAGTAACTCATAATGTAAAATACCAAATAAAATGATATTTCATGGCATTATATAAGTCAAAACTTTAACCAACCGAGTATAATAAAGAATGGAATAACAAAAGAAATCAACAGTATGCGGTACTTCATATAGATGAGTTATTCCAATGTAATAATAAATAACGGAACCGGTCCAAATAGTAAAGCGCATGCATGTGATATTCCAACAGAATAATAAAGATTTTACCAGTCCCATAGAAACGTCTATCTGAGGATATTTCAACGAGAATAATAAAGAATGGAATAACAACATAATTTCACCATGTATGCGGATTTGGCATAGACAAAGTTATTCCAAAGAGAATAATAAATAATGGAATAACGTAAGAATTTCACCAAGTATAGGGTAGCCAGCGTATCTGAGTTATTCCAACAGAATAATAAAGAATGGAATAACAAAAGTTCTCTTCATGAATATGAAAAAAAATAATACCCCTTACGACTATTGAACGAAAATAATAATCCTACGAATATTGAACGAAGATGATATTCCTTACGAATATTGAACGAATATAATATGCATACGAATACGAAAAATAACATCTCTTCAGAATATGAAATAAATAATACCCCTTACCTTAGAAAGAAACTGGATATTGGAATAGTGAGGGAACAAACTTCTCTTCTTCTTTCTCTCTATAATTTCTCTCTATAATAATGGCTCTAAAGCTTTAGTGAATTGGTGAAAATGAAGGAAGAATGAACTTCTATTTATAGAAAAATATAGTTTTGATAATTGCACGTTTTGGGGCTCGAAAAATTACAATACAATACCTTCAACTTTTCTTTCATTTTTAATTTATTTCTGCAAGTATTATCAAACTTGCATCACCTCCCCTAATAGTAAATCATGTGAATCAATAGTAAATAATGTGACTCAATAATTCTAGACATGTGAAAATACGAATTACAGTATAGTACCTCCATCTATACCTCCATCTTTAATTTAATCATGCAAGTATTATCAATCTTGCACCAACTCCCCTAATAGTATAAGAATGTGATTCAATAGTACACATATGTGAACAAATAGTTATATAAGCATGTGAATTAGTAGCAATTAATTGCTCATTTATCCGATAAATTACCCGATTTATCAATATAACCCCAGCACATCAATTATCATCGAAATGATATCGATTTCAACTAACACCAATAATCCCAACACAATGGAACTATCAAATTCATCTTTAATCAACACGAACTTATTCATCATTAATATTATAACTCACAATATTTAACAACCAGTCGTTCCCAAGAAAGAGTGGCTTTCCGATAAGGATTTCTCTTTATTGGCCAATTAGGTGACCAAACCTCTCATTGTGAATGTAACTTCTAGACATTGTAAATATTGTAATTTAATAATATGAATAACTTTATCGTCTCAATTATTGATTTAATAATATAACATATTATGCGGATGATCTTTGTGACAATAATCGAATCAATAATATGAGAGATATGATGCAAACAATTATTCACAAGTAATAATTGAGTATAATCGAGTCACTTCTCACGTAAAGATCAATAACCAATACCGTGTGCTACTATGCAACCACGCCAGACATCGTACTTTTTTACTACCGGTAGTTCAATGGTTTTAATTCAGAATACTTCCGCCGTTATTTTCAATAAAATACTTTTGTCGTTTTCTCAATTCGACAATAATTCAAATAATGGGGTTCACTAATGATTGTCTTGAAATCAATGCATTTATATTCCCCGTTAAAATGAATATTTCCCGACCAATCGAATATTATATAACAACTTGCATACTTTGCAAAATTTATAAATATCAACCACAACTATAACATTTTATTAAATCCACACTATAATATTCAAATTTTTTTTTTTAGAAAATTAAATCTTTATTTATAAAATTTGGGATTTTACACGTTGAATCATTCAGATAATTTTTTTAAAAAATAAACGTACTGAATGACTAGCAATACCTAACTCCCATACATTTAATATTTAATACTATTTAAATGCATAAAATTCAAAAGAAATTGGACCCACTGATTGCATTAAAGCTGTACACGTGGTGTAAAGATAATATATTTTCCCGCTCTCGTCAAGCACTACCTCACCGGTCACCACCATACATATTTAATATTTATATCTATAGTACCATTTGATCAGCAAATAAAGAAAAAAATAATGGAGGAGATTCCTAATTCAGATGAAATGAAGGATATAATCGAAGAGCCTCTCTTGGGCACCATAAAATCAAAGGAATTGGGTGGCATCAGAACTCTGCCATTCATCATAGGTAAGCATTACACACCCATTAAACCCTCTGTCCCAATATTTTTGACTATTTTTTTTGGGTACAGTGAATGAAGCATTTGAGAAGGTAGCGAGTTTTGGGTTGTCATCAAACATGATTTTGTACTTGGAGAAGGAGTATCATATGGGTATGGTCAGTGGAACAAACATAATCAATATCTGGTCATCAGCCACCAATTTCTTGCCGGTAATTGGGGCTTTTCTTGCTGATTCCTTTGTGGGTCGCTACCCGATGATCGGGTTTGGATCCATTATTAGCCTTCTGGTAAATTTCCTTTCGCAGTTTCACTTTACTCTTCAATGAGCGTCATTTTTACTTAATTAATCTTGACATTTCAAACTGTGAATAGTGCTGGGATAATGTCCTTAATTTGAAATGTATCCCCACTCTTATGAGGAGTTTTAAACTATTGTAGGCACTTATTAACCACTTGAGCTAACCTTTTCATTTAAAGTTCATTTAATCCAATTAGCATCTAGTAATTCTATCTTGTCTTTGGTTATGGTCAGAGTACAATTGCTGGTAATAATTGCATAAGAATTAGTTTCGCACCATGTTAATGTACTCGAATGGAGTGTCAAGTTAGACACGCGTACCCTTGCCTGAGTGTCCAGCAGTGTCCATTGTTGGACACAAGTAATTCATATTATTATGTTATTTTCTTCAATGTTCCACATAAAAATTTCCAAATAACTGGATATATTATTTATTATCGTGTAATTTTCAAAGAAATCATAAAAGTGACAACTCACTAGCTTTAACTACATCTTTTGAGAAAGCTACCACTAGCGTTTGAATAACTATATAACTATTCGGGTGATATTCTAAAATTTGAGACACTAAATTCTGATGGAGCTGAACTACAGAGAATTGAGTACCGATTTTTTTCTTTTTAATAGGAATTGTGGGTATCCGAACCTAATAGAGCATTCAACTAATCCCACGGATACATGCCCCCCATCCCCACCCCACCCCACCAAGAGCCGTGCACTGGGAAAATCCAACCATAAGCTTGTGTGGGTAACCCTTGGAGTTGGAAAGGTTTGACCGTTGGACCTCTTCCTTTCTGAGACTTTGTGCCATTAGCCTGTTTGCATTGATTCTGGATTAAAAGCTTAATTATCTTCTACCCTCCCTACTATTTTTCTCTGTGTTCTTGTCCTAATCCATGCCTAACATTCTTTGTTTTTTTCAAAATTGATAGAAATTGTATACTTTTTGAAAATAAGAACATGATGGGATTAATTTCTTATGTTTAAGGGGATGATTCTATTGTGGTCAACAGCCATGATTCCACAAGCAAGGCCTCCTCCTTGCATTGGTTCTAGTACCAGCTGCAGCTCCTCTACTGCTTTCCAAGTGATTTTCTTATGTTTTTCCTTCGGACTCGTGTCAATTGGTGCTGGGGGCATCAGGTCATCTTCCTTAGCCTTTGGTGCAGATCAACTGATTAAGCCAGGCAACCTGAAAGGTGTGGCTGCCTTGGAGAGCTACTTTGGCTGGTATTATGCTTGTGCCTCACTGGCAGTGGTCATTTCTTTAACTTGTGTTGTATATATTCAAGATCACTTGGGGTGGGAAATCGGTTTTGGAGTTCCTGTTGTGCTCATGTTCCTGTCAGCTCTATCATTCTTTTTGGCTTCTACATTCTACATCAAGTTAAAGGATAAAACAAGCTTGCTTACTGGCTTTGTTCAAGTGATTGTAGCAGCCTACAAGAACAGACATTTTCCATTAGCTTCAGACAGAACTAGTATGGTGTATCATCACAAGAAGGGATCTTCGCTGGTTGTCCCAAGCGAGAAATTGAGGTGTCATTACAGTAACAATGTTATAGTACATTCACAATAATATATTTCCATGTATATGACTACCATAATCTAAAAGATGCTACTGTTCATTTGTTTGTCTGGGACGGATTCTACTAACTTCGCTCTGCTATTAACACCATCTTGTTTCTGAACATTTGTTTTTATGTTCATGCATGAGAGTACTATAGCTCTTATCAAGTTACCTATATTCAACTTAATATTTTTGTTTGCATCTAGGTTTCTCAACAAAGCTTGCATTGTTAGAGATCCTCGACAGTACTTGACTGTCGATGGAAGAATTTCCAACTCATGGAGTCTTTGTACAGTAGATCAAGTAGAGGAGCTAAAGGCACTGCTGAAGGTGATCCCAATGTGGTCAACAGGGTTGATAATGTCTGTAACTTTGAGTCAACCCACTTTTCAGGTAGTCCAAGCAATGTCCATGGATCGACATGTTACTTCAGGGCTTGAAATCCCTGCAGGTTCTTTTGCCATGTTTACTGTCATTTCGATCACACTTTGGATTGTTTTGTATGACCGTTTAATCCTCCCCCTTGCATCAAGAATCATGGGAAGACCTGTGCATCTCACTGCTAAACAAAGAATGGGGATTGGACTATTCTTGTCAATTGTTACCATGGTTGTGACAGCAAGTGTAGAGCATATCCGGAGGGGAATTGCAACTAAGGAAGGATTTTCAGATGACCCACAAGCCGTAGTAAACATGTCAGCAATGTGGCTCATACTGCCAAACTGCCTGGGTGGCATCGGAAATGCTCTTAATCTAGTGGCGCAAAATGAGTTCTACTACTCTGAGTTCCCTCACAGCATGTCTAGCATAGCTACTACTCTGCAAGGAGTTGGCATGTCTGCTGCAAGCTTGTTAGCGAGCTTTATACTAAATATTGTCGATAATGTTACAAAAAGTGAAGGGCAGCCGAGTTGGGTTTCGAGCAATATTAACCAAGGTCACTATGATTACTATTATTGGGTGCTTGCTAGTTTGTGTTTTGTTAACATGTTGTATTTCCTTCTTTGTAGCTGGGCGTATGGCCCTTGTGAACACCATGGAACCGGGGGGTGGTGAAGCAGTTGCCCCAGTAGCCGGACACCGGACGCCTTGAGAGAAAGCGATCGCCGACTAGGAGGAGGCGGGGGGCAGGGCAGCAGATTGGTGCATGACAGGGAATATGAACATGACAGGGGATTGTGCATTCTTGAAAATGACCATTTCTTTTCTTCGTGTTTAAAAAGCTTGGTTCTTTAAAACAAACCTTCTTATTTCTGCAAAAAAAAAAAACATCAATAGCTGCTTCTGATTTTAGGCTTCTCTTCCTCTCTTCTATTTTCCTTGTCCTTTCTTCATCGTCTCATTCGGATTCTCTACATAACTTGTTTCAAAAAACAAGCCTCAATTCTAGTTTCATTAAACAATCATTTGAAATCACTGCTGATCCTTTTGTAAATAGCTGGAATTTTACAAATTATATGTCTCTATGTTCTTGGGCTTATATCAAATGTGACACAAAAAACAGATCAGAAGATTGGTGCAACCAAAGTGGGAAAAATCAGTAAGAAATGGTGGGGAATATGAACATGACAGGGAATTGAAATTCCGACTATTCGCAATCGCAACACAAATTGTAATGTTTTTTTCGCAATATATAGAAGAACTCCGCGACCAAATTTCGATAGTTTGTCGCCGCCGCCGTCCGTCGCCGCCGGCCCGTCACCGCTTGGTTTAAAAATTTTGCCCCCCCCCTATATAAAGGTTCTGGTTCCGCCACTACTTGTGAAGACTGAAGAGGAAGATATATAGGCGATGAGTTAGTTGGGTGAAGATAATGAACTTGCTTCTGGCCCTTGTAACCTTAGCATTGTTGAAAATCATATAACAACATAAAAGAAAGTTTAATATGGATCCGATAATAAAAATATAATTTGAATATTATTCCCTTCTGGCAGTGAAGGATGGAAGCAAATCTTACTAGTTGGTTGTAATACCCTGTTAAAATAATAATAATAATATATAATAATAAAATAGTAACAGGTTTATAATTAGATAATGGAATAAAAATTACTCTCTACGTTCTTTAATATAAGTCGTTTTAGGAGATTGTTTTTGTTCCTTAATATAAGTCGTTTGACAATTTCAAATAGGCATTAATTGCTTAGTTTTCAATATTACCCAAGTAATAAATATAACTTTGGTTCTCTCACTATTTTTTGCCCAATAAATAACACTCTTTTTTTCCAATACAAGGGCAATATATATAATTGATATTATATTTAATGCTATACAATCATTTTCTTAATATTTGTGCACAACTCTTTCCTTCGTTCCTTAATATAAGTCGTTTTAGAGTTGTGCACAAGTATCAAGGAAATGATTGTATATCATTAAATATAATATCAATTGTCTATATTGTCTTTGTATTGGAAAAAGAGTGTGTTATTTATTAGGCAAAAAATAATGAGAGAACTAAAGTTATATTTATTACTTGGGGTAATATTGAAAACTAAGAAATTAATGCCTATTTGAAATTCTCAAACGACTTATATTAAGGAACAAAAACAATTCTTTAAAACGACTTATATGAAAGAACGGAGGAAGTAGTATATATCTTAAACCTATTAGGACAAGTCAGTTAGACCGTAACAAACTTTTAATTTCAAAAAGGACTCTTTTTCTTAATCATCTATTATGTAAAGGAATTTCATGTATTTAAATCATTATATAACAAGAGAAAGGAATATCAGACGAGGGGGAGAGAGAAAAATAGAACGTAAAATTATTTTGCTTTGGAGTATAGCAGAACATAGAAGAAAAAAAGAGGGGAAACTCAAAAGATTTGTTAGCTTTTAATTTTGTGTTTCACAATATCGAGGTAAGTGGATTTTTCGAACTATTTAGTGATTTTAAAATTATTGTTATTTATATGTATGTCTTAGTAATTACTCGAATGCATAAATGTACGATTTTAAAATTTGTTATGTTTTATTTAAGGCTTTCATTTAAATTAAAATGTTATGTTCGTTTATTCAAAACTTCGGATCAAGTATTTATTTTTGAATTGTGAAATGAGATTATATGATTTTGAACTGTGAAAAAGTATCGTTTAGAATATCGATAATATTGAAAAAAATATTTTAAAATTCTCAACCTGACTATATATAGAACTCGTTAATTGATTATAAGTTTCGGAGCTAATATAAGACCTACTAAGACGCACACCTTTTAGATGCCCTTCTGGGAGCATGCATATTAGATACCTTGGTAGGTTGCGTGATCATTGACGCTATCAAACTTTTGGGTCGTGGTACAGGGGCTACTGTAACCTTAATCGCTAAGGCTGTTGATTAAAAGATATATTGAAATCATTTTTTAATGTAAAATTCATTTTGTAATTATCTGTTTTAGTTTTGAAAAGTATATTTATTATTATTATCTAACAAATTATTTTTCGAAAAAGGTGTTTTACAAATTGTACTTGATCTGGTTAGATAGAAATGATTGCTACTTGCAGGGCTTCATCGCTAGCTCACCCCTTTACAGATTTTTACAGGTCCCATCGTTGAAAGTTGAGCACTTATTTTATACGCTTTGGATAGCTGGAGTTTAGTTTATGATATTATTTTTTTAATGTTGAATTTGGAATAAAACTATTAATTTCGAGGAGTTGCGTCTCCGAGTATTGGTACTTCATTTGAATTGGATTAAAAGATAATTATTGTTGGGTTTTAAGTTGAGATTATTGTTGAGTTGTTTTATTCGGGTCGTGCATTATTGACATTCTTGCTTTGCGGGTCTATAGGCTTACGACATGTAACATTTTGGGCCTGCAGCGGATTTAAGGTGTTACATTGGTGATTGATATAAATATACAAATCAAACTGGCTATTTGCTAGTTAAATTCTAAACTACTACATACGAGTAGGGCTGAGCATTCGGTTATAATTGAACCGAATAGCTTATTCGGTTATAACCGAAAATCGAAATTAACACTATTTTGATATCCGAATTGTTAACCGAATTACCGAATAACTGAATTTACTATTCGGTTATTCGGTTAATAACCGAAATGAAGAACTTGGAAAGATGAAACAAAAAATTGAGAGTAGGAAATTACTTAGAAGAGGAGATGGGTATTTGAGGATTGAAGCTCTGCATGACGACAGTACAACTTGTATAGTCTTCTGCACCAATCTTCACTTTTTTACTACCCATTAATTACCATCACAATCACTATATGAAAAAGATTCCTAAAACCTGTTAACAAAACCCAATACCCAGAAATAAAATTTAGAACCAAAAGTACTTTTCATTTCGCAAACTCCGCACCATTTTACAGCAAACCCAGCTCCAATTAATACAAATCAAAAGCACAAAAGAAACTCTTTTTAAAAGCAAAACATCATTGCTGTCCGTACAGTTTATAACCTGCTATCACAAAACTTTGTAATATCTTTGTATCTGGTTCTAGGAGTAGCCTAGTAGGACCCCAATAGTTTTTCAGAAACTTAAAATTTTGAAGGAACCCAAATCTTACCTCATCATATATAGACTCTGTAAAGTGGTTATAGACAACAATTGAGCAATAACTAGAAGTTAAAATTGTGGAAGCATTCAGGAAATTTACTATGCGGCTCAACCCATCAACAAACCAACTAGGAGCTCTTCCGAAAACTCTTCGCTATAAGCCAATTCGGTCCACACCTTCAACTCTTCGCGAGAAGCAGGTTCAATCTGATTCAATCTGATTTTTGCTTCAAGTACCAAAACCGATTCATCAAGTTGTCTTCAAACGACTCGATTGAAGATAGGTGACTCGCGATTGGGGGATTTCTAGGCGAAGTCGCGATTGAAAGTGAGAATATGAGAAATGAGACTTCACTCTTCAGTTCAGACTTTATAGACGAGAGAGAGATTTGAGGTCTTAGATCTTAGATCTTAGTCCTTAGAGTTAGACTTGGCAAATATGGCCCGGCCGGCCCGCCACAGACTGGGTTTTGGGCTTTAATTTTTTAGCCCATAAAATTTGGGCCATTTTTGGCCCGGCTGTAAGACCCCAACTTATTATTAATGAAATTTAATTTTCTCTATTTATTATTTTGAAATAGTAAGGGTTGATTTGATTAATGTGGATAGTTATGGGTAAAATACGCAAATATTTCAAAATAAGCAAGTGGTTATAAAATATTCATTGTTGTCGAGGAATATTCGTTTGGTCGTGGAATATTCTTGTTGTCGGGGAATATTCGTACGACGGTGCAGTCTTTTGTGGGCCCCATAACGGAAAGCGATTGGATGAAGAAAACGACAAATATAAGTTGTTTAAAAATAACGGTTTGTAGTTATTCTGAATTAATCTTGTTAAAATACTCGGTGGTTAAAACACAGTAGCTTACGGTATTGCACCAATTATTGATTCTTACGTAAGAAGGCACTACTCAATAATGGTTACGGTAATTATTGCTTAAGATTTTTTATTGATTTAATAATTCTTTGCTACCGTTGTTTCAATAATTGTCATTACACAATTTTTTTTCATTATCGAAGCAATAATTCATATTATCCTAATAATATTATTAGATAACATTATTGGCAATGTCTAGAAAGTTCTATCTAAGGAGAGTTTTGGTCACCTAATTGCTACCAGAAGTGAGAAATTCTTATTGAAAGCCCCTCTTCCTCGAACCGCCTCGTTGTCAATATTGTGATTCTGTAATATTATTTTTGAATAATTAATTATTGATTCATATGATGAGGAAAATATTGATTTTATGTGGATATAGATGGAGAAAATTTTTAATGTGACAATTGTTGAAAATTAAAATTTTATCTTTTTCGATAAAATAATTTATTTAAATATATTATTATATTTTAATAATATAATAATGATGATATTTTTCACGATGAATGTGGGATATATGAGTATATGTGGAGGAGGAGTATTTTGTTACCAAAAATATTTAAAGCATGTTTTATGTGTTTGAACACAATTTCTTGGTGAAATTTGATTATAGCATTTTAAAATCGCCTGGTTTATGGATTTTGGTCAATTTTTGTTTGGAATTTGGAAAAACTTTCTTCTGTAAAGTTGTAGAGAATTGAATTTTCTATAAAAATTCGTGTGTTTCGAATTTTCTGACAAAATGGCTATTTATTGTGAATTATTGAAGTTCCGAAGCTCCGAAATAATTGATTTTTGGAAGTTTAAAATATTTTAAATAACAAAAACGTTTTTTTCATTATGGTGTGTTACACATGTGTGTTGAATGAGTTGAATTCAGTTCTTGGAAGGTTGGCGTAGGAAAATTTAATTTATATATTAATATTATATTAAATTTTCTGCTTTGGTGTTCTAAGCATTTTCCTATTAATAGGGTGCTTAGGTTAAATTTAAAATTACACCACAACCGAAGTTTTCTCTCTCTATTATCGGCGTATTCTTGTGAGTATTTTTGAGTATTGCTATACTGGTGCAAGTTCAAGTCATAGCCTATATCCTAGGTGTTTCAGCTTGAAGTACTCTTGATCTTTCGAGGTAAGGGATATTTTTTTTCCGTAATGATATTATTTCTTCAATATCATTATGCTGAAATATTGATCTGAAGTTTTTATCAAATTTGGAACTTTTGGTGTCGGAGTTACTATTCACGTATACGACCTTTATTCACGATATCGACCTTTATTCACGAATACGGACTATTCATCGAAAAATGAAAATTTTTCCTTTTAAATCTAAAATATCTATTGTGGATACTAGCTTTGATTGTATCCATGTTTTGATCATTCTTGAATTTTACACCACTATAATTATTTTTGAGGTATTTTTTTGACATGGATAAAACAAAGTATGAATCCTTAATCCTTATCATTTTGTTTCACTGGATTCGTTTTTTTAAAAATATTTTTCATCATCCTCAGTCTTAAATGATGATATTATTGAATATCTTTGGCTTCAGAGTGCAAAGATGAATGATTTCTGATGAATATCTTTGGCCCGTAGTGCAAAGATGAACAAGTGTTTAGATGAACATGACCAACTGATGAATATCTTTGGCCTGTAGTGCAAAGATGAATATTTGATTCCAGATATATATTGATTGATGTTACAGGGATAAAAGATAGACGATGAACTTTTAAATTCATACATAGAAGATAGTAGTTTGCATTCTCTACTTAACTCTTCTAATGAATTATTATTTCCGCTGTTGTATTCTATTAGATTTTTTTCTTGTTGAAGACTAATGATAATTTGTTGTATATTATCTTAGTCATAATATACCCTTTTTCTTTTTGTTCCATTTTTCTTCTCAGGAGACGAGAATATAAAGAAGTATTTAGCCTGGGGTATGGAATGAAGGTTCTAGAGAGAGTTGTTTAGTAGTCCTCACCATTTTTGTAAAATAATGTATCAATAAATGTGATGAGGATTTATTTGAGTATAGATATTGTCTAGAAGATAATATTTGTATTCAAACTTACGCTTTCTTCGTTGTAATAATAAAGTTGTAGTTGTTTTACGCATCATGTATTGACAACTCGGAATGAGTGATGTATACCTATTTTGGGGCGTTATATCACCTTCGGCGCGGGTCCGTGACTTTTTTTTTTTTTTTTTTTTACCAAAATGTTGCTACTTGTGGGTTATGAGGTTTGAACACAAGACTTATAAGTAAATAAATAAGAGTTCAAACCAACTGAACTACAAGTTTTGTTTATTTTTAATGCAATCTTCAATATAAAGTTGAAATGAAATTTGATTAACCAATATTAACTGAACTCGTATTAATTTTGAAAATGTGGCAAATAGCCTTCAAAAAGTTGAAATGAATCTTATGTTTTGGAACTTAAAGGAGTTCTTTGTTTTATTTGTCACTGAGATCAAAAGAAAAGAAATTCTAATATTTTTTGCTATCCACCGAAGCCATACTACTTCATTAGTCACTAAAATCCTCTTCCATCAGAAAAATAGTTATGGGAAATCAACACAAGCAATTGACACCATGTGGAGTCTCATATAGGTGGTATAGCCCATTTGAAAGCAAATTGACAACGGAGCATGAGAGAAATTCCTAGTGTGCAATATTAGTTTAATTTAATTAAAAATAAAAACTCTTAAAAAAATACAAATTCGGTAATTATTAGCCTGAAAAAGTTCATTTAGCTTCACAAATATACATGACTCAAACTCAAAACAGAAATAAACTTAAATTGTCATCCATCAATATAGGTAATTAGAATTTGATTATATACTTTGAAAGTAATTTATAAAATTTTAATTGATTAATATATGTAGTTAATGTAGGTAATTAGAATTATTATTTATTATAAATTATTTTATTATTTTTAATATTAATTATTATTACTATTTTTGGTGTAACAAGATTTTGTAAAAAAAAAAAAATAGGGGAAGAAGCTCATGGTAGGGCTTACCAACCCAAGCCACACTTTAGCAAATTACCAAAACCCTAGCCATTTTGGCTCAAATTTCTCCACCTCTACTTAGAGTCGTGCCTTTTGGGAGGTAATATAAGTGAGATTTGAGAAGATGACTGAAGTGAGGATTCATAAGAAATTAGACTCACAGAGAGAGAGAGAGAGAGTGAATATGTGAATATGAAAGACTTAATATGAGAGATAGAGTTCGGTTAATAGTCAAAATACGAAATACTTAATATGTTCGGTTATTCGGGTAAACCGAATAATCCAAAAATGATATCCGTATAAACTAACCGAAAACCATATATAATTTCGGATATAACCGAAATGTTAAAAATAACCGAATTATTAGAAAATTTCGGTTAATTTATTTCGGTTTGGTTCAGTAATTCGGTTATATCCGTTTTTTGCTCAGTCCTACATACGAGAACAGATCCTCTGTCCCCAATTTTTCTGTCCCCTTGTGTCCCTCCACTTAGATTTTGACACCTAGTCTTTTACTTAACAATAATTAATTTTAAAATTAAATAAAAGGACATGTGTCAAAATTTAAGTGGCGGGACAAAGAATTTAAGGACAGAGGATATGCTTTCGGTACATATTCCTATCCAAATTAATAACTCGACTAACTTTTTGGGGCATGCGTGCAGTAAATGAGGCATTTGAGATTTGAGAAAGCGGCAAGTTTTGGCCTTTACTTGAAGGAACTAGGGACTACATTTTTGCACATGTTGCGCTTTCTTCTTTGTCTAGCTTTCAATGATTAGATAAGCGATGGGCGGCTATAAATGAATCTAGTTGTTCGTGAATAAGACTTGATTTATTTTAAATAAAGAAACTCGAGTTTGACTCAAAACCGAGTTTGAGTTTTTCGCGAAGAAAACTCGACTTGATTTTATTTTAAATTAAGAAACTCGAGTTTGACTCAATTAAGCAATGCTCGCGAACAACTTGTCTATTAAATGTGTTAAGCTCGAGCGCAAATTTGTTTAAAAATTCGACACGACTCATTTAACTTTTTCACAAACCCGAACTCGTCAAATTAAAGCTCAACTCACCCCCACCCGTTTACAGCTACTGCTGACATCTCGTGGTTATCAACTTATCCTGCATTCAAATACATCATGCATTATAGATTGTAACTTAAGTAGACCTGACAATATAGTTAGTTAACTGTTGGGTCAAACCATATTAACTGGAACTAAATGGGTTGGTTAACCATTTTTATTTAGGGTCCTTTACATAAGTATACAACAAATAAAAAATATTTACAAGAAAAGTACATCAACTAAATAATTACAAAAATAGTGTACTTAGGACTCATATTATAAAAATAGTACAATTCACATTAATTAAAAAACCTAAAATCAAGGAGAAATAACTGTTAATAATTCAAATTCAAATTCAAAAATTTGAAATCTAACAACAAAAACAAATTCTGATCCAGGAACATCATGAACTTTATTCATCAAAAGTATTTATTTCCTCACTATAGAGAGTGACTTTGTAGAGAGAGAAAAGTATCCGAAAATGGCCAAGTCGCTGATTCTTCCGCTACACCACCGCTACACCGCCGCGAATCTCCGTTGTCTAAAACGCCAAGAAGAAAAAAAAGATTCGCCTCCCGCCGCCGCCGCTAGATCGACTCGACCACCACCACCCATTATCTCAATTTGAGTTCTTATTCTAATTTTTTTTGACGATTTGGTTACCCACAAAAATTAAAATGGTTACCTTTATACAAAGTTTGGCTACCAACTGCATCACATTCAAAATAAATTTGGTAATAAAATAAAACTGAATTGGTTACCTTATCAGAAGGTTTGATAACCAACTGTATGAAGTTTGTTTACCAACTGCATCACATTCAAAATAAATTGGTAACCTAATAAAACAGAATTGGTTACCTTCATACCAAGGTAACCAAACCTTGATAACAAGGAAACCTTCATATTAAGATTCGGTTACCTTGGTATGACTGTTTGGTAACCAACTGCATGAAGTTTGGTTACCAAACTGCATCACATTCAAAATAAATTGGTAACCTAATAAAACTGAATTGGTTACCTTCATACCAAGGTAACCAACCCTTCATACCAATGTAACCAAACCTTCATAACAAAGAAACCTTCATATTAAGGTTCGGTTACCTTGTTGTGAAGGTTTGGTTACCTTGGTATGCCTATTTGGTTACCAACATATTAAGGTTTGATTACCTGGAGTTGGAGAACTGGATCGGTGGTGGAGGGAAGCAAATCTGCCTGGGTGGTGGAGAAGAAGCAACGGTGGTGGAGGGCCTCCATCGCGGCCAATGGCGGGGTCTCCACCGACTACCACCTTGATCGATCCGGGGAGGAGGAGAAAGGGGCGGGAGGAGGCGGAGGAAGAAGAAGGGAGAGAAGGGAGGGAGGGGGAGGGTGGGGTGGGGTGGGGTGGGGTTGGGATGAGGAGAAAGGGGCGGGAGGAGGGATGGGGGGAGGTGGTGGGGCGTGGTGGGGCGAGGGGAGGAGAAGGGAGGGAAGAAGGGTGGAAGAAGGTGGAGGTGCTGGGTCAATTGGGTCAAGGCGGGGGGGGAGGGAGGGGGGCAAGGGAGGAGGGAGGAGAAGGAAGAAGGCGGTTACTCCATTATTGATGTTGCCATTTTTTTTAGTTTAGCATAAGAGAGAGAAAGAGATAGTTTATGGTAACGTCAGAAACAGAATGGGATTGCATGTTGCAGTTGTTATAGATAATGAGAGAGAAGAAGCCATAAATTAAAGAATCCTAATTGAATATTAATTCCTTAAATTAAGGAATCATAAATGCACTAGAATATGTAAAAGCGTATTAGTTGCATAAAAAATTTATGAGGGCACTTTTTTTGTAATTATTTTTAAAAATGTAATAGAAAATGTAATTGTTCCTTTTATTTATTCAGGTTGGTTAAAATTTGGACCCATATTTTTTTAAACAAATATAGTTAGTTAACAAGTTAACCATTTTTAAGTAGAATTAATAATTTCAATTAAAAATTTTATTAGTATAGTTTTTAGTAATTAAGTAGAATTAATTTCAATTTAAAATTTTATTAGTATAGTTTTTAGCATTTTATTATTTATATTAATAATTTTTATATCATATTATTACTTAATTAATTTAATTATGTATTTATCACAATTTTAATTTTCAAAAATTTTATTTAAAAGTCAAAACATCTTAAAATGGTTAATATGGTTTTGAACCATAACCATATAGTTTCAACCCAACCCAACCTAACCCAACTCATATTAAAAATGGTTAATATGATTTTAGTTCTTAAATGGAACCATAACCATATTTTAAAAATCAAAACCAATCCATAACCATATTTTGTCATGTCTAAACTTAAGGTTCAATGTATAACTCGTATTTTCTGTTAAATAATTGTACTATATTTTAAAGTAAATGAAGTATATGCTATTCTTAATATTTTTATATGGACCAAATACAATTTATTATTTTAATTATTGATTTTATTTTCATTTTTTTAAAACGTTGGCAGCAAAATTAGAAAGGCCTGTAAAACGTGCTATAAATTGTTTTCCGCTCTACTCCGGTGCACTGGATGACTCAAACTAAAAGGAAAAATATATACTCCATTCATTTTTAAATATGTGGCGTTTAAGATTTTTGCACAGAGATTAAGGAAGTTAAAACTCGTAAAATTACTCCATTAAAATTATTATATATTATCAAAAACACATTTGTATTGATAAATGAAAAGCTAATTAATTATAGGTGATAAAAATGAGAGACATATTGTTAGAGAATAGAGAAAATATAAAAATTAAAGAGAGTATACGGGTAAAATATTAAAAGAGAGAAAGTAGCTTTGGAAAAGTATGAGAGAATTAAAGAGAGTATTAAATGTTTAGGGGTAATTAAGAAAATAATGTAACCAATTCTCCTAGAAATCCTAGAACGTCATATATTTAGGAACAAAAGAATTATCCTAAAACGTTAGTTATTAAAGAATGGAGAGAGTACTTATTACTTTGTTTATAGTACATACATATATATGTAAAACGGGCCAGGATTCTCTCCAAATGGAGAGTCTCCATTTTTTTTATATTCCCAAATCATTCTCTCTTGTCATCACTATCATTATGATGTCATATTCCAACACATTTTAATTTTGAACAATAAAACGGAGACTCCAAATTATGGAAAATTCTAGGGGGACATTTTTTGTTGACATTTTCTAGTGACATTTTTTTTTGGTTTTTTTTTTGTAATACCTCTTAAAAAATGTATAATATTTATTTCAATTGAATTTTTTGTAAAAAACAGTGTTTTAGGTGTAATTTGGATACATACAAGAAACAGGGTCTGTACAGACTAAAACACTGTTTTTGTTCGTAAATGTATCCAAATTGCACCTAAAACACTGTTTTTTACAAAAATTTCAGTTGAAATAAATATTATACATTTTTTAAGAGGTACTACAAAAAAAAAACCAAAAAAAAAAAAAAAAAAAAAGGTCGCTACAATGTCCCCAAAAAAATGTCGCCGTAGAAGAACTCCCAAATTATTTGAAAGGGAGAGGATACTAATTGAAAATAGACCAGTTGCAAATAAGGAGAAAATTAATGGAAAGGCCTAATTCAGATGAAGTGGAGGAGATGGCGGAAAAGCCTCTCTTGGACAGCACCCACCCAAAGGGTTTGGGTGGCCTGATCAGAACTCTGCCATTCATCATAGATAAAAATTTCTACCCATAGAGTCTCGTTTCATTTTGATTCTTGGCATGTTTTTTTTTTGGTACAGTCATTCATCATAGGTAAAAATTTATACCCATACCCAAATTTAGAGTCTGATTTCATTTTGATTCTGACGTGGGCACTTTTTATGGTACAGTAAATGAGGCATTTGAGAAGGTGGCAAGTTATGGAATGTCTACAAATTTGATATTGTAATTGGAGGATGAGTATCATATGAGCATAGTCAATGGAACCAACATAATCAATTTCTGGATAGCAGCCACCAATTTCTTGCCGGTTCTTGGGGCTTTTGTTGCGCATTCCTTTTTGGGTCGGTACCCGATGATCGGATTTGGATCCATTATTAGCCTTCTGGTATATTTGACTCTCACAGTTTCACTTAAGTTTTGCAAGAGATTTGTCTTCACTAATTTGTCCTTTCAGTTGATCTTAGCATTTCAAACTTTGTGGAACCCTTAAACATATTAGTGTTACTCTTGGATTTGGTGCATATTGGGAACCCTTTAATATGATTGTTGAAATAACAATTTGAATTTAGTATCAATAAATATATATAAAATGGCGTCGGGCGATCCTCAATTTGAAAATCAGGTGAGTGATCTCGGTTGGTAATTGAGAGTCAACGATTCAAAAAAATTAATCGACAAAAAATTAAACGACTCATCTTCTATCGCTTGAACTTACGACTCCTCTTCGGTTCATAGGATTTAAAAAAAAATTAAACGACTCCTCTTTGATCGCTTAAACTTTTTGGGTTTTAGATTCAATGTTTTTTTGTTTAGTTTTCCAAAGAGCATGTATATATAGTATCAAATCTCTTTAAACCCCATTATCACAAACCTAAAAGTCCCAAATCAACAAATCCTCATCACTGCCTCGCTGCCATCCTATCGACTTTAGTATATATTTTAACTACTCAGAGTAATCCTTCAAACTCAAAACGTTCCAATTCCTCTGATTCTTTTTTTTTTTGCTACTTTATTGTGACGCCCCCAAAATAGGTATACATCACCCATTCTCGAATGTCAATCAAATAACATGGTATGTAAACAACTACAACTTTATTAATACAACCCATAAATCATGTGAGTTTAAATACAAATATTGTCATCTGATAATATACATATCCAACTAAGTCTTCATTACAATTATTGATACAATACTTTACAAAAATGGTGAGGACTACTAAAACAACTTCCTAGAACCTTCATTCCGCACTCGACTAAGACTTCGCTACATTTTCGCCTCTTGAGAAGAAAAATGGAACAAAAAGAAAAGGGTGAGCTCAACTAGCCCAAAGAAAGAATATTATGACTAAGATAATATTAAAACAAATTATCGTTAGTCTTCAACAGGAAAAATCGATAGAATACAATAGACAACAAGTTTCGGATCAAGAATGAAATAATAATTCATAGATGAGTTACGTAGAGAATGAAATCTACTATAATCTATGAATTTAAAAGTCCATCATCATTATTTTATCCTCAGAACATCAATCAATGCACATCTTGAATCCTATATTCATCTTTACACTACAGGCCAAAGATATTCATCACCAATCATGTTCATCTCAACACCGTACATCTTTGTACTACGGCCAAAGATATTCATCATAAAATCAACCATCTTTGCACTACAGGCTAAAGATATTCAGTAACATCATCATTTAGGACCGAGGATGATGAAAATAATTTTAAAGAAAACGAATCCAGTGAAACAAAAGAACAAGTATTATGGATTCGTACTTTAAACAATTCGAGTTCAAAAATACTTCATAAATAATCATAGTGAAGTAAAATTCAAGAATGATCAAAACATGGATACAATCAAAGCTAGTATCCATAATAGATATTTTGGACAAAATACAAAAATTTAATTTTTCAGTGAATAGTGTCGTATACGTGAATGTGTCGTATACGTGAATAGTAATTCCGATACAAAAAGTTCCAAATTTATTTAAAAGTTCAGATCAATACTTCGGCATAATGATATTGAAAAAAATAATATCATATATGAAAAAAATAACATCCCTTACCTCAAAAAGACTACTCACTTCTGACCGAATACTAGATATAGTCTTGAAGGAACTCAGAATCAGATAACAACACTCAAGATATCAAAATACTCACAAGAATACGCTCAATATATCGAGAGAGAAATAGAGAGAAAACTTCAGCTTACGTGTGATTTTCAATTCTAACCTAAGACCCTATTTATAGGAAGATGCTAGAATATCAAAGCGTAAAATTTAATATAATATTAATATATTTATCAAATTTTCCTTAGCCCACCTCTAGAAATCTGATTTCAGCACTTTACACATGTTAATGATGTCCACAAAATACAAAAAACGTTTTTTATCAAAAAAAAAAACTTCCAAAAATCAATTATTTCGGAACTTCAGAACTTCAATAATTCATAATAAATAGCCATTTTATCAGAAAAATTCAAACCATATGTCCTTTTCATAGGAAATTTCATTCTCTACAACTTTGCAGAAGAAAGTTTTTCCAAATTCCAAACAGAAATTGACCGAAATCCACAAACGAGCAATTTTTACAGGCTATAATCAAATTTGGGTCAAGAATTGGGGTCTACCGACACACAAAACATGTGTTAATCATTTAATGCAACAAAAATACTCTTCCTCCTCATATACTCATATATCCCACATTTATTGTAAAATATCACCATTATTATATTATTAAAATAATATATTTAAATGAATTATTTTATCGTAAAAAGATAAAATATTAATTTTCAACAATTGTCACATTAAAAATTTTCTCATCTATATCCACATAAAATCAATATTTTTCTCATCATATAAATCAATAATTAATTATTCACAAATAATATTACGTAATCACAATATCGACAACCGCATCGCTCCTGTGAAATAGTGAGGCTTTCCAATAAGGATTTCTCCTTCTCTCATGCAAATTAGATGACCAAACCTCTCCTTAGATGTAACTTTCTAGACATTTCCAATAATGTTATCTAATAATATTATTCAAATAATATGAATTATTGATCCGATAATAAAAATATCAGTGCAAAGGACAATTATTAAAACAACAATAATATCAACGTAGAATTATCAATCAATAAAATATAATATTGAATAAGAATTATCGTAATAATTATTGAGTAATGCCTTCACGTAAGAATCAATAATTGGTGCAATACCGCAGCGCTACTGTGTTTAAACCACCGGTATTCTAACAAAGATTAATTCAGAATAACCACGCCAAGTATTTATAAACAACTTATTCTCGCTGCTTCTTCCTCCAATCGCTTTCCAAGCATGGGCCCACACATAAGGTCATACTACTGTCATTTAATATTCCCCGACAAAGAAGAATATTCCACGACCAAACGAATATTCCCCAACAATAATGAATATTTTATAACCACTGCATGTTTGAAATAATTGCGTATTTTACCCATAACTCACCACATTAATCAAATCAACCCTTACTAATTCAACATAATAAATAGAGAAAATTCAATTTTATTAATAATAATTTGGGGTCTTACATTTATAATCAACTACTGATTTCATCTTTTTCTTCAAACTTTCGTTCTTTGAAAAAAGTGAACTATCGCCACCAGCCAGCCGTTGTTGTTCCCCAGTCGTTGTCCTTGGCGCAAATGATGGTCGTCGACTTGTCGCCGACGTCAAAATTAATAAATATTTTTTGGATATTTTCATTATCTAAAAAGTTTGGTGTAATGGGTGTTGATGTTTTCACACAATTGAGCATTGCATATGAGTAATTAGCTTTATTGTTTAGAATTAAGAAAGTCAAATTTTATTACTACGGATAAAATTTACAGTGTTATGGATAAAACAGTTTATATAAGACTGGTTGGGATGTCTAATGATCTTAGATATTGTTGGATATTTTTATTATCTAAAAAAGTATAATAAAATATTATATGCTATCTATATAGCCAACAATTGAATTAGTTTAGTTGGATAAGAGAAAAGATTTATAATCTTAAGGACTTAGGTTCAAGTCATGGTAATAACATTTTTATAATTTTTCTAATGGCAAAACTAATGAAATACTCACTGTAGTTGGCAGGTTTTACTGATTACACAATTGAATTTTTAATTTTTTAAATTACCCCACTAAACTAATTATTATTTTGAAATTGGGTCATTCCGTTAAAAAAAATAAACGAACGTTAATTTTTTATTTGCAAAACTAATAAATTATCCATTATAGTTGGCACGTTTTACTGATTACACCATTGAACTTTTAATTTTTTAAATTACCCCATTAAACTAATTAGAAAATGATTATTTTAAATATTTTTAAAAATAATTATTATTTTTAGTAAAAATATTAGAAACTTTAGTTTTTTTTCCATAAAATGATATAGATTTTAAAAAATTGAAGTTTTATGAAACTATACTTGATTTTAAAAAATTTAAAATTTTTATTGTTTTCTTTTAAAAATATAGTTTATCTTTTTTGAATTTATATTTTATAAAATTTTACTCATTTTTAAAATATGAAAAATTTTCTAATTTTTTTCCTAAAATAATATTTATTTATAAAACTTATTAATTTCTTTATAAAAAATTTGAATCAGCTTTTTTTATTTATCTTTTACTATTTTTTTTATTTTAATTTCTATTTCTATTTTTAGTTTTTGTTTTTCAAATATCTAATATTAAGAATAGGTCATTTTGTTAAAAAAATTAAGTAGACATTAATTTAATTTAAAATCACTTTAATATTTTTGAATCTATATTTTATGAAACTTTACTCATTTTATGAAAAAAAGTTTCTAATATTTTTTACCTAAAATAATAATAATTTTAAAATAATCAATTTTTAATTAGTTTAATGGGGTAATTTAAAAAATTAAAAGTTCAATGGTGTAATTAGTAAAATGTGTCAACTATAGTGGATAATTCATTAGTTTTGTAAATAAAAAATTAACGTCCGTTTAATTTTTTTTTAACTAAATGACCTAATTTCAAAATAATAATTAATTTAGTGAGGTAATTTAAAAAATTAAAAATTCAATGGTTAATCAGTAAAACCTGCCAACTACAATGAGTATTTTATTAGTTTTGCCTCTTTTTAATTAATTAATTGGGTCAACGGTACTATAATTTTAATTAATTAAATAATTAGGTCAACGGTAGGGATGTTTGGATATCATCATACCTTTTTAAAGGGGTGTTTGGAAACATATATATAAATTCCAAGTCTACCCAAAACTTCACTTCAAATCAATCATTCTGAAGTTCTTTTTTCTTAAAAAAATCATTCAAAATCCTTTTCAAGTTCTTAGAAAAATTATTATTCTAGATAAATTTTCTTGTTATTTTATTCTTTCTCATCTATAGTTTTGCACTAAATTTGTTCATACACAACAAATTCTAGTACTAATTCGCAGTAACTCAGTGTAGCAAAATTTAGGGGTGAATATAGTCTTATGAAAAGAGTGGTCAACAATTTGATTCAGACGGTAATATTGTTGTTCTAAATCAAACTACAAAGCAGATTACAACAGATATTCAATATCCATTATGTTCAATTGTTGTACAGTCTTTGTGCTAATGTTTATATATCATGTGGCAAAAGCTCTATGATTCCTTTCTTTCATGAATTTCTAGTCTTATGGCTGAGCTATTATATATGTTTAGAACTTAGAAGCTCTCTTCTCTTTGTGTCAGACCATAACACTAACTATATGCTAAAATTAGCTATTAAAATTGCTTTTGGAACATTTTTAAAATTGTGTCATTAAGTCATATGGTCCATCAAATAATACATATTTTTTATTTTTTTAAAGAACAAAAATATTTTTCTATTCTTCGAACTAGCCCGTGTATTGCATGGGTTATCAACTTTCTAATTTGTTGACAATATTAACTATTGCATTAATCAAAATCAAATAACTTTATATATGAGTTTTTGGATATTGCAAATTCATTAGTAAAAAATCAAAGGGGAATTTTTCTTTTGTCGATTGGAGGGAGTTTTTCTTATCTCCCATGCATGGTTCAAAGTCTCTGTAGCGGCTTATGTTTCGGAAGGTTATTTTTTGATTCGGTATCGATTTCGGGTGATACACACCGTTAGGCTAGCTAAAAGCTTAAAAAAATTATGTACATAGGATGGGAACCCACATCCTTCCAACCGAATCATAGCCCTCCCTTATTTGATCTAATGGTATTATAGCAATCCAATCCACATGATAGTTATTAGGAGTAAACATAATTATCCTACAGAGTCGAGCCCACGAAAAAAATTACAAAACTGTCCTGAGACTTACCGCATAAATATCATGCGGTAGGATTAATTGGGCTACGCAAGACAATCATGCGTTAGGTATTATCCTCATACAATCATTTTCTCCTTTAAAAATCATAAACATAGTGAAGGAATGAACTAACAAATGCAAAGAGGAGTGAAAAATTATAGCAGTTAAAAGTATTGATCCATTACACGAAACAAAGTATCTCCAATTAACAACACAACTGGTACATATTAAAGTTATTCCCATGCTTCACCCTTTTTTTAATCTCCCGCGTGTAGCACTCCCTCTTCACCTCATATGGCAGCTCGTGGAATTCACACGCCGCTAACATCTCTTCCAAAACCCTTATGGGCATCCCATGATTCACTACCTGGATGAACCTCATGGTCTCCGATGCCCGTCGACGTCGGATGGCATCTATGACAACCCCTCTTTGTCCGACCATGTCTGCGAGGTCTATGATTGGGTTGGAAGGATACCATTAGATCAAATAACGGAGGGCTAGGATTGGGTTCGAAAGATAGGTGTTCCTATCCCCCTTTGGCTATAAATCATTGCCATATATATATATATATATATATATATATATATATATATATATATATATATATATATATATATATCTGGATATTGTTACCCTTATCTAACATACCTTGCATACCCCATTTAGCGACGGATCGGGCGACGCGGTTTGGTCAGGTTTGGTCCGTTGTTATATGTTGTTTATCGCTATATGTTGTCCATCGCTAAAAGTTAAGACGATTTAATCAAACCTATAGCGACAGTATCGAACCAGTCGCCTTCATCTGTCATAAAGGGGGAATGCAAGGTATGTTAGATAAGAGGTAAGTTTAAGATCCTATCAGATATATATATATATATATATATATATATATATATATATATATATATATATATATATATATATATATAGTCCGGACTTCTCAATTTTAGTAATCCGTCCTGACTTTTTTTTTTAAACAACCAAATTTTTTTTTTTAATATTTTATGGAACTGGAATTTTTTCATAATACAGTGTTTTGGGGGTGATTTGGATACATATAACAAAACATGTCTGTACAGACTATACATACATATTTTTGTTGGGACAAACGAAAGCACAATGAGCAAAAACAGGAATTTATCAAGGATATTGTTTAAACTAGACTTTTATTAGAAGAATGATGAGAGCAATAGACTTTGCAGAGCTGCTGCTCCTGCAGACTGCTTGACTTCTTCTTTTTCTCATTCTTCATGGGTTACATCAATCTTTTATTTAATCTAGGAGTGGAGTATTCTAGAATAAGACTTCAATACTCTTGAGAATACAAAAGACACTTATAGAACTCAGCAAACTTAATAACTATATTTAATACTGCTTCTAGAAATATGAGATTACATAATTACTTTCTAACTCTCCCTCTTAATTTGTAATCTTCAATTCGTTCTTGAACTTCTCAAATTTCTCCCTCGTGACTGATTTGGTTAGAGCATCAGCTGGCTGATCGTTAGTGCTAACAAATTCCATGCAAATTTCTCCTTTGCTCACCAAGTCTCGATGAAATGATAACGAGAGCTATATATGCTTAGAGCGAGCATGAAAAAATCGGATTTTTGCCATTCTATTATTGGGTCACTTCGTTGTCACAATAGATTCTTGCAAGTTCATTTTGCTTTAGCCGCAAATCATTCAAAATTCTTCTTAACCAAACCGCTTCACGCATAATCAATCGCAAATGTATTCTCGCTCACACCTGTGATAACGCCAATCGATTTTTACTTCTTTGAACTCCATGATATCACATTTGAACCTAGGCAAAAAAGATAACCTGAGGTGCTCTTTCGATCATCAAGAGAACCTGCCCAATCGCTATCAGTATATCCAACAAGCTTGAAATCTTTTTCTTTCACATAAGTGATCCCATGTTTTTTTTGGTCCCCGTAGATATCTTAAGATTCTTTTTCATCAGATAATGAGACTTTGTTGGCTTATTCATGTATCTAGAAATCACACTCACTGAATGCATTATATCAGGTCTTGTGTTGGTGAGATAAATCAGAGAGCCAACCAAGCTTCTATAAAGCTTATTATCAACTATTGGTTCAACATCATTTTGCTGCAACTTTTCATTTAAAGCCATAGGCGTAGGCACAACTTTGCATTTTTCCATTTGAAATTTTTTAAGCAAATCTTCTACATACTTTTCTTGGGAGATAAAAATATGCCCTTTTCTTTGTTTCACTTGAATTCCAAGAAAATATCTCATAAGACCCAAGTCAGTCATTTCAAACTCATTCATTATATTTTTCTTGAAATCTTTGAGCATTTTCATATTTGAACCAAAATAGATCAAATCATCAACGTATAAGCAAACAAGAAGGAAGTCTGTACCTTATGTCTTCACATACAGTGAAGGTTCACTTGGGCTCATCTTGAATCCATTTTGCTGGAAATAACCATCAATTCTGTTGTTCCAAGCTCGGGGGGCTTGCTTTAGGCCATATAAAGCCTTTCGAAGCCTATACACTTTGTATTCTTTTCCTTCTACTTAGAAACCTTGAGGTTTCTCAACATAGACCTCTTCCTCCAACTCACCATTTAAAAAGGCAGATTTTACATTAAGTTGAAACACTTTCAACTCCAATTGAGCTGCCAAAGCAAGAATAGTTCTTATTATTTCCATCCGAGCTACCGGTGCAAATGTCTTGGTGAAATCTATGCCAGGCTATTGTGAGTAGCCTTTTGCGACTAATTTGGACTTATGCTTTTGAATTGAGCCATCTTCATTGTACTTTGTCTTATAAACCCATTTTAATCCAATGACATCCTTCCCTTTTGGCAGATCCATAAGCTCCCAAGTTTTGATCTTTTCAATCATAGAGATTTCTTCTTTCATGGCTTTAATCCATACATTATTACTTGATGCTTCTTCAAAAGTGTGAGGTTTACATGAAAAAAGAGCAAATTCACATGATTCATAGACATCTTGCAATGATCGTACCTTTCTTGGAGGTGATTTCGAATCGGAATGATCATGAATTGATGATGGAATTCTAGAGGAACTTCTTGTTACTTCATGTTGCAGGTTGCTTTCTTGATTTGCATCTTCTTGAAAAGATGATGATTCTTTAAATTCGTATGACTTTTGATCTTGAGAAGAATCATCCTTCCACTCCTAAGCTGCCATTTCATCAAAGATGACATCTCTAGATACTACAAGCTGATTTGTCTTGGGATTAAGCAGTCTAAAACCCTTAGAATCATCACTATAGCCAATAAACACGTACTTTTCACCTTTCTTGTCAAACTTGTCCATGTTGTGTGATATGTTCATGCCATAAGCAATGCATCCAAAAACTTTGAAGTGATCAACAAGTGGCTTCCTGTTATTCCATGTCTCAAATGGAGTTTTGTTTCAAACTGCTTTTGTAGGGGATCTATTAAGAATATAGATAAAAGTATGAATAGCTTCAGCCCACAGATTATTTGGAAGCCTTTTTCCTTGCAACATACTACGAGCCATCTCAATAATAGCGCGATTCTTTCTTTCCGCCACACCGTTTTGTTCGGACTTCTACTAATGAAAGAGCCTTTGAATTCCCTTCTCCTTGCAAAGAATTCATGAATGGTGTGAATATAAATTCTCCTTCTCACCACGATCTCGTCCAGAAGTTTTCATTCGACATCCACTTTGCTTTTCTGCTAGAGCTTTGAATTAAAGAAAAATTGAGAAAGCTTCTGACTTTTCATTTAAGAAGTACAACCACATCATTCTTGTATAGTCATCAACAAAGAGAATGAAATCTCTCTTATTATTGAGGGATGGAGTCCTCATAGGACCACATATGTCAGAATGCACCAATTCTAAAGGGGCTTTAGCTCTCCATGAGGTTTTTAGAAATGGAAGTCTATGCATTTTTCCATAGACACATCCTTCACAAACTCTTCCATTATTCTCTATAGCAGGCAATCCAACCACCATATTTTTTTCTTTCAACAATTTCATACCCTTGTAATTTAAATGCCCATATCTCAAATGCCACAAGTATGATATATCTAAATTTTAACTTCTTAAGGCAAGGTTTTCCTCTATTGGTATGACAAGAGGAAACACCTTATTTTTAGACATTTCAACTTTTGCTACTGTCAAGTTATTTTCCTTGTCAACAATTTTGCATTTGCTATCATCAAAGATAACCTGATAGCCTTTGTTTAACAAGTGACCAACACTCAAGAGATTTTCAGATAAATTTGGCACATAAAGAACATCAAATATCAATCTTTTATTACCTCCTTTGGTGTGGACAACAATAACACCTTTTTCGAGAGCTTTTTGTAACTTTCTGTCTCCAAGCTTTACTTGAGAAGTGAAACTGTGATCAAGTTCTATGAAGAAGTCTTTATTTCCCGTCATATGGCTACTGCAACCGCTGTCTAAATACCATAAATTCTGTGACTCACTTTCAGTAAGTAAGCAAGAGTAAAAAAGGTGTTCATTATCACTTTCCTTTGTGAACTTAGCTTCATTTTGCTCCTTTTTGTTTTGAAACCAGCAGTCTCTTTGAGAATGATTAGGCACTCGACATCTTGTACATTTAAATCTGCAATCTCGGGATTCATAGTTAGATCTTTTGCAGATGATACACTGAGTATTTTCATTATTGAAATTTTGTTGCGAGCTTCCACTTCTTTCTTTCTTTGAGTTATGACTGTAAGTTTTCTCTCTTCTTCTTCTTAGCTGCTGATTCATTCTTGAAGAAGAATTTTGATTTTTTTCCTATTGAATGAGACATGTCCCAGGAGCTGTTGGCCTTCTTTGAATGAGACATGTCCCAAGAGCTGTTGGTCTTTTTTTATGAAATTCTCAGTTTGGACTGAAAAGCTTGTTCCATAGGTTGATGTGAGGACTTCAAAGACATAAACGCAATGAAATAGAAAATTCAAAATAATTTCAAACCCAAAAACAGATCCATGCGAAAAACAATTAACTCATTTGTTTAGAGATTATACCGAATATGAAAACGAGAATCAAATTGATGCGCTCAATCCTTAACGCAATTCCTCACGAAACTACGCCTCTATGGTATCCACATCGAACGCCGCATCAACCGTCGAACGATTCTCGCAAATAAGAGGGACTTCAGACTACTAGCCACCAAAGGGAACCTTTATGAAACCAGATGTTTTCTCTCTAGTCTCTCTCTAAAGAGCTATGCTAGGTTTTTCAAGTTATGAATTAACCCTAAGTAGCTACTATATATCCTATATATAGTAGTTAAATGGAATTAATCAAAACCTAATTTAATAAAATCCGAATTTATATATATATATAACTTAATTAAGTCTTACTTAATTAATATACATATATACAAATCTTTTCCTTTTAATTTAAATTCATGATTTAAATACTATTAATCATATTAATATATTTAAATCCTTAAAATTTAAATTTATTCCCTTTAAATTACGTTCTATGTGTGTGACCCTATAGTTTATTATCACGCTGGCAATAATTTTAAAATCATATTATAAAATTATAAATGCAGTTGAGCGACATCTAGTAATGTATCATCATGCTACCCAAGTAATAATAAGATCGATGATTCGATGCAACCTTTTAGTGACCAATGTTTCAATGTAATTTAATCCTTTTAACCTTAATATCCTAGATTAAACTCGAGTCATGGAATGTGTCATACTCTTCATAATTTAATCTGAGTTTTCTTGATCAATGAGTAGACTATATGAAACAAATCACTATTTGAGCATGGCCATGCATTTCATAGTCCTACTCAATCAAGAGGCCTATGGATATCACCCCTAATAAATAGAGGGTTAAATTCCATCTAGATCACTCATATTCCTCACACGATTCATGATGTACCCAATAATCACCTTTATAGTCCACCCTATTAAAGGTGACATTTGATGATATCAAAGTACATAAATTCTCGTAGTAGTAATATAGTGATTTCAGTGTCGAGGACCATTACATCATTGTCACTATGAGAATTGCTAATGACACTTCGCATAATGCTCCACATAGAATTCTCATGGTGGGTCCGTCAAGAAAGATCCGCTCTCTAACATGTACCTATGCATTGACTTAATATCTCATATATTTATGACCAATGAGATTTGGTCATCAAATCATCCACATACTAGTCTCAATGCATCATTGTTGTCCCATCAACAATGATACTCGATTAGGACATTTAAGAACAATGATACTAATTGTAATTATATAATCTCATGTTCAAGTCACATACTTGAAACCATATAATTTGTATCACTATTCTAAGGAATTTTATTATGTTAACAATTATATAACGCAAAGAATAAAACCATAATAAAATCATTCATTTATTCAATCAAATATAATATCAAAACGTTAAGCAATTATATCAAATAATTGGCCTCTAGGGCATAAACTCTAACAGCCTCCCACTTGCACTAGAGCCAATCACTCATGTATCTAATACCCATGGAACTAGTGTGACCGTGTGGCTTCCGCATGCGACAAAGCCTTGGTCATGGATCTCGCAACATTATCATCACTGCACATTTCCTATATGTACATCTCCTCTATCAATGATTTCACCGGATGAGATGGTACCGCCTAAGTATATGCTTGATCGTTGGTGAGATCTAGGTTCCTTAGCTCTGCAATGGCTCCATTGTTATCACAAAGATAGCTTAACCGGATCAACAATGGTTGGAACAACACCTAGTTCAAAGATGAACTTTTTAATCCATATGTGACCTCCTTAGCAAGCACTAGAAGCAAAGAATATACTCACTCTCCGCACAGTAGAATCTCCCATCGCTCTCTCGCTTCAACTCTTCCAAATAATGTACAAGACCACCATTAAGGCAAAATACAAAACCTAACCGAGACTTATAATCATCATTATCACCGAAAATTAGCATCTCGTGGTAACCCTTTATCGCTAGTTCGCTCTTCACCTCCATATACCAAGAATGAATCCTTAGTCCTTTTTAGGTACTTGAGGATATTCTTGATCGCCATCCAGCTGACCTTCACCGGATTCGACCGGTATCCGCCATCATGCTCAAAGCATACGAGACATCCGGACGAGTACATCATCATTGCATATATGATAGATCCAATTGTCAAGCATAAGGGATCTTTCTCATACGCCTCTCATCATCTTGTGATTGAGGACATTGGGCCTTAGAGATCTTTACACCATGAGTCATGGGTAAGTGTCCTCTCTTTGCTTCTTGCATGTCGAACTGCTTTCAAAGACTTTATCAATATATGTACTCGACTTAGGTCGAAAGATTTTCCTCGATCTATCTCGATAGATCTTGATACCTAAAATGTAGGTCGATCGCCTAAATCTTTCATGGAGAAACATTTTCCTAACCATGTTTTTACAAATTAAATGAAGGAATGTCATTCCTAATAATTAATATATCGTCAACATATAATATTAGGAATACAATATGACTCCCACTAACCTTCTTATATACACAAGGTTCATCTTCATTTTTAATAAAGCCAAACTCTTTGATCGCTTCATCAAATCAAGATTCCAACTCCGAGAGGCTTCGCTTCAATCCATAAATGGATCGCTGCACTTACATACCTTTCCAAAGATCCTTTGAGCTTACAAAACCCTCGAGTTTGTGTCATGTACACATCCTCAAGGAGATTTCCATTAAGGAAAGCAGCTTTTGACATCCATCCGCCAGATTTCATAATCATAAAAAGTCGCAATAAAAAGTAAGATCCTCGATGGATTTAACCATTGCCACCGGAGAAGGTTTCATCATAGTCAACACCTTGAACTTGTTTGAAACCTTTTGCTACCAAATTACTTTTATAGGTTTGTACATTACCATCCATGCTCGCTTTTCTTCTTGAAAACCCACTTGCACCCTATTGGTTTTACCCTTCTGGGTGGATCAACCAAAGTCCATACTTGGTTAGTATACATGGAGTCCATTTCGATCTCATGGCTTCAAGCCATCTCTCGATCTCGTCCATTCATAGCTTCTTGGTAGGAAGCAGCTCTCATCTCGATCTATGAGCATCACATCGCCATTTTGAGTCACAAGATATCCATAATATCTCTCTGCTCTCATGTGTCCTACCAGATCTACGAATTCCTCAGTAATTTGAGCAGTTCACTTTCCACAACATCTTGTGGTTCCTCGCCACGCTCCAACTCAGTTCAATGATATTCTCGTGGTTCTCGAATTTCTTCGAGTTCTACTTTCCTCCCACTGCTTCCTTTAGAGACAAATTCTCTTTCTAGAAAAATACCACCGAGCAACAAACACTTTGTTCTCGTAAGGTTTGTAGAAATAATACCCTTTTGTTTCTTTTGGGTATCCCACAAAATTACATTTGTCGATTTGGGTCCGAGCTTGTCGTAATCCGCACGCTTTACAAACGCCTCGCAACCCCAAATCTTCATGAACGACATATACTAGGACGCTTCCCAATCCACATCTCTCATACGTGTCTTCCTCGAACCGCTTTTGTAGGAACACACTAAGTGTGAATGCAATGCCTCTGTGGCATGACCCCGTGCTTATTGAAGATCTCGTGATGACTCATCATTGATCGTATCATGTCCAACAAGGTTCGATTCTCCTCCTGCATACACACCATTCCATTGTGGTGTTCCAGTGGAGTGAGTCGTGATATAATACCACACTCCTTTAGAAGGTCATCAAAGTCTTCGCTTAAGTATTCACCTCCTCGACGGATCGGAAGGGCTTTTATGCTTTTGCCAAATTGGTTTTGAACTTCATTCTTGAATTCTTTGAACTTTTCAAAGGATTCGATTTGTGTCTCATTAGATACACATATCCATATCTACTAAAGTCGCCAAGAATGTAATGAAGTAATAAAACCTACCTCTTGCTAATCTAACTCATGGGTCCACATACATCACTATGTATAAGTCCCAATACATCGCTAGCTGCTCAATCGTGTCCAAAGAAAGGGCTTTAGTCATCTTGCCTAATAAACAAGACTCGTGATTTCTCATATGATTCAAAATCAAATGAATCCAAAACCCATCTTTATGGAGTTTTGATATGCGCTTCTCATTTATATGGCCCAAACGACAAGGTTAGTAGATATATGTTGATTTGAATCATTTGATTTAAATCATTTTGTATTTATGTTATAGATAGGCATATCTAAGTCAAGAATATAAAGACCATTAAACAATTGTGCAACACCATAACATATATCATTTAAGTAAAACGAACAACTATTGTTCTTTATTATAAATGAAAACCTTTTCTTGTCCAAACAAGAAATGTAAATAATGTTTTTGCTTATAGCAGTACAAAATAACAATCTTCTAATTCTAAAACTAGCCTGTAGGGCAAAGATAAATAATAAGTTCCTACTACCAAAGGCAAAGAACTTTTTTGCTCCATTCCCAACACGTAGGTCAACCTCTCCTTTTGCCAAAAGTCCTACTCCTTCTGAGTTCCCAACACATTAACACAAATGTGAGAACCACATCCAAAGATTCAATACCCATGATGTAGAAGTAGACAAGTTGACTTCTATAACATATATACCGAATCTAAGTCATACTTCCTTTCCTTTTCTTCACTTCTTCCAAATAAGCAAGACAATTCCTTTTCCAAAGGTCCAAGTTTTCCATGTATGACAATCACCTTCTTTAGCCACCCCACCTTTAGGTTTTAAAGCCCGTTTGGTTTTGGGATTAGGTTTAGCACCGATTTAGATCCTATCTTCTTCTTGCTTTCCATTTTCCCTTAGCATTTCCCTTTGCACCATCATTATGGGAGCGGGTCCCGCTTTTTCATGTTGTTCTCAACCGTTTCTTAACATGCTCAACAACTCAAGTAGGGGTTTCACAATTTCATTCATAAGATAATTCATGACAAATTGAGAATAGTCATTGCTCAGTGATTGCAAAACAAGATCTCGCTTTGGGCCTCCGAGAGTGATTGGAAAACCCAACCTATCAAGGTACTCAATATACCCAATCATTTTCAAAGACATGTGGACCAACTGGATCACGTTCACCCATTTTGCAAAGATACAATGCCTTGCTTAGATCATACCTCTCCGTCGAAAGCATGCCCTTCAACAATTTCTCGAGATGCTCGATTATCTCATAAGCATCCATCAACTCATGTTGCTTCAAGCTCAAATTTTCATGGTTGCTAGATGAGACAACTCACGCCCGTAGCATCATCTTGATGCTTCTTGTAAGCATTATGCTCTGCGACGCAGTGCAAAGATCACCGTGTCAGCAGAATGGGCTTTTCAATGACATATAGCTTGCGCTTTGTTTGAGGACAATCCTCAAGTTCCTATGCCATTCAAGGAAATTAATTCCACTCACTTTTGTCCTTCTCAAGGACCGATCGAGAGTGAAAGACTACTTGTATTGTTGTTGTTTGCCATTGATATCTATAATTTATAAGTGCAAAAAAATAATAAGTCAAATTGCAGAGTTGATATTATGTAATTGATAATAGTACATTCAAAATATACCTCCCACTATTTTATTCAAATTAATAGCCCACCATTAATTCGGAAAGCATTTTTCAATTAAATCTTTCTAGTGAGCCAAGATCCATATTTCATTATGCCCTAAGTTAGCTTTTGGCTAATCTCTTAAAACACAAATTATTTAGGTAGACAACCCTTTTGTCAATTATATCATATATAACTCTTGGATAGTTTGGTAAACAACAATTGTTTCTAGTCCATCTAATGGTACCTACCAAACTCTATGCCTCTAAGTCCACAATCCTATTGAGATAACTTAGTTAAGTCAGCCCAATGATTTTAACAGCTTGATATCACAATTATCCTATCGCATCTTACCTAGATAAATAGGGTACTTTTTTTGGCAAACCTACATCTATCGATCAAGGTCTTGATGAGTGTTATTCATCGAAGGCATCCGATTTAGACTTAATAATTTAATGAGGATTTTATTAATAAATTTAGATCTCACCAATTTTAATCTTATTAAACATGCACATTATTTATCATATCATATCGCATACAAGCATAAATAAAGTGCAAAATTAAATGTGTCACAGCTTATGGCCCAATCCATCGCCAATCTTTTCAAGCTAAATGAAAGATTGAAGGTCAATCTAAGGTGGTAAAAGATCTTAAAATAAATAGCTTCCTTGGATCTTCCTCAAGCATGTGCCTCCTCTCCATCATCATCTTTCCATCGTGTCCTTCATCTTTTCATCTTCATCGATTATAGATTATTACATGACATAAAGAAACCTCGAGTTACATTCGAGGGGATTTAGATGAGAAGAGAATTTTACATTAGAATTTATAGAAAGGCACGACATGCAAGCCGTATTTCAAAACCAAAACCACTAACCTATGGGTCAAAAGGCCATAATCAGGCACCATGCATATCACAATAAGCATATAACATTTTATATAAAATTAAAGAAAAATATATATAACAAATTGGGGTCACGACCATCGTGCGCTACGACGGGGGGTCCAAGGGGGTCTCTCTCAAGTAGGGTCCCACCGACCGATCAATGAAGTGGCCTGGGCAAATACTACGAAAAAAATTTTGAACTACAATCAGACAGCAGAATTTTTCCAAATGATTCTTTGAAATAGTTTCGAATCACGATTTTAATCCACCCTCAGATACTCATAATAACAATACACCCAGCTTCATATCATATATGTCCAGCTTTCAATTAATCATATTAAATCAAATTTTCATGCCTCTAATCCAATTAGAATGTAATTTGTATAATCGTTATTACGCCATACAATTAATGTAACTTCAGATACATGCATATCTACTACCGATATTCATAATACCATATTATGTCGATTACGTATCATCATATACTCAATTAATAGAACATCATATACATGCATATCAATTATCGATATTCATAATACCAAAATATATCGATTATGTAATATCATATACTCAATTTTAGTTCAGAAATCAGTATCATCATATATCATATATATCGAAAACAATATAATCAATTTCAGATCGGTAAAAATTGTAACATCATATATCAAATATATCGAAAGCAATAAAACACGTAATCAATTAATCATTTTCAAGTAGCTCGATATACCACCGTAGGGGTTCTACACATAAAACGCAAAGAAAAATATAAAAATTCAAAGCAATTTCAAACCCAAAAAACAGATCCATGCGAAAAACAATTAACTCAATTGTTTAGAGATTATACCAATATGAAAAACGAGAATCAAATTGATGCGCCAATCCTTAACGCAATTCCTCATGAAAACTACGCCTCTATGGTATCCACATCGAACGCCGCATCGAACCGTCGAACGATTCTCAAAATAAGAGGGACTTATGCAGACTAGCCACCAAAGGAACCTTTATGAAATCAGATGTTTTCTCTCTAGTCTCTCTCTAAGAGCTGGCTAGGGTTTTCAAGTTATGAATTAACCCTAAGTAGCTACTATATATCCTATATATAGTAGTTAAAAGGAATTAATCAAAACCTAATTTCATAAAATCCTAATTTATATATATATACTTAATTAAGTCTTACTTAATTAATATATATATATACAAACTTTCCTTTTAATTTAAATTCATGATTTAAATACTATTAATCATATTAATATATTTAAATCCTTAAAATTTAAATTTATTCCCTTTAAATTACGTTCTATGTGTGTGACCCTATAGGTTATTATCACGCTGGCAATAATTTTAAAATCATATTATAAAATTATAAACAAAGGAAATGCATCTAGTAATGCATCATCGCTACCCAAGTAATAATAAGATCGATGATTCGATGCAACCTTTTAGTGACCAATGTTTCAATGTAATTTAATCCTTTTAACCTTAATATCCTAGATTAAACTCAAGTCATGGAATGTGTCATACTCTTCATAATTTAATCTGAAGTTTTCTTGATCAATGAGTAGACTATATGAAAACAAATCACTATTTGAGCATGGCCATGCATTTCATAGTCCTACTCAATCAAGAGGCCTATGGATATCACCCCAATATATAGGAGGGTTAAATTCCATCTAGATCACTCATATTCCTCACACGATTCATGATGTACCCAATAATCACCTTTATAGTCCAATTATTAAAGGTGACATTTGATGATATCAAAGTACATAAATTCCCGTAGTAATATATAGTGATTTCAGTGTCGAGGACCATTACATCATTGTCACTATGAGAATTGCTAATGACACTTCGCATAATGCTCCACATAGAATTCTCATGGTGGGTCCGTCCAAAGACATCGACTTTATCTAATATTTATGTACCTAAATGCATCGACTTAATATCTCATATATTTATGATCCAATGATACTTTCATTTGGTCATCAATATCCACATACTAGTCTCAATGCATCATTGTTGTCCCATCAACAATGATACTCGATTATAGGACATTTAAGAACAATGATACTAATTATAATTATATAATCTCATGTTCAAGTCACATACTTGAAACCATATAATTTTTATCACTATTTCATTCTAAGGAATTTTTTCATTATGTTAACAATTATATAACGCAAAGAAATAAAACCATAATAAAATCATTCATTTATTCAATCAAATATAATATCAAAACGCTACAATTATATCAAATAATTGGCCTAAAATGAATTTATCAAGGATATTGATTAAACTAGACTTTTATTAGAAGAATGATGAGAGCAATAGACTTTGCAGAGCTGCTGCTCCTGCAGACTGCTAGACTTCTTCTTTTTCTCATTCTTCATGGGTTACATCAATCTCTTATTTAATCTAGGAGTGGAGTATTCTAGAATAAGACTTCAATACTCTTGAGAATACAAAAGACACTTATAGAACTCAGCAAGCTTAATAACTATATTTAATACTGCTTCTAGAAATATGAGATTACATAATTACTTTCTAACAATTTTGTTATATGTATCCAAATCACACCCAAAACACTGTATTATGGAAAAATTCCAGTTCCATAAAATATTAATTTTTTTTAGTTGTTTTTTAAAAAAAAAGCAAAAAAAAAAAAAGGTCCGCATTTTAACAAAATCCGGGAGTCGTGACTGGATCCTGTCTGTGTGTGTGTGTGTATATATATATATATATATATATATATATATTGCAGTTAAAATCAAGCCTTATAAAACAAAATGAAATATAGGCCCACTTTTTTGTTTCATAAGGCCTGATTTTGTCATGATTTTGTCATGTTGTTTGCTGTTCCCTTTCATTTTTTTTTCTTTTTAATTTCTCAAATTGAGGAAAATTTAGTATAATAATCTCAATTTTTAAGTAGCTCTTAAAATTCTATTATGTTAGATATCACTGATTGTGAATTGGGTAGTGAGAAATCATTACGAATTATTGATATTGATGCTTTAATTGTACCGGTAGTCTGCTTGTATTGCCATTCCCATAGATGGTTTACTATTAATGTATAACCCGTTGTAATCTGTTAAAATTTGGGACCCTAAATTCTGAAGGAGTGGAAAGAAAAAGAATAGAGTACTGATTGTCGAGACTTTGTGGCATTAACCTTCTGATATTGCTTCTACCTTCAAATCAAAGCATCGTTTGTCTTTCCTACTATTATTATTTATGTATTCTTGTTCTAATCCCTGCCTAAAATTATTTGTTTCTCTTTCAAAATTGTTATAAACTATATACTGGTTGAAAATAAAAACATGATTAGATTATTTCTTATGTTTAAGGGGACGATTCTATATTATGGTCGACCACCATTATTCCACAAGCAAGGCCTCCTCCTTGCATTGATTCTAGCACCAGCTGCAACTCCTCTATAGATTTCCAAGTGATTTTCTTATGTTTTTCTTTGGGATTCATGTCCATTGGTGCTGGGGGACATCAGGGCATCTTCCTTAGCCTTTGGTGCAGATCAATTGATCAAGCGAGGCAACCTTAGAAGTGTGTCTGCCTTGGAGAGCTATTATGCTTGTGCCGCACTTGCAGCGATAGTTGCTTTAAGTGGTGCGTATATATTCAAGATCACTTGGGGTGGCAAATTCGTTTTGGAGATCCTAGCTGCTGTACTCATGTTCCTGTCAGCTCTATCATTTTTTTGGCTTCTACATTCTACATCAAGTTAAAGGACAAAACAAGCTTGCTTACTGTCTTTGTTAAGTGATTGTAGGAGCCTACAAGAACAGACATTTTGCGTTCGCATCAGATGGAGCAAATATGGTGTACTATCACAAGAAGGGATCATCGCTGGTTGTCCCAAGCGAGAAACTGAGGTATCATTACAGTAACAATGTTATAGTACATTCTCAATATTATATTTTCAATTAAATTTTTTTCTACCAAGAATCCAAGTATGAGATTACCATCATCTAAAAATTTTAGGGTTCATCTGTTGTCTGGGGCAATTTCTACCGATTTCACAGTTCACACCATCTTGTTTCTGAACATTTGTTTTTCATATTCAAGCACTGAAGCACGAGACTACTACTATAGCTCTTACCAAGTTACCTTTATTCTTCTTAGTATTTATGTTTGCGTCTAGGTTTCTCAATAAAGCTTGCATTATTAGAGATCCACAACAAAACTGTCGATGGAAGAGTTTCAGACTCGTGGAGTCTGTGATAATCCAGATTTTTAGGAATTATTAAAATAAAAATTTAATAAATAAAATTCCTATTAGATGATATGTTATGTATATAATATTGTATAAATGAGTAAGAACTATGTAATATGTGATGTTTATGTTTAATAAATATATTGGTATTATATATTTATTATTGGTGTAATGTATGCATGTATTTAATGTAGTGAATATATTAATATATTCATTACAGATTAAATAAATTAATGAAAATAATTTATAGAAGGAAAAAAAAAAATAATTAATTTAAATATACAAAATTATTGTATACTTTATATTAGTAAATTCTAGCATTTAATTATTTTAATAAGGGCGAAAATTATCACACCAAATATTATTAGTGTGGTAACATTATGTAAGATATTATGTAATGTATACATATATTACATATATAATATATTTATAATAAGTGTATATTAGGTATGTAATAATATAATATATATATATGCGTATTGTGTAAGCATATACGCATGTATAAGATATCAGTGGGCTACAAGAATACAAGATATAGCAATGCTGAGTCACAAATTGAAGTATGAGCTGGAAGCTTGTTAAGTCTAGTACTGGGACACTAAGCATGTAATGGTTAAGCTAAGGAGAGCTAAGTAATCAGAACAAAACTATCCTCAATATTCTTATTCCTCTTCATTTTCGTTTTTCATCTCTCTTTAGTTACTTGAGGCTTCACATCTCAGTAATTGCACAATAATCCATTAAGTTATTGTTAAGGATATAGCCGAATTCTCTGAGAGTTAAGTCTATAACCAAATTAGAAGAGGGATTGGAGTAAGAGGCAGTCCAAATAAAGAATTGAACTCATCTAATTGTAAGTTTGGGGCCAGAACTCAGTAGATTAAAGAGGCAAGTTTTATGTTTTTAATTATGATTACATAAATTTAGTTGAATAAAGTATTGTGTTGCAATGTTTGTCGTGCTTGTTTGTGAACTGTTTGTAGTCAAGGGAGTTTAGAATGTTTGTAGTAATAAGAAGGGATTATTGTGGAAAATTATGGTTAACCATTCTCCAACATCTATGAATTCTGAGTTTTAAGGTTTTTGATAAAATACCTTAAAGAGATTATGTGTTTAGAAATTGAGAATTAGCTTATGTTTTGAACCAGAAGACATGCATACTTGTATTATAAGATAACAAAACTTTTAATACAGTTGTGGCGTGTCACTTAATTGCAATTGGAAGAACTATTCCATATGTTAAAAATGAAAGGTAAGGGATATGATTTAAATGTGTCAACAAGTTGCCCTTCGGTTATTTATGTCTCTCAATACAAAGAGGGTGAAGATACTGTTTAAGTTAAGAGATTTATTTGTGATGATAGATTTTGCTTTATACATATGTATTACAATTTCAAAAACTCTGGCCAAAGGGGATTGAGACTTAGAGAAAAATTGGAGTGTTTAAATGTTGAATCTAGAGCATGCGTGCATTGCAATTTATGGTGAAATTGGTATATACCAGGTCAAAGAAATGTATGGCTCTCAACTGTATGTCAATTTGAATAATAGGGAGCGCACATGTGACAATTAAATAGCATCTCTTGTTGTTATTGGCATTACTGCCATTTTCTAAACAATGAGAATCCAATTAGCTATGTCTATCAATGGTATAGTCTTGAAACACATAAGAGAGGTATAAGACATTAATAAACTATGTGTAGGTATAAGACATACAAATAGCATATGTCTACCTACAAACTAAGCAAATGAGGTAAAGTTTGACATTATAAGAGGTGTATATGCAAAAACATATATATACCTCGTGTACATGAAAGGGGGAAAAGAAATGTAATATGAATGCATTAAGCCTAGAAAACTAATATTCGTACGGAATATCATTTGAATTACTCACAAAAGCGAAAATAAATTATAATTACGCAAAGTAAAGGCACAGATGCACTATATGACTATAAGTCTACATATAGATGCGTGTAAAGTCTGTAAATGCATTATAAAAGAGTTATAAACTGTAAATGTAATGAATTGACATTTTAAAAGTTGTGTTGGAACTTTTTGAGAATGTATAGCTATAATAAGCTAAAACCTAAAATATTCTAAAGGAATATGGAAGTTTCTTAAAAATAAGAATATTAGATATTGATATAGTTTATATATGTGAATATTGTTAGCTATACAGGTTATGGGATATGAATCTGTGACTAATGTATGTATACATGTGAACATAACTGTGTAGGATTCGTGAAGCGAAGTTAAACTAAAGTTTGTATCAATGGTCATTGAACGAGACAAGTTTTTCAGTTCTATTATGTTTGTGGATTAAATGTGATTATGTGGTGAGCTACATACCATGCTTTATGAATGATTAAAGTCAAAATATGACTAAGTTAATTGGGTTATGGAACTCAATTTATATGTGATATGTGATAACACATGTTGTATGATGTAACTCGATAAATTAGAAATGTATAATGCATGAATGTATGTTTTGTAAGGAATTATTGATGCATGTAGGATATGCGCATAATAAAGAATATATGTTGCATGCAGATATGCATAATAAAGGAAATATAGTGCATATGAAATTGTGTGCTATGTGAAACATGATAGACTGTTAAATTTGCTGGGCTTTCGAGCTCAATCTTGTAAACACAAACTTTTTGCAGGTTAATGATGTTAAGCAATATTACTTGCTATACAGATGATGAAGATTGAACGATGTGCAAAATGAATACATTTCCTTGAATTAGAAATGATATAAATCTATGGTTGATAGTTTTGTAAAATGTAATTGGCAGTTATGTATAGTTTGAAATGTTGAATGGATAAAGAATGTTTATTCTGAAATGAGAATAAATATGATTCTGAAATAAGTGAATCATCGATAAAAAAGTTATTAAGTATTGAGACTTAAGCTTTTAATACGTTTACTCAGATTATACAAATCATATAATAAATATGATTTTTGTATAAAGAAGAATCTTAAAGGTTGCGATTTAGGGAACGATGAATGACAGGAAAAAAATTTTTATTTCGTATTTTTAGCTATTTTAACATTAAATAATGCTTTAAAACTATTACAAGGTAATATTAACGCACAAAATCGGAAAGAAAAATTGTCCTAATTTTGGGGGCGTCACAAGATCAAGTAGAGGAGCTAAAGGCCCTACTGAAGGTGATCCCCTTGTGGTCAACATGAATGATAATGTCGATAAATACAAGTCAATTTAATCCACTTTGCAGGTAGCCCAAGCAATGTCTATGGATCGACATGTAACTTCGGGGTTTGAAATCCCTACAGGATCTTTTGGCATTTTTAGTATCGTTGGTGTTGTACCATGGATTGTTCTTTATGACTGTTTAATTCGGCCGCTAGTATCAAGAATTATGGGAAAACGTGTTTATCTCACTGCTAAGCAAAGGATGGGGGTTGGAATATTTTTGTCTATCTTGGTCATGACTACGAAAGCAATCATAGAATATATCCGGAGGGGGGTTGCTATTAAGGAAGGATTTTCAGATGACCTGCAAGCCTTAGTAAACATGTCAGCAATGTGGCTGATACTGCCAAACCTCTTGGCTGGATTAATTTGCAGAAGTTCTTAAGGCAGTGGGGCGAAATGAATTCTACTATTTTGAGTTCCCTAAAAGCATGTTTTATTGTATTGTACAACACTTAAAAGTACGTTCAAGTAATAAGAACAAGAATTTCTTGTAATAATAACCATGTAACAAAAATGTTCTTTTTAACGACAGTAATAATTGTTGTAAATAATCGTATCATTGATGTTGTGGCTAAAATTATTTGTGTGGTTAAAAATAATATGATGAAAAGTATAAAAATATTTATGTCGTTAAAAATGACCAGGCATAGTAGCAATACTGTCCATATCTACATAAACTTCTGAGTGCAAACTGCCATACAAGATCTGGATATGGACCAATAGTGTAATTCTATGTATGTGTGTAATTCTATGTATGTACACACTTAGAGGAGGGTAAATATGTGTTTATGCTTAAAGTGATAAACAGTGAAATCTTTTTGAAATTTTCTCACATAGTATAATTCGACATACCACACCGCTGCCTCTTTTAAGTGTCTGCTTTAACTTATGTTCTTCGTTTAATATTATCAGATAGCTAGACGTGTCTGTTTTAGTGTCTGGATTCGTGTAACTACAAACTAATAAAGCAGAATACCCAGAAATTAAACAAACAGAAAGGTAAAGTGCAGAAACGTAAAGGCACCGAGATTTTTACGTGGTTCGGCCCCTATCCTCTATCTAGTGGCCTAATCCACGTCCAATCCCAACTAAGATTGGAGACTCTTTTTATTAAACTTAATATTCAATTAAATACAATAAAAAGAACTCCCTGTTACAAAGAAGCTTTCCAATCGATGGACACCTCCTTCCCCCCTATGCACCTCTCCAACCTTTCTCACCACTCGAGACCTTTGCACCTCTCTCAACCTTGAAAAGCTCTTTGAATGATCCTATCTATCGCTAGATAGACCAAGCCAAACAAGACTTGAACTTTGAATATAATAAAAGAAATTACAATAGACTTCTTATTTTCCAGCCACAAAGAATTATAGACAGTACAATGAATAACTGAAAATAAACAATGAAAGCTCTCAATAGGATTCTTCTCTCATAGATAAGCAACGTGAATTAGCTTCTTGATCCTCCTCTCACTTAGCCGTGAAAATAACACTATATATAAAGAGAGACCCAACGACTATAAAATAATTGTTAGCAATAAATTAGATGATTTAAATCCCATAAGCAAGAAATCGATGATTTAAATCCCATAATATTAGCTACTAATATCAACCAACTTATGAACATAAGATAGAATAGGAAACTCATATCAAAGTTGGTATACCCCATGATATTAGCAATTAAAGAGTCCAATGATTTGGTAAATCAATGATATGTTTTCAAGTCAAACCAAAACACCTTAAATAAAGGAACAAGGAGATATTTGATAAAGTTTGTTACTAACCAATCACTAGATAACAGGTACCTTATTTAGTTTCCTTTTCAAATTGAATTGCATATCATTACTAAATTATATTAAAGATCTTTTTAGCAACATGCAACATGCAAACTTAAATATAGAAGGAATATACTAATGGACCATAATTCCAATCTTGGGCTACAAAAAATCAACATATAATAAATTTAAATCAGCCCAAATAATTTAAATCAAATTCATAAACCCAATAATATTGTCATCATTAAAATCATAAAATATATAACCAACATTCTCCCCCTTTTGATGATGACAATACATAATGCTATTTAATTAATATTCTCCCCCTAAGTCTATGGCTCCCCCTTAATTTATGCATATTAAGGAAACAAATTCTAAATTACCATCATTTGTATATTCAAGCACAATATAGTATCTCAGTACCATATATATATCTCCCCCTTTGTCATTATCAAAAAGAAACCACATATTAATCATTAAGCACAAGTATCTCTCCCCCTTTGTCATCAACAAAAAGTAATGTATATCAATTTAGCTAAATAGTTATCTCTCCCATTTGCCAACATTAAAAGAATAAGTGCAAAGATAAAGAATATCATTGAGCAAGTTTATAACAAAACCACATATATAAAGTAGACAATACGATCATACCTTTGTGATTTGTTACCTATATAAAAACATTTTGTAACCAAAGAGAAAGCTTGATAGTTGTGCTCCTTAATGTAGATTTGGATTTTGTATTTTCGTAATCAAAATTCTCTTCAATAGCACTTCTTTTGATCATCCCAATGTCGAGGTCTTTAAAGCTCAAAGTTAGGAGGATAATTTTTCACTGTTATGGTTGTTCTTGGAACATTGCTATTGGTCATTTGTTCATCTGATTAACTTTTCGGAATATCGATTTTGCATCGTAATTCATCCGATTTGCCTTCAAAAAATGTATTTGTCGAAAGCATCTCGAATTTAGGTGTCTGCATGTTTTCCTGGTTCATCTGTTTTTTCTTCTGATGCATTACTTTTACTTAGTCGTCTGGATTGAAATATTTTTTTTCCAAATTTCGGATCTTTAATCTGCTTTCCCTCGCAAAGTCTCCTTCCTCTTCTTTTGACAGATCAGGGTCAAAATTATCAAATAAAATATGAACATATTCCTCAACCTTTTATCAAGATTATCATGTGTATTAAATATGGAGCATATGACATAATAAATGATGTTATTAACCCTTGTAATACAAAATCCATAGAGTTATCTAATTAAAACTCTATTAAAAAAATTAAAAACAACATGAGGTACTTACAGATTCCACCAAATAATTTATAGGTAACTTACTCTCTCAAAGTAAAGAATCATCCATCTCCTTTTTGATCTTGAAGACACCTACAAACAAATAGTCTCTATCTTTTGGTACCCAAATCTTCTTGGGTCCTTTTGGGTTAGTAGCATATAAATCACTTTTCTTTACCCAAATTTGTTTTATTCTAATTTTATTACAATTAGAATCAAAATGACCTTTAAAACCACATTTTTACAAGTAACAAATGGTGAACAATAAAGTGGTTTATGCCTTGATTTACTATTAATCATTCTAATATTATTATTAGTCCTATTTTCCACATTTTTAATAGGATTATACCCAATCCTTGTTTATCAAGATTGGACCTTTGTGCCCCCTAACATAACATTTAGGTTCTCTTCTCCTCGCACAAATTTAGCAAGATCATTTTTTAAAGATGTTATTTCAAGATTTGTTATATTATCATCATGTTGAATATTCATCATTTTTCCATCATTAAAAGCATCTATGCATGCATCTCTCATTTTCAAATTTTCTTTTAACACTTCATTTTCATTTTTAAGATATTCATTTTCTTTTCTCTTTAATAAGTTTACTTTAACTTCATTCATTAGCTCATTTACACAATTCTTAAAATAGGCACTTTTCTTTTTTGAGTTGTTGATTTTCATTTTGTAAAGCAATATAATCGGCATAGATATTTCAAAAAGCTTCATGAAAATTTGTTACCTCAAGTTGATCATCATCTTCTAGTCCCATGAAACAGAGTTGGATGCTTTCTTCTTCTTGTTCCGCTTTTGGACTTACTCAATCGGAGTCGAGCTACCTTTTGATTTTTCCTTTGTTTCTTTCTTTGAAGTAGTCTCTCGAGTTTTCTTGAGAGCATTTCAATTTCTTCATCAAAATCTTCATGATCACTTTCATTGTTGCTCTCGATTTGAAGTGCCAATGTTTTCTTTATTGATGCTTCATCCTCTTCATCATACCTCTTGAGTTGATTTTCAAATTCTTCAAGCTCTCCAAACAAGGTAAGAGTTTCCATGGTACTAATTGTTGGTGAGTCTTGGAGAGTTGTGACTTTCTTTGCAAACCGTTTGGGCATGACTCTTAGCAGACTTTTCTATTAATTTCCTCCGATCAATTTTCCGTCCCAAAGATATTTTAGAGAGTTCATTAGAGTAAGAAATCTCCCTTGAGCTTCATTAATTATTTCATCTTTTTCTAATTTGAAGAGTTCATATTCTTGCATCAACATACTTAGCTTGACTTCCTTCACCTTAGTAGTTCCCTCGTGGCTCATGAAGATTGTATCCCACATTTCTTTTGTTGTGTTTCACGATGATACTTTATCAATTTCAGCTTGGACCATTCCGCTAGCTTAGCAATGTGTTCATGACTCTTGAGTTGTAGGAAAACATATAGCTTTCGTTTGCATCCATCTCCATGGAGCCTTTGGTTTGCCATCATCATGTCTAGGAATGATAGGTCCATTTTCAACAACCCACCATTCCCATGCGTCTCTTTTAAGAAAAATCTTCATTCTGAACTTCTAAAAGTTGAAGTTTTCACTTCTGAACAATAGCGGTGGCTTACTTGTGGACTGACCTTCTTGAAAGTTTAGGTGTGCCATAGGATCTTCCCCTACGACCTGCAACGATCAATATTAGTAGAGCCAAGCTTTGATACCAAATGTAATTCTATGTATGTGCACACCTAGAGGGGGGGTGAATAGGTGTTTATGCTTAAAGTGATAAACAGTGAAATCTTTTTGAAATTTTCTCACATGTATAATTCGTATAACTACACCTGCCTCGCTTTTAACTTATGTTCTTCGCTTAATATTATCGATACCTAGACGTGTTTGTTTTAGTGTCCGGATTCGTAACTACAAACTAATAAAGCGTAATACCTAGAAATTAAACAAATGAGGTAAAGTGTAAAACGTAAAATCACCGAGATTTTTTACGTGGTTCTACTTCATCCTCTATCTAGTGGCCTAATCCACGTCCAATCCCAACTAGATTGGAGACTCTTTTTATTAAACTTAATATTCAATTAAATACAATAAAAGAACTCCCTATTACAAAGAAGCTTTCCACCGATGGACACCTCCGCCTCTATGCACCTCTCTCAACCTTTCTTTCTCACCACCGAGACCTTTTTCACCTCTCGCAACCTTGAAAGCTCTTTTGAATGCATCCTATTCATCGCTAGATAGACCAAAGCCAAACAAGACTTGAACTTTGAATATAATAAAAGAAATTACAATAGACTTCTTATTTTCCAAATACACAAAAGAATTATAGATGATACAATGAATGAATAGCGAAAATAAACAATGAAAGCTCTCAATATGATTCTTCTTTCAGATAACAACGTGAATTAATAACACTATATATAAAAGAGAGAGCCAACGGCTATATAAATAGAGATTAATTAGCAATAAAAATTAGATGATTTAAATCCCATAAAGAAGAAATCGATGATTTAAATCCCATAATATTAGCTACTAATATCGATCAACGGTTATGAACATAAGATAGAATAGGAAACTCATATCAAAGTTGGTATACCCCCATGATATTAGCAATTAAAGAGTCCAACAGATTTGGTAAATCAAGGATATGTTTTCAAGTCAAACCAAAACACCTTAAATAAAGGAACAAGGAGATATTTGATAAAATTTGTTACTAGCCAATCACTAGATAATAGGTACCTTATTTAGTTTCCTTTTCAAATTGAATTGCATATCATTACTAAATTATATTAAAAATCTTTTCAGCAACATGCAACATGCAAATTTAAATATAGAAGGATACTAATGGACCATAATTCCAATCTTGGACCATAAAAAATCAACATATAATAAATTTAAATCAGCCCAAATAATTTAAATCAAATTCATAAACCCAATAATATTATCATCATTAAAATCATAAAATATATAACCAACACATATGTTCTTCTATTTATTAATTAGATTAGCTTAGTAAATTTAATTATTTTTTGTCCCGTTTATGTTTGGGACTAATTTATAAGTTTATTGGACTTTATTTATTTTTAAAATTTTTAAGTAGTATAAATAATCTATTAGGGTTATTATTTTGGATCAACTTTCATTATTATTTGCTTAATACAAATTGGTTATTCAACAACCTTTTATATCTTTGTTGATGTATGTTTGGATTTTTGTGATCCTTTCAGTGTTATCAGTTAATGCGCCTTTGGCTGTGTCAGTTGGCATCAGGGATTATCTCGAGACGAAGATTCTGACAAAACTATTGGGAATCTTACCTCTTACTAACTATTTGAGGAATGACAACAATCGAAACTCAGTCGGAAATTTATCGGTCAGAAGGAGTACTGCTCATAAATTTAACAGAAAGCTAAAGATAGATCGGATGGCGATCATGGGAAAGCAGCCGAAGAAATAATCCGCCAAAAAGGCCCCAAAAACTGGCTTGGCATTGGTGGCTGCTGACCAATAATCAAAGAAGAATATTGTAGTTTCCAGTGGCCAACTGGAGATGATACTCCTTCATCAAGAAGCTCAACCCATAACTTGCCACTTTCTCAAATGCCTCATTAACCGGATCCATGCATGTCCCAAAAAGATTGTCAAGTTAATTAATTTGGAGCATGAATGAATTGGATTTGAATTCCAGACATTTCGTTAGTTGCATTAGTACGTACAACTAGATAACTACTAGATACAAAATCGCGCCTTGCGGCGGGATTATTTAATTTTTTAATAATAAATGTGTATGTATAATTAATAAATTAAAATATAATAAAAATATGGTAGATTGTTGTGCGATGATCAAATTTTACACAGAAAAACAAATGAATATACATTGTAGGGGGTAGTGTTGAGATATTACCGGTTTGTGCATTACAAGTATGTGACTTTTGCTTTTAGGCTAGTGGCAAAGTAAGTGACCTCAACTTGTGGACAAATCATTTTTTCTACTCTTTCTTTTTTTGTATTCAAGACATTATGTAAGTGAACCATATCAAAAACAAGTTTTTGAAAGAAAAAAAAAACATTTGTTACAATTACTTGTCAATAATTGGTACCTTTTTTCTGAACAATTTTCTTGACAAAATCGTTTCACTAAAAGCTGTACTTGAAGTTTTTGAAAGTGAGGCTCTTTGCTGTCTCAAATTTGTATGACATTATAGTATTTTTGCCAAAAAAAATACTAAACTGGAGCTTTAATTTATTGAAAACACAATTGTAGATATTTAGTGTTTTTACTTTGCACAAACATGTATATATTTAGTGTTTTTACCAAGTGAAATGTACTTTCTATGAAAAAAGAACTATAATTAATTGGAAAATATATCCCAAAAAAAAGAGTCGTTTGATATTTTCAAAATATACTTCCAAATTGAGGCTGATGAAAATTAACGTGATGTTAAACTTAACAACAAAAATGTTCTTAGACACTAAATTCGGCAACCTAATGTGCAAAGCTCTGCCAAATCCAATGGTACAACATGTTGTATTATGTATTGTTACTTTTAATACAATGAAAGTTACGAAAACAGACCTTGTAAATCATCATCAAGCAATTCCAACGATTTCTCATCTTGAATCAACTTCTTTTTACTCTGCTCTCCCAAAATCCATATTCATTAATGTCAGGGAACTCTCTTCTCCTAGTTGGGTACTCAAGGATGTCCACGTCTGCTTGAACACACCATTCTATAATTGTTGGGATCCTCTCAACTTGGAGATGCTCATTGTGTGATACAGCTCTCCATATGCGATCATACAGATGAAAGGATTCAACAACATGCAAAACATTTTCAAGCCCCCCTTTCTCCTAAACATGCTCCTTGTTTGGTAGGCTACCAATAACATTGCATGTTTTAATTTTATGAGGTGGATAACCTACATGCACCTCTCCACACAAGCTGCACAGAGAATTAAATCTTTACACAAGATATAATTACCAAAATATTTTAATCCACACAAATCAACCATAAAAGAGACTCAAATGCTAATTCATAGATTTATGGGCTTTGCTAGTACAAAAGTTTTACTACAAGTGCAAAGTATAGTTGAAGATGTATGATACCACTCATCTACCATTAAAAAAATATAAAATAAAAGGTTCTAAGCATGTCATTAACACATAACAACCCCATTACTTGAGCTTTAGACATGAAACTACATAGCTATCTAAGTTAATCCTAAGTTATGTTACATTTAACATCGAAGCATCCAAATAAGCATTTGATTACTATTATAACACATAGACATGGTCCTGGACTTAACTATATAGTTAACATAACATATAGCACCAAACAACTGTCTCTCAAGAATTAAATAAAACACTGTAAGTGCAGTCCATATAAGCACACTACATGGTTTTATTTATACATACAAAGCACAAGTACTCCTTCATACATCCCAACCTTTTGACTTTCAGACCCTTCATGGTCCCCAAACACAGCACAACAACAACCCCAACCATATATGATCAAACAAATTAAAAAATAAATGGACAGTTAATATATAAAAAAGATGGGTTGTTACCTTCTTGCTTGTTTGAATAAAGTTTGAGGTTGATAAATTTCTAGTGGCAATAGGGAAATGTTGGCTAACTTACTGCACTTTCTCGCCCATCCTTATCCTAGTCGGAGCTCTCTTCCTCTCTCTCTCTCTATGTCACTATAGTTTGAGACTTAATGTTTTGCAATAGCTAACTATGTTGGAGGGGGGTGGAGAGCTAGTCCTATATGGATGAGCTCCCTCCCCCTGCAGTCAGCCCCTTGGATCCTAAATGACCCCTAGCATAACCCCTATTAGCCCCCCTTGCTATACATAGCAGCCAACCCACAGGCCTATAACAGTATAATCCTTGCCCTTTATTTTAACATCTATACATCAATAATTTATTGAAATGAAACAACTATTATTGAATAATTTATTGAAATAAAATAATCTCCAAATTTATGAAATGAAATAGCCATGACCCTGTCAGTAAAAAGCCTCCTCGACACCATCACCGTACCTACATGAGGTTGAATACAAAAACCTAAATAAATGAGCACTGAAAGATGGGTCTATGAAAAACTTTATATTTCAAGATTTCACTCTATCCAGATTAATCAATGACCAATTCTGATAAAACAAAGCTAACAGGGCATGGATACACTTTCATGATTAACATAAGGTTAATCGAACCAAAGGTGCAGAAGCGTTGTTGTATTGGCCCAATGAACCATTCATGATTAAGTTTAATTGACTAAGTTATGAATTAAAAATATATATAGACCTTCCATAAAATTATATACAGGAACATTAATAGATCCTATTTTATTTTAGATAAATGTCTCATTAGTATGTTATTATGTACTTAATAGTTCATTTTCTTCCTAAAAAATAAAACTCTAACAGTACCCACATTTGGCAACAAATAAATGATTTAAGGTTTTCAATTTTTTTGAACTAATATGACAAGTGAAAGTTAATAAAGAAAAACATCACAGATGCATGTTAGGTCTTCCCACTTTAATTATAAAATTAGTCTTCAACACACTTCAATAAGGACAACAAACCGGGAAGAAAAAGTATCAAAGGGTTATTATGGTTGTCTAACCTCACCGCTAGCATACTTCTAGCTTGACAATACCATCTTCCTGAATTTCTTCATGTCCTCATTATATTATGGTGTTGTAATATGAACTTTCATGAGAACTGTAGACTGTGTTGTGTCCAAACAAAGACATGTCTCATTCAAGAGTGCGAACCACCTGCTCAAATTTTAGTAATTAGTTATTTGTTTAAGCATACAATATATAATAAATATTCTTTTATACAATTAATTATTGCATAATTGTGAAATATATAACAATATTCCGACTCTTGGAAACTAACTATCAAACAAACTAATAGCTCACATAAGAGGGAATCTAGGCGGGTGTAATTACTTTACTCACTCAGTCAACCATCTGAGTTGTATCAACACATCCAGTTACCAACTCAGTCATCCAGTTTTATTGCCATATTTCAATATGTTATAGAATCTATTTATACATGTCTGCTTACAAACTTATCTGGCAGGACATTAACCATGCTCCTCACCATTAGCCAACTTTAAACATGCATCATTTATGACTATAAATAATACAGATAACTACAAAGGATGTTTTTTATTTTTATTTATTTACATAAACTAACATATGTCAAATTTAAAGTTTAAGTAGCAACAAACTACTAAATCATCAAATAAACAAAACATACCATTTTTACTTTTTTTGAAATCGTCGCTAATTGGGCGATGTGCAGTAGTTACACATAGATTCTGTAACAGGAGAAGAGAAGATGTAAGAAGTCACAATCATCGAGAACATATATCATACTAAGAGTAGTAATTGTATATTTGTATGTAAAACAAATAACAAAAAGACAACCTTAAGGTCGTTTCCAGAATATCCATCAGTCATGCTTGCAACTGAATCCAAATAAACATCTGCAGACAAGTCCTTTTTTGTTAGTATCACTTTTATAATTTTTTCTCTGTTAGGAGCATTTGGCAAATTAACCATTAACCTGCAAAAGAATATGCATTACAGAAGTGCTAAATATTAAATAATTTAATACATATTCAGGAGTTAGGTACCTGAAGGTGGCATACATGTGAAAACATGAATAAGGTTTAACTAAATATTCAAAAACAACCATTGTGAAGGCAATAAAAAACCAATCATGTAAAGCACAAAATCAAATATCCCGAAGAAATGGAAAGAATTTAATCTAAAATAGTTATCCAAACACAGTTTTTACTGCATGTGCTATTCAAACATCAACTTCCCGTCATCAAGACATCATTATTCTTCCTTGGCTGACCCACCTAGTGCACGTAGGGATGGGTGGTGTATATGGAACGGAGTTTCAAAACTTTAAACTCTCTTTTCCAAACATTAGAATAATATAGTCAAATTGAACAATTTATGCATTTATGTGAATTATGTCACTTAATTTTGGACATTCCGAGAAAGAACACCCTCTTCACGGGGCTCCTCTGTAATTTCAAGTTGTATATTACTAATAATATCCAAAGTCTCAGAAGCATTATATATAATATCATAATAAAGATCATCATATAAAGACCAAACACAATCAGACCAAAAAAATGGATCATTTGAATTATTACTACTATTACCATCAATCTTGGTAGGAGCAGAAGGAATTGTTTGTGTCAGACACAATTAAAACAAGTTTGAATCTTTATAATTCTCGTCGGGACCCAGTTCACGTTCAAGCCAAAAATTGGAGTTTTCGTGAAAAACGTCGGCGTGGACCCATTTCACGTTCAAGCTTCAACATCTTTGAACTGCGCAGCAGCATGAACGATTGATTATTGGTTGTATATCTTCTTTAACACATGTGCAAAGATGAAGACATTAATTATTAGTTTTATAGTTGATATCTTTGGCTTACGTCATAAAATTTGGAATCGTTGATTATTAGTTGTATATCTTTGGCTTACGTGCATTGATGGGCGGGTTGTTGGTATGATTATAACTGCGATTATTCTAATATAATCATGACCATTGTTGAAAACATCGAATATCCTTGGCCCATAGTTCATGGATAATTCGTGGTCGTAATACTAATGAATATCCTTGGTCGTAGTGCATGGATGATTCGATAATGTGGATTAATTATTAAGCTTAGTTTCAGTGATAACATATTGATAATACACTCTTAATTCGTAGAAGATAGTAGATATCATGCTCTACTTGATTCTTCTATATACAGTTGTATGTCTTTGGCTTGTAGAACAAAGATGAATTGTTGATGAATATCTTTGGCCCGTAGTGCAAAGATAAATTTATTAGTATGATTATGAACAAGAATTGTGATTTGGTATAACCATGATTTTTGATGTTTCAGGTGAAGATAGGCGATGAAAATTATCTTCGTCTTGGGTGCGAAGAGGAATTTAGAATCACAATTATGATTATGAGTTATTCATATGATTGTGGACATGAATTGTTGATTGATGTTACAGGGATAAAATATTATTGGTGGACTTTTAACATGGAGAAGATAATAGATCTGATGGTCTATTTGACTCTTTTAATGGATTGCTCATTCCGCTGCAACTATGGTTGAAAAGTTTTATCATCTACCATATGTTCTAAATCTCTGATTTATTATTGATAAAGGTTATTGATGATGTAAATGATATTCTTTCTTTGAAGCTAGTTAGGCTTCACCCTTTTTGCTTCACAATTCCTTTCGAATAATAAAAGTGTAAATTTGAATTGAAGCGAAATTAACAGGAGAATAGAATCGGTGGTCTATAGCTGTTGAGGTTCTCCCTAAATAGTATGGAAATAATTTTATTGAAAACTTTAGATAAGTGTGTCGTAATATAAATGTCATTTGATATTTAATTTTGGTGAACCGAATAGGGTGAGGTGAACCCAACTTTGGAAGGGTGTTTTGCCACTATCATACAAGATGTCTAATGACATACAACCTTGTGTTATCATAAGACGGGGTTGTGCACATCCACTTGCTGAGTATATCTACGAGCACTACCTATATAATCTTGGAGTTTATTTGAAATATAATTCTCACTTGGAGACAACAGAGATAATTATATGTCAAGAGAAGACTCGCCATTGGAAAGAAGATGATAGCAATCTTCTTGTTTTTCTTTGGGGACTATTGGGTCAACCAAGGATAATTCTGTGGACATATGATATCTATCATAACCTAGACGCATGGCCTCCCATGTACGAAGGTTTTCTTAAGCACTTCCTGTGACGAACGAGATTTTTGTAAATTAATTTTAATATTTATTGAATTAAATAAATATTTTTCGATGATTTAATTATTGGATTAAATAATTATTTGATGCAATTTTGGTAGATTAATTTAATTATGTGTTACATTTATTAAATTAATGTAGAGAATAATTATTATTCAAATATGTAATTATGTGAGCTTATCGAATTAAATGAAATATTTAATTAAGTATGATGTTATTTAATTAATTTAATTATTAATTAGAGAGTTAATAATTTGACATTATTTATTAATGAGAGAATTAATAATGTGACTATGTGAAATTATGAGAAATTATTATATTTTATTTAAAATAAATTAAATAAGATATTGATTTATTTTATGAAGGAGTGTGACATTAATTAAACTATATGATAAAGTTTTATTAAATTAAATATTTTTTTAAATCTATTTTGCTAGCCAAACAAGGCCCATGGGGAGTTGGAATAGCTTACCCATTATTGGGTTAATCCACTCACCAATCTTGCCGATTCTTTATTATATCATACTTCTTCTTTTCTTTCTTTCATTTTTTCTAAGTTCAGAAAAGTAGAAAGCAGAGAGAGTTTCGGAGAGATTGAGAAGTGTTGAGAAAGAATTTTGATTGAAGAAGAGTTGAGAAGAAATTATTCCCTACTAGTCTATACTTATTCTCGTGGTAATCTCCTCTTCCCAAATTCTAAATTTCACGTCATTAGTTTTTATAAAATGGCTTTCATACATTTTGTAAAATCTACGTAATTGAGAAAGGGTTTGATTATGAGTTTATATATGGGTTAAGATGTATCAAATCGTATTTGATTATATATATATTATGTGAATTATCATGTCATCGGTTCATAATACTATGAATTCTTATTTCAAAAATTTACAGTATGGGTTTTTGGTAGTATGGCCTTATATGTGATATTTTATGTATTGATCGTATGTTATCCCTAAATTTTACACTCGTATATTATTATGCATGTTGATACGAAGAGACCAAAGTTTAAATAAACGGATTCGGTTGTTATAACTTGAATCCAGAAGTGACAATTTTCATGTTTTATTTTCAAAACCTTCAAAAACATCAAGAACAAAGAAAGTAAATGTGTTGATTTTGCAAATTATGTGTTGTGTAACTTGTTAAAAATCATGCTAGATGGGTTAAGTAATGATTATATATGTATTACAATGATTGGGTAAGTCTAAATTGCAAAAAATAACTAATTGGAAGTTATGGCCATATTCATGTATAATTTTACGCTGTGATTGATTTTTGGCCTAATTTGGCCTTGTTATGTTCGCGAACTCGCAGAATCTATGAAACTGTAAAATGAGCACAGGTAACTTAGCCTCGGCCAAGCTTACTAAACTAAATTACCACTTACTTGATCAAAAAAAATAAAAAAAAAAAATAAATAAATAAATAAATAAAATAAAATAAAAATAAAAAAAAATAAAAAATAAATATTTGATGAAAATTATTATTAAAATATTTATAAAATAAATTAAATATTTTAATTGAGATATTTGTGGAATAAAATAAATATTCGATAAAAATTATTATTAAAATATTTATAAAATAAATTAAATATTTTAATTAAGATATTTATGGAATAAAATAAATATTCAAGAAAATTATTTTTAAAATATTTATAAAATAAATTAAATATTTTAATTGAGATATTATGGAATAAAATAAATATTCGATGAAAATTATTATTAAAATATTTATAAAATAAAGTAAATATTTTAATTGAGATATTTATGGAATAAAATAAATATTCGATGGAAATTATTATGAAATAATTTATTCGAGTGTAATAATAGTAAGAAGAATGAAAATATTCTAATTTAATTAAGTAATTAAATTAGAAGGGTAATGATTTGTTAAATAAAGTGGAGTTTATATTAAATAATTAACTCAAAAATGTAACTAATGAATGTCGTGAATACATATTGTAGATGTGTAGGATTTGTGGTGAACTAAGTAGTAATCGCTTAGCCTACGACGAGGAAAGTTTCTAACCCTACTTGTCATTATTGTTCAAGTTTATTATTTACCTCGAGTAAATTATCATTACTATTATTCAAGTTCAAATGTTATATTAAAGATTGATTATCTTTTCAAAGCATGATTCAGCTTATACAATAATTGTCCTATTGTATACTTCCCGAGATTATTATTCAATTTAAATATCATTATTATTGAATCTTATTAGACTAGCGAACCCTTACCGATTCGGGACTAGTCCATAGTTGATAAATAGTTCTAAATTTCGAACCCTTGATAAATTATCCAAACCAAACTTCCTTTAAAAGCGACTCGAATGTCAAATCGAGATGAACAACCCCGCAAAGGGATTTACTTATGCGTTAGCGTTAAGATATTGTGCACGTGATGGTACTAAGGGCTAATCCCCAAGACGGTAAGAAAGGTCCATAGTCTTATGACTGTTAAAGGTTTCAAGTATAATCCTTGTTAACCTAGGACATAGTTCAAGGTCTTATGACCCTTAGAATTCTTTTGATTCTTGTTATTCATTCTTGATTCAAAAGTTGAGCTTTTATTCAGATGCCTTATAGAAAGAAGATAGTGATGGAAAACTCTTATCGAGTTATAAGAAATGAATTTATGTAATTCATTAAAGATAATAAAAGACCTTATGTGTTTATGTGTTAAAGTATGCGTTAGATGATACGACTTAGTAACTAAAACTTAAAATTTTGTTGTCAGGATGTCGAATGTTGGAGAAAATAGTCAAGCTGGGGAGGAAGAACCCCGTGTACCTATAGTACCGACAGAGGAGGAGCCCCGAGACATTTATGTCGTTAGGGAGCAAATGGCATGAGAGGAGTCATCTCCAATGATCACCGTTGTTGGTCAGGAGCATGAGCCCGAGACTGATCCTGAGGAGGATCCTGAGGAGGAATTTGTTGAGGAAGAGGAAGAGGAAGAAGAAGAGTTACCACGGTACACCGTTGATGGGGAGATGTATGACATGTTATACGCACCAGTAACGTGGAGTTACTGAGACGAGGTCCAGATTTGATCGAAATGGAAAGGTTATTCAAAGATATTACTCTGGGGGAAGGAGAGGAGATTTCACTCGCCACTCTCGACCGGCAAATGTGGAATGGGATTTGGTCCATGAGAAGGGACAAACTGAAGATAAGACCAAGGAGATAGAATAGCTGAAGAAGGAACTGAAGGAAACCTCCGAAAGACTAAACATAGAAGAAGAGGGATGGGTAAGAGAATCGCGTCGAGCTGATCGTGCAGAAGATGATAGTCGTGCAAAGAAGGCAAAGCTTGAAGAGACATATTCTACACTTAATCATGCAATGGATGAGGCCCAAGATCGAGTTTTGAGGTACCCCATTCAGTTCGAAGGACTTCCATCGTATATGCTGGATCGCAGGACGATGTCTCGTATCATAGATGAGGAGCGTGGCAAGGCTATTCAAAGACTCGATGATAAAGGATAGAATTTGTTTAATTATGTGAAAGACTTAATTAGTTTTTATATGTAAATTCTGACGTGTTTATGAACGAAAGAATATTTGAATGTTTTAAATCTTGTGGATTCTTTATTCTAGGATAGTTGATGTAAATAGCAGTTATGCTATCGTTTAATGTTAAAACTTTGATTTGAATGCAAATATATCAAGTTGTTTGAGATGATGTGTTAAGTGATATGTTAAATTGTTGAGTAATGCCTTAACTATTTAGAGAAATAAATAAAGTTCTAATAAAGCGCTTATTTAATGTAAAAAAATGCCATGAGGAGAAAGACAACAACGCCAACCGACTCGTGAAGAGTCAACCAATAATAACAATTATGCTAACGCTAATTCCGCTGCAAAGAATGGTGAACTTACTGACTGGAGCCATGAATAACCAACCTCAAGCTCCACCAAACACAACGTTTAAGCACTTCAAGGCGGTGGGACCGCCAGAGTTCAAAGGTTCCATGAATCCAATCGAGGCTAAAACGTGAATTATGGAAACGGAGAAGGTTTTCGACGTTGCTAGGGTTAGAGAAGACCAGAAGACCGCTTTTGCAACGTTTATGCTGAAGTCTGAGGCTAGCTACTGGTGGCAAACAAACAAAGTGCGAGGAGGTGAAGGTATAATTACGTGGGAGAGATTTAAAGAGATGTTTTTTGAAATGTATTTCCCAACTAGTTCACAGAACCAGATGGAGGTTCAATTTCGAGATTTGAAGCAGGGAAATATGAGCGTGCCTGACTATGCGGCTAAATTCAATGAATTGGCAAGGTTTGCCCCGTATCAAGTTCACACGGATGAGAGGAAGGCGAGACGGTTTGAGCAAGGACTAAAGCCTTGGGTGTACAAAGAAGGTATCAATGTTTCAAATAAACACGCTTATTTGAGTATCGAAAAGGCCATCCTCATGAAGGAGGAAGCGATCACGGTGACCAAGTACAATCAAGATCAAAAGAAGAAGAAGAGTGAAGGTGAAGGAAATAACAAGGTCGAAGGAAGTGGCACAGAGGTGGAAATTTTAATCGTAAGAAAAGGTGGAACGACAAACCATCATCTGGGGAATCGCAAGGTAGTCGTAAGAAAAGAATCGAAGCATGCCCGACTTGCGGAAAGCCCATCCGGGAGTTTGTATGAAAGAAAAAGAGTGTGCTATAATTGTGGATGTGAAGGCCACATAAAGACCAAACCGTCCAAACCCAAAGAAGGGTGCTTGTTTTACTTGTGGTTCAAGGACCATCTAGCAAGAGATTGTCCCAAGAAGGGATCGGAGGGTCGTGGATCGAGGAGAAAACTGGGAAATAATAAAGTGAAATGCCTTAACCATCACCGACCAACCATGACAAATCGATCGAATCGCCTTTTCTTTCAATACGACGGCAGGATGCAATCCATCTCGTGATGTGGTGTCGTATCATTCCGATCAATGAAATTAATTTTTATGTTTTATTTGATTCGGGTGCTACTTGTTCCTTTATATCCGAAGACTTTGCTAATAGTTTAGATTTGCGTATGGATGAGTTGGAATATCCCATGAATATAGAAATTACGAATAGAGAGATAATTCCTGTTAAGTATGTGTTTAAGAACTGTAGAGTGGATATTAAGGGTAATATCATGAACGTAGATCTTATCCCTATTCGACTTGGGGAATTTGACATTATTTTGGGAATGGATCGTTATTCAATTACGGGTCAGAATTGATTGCCAAAAGAAGCGTATAACCTTATGACTCACAAAGGTTGTATTTTATGGTAAAGAAGTCGCCTGATGAAGTTGTTGTCGTCGTCGATGATCATGATGCAGCGTGAAGTTATTGAGACAAGGCCATGTAGGATACTTAGCTTACATAGTCGATAGTCGAAAAGAGAATTCAAGGTAGAAGAAATACCGATTGTGAGGGGGACTTCACGACGTATTTCCGCACGATTTACCAGACTTCCACCGATAGAGAGGTAGATTTCAGAATCGATTTGACGCCTCTAATCGCTTCCAATATCGAAGGCACCATACCGAATGGAACCAAGAGAGATGAAGGAATTAATGGTACAACTACAAGAATTGTTGGACAAGAAGTACATTCAACCGAAGCGTATCGTCCGGGGGCCGCCGGTGTTGTTTGTGAAAAAGAAGGATGGATCGATGCGACTCTGCATTGACTACAGAGAACTGAATAAGGTCACGATTAAGAACAGATATCCATTATCGAGGATCGACGACCTGTTTGATCAATTGAAGGGAGCGAGATACTTTTCCAAGATAGACTTGAGAAGCGGTTATCATCAATTGAAGGTGAGGCCGGAGGATGTACTAAAGACTGCGTTCAGAACGCGATACGGTCACTTCGAATTTTTAGTAATGTCATTTGGTCTTACGAATGCTCCTGCAGCATTTATGGGACTAATGAATGGTGTATTCAAGCCGTTTTTGGACAAGTTCGTAGTGGTATTTATAGATGACATTTTGGTCTATTCGAAAACCAAAGAAGAACACGAAGAGCATTTGAGATTAACGTTGGAAGTATTGAGAAGGGAAAAGTTGTATGCCAAGTTTTCAAATGCGAATTTTGATTGAACGAGTGCAATTTCTTGGGCACGTGATCGATAAAAATGGAATTTTAGTAGATCCATCCAAAGTCGGGCCGTGATTAATCGGGATCACCGAGGACGCCATCGAAGTACGTAAGTTTTCTTGGATCAAGGTGTATTAGAAGGTTCATACAAGACTTTTCCAAGATTGCAACTCAGCTTAACGAATTTAACTCAAAAAGTCGTGAAATTTGTTTGACGGATAAGTGTGAGGAAAGTTTTCAAGAATCAAGAAGAGGTTGAGTACGGCCCCCGTTATCTCTTCCGATGATACAGAAATTTTGTTGTTTATAGTGATGCATCGATAAAGGACTTGGTGTGTCTTCGATGCAAAACGGCAAAGTCATTGGGTATGCATCACGACAATTGAAGGATTACAAGAAGGATATCCCACCCATGACTTGGAGTTAGCCTGCAGTTGTTTTTTGCTTTGAAAATTTGGAGGCACTATCTCTACGGGGAGAAGTGTGAAATATATGCGCGACCATAAGAGTCTCAAATATATTTTCACGCAGAAGGACTTGAATATGCGTCAAAGAAGGTGGTTGGAGTTAATTAAGGACTACGACTGTGAGATTTTATACCATCCGGGTAAGGCGAATGTGGTTGCCGACGCCTTAAGTAGAAAGGGTCGTGAGAAATTGATGATGTTAACTGCTCAGGAGGAGCTAATTACAGAAATGGAGAAACTGGAGTTGGAAGTGAAGTATCCTATGGAGATTGATGAGAAGCTATTTCAGATGCAATCTGCTACAACTCTACTAGATAAAGTAAAGGAGGCTCACCTGAGACGAAGAATGTAAAAAGGTGACAAAGAAGATATCCAAGGAACCAACCAAGATTTAAGATGGATAAGGAAGGAATACCGAGATTTGACAATAGAATGGATTCCGCCAAGACAAGAAATTAAGGAAGAAATTCGAGTGAGGTTCATAGTTCGAGATATTCGATTCACACCTGTAGTACAAAGATGTATCAAGATCTTCGACAACATTTCGGTGGCCGAATTTGAAACGCGATGTTACGTAATGTGTTGCAAAAGTGTCCGACCCGCCGTAGTAAAAGCGAGTAACATCGTAGACCGAGTGGATTGCTACAACCGCTTGAAATCCCGAATGGAAATGGGAACATATTACAATGGAATTCGTGGTTGGCCTTCCGACGACTCGCCGAAGGCTACGACGCAAAGATGGGTTATCGCCGATCGAATCGACGAAATCCGCACACTTCCTTCCAATCAAAATCGATTCAACTTAGATCGGGTTGGCAAGGTTATATGTGAAAGAGATTGTTTTGAGACACGGAATGCCCGTGTCAATTGTTTTTGATAGAGATCCGCGCTTCACATTAAATTTCTGGAAACGTCTTCAGGAATGCATGGGTACGCAATCGCGAATGAGTACAATTTTTACCACCTTCAAACAGACGATGAGTGAGAGAGAACGATTCAAACATTAGAAGATATGCCGAGAGCACATGTGATGGACTTCAAAGGAAATTGGGATGATCACCTACCGTTAGTAGAGTTCGGCCACAACAACAACAGCTACCACGCTTAGTATTGGCATGCCGCCTTAAGAAGCGTTATACGTGAAAAGTGCGTAACTCCGCTTTCATCGGGATGAAGTTGGTGAAAGACAATTCTTAGGGGCGAAATTGGTACAATGAGACTAGCAGAATAGTCAAAGTTATCCACCACCACCTCGGTAGCGGCTCAAGATCGACAGAAGAAATACGATCCATCCACATCGTAAATATATCGAGTTCGAATCGTAGTTATGTTTTCAAAGGTCTCTCCTGGAAGGGAAGATCAGTTCTGAAAGAAAGGGAAATTGAGCCCAAGATTTATCGGACCCTTTGAAGTCTCGAGAAGAATAGAGAAGTTGCGACGAGGTAGCCTTACCTCCATCACTCGAGAATGTCCACAACGTATTCCATGTTTCAGACACGACCATACAAACCTCGATTACAAGCATATAATTGAATACGAACCCTGCATTTTGAGAAAGACTTGTTTTACGAAGAAATTCTCGTCCCAAATTATCGGCCATCAAAAGAACAAGTTCTCGTAAATAAAGTTATACCTTCATTAAGGTAATTTGGAGGAACCACAACGTCAAGAAGCTACGTGGGAACTCAAGAGAATATGATGAAGAATTACCTCATTTATTTACTTAAATTATGTGTAAAGCGATTACTCGGGGATAGAATCTTTGTAAGGAGGGGGGAATGTAATCGGGTCGAATTTATTGAGTCGTGATTCTGTGACGTAATCCTTTTAAGGGGGGGAAGATGTGATTTAACGAGATTTTTGTAAATTAATTTTAATATTTATTGAATTAAATAAATATTTTTCGATGATTTAATTATTGGATTAAATAATTATTTGATGCAATTGTGGTAGATTAATTTAATTATGTGTTACATTTATTAAATTAATGTAGAAATAATTATTATTCAAATATGTAATTATGTGAGCTTATCGAATTAAATGAAATATTTAATTAAGTATGATGTTATTTAATTAATTTAATTATTAGTTAGAGAGTTAATAATTTGACATTATTTATTAATGAGAGAATTAATAATGTGACTATGTGAAATTATGAGAAATTATTATATTTTATTTAAAATAAATTAAATAAGATATTGATTTATTTTATGAAGGAGTGTGACATTAATTAAACTATATGATAAAGTTTTATTAAATTAAATATTTTTTTTAAATCTATTTTGCTAGCCAAACAAGGCCCTATGGGAGTTGGAACAATTACCCATTATTGGGTTAACTGACCACTCAGTGCGTCAGTTCTTCTTATTATATCATACGTCTTCTTTTCTTTCTTCATTTTTTCTAAGTCTAGAAAAGTAGAAACAGAGAGAGTTTCAGAGAGAGATTGAGAAGTATTGAGAAAGAATTTTGATTGAAGAAGAGTTGAGAAGAAATTATTCCCTACTAGTCTATACTTATTCTCAGGGTAATCTCCTCTTCCCAAATTCTAAATTTCACGTCATTAGTTTTTATAAAACGGGCTTTCATACATTTTGTAAAATCTCCGTAATTGAGAAAGGGTTTGATTATGAGTTTATATATGGGTTAAGATGTATCAAATCGTATTTGATTATATATATATTATGTGAATTATCATGTCATCGGTTTCATAATACTATGAATTGCTATTTCAAAATTTACAGAGTATGGGTTTTGGTAGTATGGCCTTATACGTGATATTTTATGTATCGATCGTATGTTATCCCTAAATTTTACACTCAGATATTATTATGCATGTTGATACGAAGAGACCAAAGTTTAAATAAACGGATTCTTGTTTATAACGAATCCAGAAGTGACAATTTTCATGTTTTATTTTCAAAACCTTCAAAAATATCAAGAAACGTTGAAAGTAAATGTGTTGATTTTGCAAAATTATGTGTCAGAACTTGTTAAAAATCATGCTAGATGGGTTAAGTAATGATTATATATGTATTACAATGATTGGGTAAGTCTAAATTGTGTGTAAAAATAACTAATTGAAAGTTATGGCCATATTCATGTATAATTTTACGCGTGATTGATTTTTGGCCTAATTTAGCCTTGTTATGTTCAAGACTGCAGTAATCGCAGAAATCAGCAGAATGAGCCTGGTAACCTCCTTCCTACGTGAGTTACCAAACTAAATTACCACTTACACGTGATCAAAAAAATTAAAAAATAAAAATAAATAAATAAATAAATAAATAAAATAAAATAAAAATAAATAAATAAATAAAAAATAAATATTTGATGAAAATTATTATTAAAATATTTATAAAATAAATTAAATATTTTAATTGAGATATTTGTGGAATAAAATAAATATTCGATGAAAATTATTATTAAAATATTTATAAAATAAATTAAATATTTTAATTAAGATATTTATGGAATAAAATAAATATTCGATGAAAATTATTATTAAAATATTTATAAAATAAATTAAATATTTTAATTGAGATATCATGGAATAAAATAAATATTCGATGAAAATTATTATTAAAATATTTATAAAATAAAGTAAATATTTTAATTGAGATATTTATGGAATAAAATAAATATTCATGAAAATTATTATGAAATAATTTATTCGAGTGTAATAATAGTAAGAGAATGAAAATATTCTAATTTAATTAAGAAATTAAATTAGAAGGGTAATGATTTGTTAAATAAAGTGGAGTTTATATTAAATAATTAATCAAAATATAACTAATGAATGTCGTGAATACATATTGTATGTGTGTAGGATTTGTGGTGAACTAAGTAGTAATCGCTAGCCTCACGCGATTTATGCAAGTTTCCTAACCCTACTTGTCATTATTGTTCAAGTTTATTATTTACCTCGAGTAAATTATCATTACTTAATAATTCAAGTTCAAATGTTATATTAAAGATTGATTATCTTTTCAAAGCATGATTCAGTTATACAATAATTGTCCTATTGTATACTTCCTGAGATTATTATTCAATTTAAATATCATTATTATTGAATCTTATTAGACTAGCGAACCCTCACCGATTCGACTAGTCCATAGTTGATAAGCGCTCTAAATTTCGTAACCCTTGATAAATTATCCAAACCAAACTTCCTTTGGTGCGACTCGAATGTCAAACCGAGATGAACAACCTCGCAAAGGATTTACTTATGCGTTAAGCGTTAAGATATTGTGCATGTGATGGTACTAAGGGCTAATCCCCTAAGTACGGTAAGAAAGGTCCATAGTCTTACGATCAAGTAAAGGTTTCAAGTATAATCCTTGTTAACCTAGATATAGTTCAAGGTCTTATGACCCTTAGAATTCTTTTTTGATTCTTGTTATTCATTCTTGATTCAAAAGTTGAGCTTTTATTCGTATGCCTTATAGAAAGAAGATAGTGATGGAAAACTCTTATCGAGTTATAAGAAATGAATTTATGTAATTCATTAAAGATAATAAAAGACCTTATGTGTTTATGTGTTAAAGTATGCGTTGATGATAATGACTTAGTAACTAAAACTTAAAATTTTGTTGTCGGGATGTCGAATGTTGGAGAAAATAGTCAAGTGGGGAGGAAGAACCCTGTACCTATAAGTACCGACAGAGAGGAGCCCCTTGAGACATTTATGTCGTTAGGGAGCAAGCGGTATAGAGGGGAGTCATCTCCAATGATCACCGTTGTTGGTCGTGAGCATGAGCCCGAGACTGATCCTGAGGAGGATCCTGAGGAGGAATTTGTTGAGGAAGAGGAAGAGGAAGAAGAAGAGTTACCACGGTACACCGTTGATGGGGAGATGTATGACATGTTATACGACCGTAACGTGGAGTTACGAGACGAGGTCCGAGATTTGACCGAAATGAGCGGTTATTCAGCATATTACTCTAGGGGAGAAGGAGAGGGAGATTTCGACTCTTCACTCTCGACTGGCAAATGTGGAATGGGATTTGGTCCATGAGAAGGGACAAACTGAAGATAAGACCAAGGAGATAGAATAGCTGAAGAAGGAACTGAAGGAAACCTCCGAAAGACTAAACATAGAAGAAGAGGGATGGGTAAGAGAATCGCGTCGAGCTGATCGTGCAGAAGATGATAGTCGTGCAAAGAAGGCAAAGCTTGAAGAGACATATTCTACACTTAATCATGCAATGGATGAGGCCCAAGATCGAGTTTTGAGGTACCCCATTCGGGCCAAGGGACTTCCATCGTATATCTTTGGATCGCAGACGATGTCTCAGATCATAGATGAGAGAGCGTGGCAAGGCTATTCAAAGACTCGACGCATGCTGATGATAGAATTTGTTTAATTATGTGAAAGACTTAATTAGTTTTTATATGTAAATTCGACGTGTTTATGAACGAAAGAATATTTGAATGTTTTAAATCTTGTGGATTCTTTATTCTAGGATAGTTGATGTAAATAGCAGTTATGCTATCATTTAATGTTAAAACTTTGATTTGAATGCAAATATATCAAGTTGTTTGAGATGATGTGTTAAGTGATATGTTAAATTGTTGAGTAATGCCTTAACTATTTAGAGAAATAAATAAAGTTCTAATAAAGCGTTTATTTAACAGAAAAATACCGCCAAGGAGAAGACAACAACGTCAACCGGCTCAGAAAGAGTCAACCAATAATAACAATTATGCCAACGCTAATTCCGTGCAGCAGTTGGTGAACTTACTGACTGGAGCCATGAATAACCAACCTCAAGCTCCACCAATATTCGTATGAATATTATATTCCTTCAATATTCGTAAGGAATATAATCTTCGTTCAATATTCGTAGGAATATTATTTTCGTTCAACAGTCGTAAGGAGTATTATCTATTTCATATTCTGAAGAGATATTATTTTTCGTATTCATATGAATATTATTTTCGTTTAATATTCATAAAGAATATTATCTTCGTTCAATATTCTTAGGAATATTATCTTCGTTAAATATTCGTTGGAATATTATTTTCGTTCAACAGTTGTAAGGGATGTTATTTTTGTTCAATATTTGCTTGAAATAATATTTTCTTCTATACTGTAGTATGTAAGTAATATTATTTCGCTTCGTATTTTGAATTTATACTATTTTGTTGAAGTTTTGGCTTCTATCAAGATATCGGATGAAGCCTTGAAATATCAAGGATATTCCACTAATTTCATGCAAAAGATAAGTCAAAACTTTAACCAACCGAGTATAATAAAGAATTGAATAACAAAAGAAATCACCATGCATGCAAGATTGCATGTAAAAGGTTATTCCAATGTAATAATAAATAACGGAACCGTGTCAAAGCGAATACTGACCGATGTGATATTCCAAATGAATAATAAAGAATGGAATAACAACGAAATCACCATGCATGCAATGATTGCAGATGTATAAAGTTATTCCAATGTAATAATAAATAATAACGGAACTGTGTCCCATAAAATGCATGTATACATGATATTCCAAATGTATAATAAAGACGGAACCAAAGTTAGGCGTAAAATGCATGTATGTGATATTCCAATGTAATAATAAAAATGGAATAACAACAGAATTTCACCACGTATGCGGTGCTTAGACAGAGGCAAGGTATTCTAGTAGAATAATAAATAATGGAATAATGTAAGAATTTCACCAAGTATAGGGTGTAGATCATGAGTATAAAAGTTATTCCAACATAATAATAAAGAATGGAATAATGTAAGTTCTCTTCATGAATATGAAAAAAAATAATACCCCTTACGAGTACAACAAATAATATCCCTTACCTTATAAAAGAAACTAGATATAGAAGTAGTGAAGTAGCATAATACTTTTCTTCTTTCTCTATAGTTTCTCTCTAGAATTTTAGTGAATTCGTAAGAAATAATGAAGGAATGAGCTTCTATTTATAGAAGGATGGACCCAATAGTAACTAATTCATGAAACTATCCAGTTGATTTACTTTTAATCTGACGGTCCCAGATTTAAAGCAAAATCTTTTAAATAAAATAAAATATATTCTATTTATAATCTAATAAAACGAATAACTTTATAAAAGTATTATGTTTTATATAAAAAGATTTTACTATACAAAATACTATCTTGAGTACTATGCAACACTATACGTATAATAAAATATAATATATTCTATTTATAGAATAATTTTATAAAAGTATTCTACTTTTATATAAAAAGATTTTACTATGAAAAATACTATGCATAATAGAATATAATATATTCTATTTATAGAATAACTTTATAAAAGTATTCTTTTTATATAAAAGCTTTTCTGCTTTTATTACATTAATAATACTAATAAAACAAAGCTTATATATATATATATATATATATATATATATATATATATAATAATCAACAATAATTGAATCAAATAACGTTGAGATACTACGCAAAGAAACCATCGTAGTAATAATTGAACAAAACCGAGTAACTTCTCACGTAAGATCAATAATCAATACCGGTGCTACTACTATGCAACCACACGACATTCTTTGTACTTTTTTACTACCGAGTAGTTCAACAAGATATTAACGTGTAAACGTCCACCGTTATTTTCATAAAAATATTTTTGTCGCTTTCTCAATCCGATAATAATTCCGTTGTGAGTCCACCAATGATTGCGCCATTGTCACGAAATATTCTCGCTAAAAACGAATATTCTCACCAATCAAATATAATACAACAACTTGCATACTTTGCAAAATTTATAAATATTACCCACAACTATAACATTATATTAAATTCACACCATAATATTTTTTAAAAAAAATTGAGAAATTTAATTCTTTATTCGTTAAATTTGGGATTTTACAACTATTCACGTGTTACTATTCACCCAATTACTATTCACTCAAATATTATTCACTTGGGTATTCGGGGGACTTTTTATGTCGGAGTACTATTTACGAGTTACTATTCACGGGTTACTAGTCACCCGATTACTATTCACTCAAATATTATTCACTTGGGTATTCGGAGCACTTTTATGTCGGAGTATTATTCACGAGTTAATATTCACAGGTTACTATTCACCCAATTACTATTCAGCCGAATATTATTCACTCGGGTATTTGGGGTACTTTTCATGCTGGGGTACTATTCACGAGGTACTATTCCCGAAGTACTATTCACGGGGTACTATTTACCCAAAAAATATATTTCTTTTCTGTCCAAATTATTTTTGGTACATGAATATTATTCTTGAATTTTACTCCACAAAGTAGTATCATGTTGGCAATTTGGGTATTTTTAAACTCTAGATAAATTTAAAGTCTTTAATATTTATCCTTCATTTCATTTGATTAATGCTTATGTCATTGTCATCATCCTCATGCTTATATTGTGATGAAAGTCATCTTTGGCTTACGTGCATAGATGGACTGTTGATTATTGGTTTTACAGTTGTATATTTTTGGCTTACGTGCAAAGATGGACTGTTGATTATTGGTTTTATAGTTGTATATCTTTGGCTTACGTGCAAAGATGGACAGTGTATGACATGATCATGACCACTAGTGATACTAACGAATATCATTGGCCCGTAGTGCATGGATAATTCGATGATGTGATTGGCAGGATCATGACAATTAGTTAACAGTTGAATGTCTTTGGCCGTAGTGCACTGACAGGCAATTAATTGGTATGATCAAGACCATTGGTTTTATAGTTGAATATCTTTGGCCCGTAGGGCAAAGGTAAACGACTGATTGGTATGATCATTGTTATTATATTTGAATGTCTTTAGCCTTTGGGGTAATGATATTGAGTAAACGTTCTATTAAGCTTTTGTGGCAAGGAGAAACTGTTGATTTACATGATTATAAATATGAATTGTGGATTTAACTATAATCTTTGGTGGTTCAAGTGAAGACAGGTGATGAGAGTTCTTTTTGTCTTAGGTATAACAAAGAATAATAAATAACGGAACCGAAGTCGGGGTAATCCATTGACCGACGATATTCCAATGTAATAATAAAGAATGTAACCAGTGTCGTGCAAAATTGCACCGAAGCGAGATATTCCAATAGAATAATAAAGAATGGAATAACAACGAAATTACCATGCATGCGATAGACCGCATAGACGCATGCATTAAAAGTTATTCAATGTAATAATAATTAATGGAACCGTGTCAGCGTAATACGCACCGGCGTGATATTCTACGAATAATAAGGAACGGAATAATAGAAGAATTTCACCATGAATGCGGTACTTCGCATAAACAGGTTATTCCAACATAATAATAAAGAATGGAATATCAGAAGTTCTCTTAATTAATATGAAAGAAATAATACCCCTTACGAGTATAACAAATAATATCCCTTACCTTGGAATAAAGTTTGAATAATTTGAATAGAGAGGTAGTAGACTTCTCTTCTTCTTTCTCTCTATAATTTCTCTCTATAATAATTGCTCTATAGCTTTAGTGAATTGGTGAGAAATGAAGGAAGAATAAGCTTTTATTTATAAAAAAATATAGTTTCGATAATTGCATGTTTTGGGGCTCGAAATATTACAGTACAATACCTCCCTCTTTTCCTTGATTTTTAATTTAGTCCTGTAAGTATTATCAAACTTGCAACACCTCCCCTAATAGTAAATAATGTGATTCAATAGTTCAATCATGTGAATCAATAGTTATAATCATGTGAAAATACGAATTACAGTATAGTACCTCCATCTATACCTCCGTTTTTAACTTAGTCATGCAAGTATTATCAATCTTGCATCAACTCCCCTAATAGTAAGTGAATGTGACTCAATAGTACACACATGTGAACAAATAGTTATATAAGCATGTGAATTAATAGCAATTAATTCCTCATTTATTCGATTAATTACCCGATTTATCAATATAACCCCCAGACATCAATTATCATCGGAATAGATGTCGATTTCCACTAACACTAATAATCCTAACACAATGGAACTATCAAATTCATCTTTAATCAACACAAACTTATTCATCATTAATATTATAAGTCACAATATTTAACAACCAGGTCGTTTCCTAGAAAGAGGGGGCTTTCCAATAAGGATTTCTCCCTATTGGCGCGCAATTAGGTGACCAAACCTCTCCTTGGCAGAACTTCTAGACATTGTAAATATTGCAATTTAATAATATGAATAACTTTGTCGTCTCAATTATTGATTTAATAATATATCATATAATGCAGATGATATTGTGACAATAATCGAATCAATAATATGAGAGATATGATGCAGCAGTTACTGTAGCAATAATTTAGTATAACTGAGTGACTTATCACGTAAGCATCAATAACCAATACCGTGTGTTACTATGCAACCATGCGTATTACTGTACTTTTACTACCGAGTAGTTTAATGCTTTTAATTCAGAAAACTTCCGCCGTTATTTTCATAAAAATAATTACGCTGCTTTATTACTACGATTAATACTTCCATTAATGGGTTCACTAATGATTGTGCTGCCGCATTTTATATTCCCGAAAAAAAAGAATATTCCCCACCAAAACGAATATTTTTATAACAACTTGCATACTTTGCAAAATTTATAAATACTACCCACAACTATAACATTATATCAAATCCATACCATAATATTAAAAAAAATATTTCGAGAAATTTAAATCTTTATTCATAAAATTTGGGGTCTCACAATCTCCCCTCCTTATGAAATTTGCCCTCGAAATTTACGTACGTTATTTGGTATCGCCAAGAGGTGAGGATACCTTGACTTCATTTCGATTTCTAACTCTTGAGTTATAACCTTTGGCGCCGAATATGATCCTTCTTATCCAAGATTTTAACACATATCTCCTCATACGTTAAATCTTCTGCTATCTCGTCTAGTTCTAATTCAATAACGTGGTTCAGGTCATCCACATATTTACGTAACATCGATACGTGAAAAACGTTATGAGCACGTGACATACTTGGCGGTAAAACGAGTCTATAGGCCACAGTTCCTACTTGATCAAGGATTTCAATTGGGCCAACAAAATCGGGGGTTAAGATTTCCTCTTCATCGATTCTTGCTTCTAGAATAACGCCTCTTGAACCTTCTTCTTCAAATTCATCACCGAGTATGTAGCTTGAATAAATTTTTTAACTTTATCGATTAAAGTTAATTCTACTCGTATATTCGTTATCTTCACGTGGGGCCCCTAGAGTCTTTAACTCTATCTTCATCATTTGTAAGTTATACGAAATGGGTTTTGTACTGGGGTCAATACAAAATTCGATTTCACGCTCTAGGGGTAGGTTAAGAAGTCTTCAAGAATACGTCAAAAAATTTATTAACGATAGAAATATCATTCACAACTGTGAACCTCATCTAAGACTTGAATATCACATGTAATGAAGGTTTCTCCTAATGGAACTTCAACAGATAAGTCAAAGTCTAATTTCTTCAGAGTCAAATTTAAACGTTGAGCGCAAGCAAGAGAGATAAAAGAATGGGTAGAACCGGTATCTAATAAGGTATAGAATTTGCAAGAATTTATAATTAACTAACCCGTGCTAACTTTGTTTGGGTTACTCGCTTTTTGAGAAGTCACGAAAAACGCTCTTCTTGAAACCACCGACTTTGTTTTGTCTATATCCGCCTTTGGTGCCACCATCCCAGCTGGACTTGACTTTGGTGCACGACAAAATCGAGCTAAATGACCTTCTCTTTTTGAAATTTTCACTTCTATTATCTTGGCCATGATTACCACCGAAGTGGTTACCATTCTTGGCATGATAATTTCCCCCACGATGGTTATCATTGTTTCGATGGTCCGCTTTGCCACTGCATGACGATTATTATCGTGTTGTTGGTCGTTACCTTTTGGTTGAGCTAACTCAACGGTCTCATGTGCTTCATTGCTTATCTCAACATTTTCAGATGCCATTCTCAAGCACTGTCACAAAACAAGGGTTAATTGACATATCACATATTATTCCTATACTCTGACCAACCAATTAAATACCAAATAAACTTAGGTAGGTCATACTAATGAAGAATTCCCCATCTTTCCCTCCTAGTTCTTGTCTCACATCTCACCAGGATCATATCCCTAAGCTTTGATATTAACCGTGACGCCCCCAAAATTGGTATTCATCACCCATCTTGAGTCGCCAGATACATGGTACATAAATTCAAATACAACTTAATTATACAAAAGTCGTGCAAAATACGATGACATATATATTGTGAGTTTCACTACAAATATTGTAACGTATATAATACGACAATATTCATACTTAAATTAATACATGTCATATAAAGTACAACAGTAAATATTTCAAGTCTCTAAAGGGACACGAGAAGATTTTTGTTCTCTTTATTTTACTGCGGTGCATTTTTGACGCTTTCAAGGTCGAGTGTAGGGATTTCGGCACAAAAACGCAGCGGAAATAAAATAATCAAAGCAATTTCCAAAACCCAACACAGGATCCATGCGAAAAATCAATTAATTCAGAGGTTTAGATATTATACCAAAAATGAAAGTGTTTCTGAAACGGCTCCGAATCCTTAATGCAATTCCTCACAAAACTACGTCTCTATGGTATCCACACGAACGTCGCACGAACCGAAGAACGATTCTGCAATAAGAAGGACTTGCGGTACTAGCCACCAAAGGAACCTTTATGAAACTGTACGTTTTCTATCTAGTCTCTCTCTAAGAGCGGCTAGGGTTTTTCAAGTTATGATCTAACCCTAAGTAGCTGCTATATATCCTATATATAGTAGTTAAATGGAATTAATCAAAACCTAATTTCATAAAATCCGAATTTATATATATATAACTTAATTAAGTCTTACTTAATTAATATACATATATACAAACTTTTCTTTTAATTTAAATTGCGTGATTTAAATACTATTAATCATATTAATATATTTAAATCCTTAAAATTTAAATTTATTCCCTTTAAATTACGTTCTATGTGTGTGACCACTAGGTTATTATCACGTTGGCAATAATTTTAAAATCATATTATAAAATTATAAACAAAGTGAGCTAAGATCTAGTAATGCATCATCGCTACCCAAGTAATAATAAGATCGATGATTCGATGCACCCTTTTAGTGACCAATGTTTCAATGTAATTTAATCCTTTTAACCTTAATATCCTAGATTAAACTCGAGTCATGGAATGTGTCATACTCTTCATAATTTAATCTGAGTTTTCTTGATCAATGAGTAGACTATATGAAATAAATCACTATTTGAGCATGGCCATCCATTTCATAGTCCTACTCAATCAAGAGGCCTATGGATATCACCCCTAATATATAGGAGGGTTAAATTCCATCTAGATCACTCCTATTCCTCACACGATTCATGATGTACCCAATAATCACCTTTATAGTCCACCCTATTAAAGGTGACATTTGATGATATCAAAGTACATAAATTCCCGTGTAGTAATATAGTGATTTCAGGTCGGAGGACCATTACATCATTATCACTATGAGAATTTCTAATGACACTTCGCATAATGCTCCACATAGAATTCTCATGGTGGAGTCCATCCAAGATATCGTTTCAATATGTATCCTATGCATTGACTTAATATCTCATATATTTATGACCAATGAGATTTGGTCATCAGTCAATCCACATACTAGTCTCAATGCATCAATGTTGTCCCATCAACAATGATACTCGACTAGGGACATTTAAGAACAATGATACTAATTGTAAATATATAATCTCATGTTCAAGTCACATACTTGAAACCATATAATTTGTATCACTATTCTAAGGAATTTTATTATGTTAACAATTATATAACGCAAAGAATAAAACCATAATAAAATCATTCATTTATTCTCATCACCCTATTTTTATTCACCAAAATCAATTATTAAGTGACGTATAAAATACGACACACACATCTTAGGTCCTCAATACAATTATATATTGCATGTCATGCCATAGTGAGGACTACTAATGCTATCATCCGGACTCATCACTCCATTCCCCGACTAGTCCCAAATTTATATTCTAATTTCAAGAGAACAACAATGAAAGCAAAAGGGTGAGCTCAACTAGCCCAAGAAGAAATATTATGACTAAGATAATGCGAATAAATTATCATTAGTCTTCAACAATGTTAAACCGATAAAATACAATAGACATCAAGTTTAATCATAATGAATAAGCAATCCATTAGAAGAGTCAAGTAGAGCATGATACCTACTAGCTTCTATGATTTAAAATATGTTTTCATCAATTTTATCATTTGAGACTCAACTTAATAAATAAACCACATCATCTAATCATCCTCGCATTACGGGCCAAGGATATTTATTAAATCATCAATGATCATGACTATACTGAATAATCCCTGGTAATAATCATACCAAAAACTGTTCATCAATGCACTACAGGCCACTTAGGACTTTTACCACATCGTTTATAACATTACAGGTCATGATTATACCGAATGATTCCTGGTCATAATCATGCCAAGTCCATCTCTGCACGTAAGCCAAAGATATACAACTATAAAACCAATAATCAATAGTCCATCTTTGCACGTAAGTCAAAGATATACAATTCAATAATCAATAGTCCATCTTTGCACGTAAGCCAAAGATAACTTTCATCACCATATAAGCATGAGGATGATGACAATGATATAAGCATTAATCAAATGAAAACAAGGATAAATATTAAAGACTTTAAATTTATCTAAATATTACCAACCACTTAATAAACTCATAATCTAATATTATAACAATTTTTTAATCACTGTTTAAACTTATAAACAATTTATTTCAATTGTTTATACTTTACCACATAATGCATTTAATCATTCAAAATGCCATACTCATAAGATTTCATCACCAATGATCAAATCCATTATCAAAAATCTGCATATACCTTATATAGGATTCCCAAGTCATAAAATCTTATTTTCTAATTTTGTTACTTCACATAACATATTTAATTCATTTACTCATAACTAGTGCATTTTTATGAAAAATACCAAATCGGTCCCAAAAATATTTCTTTTCTGGGATATAGCAGAATATAGTCTCATATTGAACATATATTTTTCTCGGAATTTTTAAAATTTATTTACTATTTTTCAAAAATCATAATTCCTTAAGAAATTAGCTTCCACAAGTTTAACTCCAGAAATTCCCAAATCTTGGCAGGATCTTACACATGTTAACATGAGATTCTAGTTTAAATTTCATGGTCATCGGAGTTATAGAACTCGGTTATAGCATTTTTATCTAAAAATCTAAATATTGAAATAGTCATAACTTGCTCATTTTAAGTCTCTGAATGAGCTCATTTCTGACAGGAGGTTCTTTATACCATATACTTTCATGTCCCAAAAGGCCGTAATTTTTCTCACAAATTAAGTGGGTGAAATGAAACTTTTTTAAATTTCTAAGCGTTGAGCTTTTTGCTATTTTGCAACTTTTGACTCCTTTGCTAAAAATAGTCTACACAAAAATTTACAACACCTTTTCTAGTGATTCCACTTGGATAAGTTAGAAGACTCATAGATCTAACTCTAAAAGTTGACCACACCCAAAAATTCGAAATATAATAGGAGATATGGTCAATTGAATTTCATGTTCCATTTTCACCAAAATCTAATTTTCAACCCTTTGTGATTTTTAAGAAACTTTCATGTTTTCACATAACAAACAACGTAACTCATCATGACAATGACATAATAATTAAATAAAACAAATTCAAGAATAAATTTTAAAGATTATAAGTTAATTTATCCTGAACTCAATAATGTCCAAATTGTCAACATGATACTTCTTTGTGGAGTAAAATTCAAGAATGCTCAGAAGAATATTTCCATGAAAAGATACTGGATGAACCACAAATATCAAGGATATTTCACTAATTTCATGGAGTATAGAAGCCAAAGCTTTAATCAACTGAGTATAATAGAGTATATGAAACTGTAAATGGATTTTCACCCGTCATGCGGTAATCCACGTAGACAGATCATTTCTACAATTTAATAAGAAATGAATACAAAGGATCATTCACCATGCATGTGGTAATCCACATGTATGCAAAGTTATTCCAATGAGAATAATAAAGAATGGAATAACGTAAGAATTCACCATGCATGCGATGGACCGCATGTATATGTTATTCTCAATGTAATAATAAAGAATCGGAACCAGTCAGCGTAATCCATTAATCGACAGTGATATTCCAATGAATAATAAAGAACGGAACCGTGTCAAAGCGAAATTCACACCGGGATATTCCAAATGTAATAATAAAGAATGGAATAACAACAAAAATCACCATGCATGCGATAGACCGCACAGACAGGTTATTCCAATAGAATAATAACTAATGGAACCAGGTCAGGTGTAATATGCACCGATAGGATATTCCGATAGAATAATAAAGAACGAAATAATAGAAGAATTTCACCATGTATGCGGTACTTCACATAAATAGGTTATTCCAACATAATAATAAAGAATGGAATATCAGAAGTTCTCTTCATGAATATGAAAGAAATAATACCCTTTACGAGTATAACAAATAATATCCCTTACCTTGGAATAAAGCTGAATACTGAAATAGAGAGGTAGCAAACTTCTCTTCTTCTTTCTCTCTATAATAATTGCTCTATAGCTTTAGTGAATTGGTGAGAAATGACAGAAGAATGAGCTTTTATTTATAGAAAAATATAGTTTCGATAATTACATGTTTTGGGGCTCGAAATATTACAGTACAATACCTCCCTCTTTTCCTTCATTTTTAATTTAGTCCTGCAAGTATTATCAAACTTGCACCACCTCTCCTAAAAGTAAATAATGTGATTCAATAGTTCAATCATGTGAATCAATAGTTATAATCATGTGAAAATACTGAATTACAAAGATAAGACTCCATCTATACCTCCGCTTTTAACTTAGTCATGCAAGTATTATCAATCTTGCACCAACTCCCCTAATAGTAAGTGAATGTGACTCAATAGTACACACATGTGAACAAATAGTTATATAAGCATGTGAATTAATAGCAATTAATTCCTCATTTATTCGATTAATTACCCGATTTATCAATATAACCCCAGGACATCAATTATCATCTGAATAGATGTCGATTTCCACTAACACTAATAATCCCAACACAATGGAACTATCAAATTCATCTTTAATCAACATGAACTTATTCATCATTAATATTATAAGTCACAATATTTAACAACCGTGTCGCTTCTCGGAAAGAGGGGCTTTCCAATAAGGATTTCTCCTATCATGCGCGTAATTAGGTGACCAAACCTCTCCTCGGCGTAACTTCTGACATTGTAAATATTGCAATTTAATAATATGAATAACTTTGTCGTCTCAATTATTGATTTAATAATATATCATATAATGCAGATGATATTGTGACAATAATCGAATCAATAATATAAGAGATATGATGCAGAATTATCAGTAGCAATAATTTAGTATAATCGAGTGACTTATCACGTAAGATCAATAACCAATACCGTGTGCTACTATGCAACCACGCCAGACATCAGACTTTTTTTTACTAAGTAGTAGTTTAACGCTTTAACGGTAAAACTTCCATTTGTTATTTTCATAAAAATAATTTCGCTTTTTATTACTACGACAATACTTTCGTTGTGGGTTTACCAATGATTGTGCCGTCGTACGGATATTCCCGACAAAAAGAATATTCCCCGACCAAACGAATATTTTATAACAACTTGCATACTTTGTAAAATTTATAAATACTACCCACAACTATAACATTATATCAAATCCATACCATAATATTAAAAAAATATTTCGAGAAATTTAAATCTTTATTCATAAAATTTGGGGTCTCACATTTCATTTCCACGAATAGTTGTCCATTTCATGCTTAATCGTTGCTATTTTCTTGTTTTAATGTTCGTTTTTATTTGTTTTGTGTTCTTTTATGTGTAGGGTGGTTGTTGTGACATTTAGCGAAGAATTGAGGTCATTTAGAGCATTTCGGGAAGTAAACATGAAGTTAGCAAAGTCATCTGGGAGAATGTACCCCCGCCAGAGCGGGCCTATTTTAGGCTAATACCCCCGCCGGGGCGGGGGCTCTCGACTAGTGAACTGTTTTGTTTGGTTTTGAACTCTGCTGGGACATGAATTCTAACATTTAGATGGCAAGTGAACTCTATTAAGCATGGAATTAACTAGAAAAACGTGTGTGGGATATCTACTACGGAATTAACATCGAATTCAATAGACATAAGGCTAGACACAGAGAAAAATTCCAGTTTTTCATAGCAAGCATTGGAGGAGTTTTAGAGATATTTTCGAGACGATTGCAGATTTAGGCTACGTGAAGGGTGTTTTTCACTATTCTTCTTCTTAGTCTTTTATTTGTAATTGAAAGAATGTTATCTTTGATTTATTCAGTTGTTATTTCATTTATTATGAACTAATTCACTTTTTAGGCTTATGGTGGATCCTTAAGTGAAACGATGATTTTGTAAACCTTGATTTTTAGTTCAATAAGCTATTTTCCAGTTTATCTATATTAATTTGAGCTTGAATTTATGAATTGCCTGATCAACAATTCTTTGTGGATTTGTATGGAATCGAGAGAGGATATTCAATCTAGACTTGTTAATATAAAGATGTGTTCATGAATTTTGTGAATAGCAGAATCTTGATGAATGTTAAGGTAGAGATATGCTTGACATCGCATGTAATCGGATAGAGAACTTAATCTTAAACCTTCTTAAATTATAATTCACATAAAGATATAGTGAGTTAGTTGCTTAAGGTGTTTAACTTATTTCTATCTAATTTGTAGTTTTAAGTTAATACGGTATTAGTGCATCGAGAGGTGGATAATACTACATTTGTGTTCTTGATTAATAAATTGGGATAATGATTTGAATTGGAATAAAGGTGTAGAAATCAGAGTGAAGCTTAGGGTGAAGTCATAAGTCTAATTTTCTATTAATTGTTTGAAATTCCAGATTTTGATATTTGTGATTGTTTTGTGGTAATTTATTTATTTCTTAATTTAGTTTCTATAATTTTTAATCATTGAATTGAATAGTTTAATAAAGTTAGGATTAATAGGAAATTGGTAATTGTAAGATTAAGTTTCTTACTAATTTATCTCTATGGGAACGATACTCTACTCATTACTATATTACTTGTTGACCACGTATACTTGCGTGTGGTGCGTATATAGATTTTACCCAACAACTAGATGAAGCGCAAAATTCAAGGATATTCTACTAATTTCAAGGAGTATAGAACCAATACTTATCAACATAAGTGTAGAATTAGGAATATGAAACAAAAGAATATTACTTACATACTACAGAGTATGAAAGAAAATATTATTTCATATGAATATTGAACAAAAATAATATCCCTTACAACTGTTGAACAAAAATGATATTCCTTACGAATATTGAACGAAAATAATATTCCTTACGAATATTGAACGAAGATAATATTCCTTACGAATATTGAACGAAAATAATATTCCTTACGAATATTGAACGGAAATAAAATTTCTTACGAATACAAAAAATAATATCATAAGCGAATATGAAATAAATAATACCCCTTACCTTAAAAGGAGAGTATTTCTGACTGGTATAGCTGGGATATTCTTGAAGAAAATTTATACTATTTTCTACACTCAAAGCTTCCTTAAACTCTAAAGAAATACACTCAATATTATAGAAGAAGAATTCTCTGATTCTGGTGTGATTTTCATTTCTAAACTGAGCATCCTATTTATAGGAGAATGGCAGAATACTATTTAAGAAAAATAATCACAGCCTGCACAGTGAATTTCAGACAATTTCACGGGCGAAGAATTCTGAATTTTTTTAATTTTACTATGCAGCACTATGCACACATTATGCAGTACTATGCATAATATATTCTATTTAACATAAAAAACAAAACTTATAATATATATATATATATATATATATATATATATAATAATAACCCCCTCGGTGACTTGTTCCCCCCCTCCCCCCGTGACATAATTAAATTTATATATATATATATATATATATATATAAACTGAGATAAATTTCTACCGACGATTTTGAAAAATAGGTAAATGGGGGTCCATATAATAAGCCAAATTTACAACAGATACTTCATAAAAATCCCCTCTATTTATCTCAATTCACCTGGCTTCACTAAACACATTTTTAACAACATTTTTTTATCATTAATATTATAACTCGCAATATTAACAACCAGATCATTCCCAGGAAAGAGGGGGTTTTTCGATAAGGACTTCTCCTTATTGGCGCGCAATTAGGTGACCAAATCCCTTTCCTCGACAAAACTTTAAACACATCGTCAACAATGAAAATAATAATATGAATAACTTTGTCGTCTCAATTATTGATTTAATAATATAAAATATTGTGTAGATGATATTGTGACAATAATTGAATCAATAATATGAGATACTATGCAGCAATTACTATGGTAATAATTGAGTAAAGTTGAGTGATTTCTCACGTAAGCATCAATAATCAAAGATATTGTACAATACCGTGTGTGACTATGCAACCACGCGTATTACTGTACTCTTGTCACCTGGTATTTCAATAGTTAACGGTAAAACTGTTGCCGTTATTTTTATAAAAAGTTATTTCTATCATTTTTTAACTCCGACAGTAATTTCGTTGTGGGGTCCAATAATGATTGTGCCTTTGTACGAATATTCCTTGATAAAACGAATATTCCCTGACCAAACAAATATTTTATGTAAGACCCCAAATTTTACTAAATGAAAGTATTCAATTTTCTTATAATTATTATTTTATTTAGCAAATGGTTAAATTGATAAAAGTTTAAGGTTAAGGGGGATATGTGAATTTTTTTGTAAAGTAAGTAAGTTGTCATAAAATATTCGTTGTGTAGGGGAATATTCGTTTGGTCGTAGAATATTCGTTTTAACAGGAAATATTCATACGACGGCATAATCATTGGTGGACCCCACAACGGAAGTATTGTCGTAGTTAGAAAATGACAGAATTATCTTTTTATAAAAATAACGGCAAAATTTTTACCGTTAAACTGTTGAACTACCCGATGGTAAAAATACAAGAATACGCTGGGTTGCATAGTAGTAGCTACCAGTATTGATTATTGATGCTTACGTGAGAAATCACTCGCTTATACTCAATTATTGCTACAAGAATTACGCATAATATCTCTCATATTATTGATTCAATTATTGTCACAGTATCAATATTTTATATTATTAAATCAATAATTGAGACGACAAAGTTATTCATATTATTATTTGCAATATATGACGATGTCTAGAAAGTTCGTCGATGAGAGGTTTGGTCACTTAATCATACGCCGCCAAGGAGAAATCCTTCCTTATGGAAAGCCCCTTTTCCGGAATGATCTAGTTGTTAAATATTGTGAGTTATAATATTAATGATGAATAAGTTCGTATTGATTAAAGATGAAATTGATATTTCCATTGTGTTGGGATTATTAGTGTTAGTGGAAATTGACATCTATTTCGATAATAAGGGATGTCTGGAGGATATATTGACCAATCGGGTAATTAATCAGATAAATGAGCAATTAATTGCTATTAATTCACATGCTTATAACTATTTGTTCACATGTGTGTACTATTGATTCACATGCATGTACTATTAGGGGAGGTGGTGCATGATTGATAATACTTGCATGACTAAATTAAAAATGGAGGTATAGATGAAGGTACTATACCGCAATTATTTTTTTCACATGTATAGAACTATTGATTCACATGATTGTACTATTGATTCACATGATGTACTATTAGGGGAGGTGGTGCAAGTTTGATAATACTTGCAGGACTAAATTAAAAATGAAGGAAAAGATGAAGGTATTATACCGTAATATTTCGAGCCCCAAAAACGCAAATTATCGAAACTATATTTTCCTATAAATAAAGCTCATTCTTCTTTTTCATTCTCACCAATTCACTAAGATTCACAAGAGCAATTATAGAGAGAAGGTTATAAAGAGAAAGAAGAAGAGAAGTCTGCATACTTTCACTATTCCAAAGATCCCGCCTTCTTCCGAGGGTAGGGGTATTATTTATTTCATATTCTGAAGAGATATTATTTCTCGTATTCGTACGAATATTATTTTCGTTCAATATTCGTAAGGAATATCATCTTCGTTCAATATTCGTAAGGAATATCATCTTCGTTCAATATTCGTAGGAATATTATTTTCGTTCAACAATCGTAAGGGGTATTATTTATTTCATATCCTGAAGAGATATTATTTTTCGTATTCATATGAATATTATTTTCGTTCAATATTCGTAAGGAATATCATCTTTGTTGGGTATTATTTCTTTCGTATTTATGAAGAGAGTTATTTTCTTTCAATACTCGTAAGGGTTGTTATTCCATTCTTTAATATTCTGTTGGAATAACCTGTCTACGCGGACTACCGCATGCATGGTGAAATTTTTCTGTTTTTCTATTCTTTATTGTTCTATTGGAATAACCTGTCTACGCGGACTACCACATGCATGGTGAAATTCTTCTGTTATTCCATTCTTTATTATTCTGTTGGAATAACTTTTTTACGCGGACTACCGCATGCATGGTGAATGACCCTTCATATTCATTCTTTATTAAATTATGGAAATGATCTATCTACGTGAATTATCGCATTGTGGATGAAAATCCATTTACAGTTTCGTATATTCTATTATACTCGTATGAGATATCTTTTCTTTTGTACTCGTCATGGAATATCGTTTTCTTTTGTATTTTCCTTTTATGAGTACTATTCACGAACTACTATTTATAAAGTACTATTCCCGAAGTACTATTCACAAGGTACTATTCCCGAAGTACTATTTATAGGGTACTATTCATGGGGTACTATTCACCCAAAAAATTTATTTCTTTTCCGTCCAAATTATTTTTGATACATGAATATTATTCTTGAATTTTACTTCACAAAGCAGTATCATGTTGACAATTTTGATATTTTTAAACTCTAGATAAATTTAAAGTCTTTAATATTTATCCTTTATTTCGTTTGATTAATGCTTATAACATTGTCATCATCCCCATGCTTATATTGTGATGAAAGTCATCTTTAGCTTATGTGCAAAGATGGTGTGAGACCCCGAATTTTATGAAATGAAAGTATTCAATTTTCTTATAATTATTCTATTTAGTAAATGGTTAAATTGATAAAAGGTTAAAGTTAAGGGTGATATTTAAAAATTTTTCAAAGTAAACAAGTTGTCATAAAATAATCGGTGATAAAAGTACAGTAATACGCATGGTTGTATAGTAGCACACGATATTGATTATTGATGCTTACGTGAGAAGTCACTCGGTTTTATTCAATTATTGTCATAATATTTTATATTATTAAATTAATAATTGAGATGATAAAGTTATTCATATTATTATTTACAATATTGACAATGTCTAGAAGTTCTGTCAAGAAAAAGTTTGGTCACCTAATTGCGCGCCAATAAGGAGAAATCTTTATCGGAAAGCCCCCTCTTTCCTGGGAACGACCTAGTTGTTAAATATTATGAATTATAATATTAATGATGAATAAGTTCATGTTGATTAAAGATGAAATTGATAGTTCCATTATGTTGGGTTTATTAGTGTTAGTGAAAATCGACATTTATTTCGATAATAATTGATGTCTGGAGGTTATATTAACCAATCGGGTAATTAACCGGATAAATGAGCAAATAATTGCTATTGATTCACATGATTATAACTATTTGTTCACATGTATGTGTGTACTATTGATTCACATTCATTTACTATTAGGGGAGTTGGTGCAAGATTGATAATACTTGCATGACTAAATTAAAAATTGAGGTATAGATGAAGGTATTTTACTATAATTAATTTTTTCACATGTTTAGAACTATTGAGTCACATGATTTACTATTGATTCATATGATTTACTATTAGGGGAGGTGGTGCAAGTTTGATAATATTTGCAGGACTAAATTAAAAATGAAGAAAAAGAGGAAGGTATTATACTGTAATATTTCGAGCCCCAAAACATGCAATTATCGAAACTATATTTTCCTATAAATAGAAGCTCATTCTTCCTTCATTTCTCACCAATTCACTAAAGCTATAGAGCAATTATTATAGAGAGAAATTATAGAGAGAAAGATGAAGAGAAGTTTGCTACCTCACTATTCCAGTATCCAGTCTTCTTTTGAGGTAAGGGGTATTATTTATTTCATATTCTGAAGAGATGTTATTTTTCGTATTCGTATGAATATTATTTTCGTTCAATATTCGTAAGGAATATCATCTTCGTTCAATATTCGTAGGAATATTATTTTTCGTTCATCAGTCGTAAGGGGTATTATTTCTTCATAAATGATATTATTTCTTTCAATATCATTATGCTGGAATATTGGTATGAATTTTATTGTGGAATTTTTACCTTTTTGTGTCGGGGTTACTATTCACTCTAGTATTATCCACTCGGGTATTCGGGACACTTTTTGTGTTGGAGTACTATTCACGAGTTATTATTCATAGGTTACTATTCACTCTAGTATTATTCACTCAGGTATTCGGGGCACTTTTCGTAATGGAGTACTATTCACGAGTTACTATTCATGGGTTACTATTCACCCCGTTACTATTCACTATAGTATTATTCACTCGGGTATTCAGGGCACTTTTTCGTGTCGGAGTACTATTCATGAGTTACTATTCACGGGTTACTATTCACCCAAATTACTATTCACCCGAATATTATTCATTCGGGTATTTGGGGTACTTTTCATGCCGGGGTACTATTCACGAAGTATTATTCCCGAAGTACTATTCATAGGGTACTATTGCGGGGTACTATTTACCCGAAAAATATATTCTTTTCTGTCCAAATTATTTTTGGTACATGAATATTATTCTTGAATTTTACTCCACAAAGCAGTATCATGTTGACAATTTGGATATTTTTAAACATGGATAAATTTAAAGTTTTTAATATTTATCCTTGATTTCGTTTGATTGATGCCTATATAATTGTCATCATCCTCATGTTTATATTGTGATGAAAGTCATCTGTGGCTTACGTGCATAGATGGACTGTTGATTATTGGTTTTATAGTTGTATATCTTTGGCTTACATGCAAAGATGGACAGGTGTATGACATGATCATAACCACTGGTGATAATAACGAATATCCTTGGCCCGTAGTGCATGGATAATTCAATGATGTGATTGGTAGGAACATGACCATTAGTTAACAGTTGAATGTCTTTGGCCGTAGTGCACTGACAGACAATTGATTGGTATGATCATGACCATTGGTTTTATAGTTGAATATCTTTGGCCCATAGTACAAAGGTAGACAATTGATTGGTATGATCATTGTTATTACATTTGAATATCTTTAGCCTTTAGGGTAAGGATATTGAGTAAACGTTCTATTAAGCCTTTGTGGCAAGGAGAAACTGTTGATTTACATGATTATAAATATGAATTGTGGATTTAACTATAATCTTTGGTGGTTCAGGTGAAGACAGGTGATGAGAGTTCTTTTTGTCTTGGGTATAACAAAGAAATGTTGATGAGTATTACAATAATGAAATATTAACGATGGACTTTTAATCAAGAGGAGATAGTAGACATTATGTTCTACTTGACACTTCTAATGGATTGCTTATTCCGCTGTCGTTGTTGATCTAAAATTTGTTGTCTATTATATTCTATCAGTTGTTATACTTTTGAAGGCTAAGGATAATTTATTCTGCATTATCTTAGTCATAATATTTCTTACTGGGCTAGTTGAGCTTACCATTTTCTTTCACTGTTCTCTTCAGGAAATGAGAACATATATAGTTGGGACCAGTCGGGGAACGGAGTGACGGTCCAGATGTTTGTATTAGTAGTCCTCACTATTCTATGAAATAGTGTAATAATAAATGTATTGAGGACTTCATTTGAGTTTGAATACTATCTATGTGACAATATTCGTGTAAAAACTCTCAGCTACGCTGTTGTCGTATTGTATAAAAGAAGTTTGTATTTGTTTTTTTGTACCATATATTTGGCGACCCTAGATGGGTCGTGTGGACCTATTTCATGACAACTTGCTTACTTTACAAAATTTGTATATATTACCTACAACTATAATATTATATCAAATCTACACCTTATTATCCAAAATTAATATTTAGAGAAAATTAATCTTTATTCATAAAAGTTGGGGTCTTACAAATAATATCCCTTACCTTAGTAAGAGAATAATTCCGATTGGTATAGCGGAGATATTCTTGAATAAAACTTGCACTATTTGCAACACTCAAAGTTTCCTTAAACTCAAAAGAAATACGCTCAATATTATAGAAGAAGAATTCTCTGATTCTAGTGTGATTTTCATTTCTAAACTAAGTATCCTATTTATAGGAGAATGGCAGGGCACTGTTAAGAAAATTCACCGATGAAATAATTAAAGATTCACGGACGAATTTATTCAAAATCTTCAGACGTCCAATTTTCAAAATAATAATATAATATTCAAGTAAAACAAATAAATTTATATATAATATAATATATTCTATTTTATATAAAAAGTTTTCTCATTTTATTACTAATAAAACAAAACTTATATAATATATATATACACCCACACACACACCAAGATATATATAAGACTTTATATATATATATATATATATATATATATATATATATATATATATATAAGTAATAAAACAAAACCGAGATAACTTTCTACTGACGATTTTGAAAACTGAGTAAGTGGGGGTCCATGTAATAAGCCAAACTTACAACAAATACTTCATGAAAAACCCCTCTATTTATCACAATTCACTTGACTAATCACATTTTTAATCTTTCAACATTTATTCATCATTAATATTATAACTCACAATATATATTAACAACCAGATCATTCCCAGGAAAGAGGGGGTTTTCCGATAAGGACTTCTCCTTATTGGCGCGCAATTAGATGACCAAACCCCTTTCCTCGACAAAACTTTCTAAAAATTGTCAATAATGCAAATAATAATATGAATAACTATGTCGTCTCATTTATTGATTTAATAATATAAAATATTGTGCAGATAATATTGTGACAATAATTGAATCAATAATATGAGATACTATGCATCAACTACTATTGCAATAATTGAATAAAATTGAGTGACTTCTCACGTAAACATCAATAATCAAAGATATTGTACAATATTGTGTGCTACTGTGCAATCACGTGTATTACTGTACTTTTATCACCAGGTATTTCAACAGTTAATGGTAAAAGTTTTATCGTTATTTTTATAAAAAGGTTATTTCTGTCGCTTTCTATATCCGACAGTAATTGTGACGCCCCCAAAATAGGTATACAACACCCATTTTGAGTCGCCAAATACATGGTATAGAAAGTAAACTACAACCTCAATAATACAAATGTCGTGTAAAATACGACAACACATATTGTGAGTTTATACAAATATTGTCTTCTAGACAATATCCACACCCAAATAAAGTCCTCATTATAATTATTGATGCACTATTTTACAAAAACAGTGAGGACTGCTAAAACAACTATTTAGGACCATCACTCTATACTCCGACTGGTTCCTGCTATGTTCTCGCTTCCTGAGAAGAAAAATGGAACAAAAAAGAAAAGGGTGAGCTCAACTAGCCCAGTAAAGAATATTATGACTAAGATAATATACAAAAAATTATCCTTAGTCTTCAACAGGGAAAAATCTGATAGAATATAATCGACAACAAGTTTTAGATCAACAACTGCAGCGAAAACATCAATTCATTAGAAGAGTTAAGTAGATAATGAAATCTACTATCATCTGTGAATTTAAAAGTCCATCATCAATATTTTATCCCTGTAACATCAATCAATATACATCTTTGCACTACGGGCCAAAGATATTCATTTGTATCACCAGTTGGTCATGTTCATCTTTACACTACGGGCCAAAGATATTCATCAGGTAATCATTCATCTTTGCACTACAGCCAAAGATATTCATCAAGTATCACCATTAAGGACCGAGGATGATGAAAAACATTTTAGAGAATGAATCCAAAGGAGACGTAAGGACAAATATTAGGGTGATTCATATTTGGTTTATCCAAATTCAATAATACTCCATAATAACCAAGTGTGAAGTAGAATTCAAAAATAAAGATCAAAACATGGATACAATCAAAGATAGTAACCATAAAAGACATCCGGAAGAAAAAGAGAAAATTTTATTTTTGGTGAATAGTCATGATTTGTGAATAAAGGCCGATACGTGAATAGTAATTCTGACACAAAAAGTTCCAAATTTGATTAAAAGTTCAGATCAATACTTCGGCATAATGATATTTAAAGAAATAATATCATATATGAAGAAAATAACTCCCTTACCTCAAAATAACTGTACTTCTAACTGGAATACTGGATATAGTGCTGAAGGAACTTGCACCGTATAGCAACACTCAAGTATCAAAATACTCACAAGAATACGCTCGATAATATAGAAAGAGAAAGAGAGAAAACTTTGTTTCTGGTGTGATTTTTAATTCTAACTTAGCCCTCTATTTATAGGAAAATATTAAAGACGCCAAGCAGACTTGACTTCGCCACCATGGCTTTACTCGCTACTATTGCCACCCACCACATTTGAAATTCAATTGAGCACATTTCACCAACCAATTCTAGAATTTTCCAAAATGTTTTATCATTTAAACAATAATCAGAAACTTTAACAATTCATAGAAAATAGCCCGTTTATCAGAAAAATAAGAATTTTATGTCCATTCCACACGAAATTGAATTCTCTACAGCTTTGCAGAAGAAATTTTTTTCTAAATTTCAAACAGAAAATATTCGAAATCCACAAACGGATGATTTTTAATACCTCCAATCTGACAAAATACTGATAAAACATCTCCGCATTAATTCTTTCATTAATAACCATATAAAATAAATAAATCCATCATTTATATCCACATCAAATAAATATTTTCTTATCATATAAATCAATAATTAATTATTCTCAAATAATATTACAGAATCACAATTATGACAACCAGGCCGTTCCCAGGAAAGAGGGGGCTTTCCGATAAGGATTTCTCTTTACTGGCGTGCAATTAGATGACCAAACCTCTCCTTGACAGAATTTTCTAGACATTGCCAATAATGCTATCTAATAATATTATTCAAATAATATGAATTATTGATTTGATAATGGGAAATACTGTGCAGTGACAATTATTAAAACAACAATAATATAAACTATCAACACAACATTTATTGAATCAATAAAATAAAATATTGAACAGTAACTATTGTAACAATTATTGAGTAGTGCCTTCTTACGTAAGAATCAATAATTCAACTATACTTTGTGCAATACCGCAGTAAAGCATCGTAACTACGCCAGACATCGTATTTAAACCACCAGGTATTCCAACAGTGTTAACGGTAACCATTACGCCGTTAATTATAAAAACTCATACTTTGTCATTTTCTTCATCCGATAATTATCCTGTTATGGGGTCCACAAATGACTGCGCCGTCGTACGGATATTCCCGACAAAAAGAATATTCCACGACTAAACGAATATTCCCCGACAAAAGGAATATTTTATAACCACTTGCTTATTTTGTAAAATTTGCACATTTCACCCATAGCCAAAGCATTATATCAAATTAACTCCTTATTATTTCAAGATAATAAATTGAGAAAATTCAATTTTATTTATAATAAGCTAGGGTCTTACAGTAATTCTATTGTGGGGTCCACCAATGATTGTGTCGTTGTACGGATATTCCTCGACAAAAAGAATTATCATCGACCAAACGAATATTTTATAACAACTTGTTTACTTTGTAAAATTTGTAAACATTACCCACAACTATAACATTAAATCAAATCCACATCTTATTATTCAAAATAATAGTTAGAGAAAATTAATTCTTTATTCATAAAATTTGGGGTCTTATATTAAGAGTATGAGTATATTAAATTACTTCTTCATTGTACGTTCGTTGGATAATCGTTAATTAAAGGGAGTTTTCTTATTTATTTTTAATCTTCTTCTTTTCTTTATCTTATAAGTTAGTTTAATTATAATTTTCATGTCTATCTAATTTCTTTAATCTAAGATGAAGATGAAATTAAATAAATATTCATGATAATATTTTTCATCCCTTTTATTATTTATATATACTTTTATGTTTAATTAATTTCACATTCATGTTTTGTTATTGAAATACATTCGTTTTATAGTTCTTATGTGATTTTAAATTAATTAAGAGGTTTTGATATATTATTGTTAATATATGAGTTTTTCATATTTCATACTTGCTCAAAGAATTTTTAATTGGTTATAGTTAATTCTTAAATTTTTTTAGTCTATGTTTGCCTACGTTAATTGTAAAATTATTAAATTAAAGGGAAGGGAGATAAAAATCATAGTTGAGTTATAAAAATAGAAGAGATTGAATTATATGTTATGTTTATTATTTAATGGATTCGGATTCCTAGATTGTTTCCTCATTATTAGTTCTCATATTCTAGTTAATCAATTCTCAATCTTTATTTCTAATTCGCCTAAAATAGATATTAAGGAAACATTAAAATTAATCTAGTCTATGTGGGTTCGACCTGTACTTATCAGTTCTTCAATTTGACATTGTGCACAACTTACAGTACATAATTTTAACACACCAGGCCTACTCCAAAGTTAGTAATAGTGGGTGTCGAATACTCTAATGGAAAATTAATATAGAGCTTTCTTTTTTAGGCCGATGTAAACTTGATGCTTTGGGAAAAGTTTTATATTCCCTTATGCTACGTTTGGATTGTGGTAATGATGGTGGGAATGGAATGAATCATTCTTATGGGATAAAAAATTGTGTTTGGTTACGATTAGAATGGTTCTTATTCATCCCAAATTTATGAATTTTATTCCTTAGGGAGGAAGAGTATGAAATAACTCATTCCAACTAGAATAAAATGAATCATTCCATTCTCCATTCCATTTTTTCAATCCAAACATAGCATTAGTTTCTAATTATAAGATATTCACTTTTTAAAAGTTAATTTGAAATATTTTTTAATTTAAAATTGACATAATTTATTGTAACTTTTGAAAATAATAAATCTTATAATTAACTATTACTCTCTCCATTCCAAATTTACAAATACAATTTGACTTTTGAGGTCATACGACGGCATATTAAACTTTAAATTGATGTGAATTTATTTAATTTTAGTGGCACAGTTATTATAATTATATAGTATATAACAAAAACTATTAATTAAAAAAAAATATTTTAAACTTTTATGTCGTACCAATTTTGAAGTTTATTATGTCATCGTCTGACCTCAGTCAAATGGTATCTCTAATTTTAAAACGGATGAAATAATACTTTTTAGATAGTTTACAATATTCAAACTTGTATTGATTTAAACAAAATGAATTAATGCTAATTTTAGGTTTTAGAATCTTTGAAATTAACTTTTAAAAATTCAAAAATGATCTTATAATTTGAAACAGAATGAATATTTAGTAACACTTTTATTAGTATTCTAGAGACATTTAATTCTCTAAACGACACTTATTACTCTCACAAAATTATTTTTTTGTTCCAAGAACATTGTCATATCTTTTTCCAATTATTATATTTAATTTATTCTTTTGCAATGAAAATCACTAAAGTTAAAAAAGAAAATAAAAAGCATAATTGAAGGTACCTTGAGTTATATATGTCTTATTATTGATGGTTGGACAAAATACACTTTTTTACATCAAATTCTACCATCCTCACAATTCGGCACTTAAACTAATTGAGCTTACACATCCGTTACATTAACTACTTAATTTCACACAATGTCACCCCCAAATTCAATTTTCGATTGAAATTGGTCAGAATACATAAATTTCAGACAAGACAAATATTTTTATACGGTAATTTAACCGTATTCAAATATGGTTTGACTTCATTAAAAAAGTTAATTAATTATTAAAAAAATTTACAAAACCCTAAATTTAATTTTAAAATAAAACTATTTATTTTGCATTTGAAAATAAATTTATTTCAATTTTGCATATGAGTTAATTATTCTGTATTTTAAAGTTATATTATTATTTTCTTTGTTTTCTAAATTATAATTTATAAATACTCCCTTTGTTTTATATATTTTTTTAATTTATAAAATTTTAAAATTTAAATATGATAATTTATTTTGATATATATATATATATGGTATTAATTAGCATTTTTATTTATTTTTTGTTAAACATTATTTGGTATAATTTTTTAAAAAAATTTGTGATTTTTTGTTAAACATTATACGATATTAAGTTAATTTATTTTAGAGTAAAATGCAAAAGTAACCTTGTACTATAGGGATATTTGGATATTGTGTCTCTTTTTTTAGTTAATGCAAAACGAACCCTTTACTATCTAAAAATTTGGATTTTCAACCCTATTGTGCCATGTGGCGTTGACTTGTACACATGGCACGTTGACATGTCAATTTAACACATTTAGGCTAAAAAAATCTATTCTCCCAAGATTTGAACTTTTCAACACTAACAAAACATTAATTACTAACTAATTTAAGCTAAAAAATAATATTATTTTTAGAAAATTATTACTAACACTAATAGTATTAGTACAACTTTATTAGTTATTAGTAATATTATTAATAAGTTGATAGTAATCACTTATTAGTTATTAGTAATATTATCAATAAGTTGTTAGTAATTACTTATTAGTTATTAATAATTCATTAAAGATGTTGCTTACTTGTATAAATACTAATAATATTTTATCTTAATAACATTATTTATTAGATATTAATATATATTAATGGTATTAATAACATTAATACTCTAGTAGCATTACTGTTATAGTCTACATTAATGTTAAAAAATGAACCTCATATTTTATTTTTAACAAAAATAATAATTGAAGTAATATGTATGTTAATAACAATAATTTATGATAATAACAATAATACAATAGTTATAATAATAAATAATTTAATCTTGTGACCGCATATTTTGTAACAATAATAAGTACTTTATTTATTCAATATATTTAATGAAGTTTTTAGATTTCATCTTTTGCAATAAGTAACGAAGTAGAAAAGGTAGAATTAATAGAATAACAAATAAATAAACAAATAATAAAAATCCTAAAATAACTCTTATTCACAATCTTGTTCTCACCCATTCCTACAGGAGAAACTAGACAAAGAGAAAGAAAATTTGAATTTATCTCTTCCTTTTGTCAAAATTATCTTATTTTTTCATTAGCATAATTTTAATGTATATTAATAACAATAGCATTGTAAGTATATTAATATTATTAATAAAATTAATATATCATAATATCTAATATGTAATATTATTAAGATAATATATTTTATATTTAGTTAAGAAGCAAAATCATGTTAAAGAGAATTATTAATTACTAATAAGTAATTACTAGCAGCTTATTAATAATATTATTAATAACTAATACGTTGTATTAATATTATTATTGTTAGTAATAATTTTATAAGAGATAGCATTAATATTCTTAACTTAGTTGGTAATCAAATGTTTTGTTAGTTTGGGAGTATGGGATTTTAGATTCAAATCTTGAATTGACATATCAACTTGTATGTATACAAATTAACGCCAGACATAATAGGGTTCACAATCCAAATTTTTAAATAGTAAAGGGTTTGTTTTGCATCGACTAAAAAAAAGCACAATATCTAAATACCCCTATAATACAGGAGTCATTTTTGCATTTTACTCATTTTTTTTTAAATAAGTCAACCATATTTAAGTCAAGCCCTATAAAACCATTAGGCTCCAACAGGGTTGCAGTTCGAGTCGGGTTTTTTGGCTAATTTCAGTCGGAAATTAAATTTGGGAGGATATTGTGTGAAATTAGATAGTTAATGTAACAAATATGTAAGTCCAATTAATTTGAGGATCCAATTATAAGGAGTCTTGAACGAACTTAATGTAACAAAAGTGTATTTTGCATAATTTATTTATAGAAGTGATGGGAAATGGCTACATATATATATGTGCATGCCATCGAATATTATTTGTAACAAATCAATACATAGAGCTTAATTAGGTTTGCAGGACGTTAATGAATTCTACCACAACTTTGACTGTATTGTTGGCCGAAAGTGCAGTGAAAGTGGCAGCCTCAACGTCGGTAGAAGCCTCGCCGCCACCGGCAAGGTCCGAGAGAGCCCGGAAAGTAATAAAAGGTACCCTTTGCTGATAGCATATAAGTGCCACAGCCGCACTTTCAGTGTCCACCGAGCCTACCTCGAATTTAGCATACATGAAGTTCCTATATGCGGCATTATCAAGGTATATGTTCGCACTTGTTCCTCTTAGGACAGTGGTCACCTTTGGTGGCTCCGACAAACGTGTGGTTGTGTTTATGCAGTCCTCTAGCGCCAAACCCTGATTTATATTGTATGGACAAAGTGGTTAAGCATTTACTATAATCCATCATATATACATATATATTCTAATGAATCATAGAGCTAATCGGTTAATATTTTGGGTCAAAATGTGGTTTCAATCTTTCAGATGCCTATATGGGTCATGAATGTGGCATGACTATAGGCTTGGGTCATGAATATGGTATGAACTGCACATGGTGAAGGAAAATAATTCATTGAGTAAGTTGTGGACACTCTTCTGGCAGAGGTTCTTGGTTAGGTCTTTGACAAAAGATATTGAATAGTATGGGCGAGGCTCTTGGTTAGCTCTTAACAAAAGATATTAAATAGTATGGGCCCGTCATTAAGGATAAACGTAATGGACTAGGCTGAATGAATTATGGATGCTTGGTGTGTATTATGTACTATTTGACCAATGATATATGTATATATATGGACTTTTTTTGCAGAGGATCTTGGTGGATTAATAAACAAAAGATAATGAGAGATAAGTTCATCGTCAAATAGGGAGACTTAATGGGATAACTCTTGTGGATCAAACAAAAGGATAATGAAGGGTGGCTCGACAACTAGAAGAAATGATGGGCTAACTCTCAAAAAAATCTTGTTAAAGTTCAAGGTGGAGTTTGGTGTCGATATGGATGGACACATTAAGGGAGAGATTGTTGAGGTAGTGAAATCGATCCTCACATCGGAAATTAAGGAAAAAAATTGAGCACATATATATGCTCTAATGGATCATAGACCTAATAGGTTAATTTCAAATTAAGATATATGGGTTAGTAGTGGATAACACTTGTTTTTTATTTAGACCGTCCATTTTATTTATAGACAATTAGAAATGTATTTACCCGAATACTGTTATAGACTATGAATTACTGTTGTATACATAAATGTGTGTGTGAGAGAGAGGGAGCTAATGTCTAATGGTAATAATTTACGGGACGTCTGAAGTGATTAAGACATCAGCATATATATTTGTACCTCTAGCCTTTTGGAGATTTGAAAGTAATTAGTACCAACAGGGACCCAAAAGGCGTGTTGCCTTTCCTCAGGAGTGCCATCAACAGGGAATATTTCCTCAGGTTGATACCATACATTGTTCAAGAGATTGTGACTTGTTGAGCTGCAACCAGTCACATTATTTATGGTGTAATTTTCGAATTTCAAGTACCCAATTTGTCTAGTGGAGTCTCCATTCACTTCAAGGGGCAGTTCATTTTCAGGTCCATCTCCAAGCCTCTGCACCATTTCATTAATTCTCATACCATATGTACTCAAAAATAACAAATTACTAGTAATTAAACCAATTCAAACAATTAAACATGCATGTCGTATTCTAGTTTCAGGACATGCAGGTTGTATTGAAGAAAAAACTATTGTCTATTAGACAAAATAACCAAAACTTCATTTATTTATTTTTTGGAAAAAGATCATGCATGAAGACTCATGGTTACTTATTTTCCATTAAAAAATATAATTACATATGCATATATGATATTTTACCTGCCAATTCCAGAGACCAGAATGGGACCAGTACATAGGAATGGTAACATCTCCAATATTAAGAGATATCTGGGTTTGCATTCCTAGATATTCCGTAATGCACAACTCCTTCTATGTTAAACAAACTCAACAAAAGCTGTGTAGTTATACCTGCATTTACCTGTATTTAATTCATGCAAAAAACAGTGAAAAGAAGATTTATTATTACTATTATTATTATTATTATTATCATTATTATTATTTTGAGAAATATTGTAGAGGTCTAGAGAGAATATTATAAACATGAAGAGAATTTGAATTACCATGCCTAATCCACTCTTAACCACTATAACTTCCTTTTCATTAATCTTCCCGAATCGAAATCTCCTTCCTTAAGAATCACACCATGCAAAAAGAAAAGTAAAGGGACAAAAAAGTTATACATGCATGCAATATGTACAGTTTCACATATCAAATATATATTAATGAGGTGAGCATGATAATATATATATATATATATATATATATATATATATATATATATATCAAATATATATTAATGAGGTGAGCATGATAATATATATATATATATATATATATATATATATATATATATATATATATATATATATATATATTTATATATACTGATCCTGATATTAAGTTTCATCCTTTTATCTAATATACATTGCTCATCTCCCTTTAAGAATTTGATTGATGATTTATTCGTCATTATTATATGTTGTCCGTCGCTATATATTTGTTCGTCACTATATATTGTCCGTCACTAAAAGCTAAGATGACGGTTCTATATATAGTGACGGATCAAATCGTCGTCCGGTTAAATCGCTAAAGGGGTGAGCTTAAGATCCTGGATCAGATATATATATATATATATATATATATATATATATATATATATATATATATATCCGAATGTTAAGATCACCCTTATCTAACATACCTTGCTCATTTCCTTTAGCGACAGACCGGACGAAGATTTGTCTATCGCTATATTTTCGGTCCGTCGTTATATGTTGTCATTGCTATATAAAAAGCTAAGACGACGGTTATATATATAAATGACGAATAGATCGTTGCGTTCTTATCCATCGCTAAAAGAGGTGAACAAGGTATGTTAAATAAGGGGTAAGCTTATATATATATATATATATATATATATATATATATACAGTCCGGCTCTAAAGCGAACCTTAAAGAGCGAATCAAAGACGAACCGTCGTCTTTGGTGTCTATGGCGACAGTTCGATCCGTCATCATAGCCATGTAGTCTTTTGCTGACGAATTGAACAACTGTCATGATAGACACCAAAAACGACGCATTTGTTCGCTTTGGTTCGCTTTTTAGGTTCGTTTTAGCCTCTCCGTATATATATATATATATATATATATATATATATGAACATAAAATAACTTGTTAAAATAACATACCTGAAATATCTATGGTAAGGTTGGTAGAGGTGAAGCTAGGAGATTGAAGAAGAGGGTCCATCTCAAACTGGTTAGGAATCACCAATCCCAAATAAGGGCCAGTAGCATTATTGACCTGCTCAATCATTTCTCTTGCCACTCCATGCATTTGTCCATTTGCTTCTTGAGTGATCATCAAGAAACCATATGAAAAATATACTACTAACAAAATAAGGAGTCTAAAAGGCATTGGGTCATTACCATTACACTAAATAAAGGCGTTGGGAAGCTTGGTTCCAATCACCACCGATTCACAGGCTGAGTTTGTTGAATTTTGGCGTAATCATTAGTATTTTGTCCATTCGATCATATTCCATTTTCAATATTAATTATTGCTTACCTTTTTGTATCTATTGCAAGGTAAAAGTAATCAATCATTATATATATATATATATATATATATATATACATACAAGACCATCCGCACAACGGTTATGAATTCGAATTAGTTAGCATCCAAACCAACAATGAGACACAATTAATCTCATATCTGGATAATATTTTTGAATAAATTATGTTAAGGATAAGTAAGTAAATGTTTGTATCAATTGTATGCCGGCTTACAATTAATATGACGTATTTAATTTGTGCGTATTATCTAAGCATGACGAGGCAATTACGCAGTATATATGTTCAAGGATGAATGCTCAATGAATGATTTTCAAAACGCATTTGAATATAAGTTGTTTTTAATATATATATATATATATATATATATATATATATATAGTTCATTATTTTCTATTCGAATATTAAATTTTGTATAAGGCGCATTTTTTTGATTTTAAAATAATGTTATTTGTAATTCATTTTAAATTTTAAACAAAATAAAATTATATTTAGCTAAATTAATCAATAAAATTAAAATTAAAAAATATCAATATAGGGGGAGGGAAAATGGGTGTGAAGGAGTACAAGTAATACATATGCGGCCAGTCAATGTTGAAAAAACTGTCCCGGGAATCGGGACATGACTAAAACTTTTTTCACTTTGGACAGAAAATTATTTCGATTTATTGTGTATTAGGGGCTGGCACACTGATGTTTACATCTAGAAGTCTTATTTTAAGTTGAAACTAATAAAAATAATAAGTGATGACCACCTAACACTCGAGTACAAGTAATACATATTGTTGGCTCCTCTTTCTTCATACTTGTACAAAAGTCTTCACGGTGGTTAATGGTTTCGTCACCGTAATTCGCTGTATAAGTGTTAGTGAATGGGAGCAATTAATCTTTTTGTGTTTCAAGTGTAAAAAGTATTTAAACTTTCCACAGTAGTTGGACATTCTTTTTATGTCATCTAGATAACCTTGGAGGGTCCTCTCACAATACAAATAAATGAATTTAAATACATTCATACCTAATTTTCATGTCCACATAAAATTTTTGTGAGGATTAACTCACGTGGAGTGTGTAGGGTTGCCCTATAATAAGACAACCGCACCGCCCCATACTTTGCACGGACAACTGACATGACTAAGCTATTTGAAAAGTTCTAGTTGTCTTCCTTATCGTCGGTAGCCTCATATTAGGAGGGTCGTCATCGAAGGTAGATAAGAGGGCCTTCCATCGAGCCTTCGATATATAATACTAACAATAAGTTACGGGGAAAAAAAATCTATACAAACGGTCTTTCAAATTATTAGTTTACAATCAAATTCACTTTCTTACGTCTCTTTTTCTGAAATTTCTAAAGTTACTAAAAGATTTGCAAAAGCTTATCATTCTCATTGATTGAACCACTATATATATACATCAGGAAGATAACAACGAACTATTGAAAAACCTACAAACTAGGAAGGTTACAACTGAATTCTATATCTATGGGCAACAACTGAAATGAATTTGAATAATGCAATCTGTAAGACCAAGTCTACCAAATATCTAAATAATGTAATCTGGAAGACAAAGTCTATCGAATATCTCTGTTATGCCCCCTCAAGATGGAGCTCGGGAGAGAATTCCAATCTTGTGTTTAAGTTGAAGAAAATGTTGTCGTGGGAGCGGCTTGTAAGAGCATCAGCAAGTTGATCTTCAGAAGAAACATGAGCTATACGAAGAGCACCATTTTGAACTTGATCCCGGATAAAATGAAAGTCTATGGCAACATGCTTCATTCGGGAGTGAAAAATTGGATTGGAACAGAGCTGAGTTGCCCCTATATTATCACAATAAATGACAGGGCAGTGGAGAAGTGAAATACCAAGATCAATCAAGAGATAACAAATGAAATTAAGTTCAGCAGCTGTATTTGCAACTGATCTACTCTACTTCAGTGGAGGATCGAGCAACTGTCCGTTGCTTTTTAGAACTCCAGGAGATTGGATTTTTTCCAAGATAAACAACATAAGCACTGGTTGAGCAAAAAGTGTCATTGTCCCCTGCCCAATCAGCATCAGAAAAGGCTTGTAACCTGAGAGTGGTGTCTGAAAACGCATGCAAACTGACAGTAGAGTCTTTGTAGAGTTGTAAACCATCATCCATGGTGCCAAAAAGATAACGTAATAGTCATTTGACAAAGGACCAATGTTCTGTTGTTGGGAAGTGCATATATTGGGACAGTTTGTTGACAACGAAGGCGATGCCCGGTCTTGTTATTAGCAAATATTGGAGGCTCCCAACTACATGACGATACTCAGTTGGATTAGACAAAGAAGAACCTGAGTTTAACATGAGAGTTGGACTGGATGGCATGGGAGTAAGAACGGGTTTGGCGTCGTGCATCTTAGTTTGAGTGAGAAGATCCATAATGTATCGCCTTTGAGAGAGGAACATGCCATGTTTGTTTGGAACAACTTCAACACCCAAAAAATAATTTAGTATGCCAAGGTCTTTGATTGAAAATCACTGAGCAAGAATGGCAATGAAATGATTAACTGTATTATCATTGTCTCCTGTGAGAATTAAATCATCAACATAAACAAGGAGATACATAGTGTGGCCATTAACATGATAGACGAATAGTGATGTATCAGCGTATGAATTCTGAAAACCAGACTGTAGAAGAAATGTTCTGAGCTCATGGTACCACGCCCTAGGGGCTTGTTTCAGGCCATAGATTGCTTTGTTGAGTTTGCACACATAAGAGGGGTTGTCTGTGTCCACAAATCCCGATAGCTAGCACATGTATACATTTTCTGATAGATGTCCTTGAAGAAATGCATTGTTTACATCAAGTTGCCTTAATGGCCAGCCATGGCTAACGGCTATACTGAGAATAATTCGAATAGTAGTTGGTTTTATAACTGGACTGAATGTGTCTTGGTAGTCTATTCCAGGACGCTGGTGGAAGCCTTTAGCAACCAAGCGAGCCTTGAACCTGTCAACAGAACCATCAGATTTGCATTTAGTTCTAAAAATTCACTTACATCCAACTAGATTTTGACTGTTATCTAGTGGAACTAGAGCCCATGTGCCATTCTTTACTAAAGCATCATACTCTTCAGACATGGCGCGACGCCATTTATGATCTTTAAGAGCTTGAGTGAGTGTGGATGGTTCATGATCATCACCTTTGATTAATTGGGTGTGAAGATTCAGTTTGGTGGTGGGTTTGCGAATATTGTTTTTGGCTCTAGTAGTCATGGTGTGGGTGGGTTGTGGCTGAGGAGCAGCTGGAGTTTTATATGGTTCTGGTTGTTGTGGATTGTTGTTATTGGAAGGTTCGCGGGATGGTAGGGCTAGGGATGTGGTAGCCATGTCCGGTGGTGGTAGAACTTAATTTACTAGGGGATTGTTGTTGAGCTTCCACTATAAATGACAGATTGAGTGGTGGTACCGAAGGCAAAGTGGGATTTCGAAGTAGTGGTGGAATCCAAGTAGTAATGTAATCTAATTGAGGACTGGAGGAAGGTGCAGAGAGATGTTTGAAGGGAAAAACAGACTCAACAAATCTAACATGCCTAGAGACAGATTTTGGAAGTTGATGGATCAAGGCAGTAGTAGGCACTCTGAGTTAAAGAGTATCCAAGGAAGACACATGGTTAATTTGGAGCGAGAGTCTATGATAAGTAGGTTTTATACCCACTTATCCGGTATCTGTTACTTGAATTAGTTGCTTATATTCATGTTCTTAGTTACTTTTCATACATTTTATGTTATTTTGTAGGCTATGACATGACATTGGCATGAAGAAGCAAGGAAAAAGCAATTCGCACATCTCTTGGACTAAAATACTGCGAAAGAAAGTCTGAAGGGAATATTGAAGGACTTTTAACACCAAGTTGGATGCATGTTCTTGGCTTAGAACTTGGATTTTATGGTAACTCTACTTCTTAGTTTCCCGGAACATCTTGAATCATCTCAATCGGAGCTCGGATGTGAGAGTTATGGCCTTTTTATCAACGAAGATCAAAGCTAAGAGTTGTCATGTTTGCCATTTACATAGTGTCTACTTCAAGCCCGATTTCCGCCTTGATCCAATCCGAATATGTCCATCCTCAAAGAATGAAAGTTGTAGATCTCGTCGTTATCTTCGATTTGATAGGTGGTAGGCCCCGTAACTCCAAGCAGATCAAATGTTATGACTGTTTTACCAAAGGACGTCACAAAGAGTAAAATAGCATAGCGCCGAGCGAAGCGCCAGCACAAATGACACCGTATCGGATCTTCCCAAGGTCAGATTAGCGCCGATCGCGCTTGAATGGTAGTTACTGGCGCTAATCAAGCCCAAAGGCGGAATTGAGTCCAATTGGGTTATTTGATGTCCAAATTGAGCTAGAATAGGATTCTTAGTTGCCTAACTTGCTAGGATACCTATTAGAACTATAATTACTTGAGTTTAACTTGGATTGGGAGGCTAATTCTAAGATTTTATTAAATCCCTCTTGGGATATATTTCAATAATAAAATTCTTTACTTTCTTTCTTAAATTAGGAACCCTAGATTAGATTAGGATTGAAGATTGAAGCTATTGATTATCATTGGAGAATCAAATTGGAAGCAAGAGAATACAGATTTGTTTATCTCAATTCTAATTTTTTTTCTTATTTATTTGTATCTTTTTAATGCTTAATCAATTGTGGATGATGGATTCTAGTTTATTTATGAATTAAACTCTATTTTGAGATTACTATGGATCTTATTGTGTAGTTTACTTTGATATGCTTCTTTGTTAGTCTTATTAGCTATATTTGGATTGTCTATTATGATTTGGACTTAATTGCTTAATTGCCTAGCTAACAATTACCGTGATAATCTATATGAACTCGAGAGATGAAGTATAGATTTAGATCCGATCATGATAAAGCATGTGTTTGTGATTTCGCATGGATGGAATTCATGATTCGTGTTTAGGATAGAGATATGCCTTTACGCCATATGTAGTCTAATAAGAACTTGAACTTAAACCCTTTTTAATTGTAATTCACATAGAGATATAATGGGTTAATTAATTAGGGTGTTCAAATTGATTCTATCATCTGTGGATTTGATTTGATATGAGTATGGTGCATTGAGAGATGGCCATATTTTACTTTCGTGTTCTTGATTAACAATCCAAAGATAAATAATTTGGCTTAACAGAAGTGTGTTGATTTAAATGTAACAATAAGTGAAATTGTAATCTCAAGTCTTCAATATCTTGTTTCATTCTAGAGATAGTTAGTAATAGTTTATTTAATTATTTTAATTTAAATTATTAAATCATTTGTTTAAATAAGATTGAGTTGGTCATGGGTTAGTACTTGGTGATTTTTATTAAATAATTCTCTGTGGGAACGATACTCAACTTATCACTTTATTACTTGTTGACCACGTATACTTGCGTGTTGTGCGTAATTAGATTTTACCCAACAGTCTAGTTTATGGATTGTATATGGTCTAAGCCAAGGATAGCATAAACAGCCAAAAAATTTGAGTTTTGAGTAATTAGGAGCTATTGAAAAAAATTTGTTCATAAGGAGAGGAAAGGTTTAGAGTGGGTGTGGGCATACGATTGATTAAATAAACTGTTGTGGCTAAGGCATGTGTCCAATAACTCAAAGGAAGAAAGGCATGAGAGAGTAATGCTAATCCAGTTTCTACAATATGAAGATGTCTACGTTCAAAAAAACCATTGTGTTCAAGTGTGTGAGGTGGCGTAGTGAGATGAGAAATACCATTAGTGGAGAGAAAATGAGCAAGTGCAATATATTCAGTACCATTGTCAAAGTACAGTGTTTTAATGGTTTTATCAAAGTGTTTTTCAACTATGGCTTTAAATCAAATAAAAGTATCTTTGACATCTGACTTTTATTTAAGAGGATAAAACCAAATATATCTGGTGAAATGATCAACAAAAATGACATAGTATTTAAAGCCATTTACTGATACAATTGGAGATGTCCAAAGATCAGAAAAGATAGTTTCAAGGGGCTGAGAAGAGAAAAATGTGGATTGAGAAAATGACAATTTGTGACTTTTATTACTAAGACAAGCATTACATGAAAAGTTATTGGATAATGAAGAAGTGAGATCTAGTTTATTTGTGGAAACAATCTGTTTCAAAATATGAAAAGATGGGTGTCCTAATCTTTGATGCCACACGGATAAGGTTGTCTTGATGCTGGAAAATGCAAGCAAGGGTGGAGGTACCAGCCACTCATAAACACCATCTTTAGTTTTGCCCGTCATTGCCCATGTGAATGTCCTTTACAAGAAAAGTAGTTGGTAAGAATTCAATTGAGACATTATTTGAGGTACAAAATTGAGAAATTGAAATGAGATTCTTTTTTATAGTAGAAACACGGAGGACATTGTTCAATTTAAAAGTCTTATGAGTTGTGTGGAGAGAGAAAGAACCGGTATGAGTAATAGAGAGACCCAAGCCGTCACCGATCATAATGTCATCCGAACCATTGTATGAGGCATGCATGGAGAGATTGTTGAGATCATCTGTAACATGGTGAGATGCTCCACTGTCCAGAAGCCAAGATGTGTGGTTAGGAGAATGTGAAGCATAATGCGCCCTTGGTTGCCACGGGGTGGTAGAGTGATTGTTCGAAGGAGAGGAATGAGCGTTGGATGTGTTGATTGGGACTAAGCGAAAAGAGGGACATCGCTTTGCTTTATGTCCTTGTATCCTGTAAATTTGGCAATAACCAAGGTATGGCCGAGAAGGACGGGTACCTTGAATTGGGATTTGGCCGCTAGTTTGTGTAGTAGGATACCTGTTTTCGTGCCTGTTGGAGGGTCGCACGCCATATAGTATTGGTGGTGCCTGAAGGTGCAGTAGTGCGCCAATGTGCTTGGTTTCTGCTCGTTGGATGAGCGGTGGAAGGAAATTGAAAGGGGTTTGGGTTTGTGAGGATCACCAAAGCTTCGAAACTGAGCAACTTTTCGTGGAGTTCTTCAAATGTTATAGGTTTGTCTCTGGCTTGGATAGCACATGTGAGTTCTTTGTATTCATCACCAAGGCCATCAAGTATCTTGTCGGTGAGATCTTCATCATGTAGTGGTGCTCCAAGAAGGGCAAGCTCATCTGCCTTTGCCTTGATGGATTGCAGGAAAGTTGTGACACTGTTAGAGCCTTTGGTGATCATCTTGAGTTGATTTTTGGCTTGTTTGATGCGGCCACGAGAGGGCGTGGCGTAGGTGGTGGCCAGGATATTCCATGCTTCGCGGGCTGTCTTAGCTTGTGCAATGAATGGTATGATGGTGTGGGAGATGGAGCCAATGATTGCATTCAAGATTAACTGGTCTTGTCGGACCCAAATAGTGTGAACAGGATTGGTTCTGGTAACGTCATTTTGTGTAAGAGTGGCAGAGGGACACGACTTGGAGCCATCTATGTATTCTAAGAGATCATAGCCAAGGAAGAGGGTTTGGAATTGCAGTTTCCATGAAAGTTAGTTGGTGGATGTAAGTTTTAAAGGGGTTTGATGAGCAGTATTAATGTTGATAAGAGTGTTGTGGGAGTCATTGGTGTTGAGAATGGAGGAGGAAGAGATAGTCATGCATGGTTGTTCGAGATTGAAGAGATGAGAATGTGAAGTAGAAGAAAAAAATTAGAATTTATTACCTCTGGTACTGCTTTGATACCATGAAAGATTTGCAAAAACTTATCATTCTCATTGATTGAACCACTATATATATACATCAGGAAGATAACAACGAACTATTGAAAAACCTACAAACTAGGAAGGTTACAACTGAATTCTATATCTATGGACAACAACTGAAATGAATTTAAATAATGCAATCTGTAAAATTAAATCTACCAAATATCTGAATAATGCAATGTAGAAGATCAAGTCTACCGAATATCTCTGTTAGTTACATTCTCATCACGAGCTCCTTTAATTTGACGATTGTATTAGTAGAATTGTTATTCTTATCATATGAATATTAAAATTTACATAAGCCACACATGCTAATACATATTTTTTGTTAACTTTTATTATACTCCCTTCACACTCAAAATAATATTTAAAATTTATCTTTAGTAGTTCCATAAAATCATTCATAAAATGATGAGTTATTTTTTTTTATACTAATTAATAGACACCACTAAATCTCATCATTTTGAGGATAAAAAGTAATTTTATATTTGCTTAACTTTCCGAGGACCGAGGGAGTAATAAGTTTCAACAACTATATAATTGTTTATAATGAAAATGAAGTGCAACCTGTGTGGAACTAAACATGACTAGTTAGAAAAAATTAGGAAAATATGGCTCTTATTAGTCCCTATTCAAACAGTTTTATTAATAATTTTCCTCTCAATATTCCCTTACGTCTGACTTATTGTATTTGTATACTTATTCTTGGTTGAAGTTGTGATTAACTAATACTAACTTTTGCTACAACATATACCATATTATTTTGGAAAATTTGAGTCCAACATATTTTCCACACTTGACTTAATTTTCACAATAATATATTTTTTTCCTAATAATATATTTTACTATTTAAAATTAAGTAATAATCCAAAAAGTATATATATATATATAAAAGTAATCCAACTTGTTTTTAATTTGTGTTTCTAACGTAGGTCAATAGACTCCATACACAGAGACAAGAAAACAGATAGAAATCAAACAAAAACAATTGGCTCCCAACTTAAAAAGCTAATTAGCTTTTAGATTTTTAATATATATATAGTAGCGATTCAAGTCATATCCCTTATCTTACTCATCCGTCTGTTCACTCCCTTTAATGATTTTAATCTTGACGACGGTTTTCGATCATACAACCGTCGTTTATACTTTTTAGCGACGCTTATATAGACGACGGTTGTATGTATGACCGAACACGTATCGTGGTCCGTCGCTAAAAGGGGTGACGCGGGTGAGTAAAGATAAAGGATATCTGACTGATCCTAATCAGATATATATATATATATATATATATATATATATATATATATATATATACAAAGGCTTAGCTTGCTGAATTAGAATCTCAAAGTACTGAATAAAATATGCGGTTAGTATTTGAATTCTAGATAGTCCGTCGTTCCTTCTTTCTGGAAAAAAGTTGTCCCTTTTAATGAATAATATTGTTAGGTTCTCAAAGAAAAGGAGCATCAAATTGACTAATTTATACTACTACTCCGTTCTGTATTACTCCTTCCATCCCATTATATCTGACGTTCCAGAGGGTTTTTTTTTTTCCAAAATATTTAACGTTCTACAAAATCAAAAATATTTTGCCTATTTGTTTCCTTTTTTACCCTTCCTTCTTCACCACCAGTAATGACTATTTTCTCTATTTTCAAAAAACAGTTTAAATTGATCTATTCTTTAATTAGGAGAGAAAATTAGGAGAGAGAGTGTGAAATCAAGTTTGGTGTTGATGGAGAATTAAATGAGATCAAAATATTAATTAAGGGTAAAATAGTAAAATTATATATATTCTTAATCTATGTTAAAATCTCTAGAACGTCAGATATAATGAGATGGAAGGAGTAACTTTTAAGATAAAAATTAATAAAACAATTCAAACATGCATATTTCTAATTTTACTACTAAAGTAGTAAAGTTAGCATAGTAGTACTCAAATTATATATTGTACAAACTAGTAACCGTACATTTTAGCAAGTTCATGGGATTTAGTCTAAGATTAGAAATAAAATTTTAATTTAAGAACGGATTAAATAGAAAAATATATCTTTAATTTTAGAATAAATTAAAAGAAAAATGTATCTCAAATTTAACTTAAGATAGTACTGTTTTCGATGCTGCAAAACTGTAGTGCGGGCGGCTCAATGTGCTTTTAATTAATTTGTGTTTGCAAATCTTGTAATGAATTGTGGAAGGTATAAGGGTCATTTTGTTATATATTGTACCTTATTTTATATTTTTGTGACTTATAATATATTATATTTGAGTTTGATAAAAATCATCTGTGGACATAATTTAAGTAAGTATAAAAGATGTAAATTAATGTCCTCAACGTGGGGAATAAAAGAGAATTTTATTTGATTTGTATAGAAATCATTTGATTAGTGTCTATAGTGAGACATTTAATAAGATGCAAAATTGTTTGATAAAACTATATTTCCTTAGTTCCATTTAATAGAAGTCTAGTTTATTTTATTTTATTTTTTGGAACAAAAAGAAAATAATGAGACTATTCAAATTCTATTTAACTCCTAATTATTACTAAGTATTACTAAGAGCATTCACAACAGTTTTCTTATCTCTATCCCTACACTGCAGTGTTATTGGATCATTCTGTAGGATATGGATTCAATTTTTTCACTATCTACCCAATAGGTTTCTAATACTGATTCCTTAAATTTTAAAATTTAAAAGTTAAAATTTGAAAGTTCCAACAGTCAAATCATGTTTTGAACGTTGTAACTATTTTTTATTTAAAAGTAATTGTTGTTTGAATTTAAAAATTATAATTATTTTAATTTAAAAATAGATATTGCTAGAAATCAAAATGTGCAACGATCATTATGTGTTTATGAGAACTAAAAAAACATTATTTTAATTATAAAATAATAAAATTTATAATTAGTAGTAAGATTTTTTACAAAAATGATCAAAATCAAAATTTGACTGATTTTTAATTATTTTTTATAATTCTCTTTCTTCTCTAAATCCTCTATTTAAAAAATAAAAATGAGTGAATTTGATAGGCATACCCAAATCAGCAATTAAGTGAGATAAGATCCTTTAATCAACATAAAATCGCAATAAATAGGGTGTAAAATGTCATTTTACATAAATAGAGAACGCTCTTTTAATTTTCTCACCCTGAGGAGTCAAATCATATATAGGGATTAAAATAGAGAATTATATAAGGATAAAAAAACTGTTGGATACTGATTTATTGATATATTCTTCAAATGTGGTGATAAATAGTCTATTGAGGAAATTGCTGTGAATGCTCTAAGTATGGTTACATATATGTAACTTACATATTTAGTATTACTAAGTATGGTTAAATATAGAATTAAATAGTATTTTATGTAACTTACATATATGTATATATGTATGTATATATGTTGATATATATACATAAGATAAGATATATGCATATAATAACATATAAGTTACAAGCAAGTTTGTGTACATGTTTTTCTCTCTTTTTGATCTTCCCCAATTTTTCTTACAAACAAATAACTACTGCAAAGTAGTGTTCAATTAGAAATTTCTGTGAATTGCTATCACGGATTATTCACCAAGGCTTGACATATATCATGGAGGTATATCGTCTGCAAACCCATAGCAAACAGATCGTGGTGGGGGCGATAAAGACCTTAAGGACAGGGATCACCCGTGTCATGTCTTCAACAATAATCTTGACTCTACAAAGCTACGATTCTAACAATTTTAAGGTCTTTATAGTATTTGTTAGAGTCATGATTTTGGTGAGATGGAAGACAACACGGTTTTCAAAGATAAGGGCCATTTTTCTTGTATCTATTTTATCAATGAAATTTTTATGATAATTAGTAATATATTGAGATATTAAGATAATTATTTTTATTGATAATTCTTGTTAGAAGATGATTGTGGAGAAAAATGAAAGTGAAAAAAATTTACAATTTACAATTTACATGTTTGTAAATTGATGTGGAGAAGATGAAGAGTCATCGTGGAAAAACACCAAATGTTGATGCCTAGAAATTTTTCTAAAGAGATTATGGTGTTCTTTGGATTTAATTCCAAAAGGTATGTTTTTTAACGATTGCCTTTATTTTTATAAATGATATTTGTTTATCATTTTATAAGTATATATACATGAATGGTATATATGTGATGTATTATATCATGTGTTGATGATATTTGCATGTGTAAGTATTGTTTTTCTAATGTTCATATATAATAAATTAATTTGATTAGTTTTATTTGATTTGGAGATAATTTGATAATTGTTCATGGTGGAACAAATTTTAACTTGTGCATATATATTGGCTAGTAATATTTTGAGTAGATAATATTGCTAAATGTGTATATGCATGAGTTTTAAGAAAATTATTATTCTTATAAACTAGTTGAAATTAATTTATTATTAGTGTTTGTAGTAAAATTTGACAAGTTTACTTGTCTCTATGTATAACAAATTAGTTGTAAATGTGACGCCCCCAAAATAGGTATACATCACCTATTCTGAGTCGCCAAATACATGGTACAAAATACAAATATAACCTTAAATATACAACATGAGCTGTGAATTTTAATACAAATATTGTCTTCTAGACAGTATTCAAACTCAAAATAAGTTCTCAATATATTTATTATCACACTATTTTATAGAATAGTAAGAACTACTAATGCTATCATCCGGACCAATCACTGTTTCTCCACTTAGTCCTCGCTACGCTTCTCATTTCAAGAAGAGAACAATGAAAGCGAAAGGTGAGCTCAACTAGCCCAATGAAGAAATATTATGACTAAGATAATGCGAGAATAAATTATCGCTAGCCTTCAACAGTGTTAAACTGATACAATATAACAAACATCAAGTTTAACTGCAGCGGAACACTCAATCCATTAAAAGAGTCAAGTAGAGAATAAAATCTACTATCTTCTATGATTTAAAAGATTTTTCATCACTTTTATCACCGGGACTCAAATTTTAATATATAATCCACATCATCCTTTACTTCTACTACCAAGGATATTCATTAATATCACAACCATAAATTATACATGCACTACGGGCCAAAGATATTCGTGTATTCATCAATGGTCATGATCATGCCAACAACTCGTCCATCAATGCACTACGGGCAATGAGGACTTTTACCACATCATTTGTAACATTACTATTAATGATTATACCGAATAATCCTCGGTCATAATCATACCAAGTCCATCTATGCACTACAAAATACAAATGACTTTCAACATAATATAAACATGAGGATGATGACAATGATATAAGAATTCAATAAAACAAGTTCAAGAATTAATTTATCCAGGAACCAATAACATCCAAATTGTCAACATGATACTGCTTTGTGGGGTAAAACTCAAGAATGCTCAGAAGAATATTTCCATGAAAAGATACTGGATGAAGCGCAAATATTAAGGATATTCCACTAATTTCATGGAGTATAAAAGCCAAAACTTTAACCAACCGAGTATAATAAAGAATGGAATAACAAAAGAAATCATCGAACGTATGCGATAAACCACACGCATAAAAGTTATTCCAATGTAATAATAAATAACGGAACCAGGTCATGCGTAAACGCACAGACAGGATGTGAGACCCCAGATTTTATGAATAAAGATTTAAATTTCTTGAAATATTTTTTTAATATTATGGTGTGGATTTGATATAATGTTATAGTTGTGGGTAATATTTATAAATTTTGCAAAGTACGCAAGTTGTTATATAATATTCGATTGTTCGGGGAATATTCATTTTAACAGGGAATATTCGTACAGCGGCATAATCATTGGTGGACCCCACAACAGAATTATTGTCGAATTGAGAAAACGACAAATATTTTATGAAAATAACGACGGAAGTTTTATCGTTAACTGTTGCAACACCCGGTGTTAAAAGTACAATAATATGCGTGGTTGCATAGTAGCACACAGTATTGGTTATTGATGCTTACGTGATAAGTCGCTCAGTTATACTCAATTATTGCTACAGTAATTGTTGCATCATATCTCTCATATTATTGATTCAATTATTGTCACAGTATCATCTGCGTTATATGATATATTATTAAATCAATAATTGAAATGACAAAGTTATTCATATTATTTAATTATAATATTTACAATGTCTAGAAGTTACGCCAAGGAGAGGTTTGGTCACCTAATTGCGGCTACCAATAGGAGAAATCCTTATTGAAAGCCCCTCTTTCACGGAACGACTGGTTGTTAAATATTGTGAGTTATGATATTAATGATGAATAAGTTCGTGTTGATTAAAGATGATTTTGATAGTTCCATTGTGTTGGGATTATTGGTGTTAGTTTAAATCGACATCTATTCCGATGATAATTGATGACTGGGGGTTATATTGATAAATCGGGTAATTTATCGGATAAATGAGCAATTAATTGCTACTAATTCACATGATTATATAACTATTTGTTCACATGTGTGTACTATTGAGTCACATTCACTTACTATTAGGGGAGGTGGTGCAAGTTTGATAATACTTGCAGGACTAAATTAAAAATAGAAAAAAAGTTGGAGGTATTGTACTGTAATTTTTTGAGCCCCAAAACGTGCAATTATTGAAACTATATTTTTCTATAAATAGAAGCTCATTCTTCCTTCATTTCTCAGCAATTCACTAAAGCTTTAGAGCCATTATTATAGAGAGAAAGAAGAAGAGAAGTCTGCTATATCACTATTCCAGTATCTAGTCTTCTTTTGAGGTAAGGGATATTATTATTATAGTAAGGGCTATTATTATTATAGTAACGGGTATTATTTCTTTCGTATTCATGAAGAGAACTTTTTTTATTTCATTTTTTTTCATTATTCTGTTGGAATAACCTGTATACGCGGTCTATCCTATACTTGGTGAAATTCTTCATTATTCCATTCTTTATTATTACATTGAATATCCTCACATGCATGCGTTTTTACTGTGGGACCGTTCCATCTTTATTATTCTATTGGAATATCCTCATCACATGCTTTTTTACCAACCCGATTCCGCCTTTATTATTACATTTGGAATATAATGTCTGCATGCGTTTCTGTGACCGGTTCCGATATTTATTATTCATTGGAATAACTTTTGCCTACGCGGGCACCGCATGCATAGTGATTTCATTGTTATTCAATTCTTTATTATTATGTTAGAATATCCCGCTTGCATGAACGTATTACGCTTTGACCAGTTCCGTTATTTATTATTCTGTTGGAATAACTTTATCTGTCTGGCAAGTCCGCATGCATGGTGATTTCTTTTGTTATTCCATTCTTTATTATACTCAGTTGGTTAAAGTTTTGACTTCTATACTCCATAAAATTAGTGGAATATCCTTGATATTTGCGCTTCATCCAGTATCTTTTCATGGAAATATTCTTCTAAGCATTCTTAAATTTTACTCTACAAAGAAATATCATGTTAACAATTTGGACGTTATTAGTTCCTGGATAAATTAATTCTTGAACTTGTTTTATTGAATTCTTATATCATTGTCATCATCCTCATGTTTATATTTTGTTAAAAATCATCTGTGGCCTGTAGTGCATAGATGGACTTGGTATGATTATGACTAGGGATTATTCGGTGTAATCATGACCGTAATGTTACAAATGATGTGGTAAAAGTCCTCATTGGTCCGTAGTGCATTGATGGACAGTTGTTGGCATGATCATGACCATTGATAAATACACGAATATCCTTGGCCCGTAGTGCATGGATAATTTGTGGTCGTGATACTAATGAATATCCTCGGTAGTAGTGGGGGATGATGTGGATTATTTATTGTCGAGTCCCAAATGATAAAAGTGATGAAAAATCTTTTAAAAAGATAGTAGATTTTATTCTCTACTTAACTCTTTTAATGGATTGCTTATTCCGCTGCAGTTAAACTTGATGTTTGTTATATTGTATCAGTTTAACACTGTTGAAAGCTAACGATAATTTATTCTACATTATCTTAGTCATAATATTTCTTACTGGGCTAGTTGAGCTCACCCTTTCTTTCACTGTTCTCTTCAGGAAATGAGAACGTAGTCGGGACTAGTCGGGGAACGGAGTGACGGTCCGAGATGGTGTCTTCGTAGTCCTCGCCATTCTATAAAATAGTGCAATAATAAATGTAATGAGGACTTATTCCGAGAGTGGATATTGTCTAGAAGACAATATTTGTATTAAAACTCACAGCTCTCTTATTGTATATTAAAGATTGTATTTGTATTCTGTACCATGTATTTGGCGACTTAGAATAGGTTATGTATACCTATTTTGGGGGCGTCACACAGGATATTCCAACAGAATAATAAATAATGGAATCAGGTCATGCGTAAACGCATAGACATGATATTCCAACAGAATAATAAATAATGGAACCAGGTCATGCGTAAAACGCATGCATGACGGATGTTCCAAATGAATAATAAAGAATGGAATAATGTAAGAATTTCACCATGTATGCGATTTCATGAGGCGAGTTATTCCAACATAATAATAAAGAATGGAATAATGTAAGAATTTACCAAGTATAGGGTAGTCCTCGTATACAAAGTTATTCCAATGTAATAATAAAGAATGAAATAACGAAGAATTTCACCATGTATGTGGTATCTTGGCATGATAAAAGTTATTCCAACATAATGATAAAGAATGGAATAACGTAAGAATTTCACCATGTATGCGGTATTTAGATAGACAAAGAGTTATTCCAACATAATAATAAAGAATGGAATAACAAAAGAATTTCACCAAGTATAGGGTAGTCACAGATATCGAAGTTATTCCAACAGAATAATAAAGAATGGAATAACAGAAGAATTTTACCATGTATGCGGTACTTCGCATAGATTGGTTATTCCAACATAATAATAAAGAATGGAATAATAGAAGAATTTCACCATGTATGCGGTACTTTGCATAGACAGATTATTCCAACATAATAATAAAGAATGGAATAACAAAAGAATTTCACCATGTATGCGGTACTTCGTATAGACAGGTTATTCCAACATAATAATAAAGAATGGAATAACAGAATAATTTCACTATGTATGCGGTTGCTTGACAGATGCAAGTTATTCCAACATAATAATAAAGAATGGAATAATAGAAGTTCTCTTCATGAATACGAAAGAAATAATACCCCTTACCTTAGAAGAAACTGGATATAGGAGTAGTGAAGTAGCAGAATACTTTTCTTCTTTCTCTCTAGAGTTTCAGTGAATTCATAAGAAATAATGAAGGAATGAGCTTCTATTTATAGAAGAATGGACTGAATAGTAACTAATTCATGAACGGTCCAGATTGATTTACTTTTAAACGAACGGTCCATATTGATTTACTATGTAGTATTAATAAAATATTCTAATAAAGCAAATTTTTTTAAATAAAATATAATATATTCTATTTATAATCTAATAAAATGAATAAATTTATAAAAGTATTCTGTTTTATATAAAAAGATTTTACTATACAAACACTATGCAGGCACTATGCAAACACTATGCATAATAAAATATAATATATTTTATTTAAAATCTAATAAAACAAATAATTTTATAAAAGTATTATGTTTTATATAAAAAAGATTTTACTATGCAAACACTATGCAGTAACTATGCAAAACACTATGCATAATAAAATATATTATATTCTATTTATAATCAAATAAAACAAAACTTTATAAAAAGTATTCTGCTTTTATATAAAAAAATTTGCTTTTATTACATTTATAATAATAATAAAACAAAACTTATCACCTTTATTATAATTCACAATATTTATCGACCAGTGTCGTTCCGAAAGAGGGGCTTTCCAATAAGGATTTCTCCTATCATGGCGCGCAAGAATTAGTTGACCAAACCTCTCCTCGGCGTAACTTCAGACATCATTAATATTGCAAATAATAATATTAATAACTTTGTTATCTCAATTATTGATTTAATAATATATAAAATATCGACAATAATTGAATCAAATAACGTGAGATACTATGCAACAATTCATCAGAGCAATAATTGAACAAAACTTAGTGACTTCTCACGTAAGATCAATAATCAATCTGCAGTGTCTTACTACGCAACCACACGCCAGACATCAGATTTCTTTACACTGGGTGTTTCAACAGTTAATCGGTAAACTTCTTCCGTTATTTTCATAAAAAATATTTTTTGTCGCTTTCAATTCAACAATAATTCCGGTGTGGGGTCCACCAATGATTGTGTCGTCGTACGGATATTCCCCAACAAAAAGAATATTCCCCGACCAATCGAATATTATACAACAACTTGAATACTATTCAAAATTTATAAATATTACTCACATCTATAACATTATATCAAATCTACACCATAATATTAAAAAAAATATTTCGAAAAATTTAAATCTTTATTCATAAAATTTGAGGTCTCACAGTAAATTAATTTATTTTGAGAATAAAGTGAATTTATGTTCTTCTTGAACAAAATTATGCATAAAAAGGTTGAGGTAATATTTAGTCTGTAATATTACTTGATATTTGTATGCATGAATTTTGAGATAAATTACTTTGTTTGTGGATAATAAATTAATTATCAACTAATAGTTAGAAGAGATAGTGTAGAAATAGATTTGGTTGAATAAATCTTGTATATAATATGATTTTGATGTTGAGAAAACACTTAGAAATGATATTCGTAGTATTTTTGGGATAATCATAATTGGGATATTTTGATTTATTTTTGTGTGTACTTCTTGTTCAAGAAGTAGTAAATTTTAATGTGATCATATGAATTTTGTATATTCTAATTGAGATAAACATTTTATTTTTTGAATTTTTATAAATATAGTGAAGTTCAAGTTTTTCATATTAGCATGAGAATTGTCTTGAATTCTATATTATAAATGTCAAAAGATATATTGTTTATGATATTTTCTATCCAAGTTGGGACAAGAAAATACTTGAGGATATACTAATTCATGTGTGTAAATTTTATTTGCTTTCAACATAAATTAATTTTGTGTGATAAATTAATTTCTTAGAAAGTAAATATAAATTTTTATATTTTATTATTTATATACAAATAAATTTGTGCAATATGATGAGTTGTGCTATAATTTGTATATAATGAATTTTATACTATTTACGTAGAATCAAGTGTTACGTGTTGGTATACTTGAAAAATGTACATGTATAATTTTAAATTCTCATGTAAAATAATTTTTGGATTTGAGATTTTATGTAATTCAAAGAAAATAAGAACTTGTTTTCTTATGTAGGGGTGTTCTAAAAGATTCTTATGTTGAAGCAATCTATATGTGAATAACTAATACATAAAATTTATAAGAACTTATTTTATGTGTTGAGAAGTGTTCCTTAATATTCTTATGTGGAAGTAATATTTATAGGAACATTGTTACATAAAATGTTAATTAATCTAAAATTTATTTGAAGTAGTGAGCATAATATTGTGAAGTGAAATTATTCAATAAGTTTTCAATTATTTAAAAGTGTGGGGGTGATTCTTTAAGATTTTTATTTATAGACTAAATTTGGCCTTTGAACTATTTGGAGCATAATTTTATTTATGTAAGAAATAGTAAGGCTTATGAATTTCTTGTTGCGGAATTCAATTTGATTGTGTAGTCTTATGAAATAAAAGTCTTTGAAATACAAACTTTTAAATAATATTGAAGTGTGAACGTATTTCACTTAATTAATTATCTAAGGTTCAACAAAGTTATAAATTGAACCTAGCTAGAAAGAGCAATATTGATTTGGTGAAGGAAATCAATATAATAATTTGGTAAATAAAATTCATATTTTATTAGCCTAAATATGATCCAAAATATTTATTGTGATTTAGTTCAATAGTGAGATTGAAACTAAGTTATAAATATTCTAGTGGATACATATTAGGTGATAATATGTGCATATTAACCTTGAGATTCTATTGGATATAGAATTATTTATATGTTTACACTAACAATATAATTGTATAAACTATAATGTGATAGTTTTTTTTTGTATATTAATGATATGTTGATCATTTTACATAGTCTTTGTGAGATCCCGAATTTTATAAAATAAAAGTATTCAATTTTTATATTTTGGTAAATAGTTAAATTGATAAAAGTTTAAAGTTAAGGGTGATATTTGAAAATTTTTCAAAGTAAGTAAGTTGTCATAAAATAACTGGTGGTAAAAGTACAGTAATACGGGTAGTTGCATAGTAGCATACGGTATTGATTATTGATGCTTACGTGAGAAGTCACTCAGTTATACTCAATTATTGCTACAATAATTGCTGCATCATATCTCTCATATTATTGATTCAATTATTGTCACAGTATCATCTGCATAATATTTTATATATTATTAAATCAATAATTGAGACGACGAAGTTATTCATATTATTATTTGTAATATTGACAATGTCTAGAAGTTCTGTCAAGGAAAGGTTAGATAATCTAATTGCACGTCAATAGGGAGAAATCCTTATCGGAAAGCCTTCTCTTTCTTGGGAACGATCTGGTTGTTAAATATTGTGAGTTATAATATTAATGATGAATAAGTTCGTGTTGATTAAAGATGAAATTGATAGTTCCATTGTGTGGGAATTATTAGTGTTAGTGGAAATCGACATTTATTTCGATAATAATTGATGTCTAGAGGTTATATTGACCAATCGGATAATTCACTGGATAAATGAGCAATTAATTGCTATTAATTCACATGCTTATATCTATGTGTTCACATGTGTGTACTATTGATTCACATGATTTACTATTAGGGGAGTTGGTGCAAGATTGATAATACTTGCATGACAAAATTAAAAATGGAGGTATAGATGAAGGTACTATACTATAATTAATTTTTTCACATATTTAGAACTATTGAGTCACATGATTTACTATTGATTCACAAGGTTTACTATTAGGGGAGGTGGTTCAAGTTTTATAATACTTGCAGGACTAAATTAAAAATGAAGAAAAAGAGGAAGGTATTATACTGTAATATTTTGAGCCCCAAAACGTGCAATTATCGAAACTATATTTTCCTATAAATAGAAGTTCATTCTTCCTTCATTCTCACTAATTCACTAAGTCTCACAAGAGCAATTATAGAGGGAAAAGCTATATAGAGAGAAGCTATAGAGAGATAAAAGAAGAGTAGTCTGCTACTTCACTACTCCAGTATCCAGTCTTCTTTTGAGGTAAGGGGTGTTATTTATTTCATATTCTGAAGAGATATTATTTTTCGTATTCGCATGAATATTATTTTCATTCAATATTCGTAAGGAATATCATCTTCGTTCAATATTCATAGGAATATTATTTTCGTTCAACAGTGGTAAGGGGTATTATTTATTTTATATTCTGAAGAGATGTTATTTTTCGTATTCGTATGAATATTATATTCGTTCAATATTCGTAAGAAATATAATCTTCGTTCAATATTCGTAGGAATATTATTTTCGTTCAACAGTCGTAAGGGGTATTATTTCTTCGTAAATGATATTATTTCTTTCAATATCATTATGCCGGAATATGGGTGCGAATTTTATTGTGGAATTTCTACCTTTTTGTGTCGGGGTTACTATTCACTCTAGTATTATTCACTCAGGAATTCGAGGTACTTTTCGTGTCGGAGTACTATTCATGAGTTACTATTCACGGGTTACTATTCACCCGATTACTATTCACTCTAGTATTATTCATTCGTGTATTTGGGGTACTTTTCATGTCAAGGTACTATTCACGAGGTACTATTCCCGAAGTAATATTCATAGGGTACTATTCACGGGGTACTATTCACCCAAAAAATATATATCTTTTTCTGTCCAAATTATTTTTGGTACATGAATATTATTCTTGAATTTTACTCCACAAAGCAGTATCATGTTGACAATTTGGATATTTTTAAACTCTGGATAAATTTAAAGTCTTTAATATTTATCCTTGATTTCGTTTGATTAATGTTTATATCATTGTCATCATCCTCATGCTCATATTGTGATGAAAGTTATCTTTGACTTATGTGCATAGATGGACTGTTGATTATTGGTTTTACAGTTGTATATTTTTGGCTTACGTGCATAAATGGACTGTTGATTATTGGTTTTACAGTTGTATATTTTTAGCTTACGTGCATAGATGGATCGTTGATTATTGGTTTTACTGATTTGTATATCTTTGGCTTACGTGCAAAGATGGACCATTGATTATTGGTTTTATAGTTGTATATCTTTGGCTTACGTCTGAAGATGGACGGACAGTGTATGGCATGATCATAACCATCGGTGATAATAACGAATATCCTTGGCCCATAGTGCATGGATAATTCGATGATATGATTGGCAGGATCATGACCATTAGTTAACAGTTGAATGTCTTTGGCCGTAATGCACTGACAAACAATTGATTAGTATGATCATGACCATTGGTTTTATAGTTGAATATCTTTGGCCCGTAGTGCAAAGATAGACAACTGATTGGTATGATCATTGTTATTACATTTGAATATCTTTAGCCTTTGGGGGTAAGGATATTGAGTAAACGTTCTATTAAGCCTTTGTGGCAAGGAGGAACTGTTGATTTACATGATTATAAATATGAATTATGGATTTAACTATAATCTTTTGTGGTTCAGGTGAAGACAGGTGATGATAGTTCTTTTTGTCTTGGGTATAACAAAGAACTATTGTTGAGTATTACAGGAATGAAATATTAACGATGGAATTTTAATCTAGAAGTGATAGTAGACATTATGTTCTACTTGACTCTTCTAATGGATTGCTTATTCCGCTGCAGTTAAACTTGATGTTTATTGTATTTTATCAGTTTAACACTGTTGAAGGCTAAAGATAATTTATTCTGCATTATCTTAGTCATAATATTTCTTACTAGGCTAGTTGAGCTCACCCTTTTGCTTTCTTTTACTCTTCAGGAAATGAGAATATAGCTGGGACTAGTCGGGGAATGGAGTGATTGTCCGAGATGGTTGTTTTAGTAGTCCTCACTACTTAGTGTGATAATAAGTGTAATGAGGATTGAATTTGAGTTTGTATACTGTCTATGAGACAATATTCATGTTTAAAAGCTTAGCTATGTTTTGTCGTATATATTGCACGACAGTTGTATTAAAGAAGTTTGTATTTGATTTATGTAGTGTGATATCTGGCGACTCAAGATGAGTGATGTATACCTATTTTGGGGGTGTCATAGTTGGTATCAAAGCTTAGGGATATGATCCCTGGCTGAGATGTGAGACTAGAACTAGGAGGGAAGAGACGAGTTAATCCTTCGCTAGTATGACCTACCTATGTTTATTTGGTATTTAATTGGTCGGTCAGAGTATAGGGATAATATGTGGCATGCCAATTAACCCTTATTTTGAAACTATATTCTAGAATGATATCTGAAAAAAACAGGAGATGAGCAATGGGAAAATTATGATACAGAGGAAATAACCGAGAAGGTATAATCCGAAAAGAAAGCAAGGTATTCTCATCTCTTCGAACTACTAGGTACGTGAATTTCGAGGGTGAAATTTCATAAGGAGGGGAGATTGTGAGATCCCGAATTTTATGAAATAAAAGTATTCAATTTTTCTATTTTGGTAAATAGTTAAATTGATAAAAGTTTAAAGTTAAGGGTGATATTTGAAATTTTTTCAAAGTAAGTAAGTTATCATAAAATAACTGGTGGTAAAAGTACAGTAATACACGTGGTTGCATAGTAGCACACGGTATTGATTATTGATGCTTACGTGAGAAGTCACTCAGTTATACTCAATTATTACTACAGTAATTGCGCCATCATATCTCTCATATTATTGATTCAATTATTGTCACAGTATCATCTGTATAATATTTTATATATTATTAAATCAATAATTGAGACGACAAAGTTATTCATATTATTATTTGCAATATTGACATGTGTCTGAAGTTACATCGAGGAGAGGTTAGATAATCTAATCAATACGGCCAATAGGAGAAATCCTTATCTGGAAAGCCCCTCTTCCCAGGAGCGACTTTGGTTGTTAAATATTGTGAGTTATAATATTAATGATGAATAAGTTCGTGTTGATTAAAGATGAAATTGATAGTTTCATTGTGTGGGAATTATTAAGTTTAGTGGAAATCGACATTTATTTCGATAATAATTGATGTCTGGAGGTTATATTGACCAATCGGATAATTCACCGGATAAATGAGAAATTAATTGCTATTAATTCATATGCTTATAACTATGTGTTCACATGTGTGTACTATTGATTCACATGATTTACTATTAGGGGAGTTGGTGCAAGATTGATAATACTTGCATGACTAAATTAAAAATGGAGGTATAGATGAAGGTACTATACTATAATTATTTTTTTCACATGTTTAGAACTATTGAGTCACATGATTTACTATTGATTCACATGATTTACTATTAGGGGAGGTAGTGCAAGTTTGATAATACTTGCAGGACTAAATTAAAATGAAGAAAAGAGGAAGGTATTATTATACCAGAATATTTTGAGCCCCAAAACGTGCAATTATCGAAACTATATTTTCCTATAAATAGAAGCTCATTCTTCCTTCATTCGCACCAATTCACTAAGTCTCACAAGAGAAATTATAGAGAGAGAAGCTATATAGAGAGAAGCTATAGAGAGATAAAAGAAGAGTAGTCTGCTACTTCACTACTCCAGTATCCAGTCTTCTTTCGAGGTAAGGGGTGTTATTAATTTCATATCTGAAGAGATATTTGTGACGCCCCCAAAATAGGTCCATTCCACCCAACCCATTCTGAGTCGCCAAATACATGGTACAGAAATTACTACAACTTTATTATTACAACAAGAAATCAGAGTTTGAATACAAATATTATCTTCTAGACAATATCTATACTCAAATAAATCCTCATCACATTTATTGATACATTATTTTACAAAATGGTGAGGACTACTAAACAACTCTCTCTAGAACCTTCACTCCATACCCACTCGATCCTCGCTATGTTCTCACCTCCCGAGAAGAAAAATGGAACAACAAGGAAAAGGGTGAGCTCAACTAGCCCAAGAAAAGAATATTATGACTAAGATAATATACAACAAATTATCGTTAGTCTTCAAGAGGAAAAAATCTAATAGAATACAATAGACAACAAGTTTTAGATCAACAAATGCAATGGAAACAACAATCCATTAGAAGAGTCACGTAGAGAATGAATTCTACTTGTCTTAAGATTTAAAAGTCCATCATCAATATTTCATCCCTCGTAACAATCAATAATATACATCTTTAATCATCTTTGCACTCTGAGCCAAAGATATTCATTTTGTATCACCAATTGGTCATGTTCATCTCAACACTGCTCATCTTTTGCTACAAAGCCAAAGATATTCATCGATTAATCGTTCATCTTTTGACTACAAGCCAAAGATATTCATCAAGATCACCATTAAGGATCGAGGATGATGAAAAACATTTTAAGAATGAATCCATGTGATATAGAAGGACAAATATTAGGGATTCATTATAACGCTTTATCCAAGATCAATAATACTTCATAATAAACGATTTTTGAAGCGGGACTCAAAAATAACGATCAAAAACATGGATCCAATCAAAGATAGTAATAAAATAGACATCTTGGACAAAAGAAAAATTTTCATTTTTCGATGAATAGTCTCTGAGATTTGTGAATAATGTCGATATCGTGAATAGTCCGTGATATCGTGAATAAATAACTCCAACACAAAAGATAGAAATTTCACAAAAAACATCTTCACGCTTCGTGAATAAGAACTTTCGTGAATAAAAGAACTCATGAATAAGAACTCGTGAATAGTAACCCAACATGAAAAGTTCCAAATTTGATAAAAAGTTCAACAAAGATTTTGGCATAATGATATTGAAGAAAATAATATCATTTCTGAAAAGAAATAACATCCTTACCTCAAAATAACCGTATTTCTTGATCAATTTCGGTATAGTCTTGTAAAACTCTCGCACCAGATAGCAATACTCAAAGTATACTCACAAGAATACGCCGATAATATAGAGAGAGAAAAGAGAAAAACTTAGTTTAAATGTGATTTTCAATTCTAACTTAGCCTCTATTTATAGGAAAATGTTAGAGCCAAAGAGACTAAATTAATAAAATATATTATTATTTATTCAAAATTCCTACCCACATGTTTTGAAAACTCTAGCATGCCTTCTTTGGTCAAAACATCACCACCCATGTGCTAACAACCACAAAAACGTTTTTCTTATATAAAATAATTAAAACTTTCAAAATCAATTATTTGAACTCCTAACTTCAATAATTCATGATAAATAGCCCTTTTATCGAAAATTCAATCTTGTGAGTTTTTATACGAAATTCAATTCTCTACAACTTTACGAAGGAAGTTTTTCCAAATTCCAAACAAAAATTATCCAAATCCATAAATGAAGCGATTTTACGATACTATAATCAATTTTCATCAAGAATTGTGTCCACCGACACACAAAACATATATTAAACATTTGATGCCACAAAAATACTCTTCCTCCTCATATACTCATATATCCCACATTTATTGTAAAAATATCACCAAGTAATATATTATTAAAATAATATATTTAAATGAATTATTTTATCGAGAAAAGATAAAATATTAATTTTCAACAATTGTCACATTAAAAATTTTCTCCATCTATATCCATATAAAATAAATATTTTCTTTATCATAATAATCAATAATTAATTATATTAAAAATAATATTACGTAATCACAAGATCGACAACCGGTGCTGCTCCTGAAAGAGGGGCTTTCCAATAAGGATTTCTCCTTCTTGCACGCAAATTAGGTAACCAAACTTCTCCTTAGATGTAACTTTCTAGACATTGCCAATAATGTTATCGATAATATTATTCAAATAATATGAATTATTGATCCGATAATGAAAAATACTGTATGCGATGACAATTATTGAAACAATAATAATATAAACTAAGAACGCAACAATTATTGAATCAATAAAATATTGAATAAGAACTCATCTGTAATAATTATTGAGTAGTGCCTTCACGTAAGAATCAATAATTCAACAATATCTGTGCAATACCGCAATATTTCTTGTACAACCACGCCAGACATCAGTATTTTAACCACCGTGTAATCCAATGAAGTTAATTGTAATAACTACGCCAATTATTTATAAAACTCAATCTTTGTCGCTTTCTTTCATCCAACCGCTTTCCGCTACGGGCCCACCAATGATCGCTACTGGCCGCGACGAGATTCCTAGAAAAAAAGAATATTCCACGACCAAACGAATATTCCCCGACAATAATGAATATTTTATAACCACTTGCTTATTTTGTAAACTTTGCATATTTCACCCATAACCAAAGAATTATATCAAATTAACCCTTATTAATTTAGAATAATGAATAAAGGAAAATTCAATTTTATTTATAATAAGTTGGGGTCTTACAATATTATTTTTCGTATTCGCATGAATATTATTTTCATTCAATATTCGTAAGGAACATCATCTTCGTTCAATATTCATAGGAATATTATTTTCGTTCAACAGTTGTAAGGGGTATTATTTATTTTATTTTCTGAAGAGATGTTATTTTTCGTATTCGTATGAATATTATATTCGTTCAATATTCGTAAGAAATATAATCTTCGTTCAATATTTGTAGGAATATTATTTCCGTTCAACAGTCGTAAGGGGTATTATTTCTTCGTAAATGATATTATTTCTTTCAATATCATTATGCCTGAATATGAGTACGAATTTTATTGTGGAATTTCTACCTTTTTGTGTCAGAGTTACTATTCACTCTAGTATTATTCACTCGGTATTCGGGCACTTTTCGTGTCGAGATACTTATTCACGAAAGTTACTATTCATGGATTACTATTCACCCATTCTACTATTCACTCTAGTATTATTCACTCGAATTATTTGGGGTACTTTTCATGTCGTGGTACTATTTTCAAGTACTATTCATAGGTACTATTCACGGGTACTATTCACTTCAAAAAATATATATCTTTTCCGTCCAAATTATTTTTGGTACATGAATATTATTCTTGAATTTTACTCCACAAAAGCAAGATCGTGTTGACAATTTGGATATTTTTAAACTCGGATAAATTTAAAGTCTTTAATATTTATCCTTGATTTCGTTTGATTAATGTTTATATCAGTGTCATCATCCTCATGCTTATATTGTGATGAAAGTCATCTTTGGCTTACGTGCATAGATCGACTGCTGATTATTGGTTTTACAGTTGTATATTTTTGGCTTACGTGCATAGATGGACTGTTGATTATTGGTTTTATAGTTGTATATTTTTGGCTTACGTGCATAGATGGACTGTTGATTATTGGTTTTACAATTGTATATCTTTGGCTTACGTGCAAAGATGGACAGGTGTATGGCATGATTATAACCACTGGTGATAATAAAGAATATCATTGGCCCGTAGTGCATGGATAATTCAATGATATGATTGGTAGGATCATGACCATTAGTTAACAGTTGAATGTCTTTGGTCGTAGTGCACTGACAGACAATTGATTTGTATGATCATGACCATTGGTTTTATAGTTGAATATCTTTGGCCCGTAGTGCAAAGGTAGACAACTGATTGGTATGATCATTGTTATTATATTTGAATATCTTTAGCCTTTGGGGGTAAGGATATTGAGTAAACGTTCTATTAAGCCTTTGTGGCAAGGAGAAACTGTTGATTTATATGATTATAAATATGAATTGTGGATTTAACTATAATCTTTGGTGGTTCGGTGATGATTGTTTTTTTTTGTCTTGGGTATAACAAAGAACTGTTGTTGAGTATTACATGAATGAAATATTAACGATGGACTTTTAATCTAGAAGTGATAGTAGACATTATGTTCTACTTGACTCTTCTAATGGATTGCTTATTCCGCTGCAGCTAAACTTGATGTTTATTGTATTTTATCAGTTTAACACTGTTGAAGGCTAAGGATAATTTATTCTGCATTATCTTAATCATAATATTTCTTACTAAGCTAGTAGAGCTCACCCTTTTGCTTTCTTTTCTTTCGTGAAATGAGAATATAAATTTGGACTAGTCGGGGAATGGAGTGATGGTCTGAGATGGTTGTTTTAGCAGTCCTCACTACTTAGTGTGATAATAAGTGTAATGAGAATTGAATTTGAGTTTGTATACTATCTATGAGACAATATTCATGTTTAAAAGCTTAATATGTTTTTGTATATATATATTATTTACGCTTGTATTAAAGAAGTTTGTATTTGATTTATGTAGTGTGATATCTGACTACTCAAGATGGGTGATGCATGCCTGTTTTGGGGGTGTCACAGTCTTGTTAACGTAAACGAGTTTAAGAAATATCTATTTTTGTCTTTATGTTGAAGGACTTGTAAAATAGATGTTATCTTATTATCATGTGAAAACATAGTGAGGATTCCAACTAAACCAATTAAATTGTATTGAAAGGCTATACTAAACTAAGTTTGATATACCTTGAGATTGAAGAATTTAATAATTTTTTTAATAGTAGTGGTACACTAAAAGTTAATTCTGATATAACTATTGTATAGCTGAAGTACACATTCGCTAGTGGGAGCGTTGTGTTTGATATGCAATGCACGAGATCAGATATTACTACAATTTTAAACTTAGTATACTAATGATTTACATTAATTTTTGTTAGATCTCTCAATGTTTTAATAGATCACACAAGTGTCACTTATATTTTAGTGAGGAAAATTATAAATTTACAAGTAGGTAAATTTTCACTCAATTTTGGGTTTTGTTTCTTAGATGAGTAAGAAACAAATGAGTATTTCCCATTTCAAAAATATGAATCTAATGTTATTATTTTATGAGGGAAGTTTAATGGATTAGGGTGTTTGTTAAAACATTGATCGTAGCCTAGTCTAAAGCCTCATATTTCACAATATTGTGTTAGTGAAATTTTTTATGTCGTACAAGTTATTAATCTTGGATTCATAGCTGGTTGTGATCTTGAATAAGTTAGAAAATATTCACAAGTAGGTGAATATATAATTATATTTTTACAAGTAGGTGGATATATTATTACCCTTAGTGAGGGAATAATTTACTTGGAGTAGCAAGTAATACTATTGCTTTATATGATGGAGAAAGAAAACAGAATCGAAATTTGTTGTTAAAACATCAAATTGTGGCCACTTCCATTGCTTAGTTCATTATGATGTGATAATGAAATTGTTTTGTATAGAGCATATGAGATTACCTTTAATGGTAAGTCTTGACATGTTGGTCATAGACATAATTTTTGTTAGATAATTGATACAAGAAGGTATTATAATATTTATTTATTTAGAAAGTCAGTGGCGATTTGGACTTATCTTTTACTAAGACTTTGACGAGATCTTAGTAAGTTTAACTACTTGTGATATGGAACTTAAACCACTTTGTGTCAGGGGTGATGGGAACCCAACCTATTCCTAGGTTACCCCTAGTTTATAGGTTCAATGGGAAAAACAAGTCACAGTTGCTGACTGTGTTACTATCGATGTGGTTCCATATGTAATTTAAGATAGTAACGTCTGTTGCACGACCGAGGCTTGGTTATACTTTTAACAAAGTTGTTGTGTTCATAGCAACAGAAACACATGTGAAACACTTTGCCTATATGAACTAGAAGTGGAGATGCTTCTTATAGAGGGTTGTGGTTTACTCTCTTAGAGGTTCATGAAACAGGGTATTGCGCATGGCCATATTAGCGCAAAGCAATTGAGAATACTCACCGTGGTAGGAGGATTTTGTGTGTGTGTGACAATTCCGGTCATATCATATAGAAGTAGAGGTTCAATCTACAGACACCTTCAACTTCGATGTGACTTTGAGTTATTTACACTAAGGGAAGGTTCAATGTTCGTCACACCCTTTTTAATGCACACATGTCTTGGGTTGTTTGATAGAAAGTTGTTTGAATGAAAAGTAATTTTTTCAAACAAGTGGGGGATTGTTATATATTGCACCTTATTTATACTTTTGTGACTTATAATATGTCATATTTGAGTTTGATAAAACTCATCTGTGGACATAATTTAAGTAAGTATAAAAGGTGTAAATTAATGTCCTCAGCGTGGGGAATAAAAGAGAATTTTATTTGATTTGTATAGAAATCATTTGATTAGTGTCTATAGTGAGACATTTAATAAGGTGCAAAATTGTTTGATAAAACTATTTTTCCTTAGTTCCATTTAATAGAAGTCTATTTAATTTAATTTTATTTTTTGGAACAAAAAGAAAATAATGAGACTATTCAAATTCTATTTAACTCCTAATTATTACTAAGTATTACTAAGTATGGTTACATATATGTAATTTACATATTTAATATTACTAAGTATGGTTAAATATAGAATTAAATAGTATTTTATATAACTTACATATATGTATATATATGTATATATATATTTGATATATATACATAAAATAAGATATATGCATATAATAACATATAAGTTACAAAACAAGTTTGTGCATATGTTTTTCTCTCTTTTGATCTTCTCCAATTCTTCTTACAAACAAATAACTACTGCAAAGTAGTGTTCAATTAAAATTTTCTTTGAATTGCTATTACGGATTATTCACCAAGGCTTGACTTATATCCTGGAGGTATATCGTCTGCAACCCATAGCAAATCGATCGTGGTGGGGGCGATAAAGACCTTAAGGACAGAGATCACTCGTGTCATGTCTTCAACAATAATTTTGACTCTACAAAGCTACGATTCTAACACATTTAAGTTTACGTATGTAGGTAGCCACGATTTGGTATGGATAACACACCTATGTATTTGTGTTATATATTACCTTCCTCCTCAAATGGATGGCTAGAGGACACAAATTAAGGTTGACTAATTACAGGAGAGAATATATTTTAAAATTTTATTTTATTTGGACACACATAGGAACACAAATATCATAATTAATTTGGGAGTGGAGTGTTTATATGAGAGAAATTTATAATGAAAATGAAATTTAAAATTATTAAGACTCTTAATCATAGATATATCCATTACACTATAGTCTAAAGTCCAACATTATTCTTGATATTAAACTTTTATAAGTATAAACAATTACACTATGTTCATTAATTTAATTTTTACTTTTAATAAATTTGTGTTTTTTTCTTATATAACATTCTCTCTCTTTGGGTGTTTTTTTGGTTCTAACCGTAGCCGAAGGCAAAAAAATAAATAAGCAAATTAAATTCAGAACATAAAAAAATTATAAATATAAAAAAAACATAATTATGTGGAACTTCTCAAGTATAATTAATTTACATAAAATTAAATGGGCCTTATTAGTAGTAGTATATATGGATGAAATCATGACTTGCCTAATATATAGTACAAACTTGGAGGGGGCAACTTATGCAGGTCCCTAGTACAATTTATGAAATAGCTCCATGCACCACTAGGAAGGCAATTCAAGTCATTAAGTAAAAAGAAACATATACTTGAAGCACCTAGCTTCATTAAGCTATCTCACATTATTTATAAAAGCAATAGAAAAAAAATATATATGTGTATATATATAGACTATATGATATCATATGCCATCAAATGTATATATGTGCATGGCTGAATTAATGAATTAATTCTACTACAACCGTGGCTGAATTGTCGGCCGCAATTAAAGTGCAGTGAAAGTAGCAGCCTCACTGGACTGTGCTGAACCGCCACCGGCAAGGTCTGATAGCGCCCTGAATCCTGATGGTAATATATAGAATGTATCTGCTGGCCTTTGTCTTTATGATAGCATATATATAAGTGCCACCGCCGCGCTTTCCATGTCCACCGGGCTCACCTCGAATTTAGCATACATGATGAAGCTCCTATATGCTGCGCGCATTGTCAAGGTATATGTTTGTAATATGCTCGCACTTGTTCCTCATACGACGGTGGGTAACTTTGTTGGCTCCATCAAACATGTGGTTGCGTTTATGCAGTCCTCCACTAGTAAGCTCGGATATATATATATATATATATATATATATATATATATATATATATATATATATATATATAGAGAGAGAGAGAGAGAGAGAGAGAGAGAGTCGAGATCTTGGCTCTTATCTTATCAAGCTCATTGAGCTCACCCCCTTTAGCGATGGATTCATGACGGTTCGGTCATACAACAAAGTCAAATACTTTTAGCGACGGACAACATATAAGCGTCATTAAAAGTATAGACAACAGTGTGTATGAATCGAATCGTCATGGATCCATCTTAAAGGGTGACTAGACTAAGATCAGCATAGTATATATATATATATATATATATATATATATATATATATATATATATATATATATATATATATATATATATATATATATATGGAAATTCATCCGTGGCAAATGTTTGCTAAAAGTACTGTGCAGAACCTAGTTGATGATTATTGATCATCCGACAATGGAAGGCTGTGATTTAATTTAAGAACTCCCCTGCCGCTACAGGCTGTAAAACTTGTTGCCTCTTTTTTTTTAGTTCTAACAAAAGAGCTCTAACTCATGCAAGTATACATGTGTCAACAAGCAATACAGAGTAAGTCGAGTATCGATCCACGGAGAAAGTTGCTAAATCAAATTATTATGCATCAACTCTATCACTATTTTTATATGCTTAAACTAATAATTATGATTATGATTGAATTTAAGCACAAACCCTTATTTAACTCATACGGTGAAACAGTATATGTCTATCTGATTCACGAAATACAAAGCTACACAAAACAACCCCATATACGCATGCTATCATGATTACAATCCATACCCGCATGTTATTTTTCAATTCCATACAAGTAACTAAAACTAATGGTGATCAATCATTCATACATGCAAATCAACCATGATAGAAATTCCTTATGATATATAAAACAGTCTAGCAGTCAAGCATGCAATTAAACTACATATTAAAATCCGTTAGAATCCCATAATGGAGTTTAGTTCATGACTGAACCAAAAGCCATCATGGGATCAAAGCAAAACATGAATAATAAACAAACAATTAAAAGAGAAAGGATAGAATCGATCAAACCCAATTGTTGATTACAACCCAATAGTAACGTTCAAATCCTCAATAAAATCCAGCAAAAGAACAGTAGTTTATCCACCGTGATTGAAAATCCAAAGAAGAAGTAGAAAATATGAAGTTTAGGCTTAGTTCTACGTTGAAAATCTCCCAAAGTGAAAAACCCTAGTTCTAATATGAAAATCACGTAAAACTAACTGAATAATCCGTCTCGTACCAACCAGAATTGTTTTAACCAAATACAACTTTTCCAAATTAAAAATTAAAATAAAAGCGGATCAAGACCTCTCGATGCAGCAAGCTTCCCTTAGTAATCATCGTGTGGTAGCGTCTTTAAAATCTGGTCAAAATTTGGGTGATCGCGTGAAGCCTTGAGTATTTGCTCACAATAATGGCAGCGTGGCTTCTTAAGTTTGGATTCTAGTTTACTGTTCGCTCTTTCATCCCTTTGTCATTACTTCTTTGTCATGTCACTCTTCCTTCCTCCATTCTCAGTTGCATATCTTCACTTGTGTGACGCCCCCAAAAATAGGTATTCATCACCCATCTTGAGTCATCAAATACATGGTACAAAATTCAAATACAACTTAATAATACAACTGTTGTTTAAAATACGACAAAACATAAACTAAGAGTTTTAATAATTATATTGTCATCTAGGCAAGATACAAACTCAAAGGAGTCCTCATTACATTTATTGTCACACTATTTAATCGGAATAGTGAGGACTACTAATGCTATCATCTGGACCGCTACTCCTTTCCCAGACTAAATCCCAACTATATTTTCATTTCAAGAGAAAAAGGAAAGAAAGGGTGAGCTCAACTAGCCCGAAGAAGAAATATTATGACTAAGATAATGCAGGATAAATTATCATTAGTCTTCAACAATATTAAACCGATAAAATACAATAGACATCAAGTTTAATCGCAATGTTGAACAAGCAATCTATTAGAAGAGTCAAGTAGAGAATAAAATCTACTATCTTCTATGATTTAAAATGATTTCATCAATTTTTATCGCTGAGACTCAGCTTAATAAATAAACCACATCATCGAATCATCCCTGCTCTACGGGCCAAAGATATTCTTTAAATCATCAATGGTCATGACTATACCGAATAATCCCTGGTCATAATCATACCAAGTCCATCTCTGCACGTAAGCCAAAGATATACAACAATAAAACCAATAATCAACAATCTATTTTTGCACGTAAGCCAAAGATATATAATTCCATAAACAACAGTCCATCTTCGCACGTAAGCCAAAGATAACTTTCATCACCATATAAGCATGAGGATGATAACAATGATATAAACATTAATCAAACTAAAATAAGGATAAATATTAAAGACTTTAAATTTATCCAAATATTATCAATCACCTAATAAACTCATAATCTAATATTATTAATATTATAACAATATTTTAATCACCTCTAAACTTATAAACAATTTATTTAATTGTTTACACTTTACCAAATAATGCATTTAATCATTCAAAGGATGCCATAATCATAAGATTTCATCACCAATGATCAAATCCCTCATCAAAAATCTGCATATACCTTATATAGGATTTTCAAGCCATAAAATCCTATTTTCCAACTTTGTTACTTCACATAACAAATTTAACTCATATGTTCGTAACTAAACTATTTTCATGAAAAATACCAAATCAGTTCCAAAAATATTTTTTTTCTGGGATTTAGCAGAATATAGTCCCATAATGAACATATATTTTTCTCGGAATTTTTAAAATTTATTTACTATTTTTCAAAAATCAATTTCTAATTAATTCCTTAAGAAATTAGCTACCTCAAGTTTAACTCCAAAAATTCCCAAATCTTGGCAGGATCTTACACATGTTAACGTGATTATCCAGTTTAAATTTCATGGTCATCGGAGTTATAGAACTCCGGTTATAGCGTTTTTTGTCGAAAAAACCTAAATATTGAAATTGTCATAACTTGCTCATTTTAAGTCGGAATGAGCTCATTTTTGGACAGGAGGTTCTTTATACCATATACTTTCATGTCCCGAAAGGCCAAAATTTTTCTCACAAATTAAGTGACCAAAAATGCCCTTTTAAAATTCTGGACAGTAGCATTTTCCTTTTGTAGCTTTTGACTCCTTTCTAAAAATCACCCCACACAAAAATCTACAACACCTTTTCCAGTGATTCCATTTGAATAAGTTATAAGACTCATAGATCTAACTTTAGGACTTGACCACACTCAAAAATTCAAAATATAATAGGAAATATGGTCAATTGTATTTCATGTTACGTTTTTACCAAAAGCTGATTTTTCAACCCTTTGTGATTTCTAAGAAACTTTCATGTTTTCACATAATAACTAACATAACTCATCATAACACTTACTAATACCACATATAACCATGATTTTCATCAGTCCAATGCTTTTATTATGACTCTCATCATAATCAACGTAAACAGATCTTTTCCTCAATTTAATAAGAAATGAATACAAAGGATCATTCACCATGTATGTGGTAATTCACATAGACAGGTTATTCCAACAGAATAATAAAGAATGGAATAACAGAAGGATTCACCATGCATGCGATAGAGACCGCACAGACAGGTTATTCCCAACAGAATAATAAATAATGAAACTAGGTCCGGCGTAAAATGCACAGACAGGATATTCTGACAGAATATTAAATGCGGAATAATAAATAATGGAACCAGTCGGCGTAAATGCGCCTGAGATGTGATATTCGATGAGAATATTAAATACGGAATAATAAATAATGGAACCAGTCCCATAAAAAAACGCATACAGAGCGGATATTTGACGAGAATAATAAATGCGAAATAATAAATAATGGAACCAGGTCCGGCGTAAGACGCACAGACAGGATATTCTGACATAATAATAAATGCGGAATAATAAATAATGGAACCAGGTCCGACGTAAAATGCACGGACATGATATTCTGACAGAATAATAAATGCGGAATAATAAATAATGGAACCCGAGTTTAGTAAAACGCATTGCATGTGATATATTCGATAGAATAATAAAGAATGAAATAATAGAAGAATTTCACCATGTATAGCGGTACTGATATATAGCGAGTTTATTCAACATAATAATAAGGAATGGAATAACGAAAGAAGATCACCAATGTATAGGGTAGTCCAGCGTATACGAGTTATTCCAACGAGAATAATAAAGAATGGAATAACGAAAGAATTTCACCAAGTATAGGGTAGTCCCAGATACACGAGTTATTCAACGAATAATAAAGAATGGAATAATGAAGTTCTCTTCATGAATAAAAAAGAATAATACCCCTTATAGTACAACAAATAATATCCATTACCTTTGAAAGAAGAAGAGTATTCATTTGGTAGTGGCGAGGATATACTCGAAGAAAACTTATACTTCTGCTTTCAAGCTTTCTTAAACTCTAAAGAAATACGCTCAAGATTATAGAAGAAGAATTCTCTCTATAGTTTTTCTCTCTAGAGTTTTCAATGAATTCATAAAAAATAATGAAGGAATGAGCTTCTATTTATAGAAGAATGGATTGCATAAGAACTAATTCATGAAACAGTCCAGTTGATTTACTTTTAATCGGACGATTCCATATTTAAAGCAAAATCTTTTAAATAAAATATAATATATTCCATTTATAATCTAATAAAATGAATAACTTTATAAAAGTATTACATTTTATATAAAAGATTTTACTATGCAAAACACTATCGCACTATGCACTACTAGTCATAATAAAATATAATATATATTTATAGAATATTTATAGAATAACTTTATAAAAGTATTATAGTCTATTTTATATAAAAAGCTTTTATATTTTATTACATTAATAATACTAATAAAACAAAACTTCATCATCACTTACTTTGAAAAATTTTCAAATGTCACCCTTAACTTTAAACTTTTATCAATTTAACTATTCACCAAAATAGAAAAATTGAATACTTTTATTTCATAAAATTCGGGGTCTCATAATCTCCCCTCCTTATGAAATTTCGCCCTCAAAATTTACGTACGTACCTGGTATTTCGAAGAGGTAAGGATACCTTGAATACCTTTATCGTCGAAAACATTAAATTCATCTTTGCAATAGGGCCAAAGATATTCATTAACAATTCATCTTTGCACTACAAAGCCCAAAGATAACCGATAATCATAACCAATAATGTTGAGACTCAAAACCAATAATAGACTCAACAATATCATCACGACCACGAATTATCCATGCACTACGGGCCAAGGATATTCGTGTTTTCAATCTGATCATGATTATTTGAATAATCCCAGTGGTCATAATCATACCAAGTCCATTTATGCACTACGGGCCAAAGATGACTTTTACCACATCATTTGTAACATTACTATCATGATTATACCGAATAATCCTCGTCATAATCATACCAAGTCCATCTATGCACTACATGCCACGGATGACTTTCAACAAAATATAAACATGATGAGTAGTTAATCAATCGATTCCTAAAATCACATCAAAGGCAAGTATTCTCAAAGAGATAAGATCGACGAAGTAACGTGAAAGTGTCGATTTGAAATAAGATTTATAAGCGATGGAGGTAACGAAAGTTTCTCTAACGAAGTTTTAACCAATAAGTTAAAGTCTAACTTCTCATGAGTCAAATTTAAGCGTTGAACACAACTAGGTGAAATACAAGAGTGGGTAGAACTAGTATCGAATAAGATATAGACTTCGCAAGAGTTTATAATTAACTTACCCATAATAACCCGTTCGGGTTTCTTGACAAACGCTCACTTAAACTACCGGATTTGACTTTGCTATACGACAAAATCGAGCTAAATGACCTTTTCTTTTTGAAATTTCCACTTCTATTATCTTGGCCATGATTACCACCGAAGTGGTTACCATTCTTGGCATGATAATTTCCCCCACGATGGTCATCATTATTTCGATGATCGTTGCCACCGGTACGATTATTATCGTGTTGTTGGTCGTTACCTTTTGGTTGTGCCAACTCATTATCGCGCTCCAATAACTGAGCCCTATTCACAACATCTTAATATAAACAAAGTTTATGAGAAATGAGGTATTGACGTATATCGGGTTTCAAACCTCTTAGAAACATTCGCGTCATTCGTTCCTCATTATCGACCAAATGGGATGCAAACCGGGATAACTCCGCAAACTTAGCCTCATACTGCGATACGGTCATATTATTTTGCTCCATTGCTTATCTCAACATTTTCAGATGCCATTTTCAAACACAATCACAAAACAAGGGTTAATTGACATATCACATATTATCCCTATACTCTGACCAACCAATTAAATACCAAATAAACTTAGGTAGGTCATACTAGCGAAGAAATTCTCGCTCTCCCCCTCCTAGTTCTTGTCTCACGTCTCAGCCAGGGATCATATCCCTAAGCTTTGATACCAACTATGACGCCCCCAAAAATAGGTATTCATCACCCATCTTGAGTCGTCAAATACATGGTACAAAATTCAAATACAACTTAATAATACAACTGTCGTGTAAAATATGACAAAACATAAACTAAAAGTTTTAATACGTATATTGTCATCTAGACAGTATACAAACTCAAAGGAGTCCTCATTACATTTATTGTCACACTATTTAATCAGAATAGTGACGACTACTAATGCTATCATCTGGACCGTCACTCCTTTCCCCTACTCGTCCTAGCTATATTCTAATTTCCTGAAGAGAACAGTGAAAGAAAGGGTGAGCTCAACTAGCCCAGTAAGAAATATTATGACTAAGATAATGCAGAATAAATTATCATTAGTCTTCAACAATGTTAAACTGATAAAATACAATAGGCATCAAGTTTAAGTGCAGCGGAACAAACAATCTATTAGAAGAGTCAAGTAGAGAATAAAATCTACTTTCTTCTATGATTTAAAATGTTTTCATTAATTTTTATCGCTGAGACCCAGCTTAATAAATAAACCACATCATTGAATCATCCCTGCTCTACGGGCTAAGGATATTCTTTAAATCATAAATGGTCATGACTATACCGAATAATCCCTGGTCATAATCATACCAAGTCCATCTCTGCACGTAAGCCAAAGATATACAACAATAAAACCAATAATCAACAATCTATTTTTGCACGAAAGCCAAAGATATATAATTCCATAAACAACAGTCCATCTTCGAACGTAAGCCAAAGATAACTTTCATCACCATATAAGCATGAGGATGATAACAATGATATAAAGATTAATCAAACTAAAATAAGGATAAATATTAAAGACTTTAAATTTATCCAAATATTATCAATCACCTAATAAACTCATAATCTAATATTATTAATATTATAACAATATTTTAATCACCTCTAAACTTATAAACAATTTATTTCAATTGTTTATACTTTACCAAATAATGCATTTAATCATTCAAAGGATGCCATAATCATAAGATTTCATCACCAATGATCAAATCTCTCATCAAAAATCCGCATATACCTTATATAGGATTTTCAAGCCATAAAATCCTATTTTCCAACTTTGTTACTTCACATAACATATTTAACTCATATGTTCGTAACTAAACTATTTTCATGAAAAATACCAAATAAGTTCCAAAAATATTTTTTTTCTGGGATTTAGCAAAATATAGTCCTATAATGAACATATATTTTTCTCGGAATTTTTAAAATTTATTTACTATTTTTCAAAAATCAATTTCTAATTAATTGCTTAAGAAATTAGCTACCTCAAGTTTAACTCCAGAAATTCCCAAATCTTGGCAGGATCTTACACATGTTAACGTGATCATCCAGTTTAAATTTCATGGTCATCGGAGTTATAGAACTCCGATTATAGCGTTTTTCGTCGAAAAAAATCTAAATATTGAAATTGTCATAACTTGCTCATTTTAAGTCGGAATGAGCTCATTTTTGGACAGGAGGTTCTTTATACCATATACTTTTATGTCCCAAAAGGCCAGAATTTTTCTCACAAATTAAGTGACCAAAAATGCCCTTTTAAAATTCTGGACAGTAGCATTTTCCTTTTTTGTAGCTTTTGACTCCTTTGCTAAAATCAGTCCACACAAAAATCTACAACACCTTTTCCAGTGATTCCATTTGAATAAGTTATAAGACTCATAGATCTAACTTTAGGACTTGACCACACTCAAAAATTCAAAATATAATAGGAAATATGGTCAATTGTATTTCATGTTACGTTTTTACCAAAAGCTGATTTTTCAACCCTTTGTGATTTCTAAGAAACTTTCATGTTTTCACATAATAACTAACATAACTCATCATAACACTTACTAATACCACATATAACCATGATTTTCATCAGTCCAATGCTTTTATTATGACTCTCATAATAATCAACGTAAACAGATCTTTTCCACAATTTAATAAGAAATGAATACAAAGGATCATTCACCATGTATGTGGTAATTCACATAGACAGGTTATTCCAACAGAATAATAAAGAATGGAATAACAGAAGGATTCACCATGCATGCGATAGAGACCGCACAGACAAGTTATTCCCAACAGAATAATAAATAATGGAACTAGGTCCGGCGTAAAATGCACAGACAGGATATTCTGACAGAATATTAAATAAGGAATAATAAATAATAGAACCAGGTCCGGCGTAAAATGCACAGACAGGATATTCTGACAGAATATTAAATGCGGAATAATAAATAATAGAACCAGGTCCGGCGTAAAACGCACAGACAGGATATTTCGACAGAATAATAAATGCGGAATAATAAATAATGGAACCAGGTCCGGCGTAAAAAGCAGATATGTGATATTCGGCGAGAATAATAAATGCGGAATAATAAATAATGGAACCCGTCCGCGTAAAAACGCATACATGATATTCTGACGAAATAATAAATGCGAATAATAAATAATGGAACCAGTCAAGGCGTAAAAGCATGCATGACATGATATTCCAAACGAATAATAAAGAATGAAAAAATAGAAGAATTTCACCATGTATGCGGTACTTCGCATAGACAGGTTATTCCAATATAATAATAAGGAATGGAATAACAGAAGAAGATCACCATGTAAAGGGTAGTCCGCGTATACAGGTTATTCCAACAGAATAATAAAGAATGGAATAACAGAAGAATTTCATCAAGTATAGGGTAGTCCCCGTATACAGGTTATTCCAACAGAATAATAAAGAATGGAATAACAGAAGTTCTCTTCATGAATAAAAAAGGAATAATACCCCTTATAGGTACAACAAATAATATCCCTTACCTTTGAAAGAAGAGTATTCAAATTTGGTAGAGGCGAGGATATACTCAAGAAAACTTATACTACGCTTTCAAAGCTTTCTTAAACTCTAAAGAAATACGCTCAAGATTATAGAAGAAGAATTCTCTCTATAGTTTCTCTCTCTAGAGTTTCAAAGTGAATTAAATAAGAAATAATGAAGGAATGAGCTTCTATTTATGAAGAAATGGATCAAGATAAGTAACTAATTCATGAACAGTCCAGATTGATTTACTTTTAATCGGACGGTCCATATTTAAAGTAAAATCTTTTAAATAAAATATAATATATTCCATTTATAATCTAATAAAACGAATAACTTTATAAAAGTATTATGTTTTATATAAAAAAGATTTTACTATGCAAAACACTATCGCAGTACTTATGCAATACTATGCATAATAAAATATAATATATTCTATTTATAGAATAACTTTATAAAAGTATTATGTTTTATATAAAAAGATTTTACTATATGCAAATATTATGCATAATAGAATATAATATATTCTATTTATAGAATAACTTTATAAAAGTATTACATTTTATATAAAAAAGCTTTTACATTTTATTACATTAATAATACTAATAAAACAAAACTTCATCATCACTTACTTTGAAAAATTTTTCAAATGTCACCCTTAACTTTAAACTTTTATCAATTTAACTATTCACCAAAATAGAAAAATTAAATACTTTTATTTCATAAAATTCGGGTCTCATAATCTCCCTCCTTATGAAATTTTGCCCTCAAAATTTACGTGCACGTACACAGTATTTCAAGAGATGAGAATACCTTGAATACCTTTATCGTTGAAAACATTAAATTCATCTTTGCAATAGGGCCAAAGATATTCATTAACAATTCATCTTTGCACTATATAATCAATAATCAACAATTCATCTTTGCAACTCAGATAAGATATATATCTTTGATAATCGAGACTTCGACTTAATATATCACGACCACGAATTATCCATGCACTACGGGCCAAGGATATTCGTGTTTTCAATTACGGTCATGATTATACTGAATAATCCCTGGTCATAATCATACCAAGTCCATTTATGCACTACGGGCCAAAGATGACTTTTACCACATCATTTGTAACATTACGGTCATGATTATACCGAATAATCCTCAGTCATAATCATACCAAGTCCATCTATGCACTACATTACAGCCACGTATTGACTTTCAACAAAATATAAATATGATGAGTAGTTAATCAATCGATTCCTAAAATCACATCAAAGGCAAGTATTCTCAAAGAGATAAGATCGACAGGTAACGTGAAAGTGTCGATTTGAAATAAGATTTATAAACAGTGGAGGTAACGAAAGTTTCTCCTAACGAAGTTTTAACCAATAAGTTAAAGTCTAACTTCTCATGAGCCAAATTTAAACGTTGAACACAACTAGGTGAAATACAAGAGTGGGTAGAACTAGTATCGAATAAGATATAGACTTCGCAAGAGTTTATAATTAACTTACCCGTAATAACTTCGTTCGGGTTTCTTGACAAACGCTCACTTAAACTACCGGATTTGACTTTGCTATACGACAAAATCGAGCTAAATGACCTTTTCTTTTTGAAATTTCCACTTCTATTATCTTGGCCATGATTACCACCGAAGTGGTTACCATTCTTGGCATGATAATTTCCCCCACGATGGTCATCATTATTTCGATGATCGTTGCCACGCATCTGATTATTATCGTGTTGTTGGTCGTTACCTTTTGGTTGTGCCAACTCATTATCGCGCTCCAATAACTGAGCCCTATTCACAACATCTTAATATAAACAAAGTTTATGAGAAATGAGGTATTGACGTATATCGGGTTTCAAACCTCTTAAAACATTCGCGTCATTCGCTCCTCTTTATCGACCAAATGGGATGCAAACCGATAACTCATGAACTTAGCCTCATCTTTGCGATACGGTCATATTATTTTGCTCCATTGCTTATCTCAACATTTTCAGATGCCATTTTCAAACACAATCACAAAACAAGGGTTAATTGACATATCACATATTATCCCTATACTCTGACCAACCAATTAAATACCAAATAAACTTAGGTAGGTCATAATAGCGAAGAAATTCCTCGTCTCTCCCCTCCTAGTTCTTGTCTCACGTCTCAGCCAGGGATCATATCCCTAAGCTTTGATACCAACTATGACGCCCCCAAAAATAGGTATTCATCACCCATCTTGAGTCGTCAAATACATGGTACAAAATTCAAATACAACTTAATAATACAACTGTCGTGTAAAATATGACAAAACATAAACTAAAAGTTTTAATACGTATATTGTCATCTAGACAGTATACAAACTCAAAGGAGTCCTCATTACATTTATTGTCACACTATTTAATCAGAATAGTGACGACTACTAATATTATCATCCGGACCGTCACTCCTTTCCCTACTCGTCCCCAAGCTATATTCTCATTTCACGAAGAGAAAACGAAGGAAAGAAAGGGTGAGCTCAACTAGCCCAAGAAGAAATATTATGACTAAGATAATGCGAAATAAATTATCATTAGTCTTCAACAATATTAAACCGATAAAATACAATAAACATCAAGTTTAAGCTGCTGCGGTGAATAAGCAATCCATTAGAAGAGTCAAGTAGAGAATAAAATCTACTTTCTTCTATGATTTAAAATGTTTTCATTAATTTTTATCACGAGACTCAACTTAATAAATAAACCACATCATCGAATCATCCTCGCTTCTACGGGCCAAGGATATTCATTAAATCATAAATGGTCATGACTATACCGAATAATCCTCGGTCATAATCATACCAAGTCCATCTCTCGCATCGTAAGCCAAAGATATACAACAATAAAACCAATAATCAACAATCTATTTTTTATGTACGTAAGCCAAAGATATATAATTCCATAATCAATACCCATCTTCGCACGTAAGCGAAAGATAACTTTCATCACCATATAAGCATGAGGATGATAACAATGATATAAACATTAATCAAACTAAAATAAGGATAAATATTAAAGACTTTAAATTTATCCAAATATTATCAATCACCTAATAAACTCATAATCTAATATTATTAATATTATAACAATATTTTAATCACCTCTAAACTTATAAACAATTTATTTAATTGTTTACACTTTACCAAATAATGCATTTAATTATTCAAAGGATGCCATAATCATAAGATTTCATCACCAATGATCAAATCCCTCATCAAAAATCTGCATATACCTTATATAGGATTTTCAAGCCATAAAATCCTATTTTCCAACTTTGTTACTTCACATAACAAATTTAACTCATATGTTCGTAACTAAACTATTTTCATGAAAAATACCAAATCAGTTCCAAAAATATTTTTTTTCTGTGATTTAGCAGAATATAGTCCCATAATGAACATATATTTTTCTCGGAATTTTTAAAATTTATTTACTATTTTTCAAAAATCAATTTCTAATTAATTCCTTAAGAAATTAGCTACCTCAAGTTTAACTCCAAAAATTCCCAAATCTTGGCAGGATCTTACACATGTTAACGTGATTATCCAGTTTAAATTTCATGGTCATCGGAGTTATAGAACTCCGGTTATAGCGTTTTTTGTCGAAAAAACCTAAATATTGAAATTGTCATAACTTGCTCATTTTAAGTCGGAATGAGCTCATTTTTGGACAGGAGGTTCTTTATACCATATACTTTCATGTCCCGAAAGGCCAGAATTTTTCTCACAAATTAAGTGACCAAAAATGCCCTTTTAAAATTCTGGACAGTAGCATTTTCCTTTTTTATAGCTTTTGACTCCTTTGCTAAAATCAGTCCACACAAAAATCTACAACACCTTTTCCAGTGATTCCATTTGAATAAGTTATAAGACTCATAGATCTAACTTTAGGACTTGACCACACTCAAAAATTCAAAATATAATAGGAAATATGGTCAATTGTATTTCATGTTACGTTTTTACCAAAAGCTTCTGATTTTTCAACCCTTTGTGATTTCTAAGAAACTTTCATGTTTTCACATAATAACTAACATAACTCATCATAACACTTACTAATACCACATATAACCATGATTTTCATCAGTCCAATGCTTTTATTATGACTCTCATAATAATCAACGTAAATAGATCTTTTCCTCAATTTAATAAGAAATGAATACAAAGGATCATTCACCATGTATGTGGTAATTCACATAGATAAAGTTATTCCAATGTAATAATAAAGAATGGAATAATAGAAGGATTCACCATGCATGCGATAGAGACCGCATGCAGATGAGTTATTCCCAATGTAATAATAAATAATGGAACTAGGTCCGGCGTAAAATGCATGTAGGCAGGATATTCTCGGCGAGAATATTAAATGCGAATAATAAATAATGGAACCCGGTCCCGTAAAAAACGAGATGATATTTCTCAGGAGAATATTAAATACGGAATAATAAATAATAGAACCAAATCCCATAGTAAACGCCTGAGCATAGATATTTTAAAATAATAAATGCGAAATAATAAATAATGGAACCAGTCCCATGTAAGGCCTTTACGATGATGATATATTCGACATAATAATAAATGCGAATAATAAATAATGGAACCAGTCCGATAAATGCACGGACATGATATTCGGCGAAATAATAAATGCGGAATAATAAATAATGGAACCAGTGTTCAACAAAACGCATGCATGTGATATTCCGATGAATAATAAAGAATGAAATAATAGAAGAATTTCACCATGTATGCGTGCCAGATGTATAAAAGTTATTCCAACATAATAATAAGGAATGGAATAACAGAAGAAGATCACCATGTATAGGGTAGTCCGCGTATACAGGTTATTCTAACAGAATAATAAAGAATGGAATAACAGTAGAATTTCACAAAGTATAGGGTAGTCCTCAGATATAAAGTTATTCCAACGAATAATAATAAAGAATGGAATAATGAAGTTCTCTTCATGAATAAAAAGGAATAATACCCTTATAGGTACAACAAATAATATCCCTTACCTTTGAAAGAAGAGTATTCCGACTGGTAGGGCGAGGATATACTCGAAGAAAACTTGTACTACGCTCAAAGCTTTCTTAAACTCTAAAGAAATACGCTCAAGATTATAGAAGAAGAATTCTCTCTATAGTTTTCTCTCTAGAGTTTCAAAGAATTCATAAAAAATAATGAAGGAATGAGCTTTTATTTATAGAAGAATGGATCAGATAGTAACTAATTCATGAATGAGCAGTCCAGTTGATTTACTTTTTTAATCGGACGGTCCATATTTAAAGCAAAATCTTTTAAATAAAATATAATATATTCTATTTATAATCTAATAAAACGAATAACTTTATAAAAGTATTACATTTTTATATAAAAAGATTTTACTATGCAAAACACTATCAGTACCTTATGTATAATATAATAATAAAATATAATATATTCTATTTATAGAATAACTTTATAAAAGTATTCTATTTTATATAAAAAGATTTTACTATGCAAAATATTATGCATAATAGAATATAATATATTCTATTTATAGAATAACTTTATAAAAGTATTCTATTTTATATAAAAGCTTTTTCGTTTTATTACATTAATAATACTAATAAAACAAAACTTCATCATCACTTACTTTGAAAAAATTTCAAATGTCACCCTTAACTTTAAACTTTTATCAATTTAAGTATTCACCAAAATAGAAAAATTGAATACTTTTATTTCATAAAATTCGGGGTCTCATAATCTCCCCTCCTTATGAAATTTCGCCCTCAAAATTTACGTACGTACCTGGTATTTCGAAGAGGTAAGGATACCTTAAATACCTTTATCGTCGAAAACATTAAATTCATCTTTGCAATAAGGCCAAAGATATTCATTAACAATTCATCTTATAACACTAATCAATTCATTTGTATAACTAATAATGATATACAACGACCAATAATGCTTGAGACTCAACTTAATTATCGATCACGACTAATTATCCATCCATGCACTACACGGCCAAGGATATTCGTGTTTTCAATTACGGTCATGATTATACTGAATAATCCCTGGTCATAATCATACCAAGTCCATTTATGCACTACGGGCCAAAGATGACTTTTACCACATCATTTGTAACATTACGGTCATGATTATACCGAATAATCCCTGGTCATAATCATACCAAGTCCATCTATGCACTACATGCCACAGATGACTTTCAACAAAATATAAACATGATGAGTAGTTAATCAATCGATTCCTAAAATCACATCAAAGGCAAGTATTCTCAAAGAGATAAGATCGACAGGTAACGTGAAAGTGTCGATTTGAAATAAGATTTATAAACAGTGGAGGTAACGAAAGTTTCTCCTAACGAAGTTTTAACCAATAAGTTAAAGTCTAACTTCTAATGAGCCAAATTTAAACGTTGAACACAACTAGGTGAAATACAAGAGTGGGTAGAACTAGTATCGAATAAGATATAGACTTCGCAAGAGTTTATAATTAACTTACCCGTAATAACTTCGTTCGGGTTTCTTGACAAACACTCACTTAAACTACCGGATTTGACTTTGCTATACGACAAAATCGAGCTAAATGACCTTTTCTTTTTGAAATTTCCACTTCTATTATCTTGGCCATGATTACCACCGAAGTGGTTACCATTCTTGGCATGATAATTTCCCCCACGATGGTCATCATTATTTCAGATGGCCGTTACCCAGTATGATTATTATCGTGTTGTTGGTCGTTACCTTTTGGTTGTGCCAACTCATTATCGCGCTCCAATAACTGAGCCCTATTCACAACATCTTAATATAAACAAAGTTTATGAGAAATGAGGTATTGACGTATATCGGGTTTCAAACCTCTTAGAAACATTTGCGTCATTCGCTCCTCATTATCGACCAAATGGGATGCAAACCACCGGATAACTCATAAACTTAGCCTCGTCTTCATGATATGGTCATATTATTTTGCTCCATTGCTTATCTCAACATTTTCGGATGCCATTTTCAAACACTGTCACAAAACAAGGGTTAATAGACATATCACATATTATCCCTATACTCTGACCAACCAATTAAATACCAAATAAACTTAGGTAGGTCATACTAGCGAAGGAATTCCCCGTCTCTCCCCTCCTAGTTCTTGTCTCACGTCTCAGCCAGGGATCATATCCCTAAGTTTTGATACCAACTGTGACGCCCCCAAAAATAGGTATTCATCACCCATCTTGAGTCGCCAAATACATGGTACAAAATTCAAATATAACTTAATAATACAACTGTCGTGTAAAATACGATAAAACATAAACTAAGAGTTTTAATACGTATATTGTCATCTAGACAGTATACAAACTCAAAGGAGTCCTCGTTACATTTATTGTCACACTATTTAATCAGAATAGTGAGGACTACTAATGCTATCATCTGGACCGTCACTCCTTTCCCCCAACTCGTCTCCCCTATATTCTCATTTCACGAGAGAACGAAAGAAAAAGAAAGGGTGAGCTCAACTAGCCCAAGAAGAAATATTATGACTAAGATAATGCGAGAATAAATTATCATTAGTCTTCAACAATGTTAAACTGATAAAATACAATAGGCATCAAGTTTAAGTGCAGCGGAACAAACAATCTATTAGAAGAGTCAAGTAGAGAATAAAATCTACTTTCTTCTATGATTTAAAATGTTTTCATTAATTTTTATCGTTGAGACCCAGCTTAATAAATAAACCACATCATTGAATCATCCCCGCATCTACTAAGCAAGGATATTCTTTAAATCATCAATGGTCATGACTATACCGAATAATCCTCGGTCATAATCATACCAAGTCCATCTCTCACGTAAGCCAAAGATATACAACAATAAAACCAATAATCAACAATCTATTTTTGCACGTAAAGCCAAAGATATATAATTCCATAAACAACAGTCCATCTTCGAACGTAAGCCAAAGATAACTTTCATCACCATATAAGCATGAGGATGATAACAATGATATAAACATTAATCAAACTAAAATAAGGATAAATATTAAAGACTTTAAATTTATCCAAATATTATCAATCACCTAATAAACTCATAATCTAATATTATTAATATTATAACAATATTTTAATCACCTCTAAACTTATAAACAATTTATTTCAATTGTTTACACTTTACCAAATAATGAATTTAATCATTCAAAGGATGCCATAATCATAAGATTTCATCACCAATGATAAAATCACTCATCAAAAATCTGCATATACCTTATATAGGATTTCCAAGCCATAAAATCTTATTTTCCAACTTTGTTACTCCACATAACATATTTAACTCATATGTTCGTAACTAAACTATTTTCATGAAAAATACCAAATCAGTTCCAAAATATTTCTTTTCTGGGATTTAGCAGAATATAGTCCCATAATTAACATATATTTCTCTCGGAATTTTTAAAATTCATTTACTATTTTTCAAAAATCAATTTCTAATTAATTGCTTAAGAAATTAGCTACCTCAAGTTTAACTCCAGAAATTCCCAAATCTTGGCAGGATCTTACACATGTTAACGTGATCTTCCAGTTTAAATTTCATGGTCATCAGAGTTATAGAACTCCGGTTATAGCGTTTTTCGTCAGAAAAACCTAAATATTGAAATGGTCATAACTTGTTTATTTTAAGTCGGAATGAGCTCATTTTTGGACAAGAGGTTCTTTATACCATATACTTTCATGTCCCAAAAGGCCAGAATTTTTCTCACAAATTAAGTGATCAAAAATTCCCTTTTAAAATTCTGGACAGTAGCATTTTCCTCTTTTGCAGCTTTTGACTCCTTTTCTAAAATTAGTTCACACGAAAATCTACAACACCTTTTCCAGTGATTCCACTTGGATAAGTTATAATACTCATAGATCTAACTCTAGGACTTGACCACACTCAAAAATTCAAAATATAATAGGAAATATGGTCAATTGAATTTCATGTTACGTTTTTACCAAAATCTGATTTTTCAACCCTTTGTGATTTCTAAGAAACTTTCATGTTTTCACATAATAACTAACATAACTCATCATAACACTTACTAATACCACATATAACCATGATTTTCATCAGTCCAATGCTTTTATTATGACTCTCATCATAATCAACGTAAACAGATCTTTTCAACAATTTAATAAGAAATGAATACAAAGGATCATTCACCATGCATGTGGTAATTCACATAGATATGTTATTCCAACAGAATAATAAAGAATGGAATAACAGAAGGATTCACCATGCATGCGATAGAGACCGCATGCATAAAGTTATTCCCAACGTAATAATAAATAATGGAACTAGTCCCAAGTAAAATGCACAAACAGGATATTCCGGCTGTAATATTAAATGCGAAATAATAAATAATGGAACCAGTCCAAATAAAATGCATGCAGATGTGATATTCCGATGTAATAATAAATGCGGAATAATAAATAATGGAATCAGTCCCAGTAAAACGCATGCAGAATGATATTCCGACGTAATAATAAATGCGAAATAATAATATAGAAACAGTCCCACAGAAACGCATTGTGATCGGAATTTTAAACGTAATAATAAAGAATGAAATAATAGAAGAATTTCACCATGTATGCGGTACTTGACATGACAAAGTTATTCCAACATAATAATAAGGAATGGAATAATGTAAGAAGATCACCATGTATAGGGTAGTCCGCGATATACAAAGTTATTCCAATGTAATAATAAAGAATGGAATAATGTAAGAATTTCACAAAGTATAGGGTAGTCCTCAGATATCTACAAAGTTATTCAACAGAATAATAAAAAATGGAATAATGTAAGTTCTCTTCATGAATACAAAAGGAATAATACCCCTTATAGGTATAACAAATAATATCCCTTACCTTTGAAAAGAAGAGTATTCCAATTTAGTAGGCGAGGATATACTCGAAGAAAAAACTTGTACTACGCTTCAAAAGCTTTCTTAAACTCTAAAGAAATACGCCAAGATTATAGAAGAAGAATTCTCTATATAGTTTCTCTCTCTAGTTTCAAAGAATTCGTAAGAAATAATGAAGGAATGAGCTTCTATTTATAGAAGAATGGATCATAGTAATTAATTCATGAATGCAGTCCATTGATTTACTTTTAATCGGACGGTCCATATTTAAAGCAAAATCTTTTAAATAAAATATAATATATTCTATTTATAATCTAATAAAACGAATAACTTTATAAAAGTATTCTGCTTTATATAAAAAAAGATTTTACTATGCAAAACACTATAGTCTGACACTATGCAACATTATGCATAATAAAATATAATATATTCTATTTATAGAATAACTTTATAAAATTATTTTGTTTTATATAAAAGATTTTACTACGAAATACTATGATAATAGAATATAATATATTCTATTTATAGAATAACTTTATAAAAGTATTTTGTTTTATATAAAAAGCTTTTCTGTTTTATTACATTAATAATACTAATAAAACAAAACTTCATCATCACTTACTTTGAAAAATTTTTAAATGTCACCCTTAACTTTAAACTTTTATCAATTTAACTATTCACCAAAATAGAAAAATTGAATACGTTTATTTCATAAAATTCGGGGTCTCACAACTTGTTCCTCGCGCCATGCATCCATTAGCCTCATGCCATCTAACATCACCAAGTTATACCATATCCTACACTTTTACACCAAAGGAGTTCTCAGTACATGCAATGCAAAATAACATGAAATGCAACTAAAAACACACTTGAGATGAGCATAGTTCGCGTGAATTGATATCCAAGTAGGTATAAAACCCACTTATCAAATACCCCCAAACTTGAACTATTGCTTGCCCTCAAGCAATGCATACAACATAAACAATGAAAATTCAACTATATTACTATGCAACTAAATTATGATGCAAACTAGTCTCACATTGTTCCAGCTCTAACAGAATTTCAGTCCAAAATGCCTCAGCGAATTATCCAGATTCAAGAATACAACTTTAAACCAAACTATAGGCATAATGTCATACACTCAGATAATTTATATATGCTATAGAGATGTTGTGTGTGTGTGTGTGTTGTGCTCACCAAAACTTGATTTAAGCAAAGAATACACATGTTAAACTGTTCAAAACAGAAAATTACAGTCTAAATCAAGATTCATGTATACTTATGCAACGAAGACTGTTCCTACATATTAAAACAATCTACGGTTCAACAATAGGCTTAACTGCTTTATTGCTACTCACGAGGGCGATTTTCGCTCTTTCCCACGGAGTTTATTGCTATTTTGTTTTTTTTTTTCTTTTTTTTTCAGATGATCGTAGGTGCAATGCCTCATTCCATTAGGCAACATCATACCCTTAGCGAGCTTTCAACCAACGACTCCCTGGACCATGAAAGACCTTAGGGCACTAGGTGTTAAGAACACACCCTACAAGCGTATTTCTTACTCAAGTAAATGTATGCCTAAATAAGACTAGCCATGTTATTGCTTTTTTTTATACATAGCATACCCATGTTTTCCCAAAATTTGAATATCAATATTTTGCACAGTCTAAATCCATGTTCTACATATTTCTCTTTTTTAAAACGACATTTTCTATTAAGCAATGCAACACATCATTCATATACCTACAAGCAATTGTGAACACATCCGTGCAAACCAAAAGCATCTAAACAGCAACATGAATTTCATCGTGTAAAACATTATAACTAGGTTCATGTTATCCAAAATACTCAACAATCCTTCAAAATTCACTATTATCATCGGCTAGACAAAATTTCTATAAAGCTAGACTTTGTGAGACATGCAAACTACACATAGACACGCATAATAAACAAAAATTTTGACAAGCAAACTACTATATGCAACATAAACATGAAAAATTTAAACTAAACATGCAAATACTAAATGCAACTATACTACTACCCCAATACCCCCAAACTTATAATATTCAATGTCCTAGTGAATGAAGGTAAAGGGTTAAAAAAACTCCCCATCATGCCAAATTTGCACCACCTCCCTGGGTGGTGAATCCGGTGGTGGATATGGCACGGTTGTCCCAAACTGAGGCCACTCTAGCATCGTTCCCTGCTGCACAAATGCCTCTGCAAGTGACCTCGTCAACCCCATTATAAACGCTGCAAAGTTATCGTACATAGCGTCGACCAGGCTCCAACCTTCTGAGTCGCCGATCGCTGAATAATGCTGTAAACAGGTTGGGTTGGGCTCGCTTTCATCTGTCTGAGATGGTCGTTGTGGTGGCTCTAGGAATGTGGGGTGGATGATAAATCCTCTTCCTCATGGTGCAAGTACACCTCCTACCCAATCCTCAAATTTTATGCGATGGTAGCATGTGTGATATCTTGACTCGAGTTCTGTATCTGTTCATTGTCCCAATGGCATCCCTGATGAGCACACAACATAGCTACAACTGACGTGTGGGGAATACTCCCCGTAGTGCTTCCCCACAGATACCTCAACATATTTTGGTGAATCAGATGGCCCACATCAATGTACTTGCCAATGATTATACCCCAAAGAATTATTGCCCTCTTCGCTGTGATTTCATGCTGATGAGACGAAGGAACAAGTTTTGCACATATGAACAGATTCCACGCCTTTGCATATCGATTCATGGCGGCTCCTGGGAATATGCGAGGCTGATTCGTGTCGGCTTTATACGTCCACTTTGTTCCTGGTACGCACAATTCAGCAATAACCAATTCCAAGTCCGTTTCCATATGTGCACCTGTTACCCAATTGGCAGACCCAGTCGGTGGTGTATCAGTAATTCTGAAAAATGGCTCTGATGGCGGGTGGTAGGTAATCTATTTTAAAACCACGAACCAAAGATAGATCGTTCATGGTGGCTTTAGCATTAGCATAGAATTCCTAGACTATGCTCATCGAAATCGGCATAGGAGTCGCAGTCAAGCCAGACCATCCTCGTTCGCGAATCATAGCACATAGCTGACCATCTTGTTGCTCAGGCTTGAATCCTTTTTCTTTTATAAAGGTTTTGGTCACAATTCGGTAATACTCCTCAATGGTTTGAGATTGAGAAATCAGGTATGATCCACGACATCTTCCCTCGATCGCTAGAGGATGATTTACGACGAAGACGAGGAAGAACGTGCTCTTTTTGGACCCATTTGCAATTGATAGAGATAATGCAGATGATTTGACTGATGATGAATAAGAGCCTATGATGTGATAACCCCCAAACTCATTTGGCACAATCTACTCTGAAACCCTAGCTTTATACTGCATATATGGAACGTGGGTGTAATCGTGGATATGAATACTGAAGCAACAATCGCGTGATGGGGCGGAGAGTTAGGACTTGGATTGTAACTGACTAGAGAGGAAGAGACGTGCGTTTTAGAGAATGCAATGTGAACACGCCTTCTGTTATGATTTCAAATGATAGAAAATTGAGTCAAACACCTATTTTAAAACTAAAAATTTTCACTGCCCAGTGTCGCGCGCGTTTCCAAGGTATATCTTGCGTGGGAGCGCGAATGACTTGATCTGCTTCAAACTTCTCGGCCGTGGCATGCAAGCGATTTCTTAAGCTTATTCATGTGCCGCACATGATGCTATTTCTTGCAATTCCAGTTTTCATTCTCCCTACTGCCAGACAGTAATGTTGTCACTCCAGTACACATACATGAACACAAATCTCTCATGTCAAAGTGTGAAATACTGAACAAGCATAAATGACCAAATAAACGCTATACTGACATCAAATGTTGCCCAATACAAATTCAGCTACACACTCGCTTATGCAAACATAACAATCTATCAAAAATGAAATAAAGATGAACTAGCTAAAGCAACCTAAATTGAATAAATAAAAAGACAATAGAGATAGAAATAATGGGTTGCCTCCCATCAAGCGCTAAGTTATAGTCAATTAGCTTAACTGTCTCTGAATCTCATGTCGAAGAAAGAATTGAGGACTTTTTATCTGTCCACCTCACCACCAAAGTAATGCTTCAATCGATGTCCATTCACCTTAAAAGACTTGTCCGAAAACTTATCATATACTTCAATTGCACTATGCGAAAAGACAGTTTTCACTGTAAATGGCCCTGACCATCTTGATTTCAGCTTCCCGAGAAAAAGTTTAAGTCTGGAGTTATAAAGCAAAACCCGTTGTCCCAGTTCAAATGTCATCTCTATGATCTTTTGGTCATGCCATTTCTTCACCTTCTCTCAGATACGACTTGAAGTTCTTATATGCATCAGAATCAATTCATCCAACTCATTGAGTTGGGTAGCGCTTCTTCTCAGCCTTTCAAATTAAAATTGAGCTTCCGTATTGCCCAATATGCCTTATGCTCTAGCTCCATAGGAAGGTGACAGGATTTTCCATACACGAGCTAAAAAGGTGACATGCCCAACGGAGTTTTGTATGCGATCCTATAGCCCATATTGCGCATCATCCAACTTTAACGACCAAATTCTTCCTCGTGGAATTCACAACTTTTTCAAGGATTCTTTTGACTTCTCGATTCGATACTTCAGCTTGGCCATTCGTTTGGGGGTGATAAGTTGTAGCAATGTGATGGTTCACCCCATACTTAGCCAACAAAGCTGTGAACTGCCTATTGCAGAAATGGTTGCCCTCATCATTGATGATGGCCCTTGGAGTCCCAAATCTCGTGAAGATACTTCTGTGTAAAAATCTGAGGACTACCTTGGCATTATTTGTCGGAAGAGCTGCCACTTCTACCCATTTCGACACATAATCAAATGCGAGCAAGATGTAGAGGTTACCGCAAGAAGAACCGAATGGTCCCATGAAATCAATCCCCCACGCATCAAAAAATTCTACTTCGAGGATCGTATTCAAGGGCATTTCATTTCTTTTCGAGATGTTCCCCACTCGCTGACATCTATCACACCGCTGGACAAAATTGTATGCATCCTTGAAAATTATCGCCCAGTAAAATCCTGCTTGTAGTACTCTAGCCGCTGTTCTTTCTCCTCCATAGTGACCTCCATACATAGTAAAATGACAATCCTATAAAATCCCCTCGGTCTTGCTATACGGAATACACCTTCTTATCATTTGATCAGAACATTGTTTAAACAAATAAGACTCATCCCATATATACCATTTGACATCATGCAGAAATTTCTTCTTTTGATAACCCACCAAGTCAGAAGGTACCATCTTACTCACCAAATAATTCGCGAAGTCTGCGAACCATGGCACTTCCCCTTTCACCACAAACAACTGCTCATCTGGAAAGGATTCATTGATCATAACTTTATCGTCTGCCTTCCTTTCTGGATTCTTTAATCGCGATAAGTGGTCTGCCACTTGGTTTTCAGTGCCCTTTCTGTCCTTGATTTCCAAATCAAATTCCTGCAGTAATAAAATCCATCTAATCAAATGGGGCTTTGCATCCTGATTTGCCACTAAATGTTAAATCGTCGCGTGATCCGTGTACACAATCACCTTTGTGCCAATCAGATATGCTCGAAATTTATCAAAGGCGTACACCACTGCCAATAACTCTTTCTCTGTGGTGGTGTAGTTCAACTGTGCATCTGTAAGGGTCTTGCTAGCATAATAAATCACATGAAAAATCTTCTCTTTCCTCTACCCCAAAACATCCCCTACAACATAATCACTAGCATCACACATCAGCTCAAATGGCAAATCCCAATCTGGTGCGGTAATCACTGGTGCTGAAGTTAGTTTCCCCTTTAAGTGCTCAAATGTTGACATGCAGGCTTCATCAAAATTAAACTGTTCATCCTTCTCCAATAGACTGCATAGTGGTTTAGTTATCTTGGAGAAGTCCTTGATGAATCTACGGTAGAAACTTGCATGTCCCAAAAAACTGCGAACACCTTTTACTGAAGTAGGTGGTGGCAAATTCTCAATCGTTTCCAGCTTCGCTCTATCCACCTCAAGTCCCTTCTTCGAAACCTTGTGTCCTAGTATGATTCCTTCTTGTACCATGAAATGGCACTTTTCCCAGTTCAGCACTAAGTTCGCTTCAACACATCTCTTCAAAACCATAACCAAATTCTCAAGGCATAAATCAAATGAGTCCCCGAAGACTGAGAAGTCATCCATAAATACTTCAACATTCTGCTCCACCATATCTGAAAATATACCCATCATGCATCTCTGAAAGGTGGCTCGAGCATTGCACAACCCAAAGGACATCCTTCTGAAAGCGAAAGTGTCATATGGACATGTGAAGGTTGTCTTTTCCTGGTCTTCTGGAGCTATCACAATTTGATTGTAGCCCGAATATCCGTCCAGAAGGAAATAGTACTCATGACCATTAATCATCCAACATCCGATCAATGAATGGTAGTGGAAAATGATCTTTCCTCGTAGCCTTGTTGAGCTTATGGTAGTCCATGCAGACTCTCCACCCCGGCCACCGCTCGTGTTGGAATCAACTCATTATTCTCATTAGTCACTGACGGTCCATGCCACTCTTTTTCTAAGACATTAACAATCGGGCTCACCCATGAGTCATTCGAGATCGGATAGATTATGTCGTGATCCACCATTTCATTAGATTTCTTTCTTGACCACTTCTTTTCGTTATCGGATTAAGTCTCCTTTGTTGCAACCGACGGCTTTACTCCCATCTTCCATCGAGATCTTATGCATGCAAAACGAAGGGGTCGATCCTTTGATATCCGCTATGGTCCATCCAATAATAGCCGATTTGAACTCTCAAGCACTTTTCGAGCGCTTTTTCTTCCTGAAAAGATGTTAGTGCAGAAGAAATAATCACAGGTAATTTTGAATCTTTATTTAAAAATGCGTACCTGAGATGTTCTGGAAGTGGTTTTAATTCAAGTTCTGGAGGTGTCTCAAGAGATGGCTTTAATTTTATCGATGACTCTCCAGCTTTCGTCAATGGCTCGATATGTGTTCTGAATTTTCTGAATTATGGAGTGGTATCTAGATATTGCACAAGTTCCTTAAGTTCCTCGTCCTCCAAATCTGAATTTTCAACAATGATACTTCTCAAAGGTTCATAATCCACTAAACTTTGTACTTCATCATTTAGAACCCGATCCACCAAATCAACCCGGAAGCATTCTTCTTCATCTGTTGGGAACTTCATTGCCTTGAAGACGTTAAAAGTAACCTCCTGATCATGTACACGCATAGTGAGTTCCCCTTTCTGCACGTCTATCAAAGTCCTTCCTGTGGCTAAGAATGGTCTCCCCAGTATGATTGGTATACTCTTGTCTTCCTCATAATCTAAGATGATGAAGTCAGCCGGAAAGATAAATTTGCCCACCTTTACCAATACATCTTCAATAAATCCCGGTGGATACGTGATGGATCTGTCAGCTAGCTGCAGTGAAATATTTGTCGGCCTTGGAGCCGGCAATCCCAACTGATTGAATACGGACAAGGGCATCAAATTGATACTTGCCCCAAGATCACATAAACACTTACTGAAACTCATCTTCCTGATCATGCATGGAATTGTGAAACTGCCCGGATCCTTCAGCTTTGGAGGTAATTTGCGCTGAAGCACTGCACTGCATTCCTTTCTCAAGGCCACTGTTCAAACTCGTCTAATCTCCTCTTCCTTGATAATATACCCTTCATGAACTTTACATAACATGGCATCTGTTCCAATGCCTCAGCGAAAGGTATGTAGATCTGCAGCTTTTTAAATACCTCCAAGAACTTGTTGAACTGTTTATCTTCCCTCTGTTTATTCAATCTCTGCGGATACAGAACCTGAGGGTGAACAGGTGGTACTATATTCTTAGGCTTCACACCTGAACCTGCTTTATCCTTCTCACCTCGCTGCGACTCAGATTCCTCTTGATTTCTCCCCCTTTCGCCGACTTCTCCTTCCAGACGTCTGGCATAAGGCCCTCCTCAAGATAACATAATATGCCTTGGCGCCAGCACGACTCTCGATTCTTGCAATGTTTTTCCCAGACCTCAATGTGATCGCTTGACACTGTTCTTTCCCATCTCTTCGTGGATTTGCTTCCAGACATTTTGGCAATGAACCTTGGGGCTCATATTAAAGCATGCTTGCCATTTGCCCCATCCGAGTTTCTAGATTTTTAATAGCCATCGCTTGGCTTTTGATCATCACCTCAGATTTGTCATGTACTTCAACATCATCTCCTCCATTTCTGATTTCTTTTCTTGTGGAGGTGCAGATGGAGTATGATGTTGTTGTTGTTGAGAAAATCCCGGTGGAAACGGTGGTTTTGGTGTAAATCGTATTTGTAGATGACCGCGTGATCAAATTATTGATTCTACCGAAATCGATTCTTACCGATTCCTCGGTTATTTGACCAACTGAAGTTTGGATGATTGCGGTTGTTGGGGTTGTATGTGTTCTGAAACTGTCTTTGATCTTTCCTGTAATTTCCCACATACTGTACCGACTCCGAGTTGATAGCACATTGATCCGTAGAGTGTGACCCTGCACAAATCTCACATACGAAGGCAACTATTTTTGCTTTGCTCTCTGCCAATGAATCAATTTTCTTTGTCATACCGCCATCCGCATTGCGATAACCGAGTAATAAAGATCCACTTCCAACAAACCTGCAACCTTGGGTTGTGGCATCCTAGATGTAGGATTTTGAAAGTCATTTGCTTCCATAGTCTCGATAAGGTTATAGGCCTCTTCATAACTCTTTGCCCATAATGCCCCTCCTGCAGCTGCATTTACAATAGGTCTCGACTGGCATCCCAATCCATTGTAAAACGTGTTGATCACCATCCAATCTGGCATATCATGGTGCAGACTCTTCCTTACACTACAAGAAAAAGGTCTATCTGCGACCAACAATATCAGCGACTACCTTATCCGATCACGATAACAATGAATAATGACCGCTTATCTCGCGACTGCTTAGGATTCTAATCATTATCTAATTTCAAATGATCAGTGTCACGGTTCTTGATCGGTCATTGTATAAATTTCCCCCCAAAAAATTAGTGTGAAACCCTGGCACATTTTCTTTTGCGACTAATCTCTATCGACCACCACAGCGCCATTACTAACACGTCCATCGTCATTAAAAATCAACGATCGCGAGCGGTCACCGGTTAAGTGCTGTTGATTCTCTTAAACATTTACTGTACTCAAAGCGTTCGGTTAAGCTCGATTCAAACCAAAAGAAAAAGAAAGAGGCTGACAGAGAAGAGGTAGTAGAGGAGAGAAGGGGAGAAGAGAAGAGGGAGGCCCACTTGGTTCTGTCTGTTCATTCTTCTTCAAATTAGAGACTAATTTTAGAGGTAAGAGCTACTTTTTAAGTTCTTCTTCTTTAATTTTTTTGGTTGTTTGTTATATTTGTTCGTTCATCTCCAAATCAGTATGTTTGCTACGAATTTGTGTTTTAAGAGTTAATTTATTGCAAAGAGTTAAATGAATGAATATGACTAGCATGCTTAAATAAGTATGTTATTGTTTGCTACGAATTTGTTCGATTTATTGAAGAAAATTTGCAAACTGGGTCTGATAATAATGGAGGCAAATTTTATTTTTTTTGGGTGTGTGATAATTGTTGGAAGAAATTACTTGAGTTTAGTCTGTTGAAATTGTTGGAAGAAGAGGGGGCTGTTAATTTTCCTCCATTTCTCTTACTTTTTTGGCTGTCAAGTATACTTGGATTTTGGGCAGGTTGGGAAGAATGCATTCTTGTAACAAACTGGGCCTTGCACAGAAATCAAATGAACATAAAACTAATGCCCATATTTATCGTTCTAAAAAAAAGAAAAAAAGAGCCCATATTTATACACACAAAATTGTCTGAAAGTTGTTGGAAACTAGGACACTTATATTTGTAAGCTAGATTTTATTTTCTTTTTTCATGTTTTATTACAACTTCTTCAGAGGTCTTATCTCTAAGCACAATAAGGATTACTGACTTTAGACTTCTTCTCGAAGTTCAATCCAACACAAAGATGATGATAGGACCTATATCTACATTGAACATGACCTTAATAAGCGGTATTCACCATGAGCACTAGCTTCAAAGGCTTCTTCGACCTCCTTCTGCGGGAGAAATCCAAATCTATGGGTTATTAGAGGCTTCACGTCAATCTTACCACTTGTGAGAAACTTGAGGCACAGAGGGCCATGTGTTCTTGTAATGGAAGATGCCTACCACATCGACCTCCCCGAATTTATTCAGGCAATGTATAATCACTATCAAGAATACTTCAAAAACTAAAAAGAAAGAAGGAACTAGTAATTGATTAACATCGATTAACACATCAAACATCGATTATAAGTAACTAAAAACTCATAATTGCTATAACATGAGTTCAAATACATAAAACTTAAATAGGTACTTTAAGTTTGCCATTACAAATAGGGGAAATATATATTTTGTGATTTTGGCTTCATTCCAGATTTATATGGCTGTGTCTGATTCTGGGGATATATATATTTTGGTATTTTTTATATTTCTCTTGGTTTGTGTTTTGGGTGCTTAGAAATGACCATATATGCATGTCATCGTGCATGTGGTTAGTCCATATTATAGGGGAGACTATGGTGAATTTTTTTTATTTGTCGGGTAGTTGCGAACATTTATAATATTAACGAGCTCTTTATGTTGTGGGAGATTAACTTTACCATTGATACTGTTGAACTACTCGGTAGTAAAAGTACGATGTACGCATGGTTGCATAAGAGCTATACCTGGTATTGATTATTAATGCTTATATGAGAAGTCACTCGGTTTGATTCAATTATTATCGATATTTTATATATTATTAAAGTCAATAATTGAGATGATTAAGTTGTTAATATTATTATTTGCATTATTAACGATGTCTAGAAGTTCTGCCAAGGAGAGGTTTGGTCACCTAATTGCGCGCCAATAGGGAGAAATCCTTATGGAAAGCCCCTCTTTCCGGGAACGACACAGTCGATTAATAGTGTGAATAATAATAATGATGATGACGTTTTGTGTTATTCGTATTATTAACGTAATAAAACATAAAACTTTTATATAAAATAAATACTTTTATAAAGTTATTCGCTTTAGTAGGCTAATAAAAAAAAATTTATATAAAATGTAATACTTTTATAAAGTTATCTATTTTATTAGACAATAATTAAAATATATTATATTTTATTATGTATAGTGTTTGCATAGTGCTTGCATAATAAATCTTTTTAAAAGTTATTCGTTTGATTAGATTATAAATAGAATATATTATATTTTATTTAAAAGATTTTGCTTTAAATATGGACCATTCGATTAAAGTAAATCAATATGGACCGTTCATGGATTGGTTACTATTCATTCCATTCTTCTATAAATAGAAGCTCATTCCTTCATTATTTCTTACGAATTCACTGAAACTCTAGAGAGAGAAACTATAGAGAGAAAAAGAAAAGTATTCTACTACTTCACTACTCTCGATATCAAGTTTCTTTTTACTAGTAGGGGTATTATTTCTTTTGTATTCATGAAGAGAACTTCTATTATTCCACCTTTAATATTCTCATTGGAATAACTCAGATACGCTGGGCTACCCTATACTTGGTGAAATTCTTCTGTATTCCATTCTTTATTATTCTATTGGAATATCCTCGTGCAGTGTTTTACGCCTTACTCGGTTCCGCCTCTTTATTATTCTGTTGGAACATCTTGTTGGTATGAATTTCACCTGACCTGGTTCCGTCATTTAGTATTCTGTTGGAATAACCTGTCTATGCGAAGTACCGCATGCATTGTGATTTCTGTTGTATTCCATTCTTTATTATTCTATTGGAATATCATGTCGGTGCGTATTACGCTTTAATCGGTTCTTGTTATTTATTATTACGATGGAATAACTGCCTCATGCGCGGGCACCGCATGCATGGTGATTTCTTTTGTTATTCCATTCTTTATTATACTCAGTTGGTTAAAGTTTTGACTTCTACACTCCATGAAATTAGTGAAATATTCTTGATATTTGCCCTTCATCCATTATCTTTTCATGGAAATATTCTTCTGAGCATTCTTGAATTTTACTTTACAAAGAAGTATCATGTTGGCAATTTGGACGTTATTAGTTCCTGAATAAATTAATTCTTGAACTTGTTTTATTGAATTCTTATATCATTGTCATCATCCTCATGTTTATATTATTTTTGAAAGTCATCTGTGGCCTGTAGTGCATAGATGGACTTGGTATGATTATGACCGTGGATTATTCTTTGTAATCATGACCGTAATGTTACAAATGATGTGGTAAAAGTCCTCATTGGCCCGAAGTGCATTGATGGTCAGCTGTTGGCGTGATCATGACCATTGATGAATACACAAATATCATTGGCCTGTAGTGCATGGATAATTTGTGGTCGTGACCCTAATGAATATCCTTGACCGTAGTAGTGCGGGGATGATGTGGATTATTTATTGTCGAGTCTCAAATGATAAAAGTGATGAAAACCTTTTTAAATCATAAAAGATAGTAAATTTTATTCTCTACTTGACTCTTTTAATGGATTGCATGTTCCGCTGCAGTTAACCTTGATGTCTATTGTATTTTATCGCTTTAACATTTGTTGAGGACTAATGATAATTTATTCTCGCATTATCTTAGTCATAAAATTTCTTCTTTGGCTAGTTGAGCTCACCCTTTCTTTCACTTTTTCTCTTCGTGAAATGAGAACGTGGCAAGGACTAGTCGGGGAACTGAGTGATGGTCCGAGATGGTGTCTTAGTAGTCCTCACTATTCTGTTAAATAGTGTGATAATAAATGTAATGAGGACTAAATTGAGTGTGGATATTGTCTAAATGACAATATTTGTATTAAAACTTACATCATGTATTTTGTCGTATTTTACACGACTATTGTATAATCAAGTTGTATTTGAATTTAGTACCATGTATTTGGTGACTCAAGATGGGTGATGTATACCTATTTTGGGGGTGTCATAGTTGGTATCAAAGCTTAGGGATATGATCCTTGGCTGAGATGTGATATAAGAACTAGGAGGGGAGAGACAGGGAATTCCTTCGCTAGTATGACCTACCTAAGTTTATTTGGTATTTAATTGGTCGGTCAAAGTATAGGGATAATATATGATATATTAATTAACCCTTGTTTTGTGGCAGTATTTGAAAATGGCATCCGAGAATGTTGAGAACATCAATGGAGCCACAGAGACCGCTGAGTCTCCACAGATCAAGAATCGTGATAATGTGCATCAGGAAGGCGACAATCCTAATACAAACAACCCTGACCAAATGATGAATGATGGAATGTTCCGAGGCTTCATGCAATTCATGCAACATCAGGCGAGAACGGCTCCTATCCAAAATGCAGGTGGAAACATTGGCAATTCTCGGACGGTCACCGCCAAAGCAACAGTCAAGGAGCTGGGACCACCGGAGTTTTTTTGAGAGCCAAACCACTTAAGGCGGAGACATGGATAAAGCAGATCAACAAGATATTTGATGTCTTGGGTTGCTCAGGAGCAAAAGGTTCCTTTTGCCACTTTTATGTTGCGGGGTAGAGGCATTCTTGGTGGGAATCAGAAGCGTACTCAACTCGCCCGCCAAAGATGTCTTGGGAGCGCCCAAGAACTGCTCAAAATAAGTACTTTTTCAAAAGTATTCGTCACATGAAAGAGGTAGAGTTCATTAAACTGGAACAAAACAACATGACCGTGTCACAAGATCTGAAGCCAAGTTTGCCGAAATTGTCTCGGTTTAGGCCCCATTTGGTTGATAATGAGGAGAGAATGACGCAAATGTTTCTAAGAGGTTGGAAACCGTAGATACGTCAATATCTTATCTCTCATAAACCGTGTTTCTATTCGTATGTTGTTAATAGGGCTCGATTATTGGAGCGCGATAATGAGTCAACCCAACCAAAAGAGAGCAAATGTAACAAAATGATAATATCAGTGATAACAGTCATCGAAGCGGTGACAATAAGCGTGGAGGGAATCAACATGCCAGAAATGGTAACCACTTCGATGGTAATCATGGCCAAAACAATAAGAATGGACATCAGCACCTGTCGTTAAGGAAGGAGAACGACCACCTATCATATGCTTCAAATGTGGAGGGAGGGACACATCACCAAACCGCGATGCCCTCCAAAGCATGTTACAATTGTGGAAGAGAAGACACCGGCCCGATTTTGTCGCAGAAAGACAAGTCCAAATTGGGATGGAGGCAAAGAAAGGCCAGTCCCTGCATAAGACAAAACCAGTTGTTTAAGGGAGAGCGTTTGTCGTGACCTCCCGTAGCAAGGAACCTAAACGAGGTCATCACGGGTAAGCTTATCATAAATTCTAGTGAAGTATATACCTTATTTGATACCGGTTCTACCCATTCTTTATTTCTCCTACTTACGCTCAACGCTTAAATTTGACTCGAGAGAAATTAGACTTTGACTTATCTATTGAAACTCATTTGGGAGAAACCTTCATTACATCCAATCGCTTATAAGTCTTGTTTGGTTCAAATCGGGTACCCTCACATTACCTTCGTCAATCTTATTTCATTGAAAATACTTGCATTTGACGTAATTCTAGGATTGATTAGTTAACTACTCATCATGTAAAAATTGATTGTTTTCGTAAGGTTGTTAGCTTTCATATTCCTAATCAACCTATTATGCTAATTCAAGCAACCAAACCATTAAAATCAATCATTTGTCATCTCAAGCCATAAAGCTATTCATTTATTGAAAAACGAATGTCAAGCTTTCTTAGCTCATGATAATGGATCTAAATAAAAATACGCCGCTTTTGATGATATTTCTATTGTTAATGAATTTCCCGACGTATTCCACGAAGAACTTCCAGCCTACCCCAGAGCATGAAATTGAATTTTGTATCGACCTTGAACTCCGGTAGAAAACCTATTTCCAAAGCCCCATATCGAATGGCTCCTATTGAACTTCAAGAGTTAAAGACCCAATCGCAGGAATTGTTAGACATCGACTTTATTCGCCCCTAGTACTTCTCCTTGGGGTGCTCCTCGTTCTATTCGTGAAGAAGAAAGATGGGAGTATGCAACTTTGTATTGATTATCGGAGTCAATCATGCCACCATCAAAAATAAATACCCATTGCCACGTATTGATGACCGTTTGACCAGCCATAAGGCGCCAAATTCTTTTCAAAGATTGATCTTCGCCCGTGATATCACCAATTGAAGATTAGAACCGATGACATTCCAAAGACGGCTTTCAGAACTCGGTATGGGCAGTATGAATTCCTAGTCATGTCTTTTGGATTGATTAATGCTCCTGCTGCCTTCATGGATATGATGAACCGAGTATTCAAGGAATATTTGGATCACTTTGGGGTCGTCTTTATTGATGACATCCTTATTTATTCCAAAAGTCGTGAAGATCATGAACAACACTTGAGGCTGATACTCCAAAAGCTTCGTGAATATAAGCTTTATGCCAAGTTGAAGAAATATGAGTTCTGGCTTGAGGAAGTAGCATTCCTTGGGCACGTGGTATCAAGTTATGGAATATCTGTTGACCCGACAAAGATTGAAGCCATTCAAAGCTGGGAGCAACCTAAATCGTGGATCAAGACGTAGCTTTCTCGGCTTAGCTGGTTATTATCGGAGATTCGTAGAAGGGTTTTCTCGAATCGCTACTCCCTTAACTCAGCTGACTCGAAAAGATACAAAATTCGGTTGAAACGAGGAATGTGAGAAGAGTTTTCAAGAACTCAAAAGAAGACTCATTTCAGCACCTGTTCTGACAATACCATCTGTCTTGGAGGGATTTGTCATCTACAGTGATGCTTCAGACAAGGGGTTAAGATGTGTTCTCATGCAACATGGGAAAGTCATAGCTTATGCCTCTCGACAACTCAAAGAATATGAGAGGAATTATCCTACTCATGATGTAGAGTTGGCAGTTGTTGTCTTCGCACTTAAAATTTGGAGGCATTACTTATATGGGGAGAAAGTGAAGATCTTTACGGATCATAAAAGCCTCAAATATTTCTTCACTCAAAAGGAACTCAACATGTGACAGCGATATTGGCTTGAACTGTTGAAAGATTATGATTATACCATCTAATACCATCCTGGAAAAGTAAACATGGTAGCTGACACATTGAGTAGAAGATCATATGCGGGTACAAGTGCGATATTGTCAATGCAAAGGCCCATCTTGTATGACTTACAAAGGATGGAGATAGAATTAAAGACTCCAGGGACCCATGTGATGATGGAGAATATACGAATAGAACCGACTTTAATCGATAAAGTTAAAGCTGCTCAAGCTACAGACCTGGAGCTGATGCATATGAGGAAGAAAGTACAAGAAGGTCTTATCGCCGAAAGCAAGAATCGATGAAGAAGGAATACTTGAGTCAACTCCGCATTTTGTGTTCATAACGACTTTCCGATTTAAAGTATAAAATCATGATGGAGGCGCATAACACACCGCTTATAATCCATCTCGGGAGTACCAAAATGTATCGTGATCTTCGTTATACATTTTGGTGGAGCAATATGAAGAGAGAGATAAGCATTGCTTATCTCAAGGTGTCTAACTTGTCAACGAGTCAAAGCGAGCATCAAGTACCAAAAGGTCCATCAGAACCACTTGAAATTCCGTAGAATGGAAGTGGGAGCACATTACTATGGATTTCAAGCATCGGTCTTCCCAAGGTTTCTCAAGGCATAAATGCAATTTGGGTCATTGTTGATAGATTGACCAAGTCTCGCTTTCATTTCTTACCAATACGAGAAACTTATGCACTTGAACGCGTCTTGCTCAGATGTGTGTAGGGTTTCGACACGAAACGCATTACAATGAAAATAGAACAATTTAAAGCAATTTCCGAAACCCTAAATAGGATCCATGCGAAAATAATTAATTCAATGGTTAGAAATTATACCGAATATGAAAATGCTTCTGAAATTGATGTGCTCGAATCTCCAACGCAATCCAAACAAATCGCGCCTCTATGGTATCCACACGAACGCCTCATGAACCATCGCATTTATCTGCGATGAAGAAATGGAATCAAGACTAGCCACCAAAAGGAATGGATTTTAGAACTGTTTCTCTTTAGTCTCTCTCTAAGAGAGGCTAGGGTTATGATGTTATGGTATAACCCTAAGTGGTTACTATATCATATATATAGTAGTTAAACAGGGGATTAATCAAAACCTAATTTCATAAAATCTGAATTTATATATATATATATATATATATATATATATATATAATTAAGTCTTACTTAATTAATATACATATATACAATTATCCTTTTAATTTAAATTAAGTGATTTAAATACTATTAATCATATTAATATATTTAAATCCTTAAAATTTAAATTAATTCCATTTTAAATTATGTTCTATGTGTGTGACCCTATAGGTTATTATTACGTTGGCAATAATTTTAAAATCATATTATAAAATTATAAACAGTGAGCGACATCTAGTAATGCATCACTGCTACCCAAGTAATAATAAGATCGATGTTTCGATGCAACCTTTTCATGACCAATGTTTCAATGCAATTTAATCCTTTTAACCTTAATATCCTAGATTAAACTCGAGTCATGGAATGTGTCATACTCTTCATAATTTAATCTGAGTTTTCTTGATCAATGAGTAGACTATATGAAACAAATCACTATTTGAGCATGGCCATGCATTTCATAGTCCTACTCAATCAAAAGGCATATGGATATCACCCCTAATATATAGGAGGGTTAAATTCCATCTAGATCACTCATATTCCTCACACGATTCAGGATGTACCCAATAATCACCTTTATAGTCCACCCTATTAAAGGTGACATTTGATGATATCAAAGTACATAAATTCCCGTGTAGTAATATAGTGATTTCAGGTTGGAGGACCATTACATCATTATCACTATGAGAATTTCTAATGACACTTCGCATATAATGCTCCACATAGAATTCTCATAAGTGGTCCGTCCAAAGACATCGTTTCAACATGTACCTATGCATCGACTTAATATCTCATATATTTATGACCAATGAGATTTGGTCATCAATCGATCCATATACTAGCCTCAATGCATCAATGTTGTCCCATCAACAATGATACTCGATTAGGGACATTTAAGAACAATGATACTAATTGTAATTATATAATCTCATGTTCAAGTCACATACTTGAAACCATATAATTTGTATCACTATTCTAAGGAATTTTATTATGTTAACAATTATATAACGCAAAAATAAAACCATAATAAAATCATTCATTTATTCAATCAAATATAATATCAAAACGCGTTAAGCAATTATATCAAATAATTGGCCTCTAGGGCATAAACTCTAACAGCCTCCCACTTGCACTAGAGCCAATCACTCATGTATCTAATACCCATGGAACTAGTGTGACCATCGTGTTTCCTTTGCGCGACAAAGCCTTGGTCGAATGGATCTCAAGAACATTATCATCACCAGCACTCTTCCTATATGTACATCTCCTCTATCAATGATTTCACGGATGAGATGGTACAAACTAAGTATATGCTTGGATCGTTGGTGAGATCTCGGTTCCTTAGCTCAGTGCAATGGCTCTATTGTTATCACAAGATAGCTTAACCGGGATCAACAATGGTTGAACAACACCTAGTTCGTTGATGAACTTTTTAATCCATACAAACATCCTCGGCAAGCACTAGAAGCAACAATATACTCAAACACATTTGTAGAATCGCCATCGCTCTTGCTTGAACTCTTCCATTCCTAATGACACCACCACCATTAAGGCAAAATACAAAACTCGACTAAGACTTATAATCATCATTATCAGTCTGAAAACTAGCATATGTGTAACCCTTTACTGCTAGTTCATCTTCACCTCCATATACCAAGAATGAATCCTTAGTCCTTTTAAGGTACTTGAGGATATTCTTGACTTCTGTCCAGTGACCTTCATCTGGATTCAACTGGTATCTGCTCGTCATGCACAAAGCATACGAGACTTCTGGACGAGTACATATCATTGCATACATGATAGATCAAATTGCCGAAGCATAAGGGATCTTTCTCATATGCTCCTCATCATCTTGTGATTTAGGACATTGGGCCTTAGAGATCTTTACACCATGAGTCATGGATAAATGTCCTCTTTTGCCTCTTGCATCTTTGAACTGCTTTCAAAGACTTTATCAATATATGTACTCGACTTAGGTAGATCATTTTTCTCGATCTATCTCGATAGATCTTGATACCTAAAATGTAAATCAGATCGCCTAAATCTTCATGGAGAAACATTTTCCTAACCATGTTTTTACAAACCTATAATGAAGGAATGTCATTTCCAATAATTAATATGTTGTCAACATATAATATCAGGAATACAATGTGACTCCCACTAACCTTCTTATATACACAAGGTTCATCTTCATTTTTAATAAAGCCAAACTCTTTGACTGCTTCATCAAATCAAAGATTCCAACTCCGAGAGGCTTGCTTCAATCCATAAATGGATCATTGCAGTACTTACATACCTTTCCAAAGATCCTTTGGGCGACAAAACCCTCGTGTTGTGTCATGTACACATCCTCGAGGAGATTTCCATTAAGGAAAGTAGTTTTGACATCCATCTCGCCAGATTTCGTAATCATAAAAAAGTCGCAATAAGCAAGTAAGATCCTGATGGATTTAACCATTGCCATCTTTGGAGAAGGTCTCATCATAGTCAACACCTTGAACTTATTTGAAACCTTTTGCTACCAAATACCCTTTATAGGATTGTACATTACCCATTCATGCCGGTTTTTTCTTGAAATCCCACTTGCACCTTATTGGTTTTACTCTTCTTTCTGTGGATCAACCAAAGTCCATACTTGGTTAGTATACATGGAGTCCATTTTAGATCTCATGGCCTCTAGCCATCTCTCAGAATCTGGTCCATTCATAGCTTCTTGGTAGGAAGCAGGCTCATCCTGATCTATGAGCATCACATCACCGTTTTGAGTCACAAGATATCCATAATATCTCTCGGGCTCTTGGCGTGTCCTACCAGATCTACGAATTCCTTGTGTAATTTGAGCAAGTTCACTTTCCATAACATCTTGTGGTTCCTGCTCACGTTCCAACTCAGGTTCAATGATATTCTGTGGTTCTCGAATTTCTTCGAGTTCTACTTTTCTACCACTGTTTCCTTTAGAGACAAATTCTCTTTCTAGAAAAATACCAGTTCGAGCAACAAACACTTTGTTCTCAGAAGGTTTGTAGAAATAATACCCTTTTTGTTTCTTTTGGGTATCCCACAAAATTACATTTGTCAGATTTGGGTTCGAAGCTTGTCGTAATCCGCACGCTTTACAAACGCCTCAAGAACCCCAAATCTTCGTGAACGACACACTGGGACGCTTCCCACCCCACATCTCATATGGTGTCTTCTCCGAACCGCCTTTGTAGGAACACGGTTAAGTGTGAATGCAAATTGCCTCTGTGGCATGACCCCGTGCTTATTGGAAGATCTTCATGACTCATCATTGATCGTACCATATCCAACAAGGTTCGATTGCTCCTCTCAGACACACAATTCCATTGTGGTGTTCCAGGTGGAGTGAGCTGTGATATAATACTACACTCCTTTAGAAGGTCATCAAAGTCTTGGCTTAAGTATTCACCTCCTCGATCGGATCGAAGGGCTTTTATGCTTTTGCCAAATTAGTTTTGAACTTCATTCTTGAATTCCTTGAACTTTTCAAAGGATTCGAATTTGTGTCTCATAAGATACACATATCCATATCTACTGAAGTCGTCAATAAATGTAATGAAGTAATAAAACCTACCTCTTGCTAACGAACTCATGGGTCCATATACATCACTATGTATAAGTCCCAAAATATCTCTAGCCCGTTCACTGTGTCCAGTAAAAAGGGCTTTAGTCATCAAATAAACAAGATTCACATTTTTCATATGATTCAAAATCAAATGAATCCAAAAATCCATCTTTATGGAGTTTTGATATGCGTTTCTCATTTATATAGCCCAAACGACAGTGCCAGAGATATGTCGGATTTGAATCATTTGATTTAAATTGTTTTGTATTTGTGTTATAGATAGGCATTTCCAAATCAAGAATATAAAGACCATTAAACAATTGTGCAACACCATAACATATATCATTTAAGTAAAACGAACAACGGTTGTTCTTTATTATAAATGAAAAACCTTTCTTGTCCAAACAAGAAACAGAAATAATGATTTTGCTTATAACAGGCACAAAATAACAATCTTCTAATTCTAAAACTAGCCTAGAGGGCAAAGATAAATGATAAGTTCTTACGGCCAGTGCAGCAACTCTTGCTCCATTCCCAACACGTAGGTCAACCCCTCCTTTTGCCAAAGTCCTACTCCTTTGGAGTTTCTGTACATTAACACAAATGTGAGAACCACATCCAGTATCTAATACCCATGATGTAGAAGTAGACAAGTTGACTTCTATAACATATATACCTGAATCGGAAGTCATACTTCCTTTCCTTTTCTTCACTTCTTCCAAATAAGCAAGACAATTCCTCTTCCAGTGTCCAGGTTTTCCACAGAAGTGACAATCACCTTCTTTAGCCACCTCACCTTTAGGTTTTAAAGCCTGTTTGGTTTTGGGATTAGGTTTAGCACCAGATTTAGATCCTATCTTCTTCTTGGCTTTCCATTTTCCTTTAGCATTTCCCTTTTGCACCATCATTATAGGAGCGGGTCCTGCCTTTTTCATGTTGTTCTCGGCAGTTCTTAACATGCTCAACAACTCAGTAAGGGGTTTCATAATTTTATTCCTAAGATAATTCATGACAAATTGAGAATAGCTGCTGTTCAGGGATTGCAAAACAAGATCTGTTTGGCACTCCAGAGTGATTGGAAAACCCAACCTATCAAGGTACTCAATATACCCAATCATTTTTAGCACATGTGGACCAACTGGATCACGTTCACCCATTTTACAGTGATACAATGCCTTGCTTGTATCATACATCTCCTGTCGAGCATGCCCTTCAAACAATTTCTTGAGATGCTCGATTATTTCATAAGCATCCATCAACTCATGTTGCTTCTGAAGCTCAGCGTTCATGGTTGCTAGCATGAGACAACTCACGTCCAGAGCATCATCTTGATGCTTCTTGTAAGCATTATGTTCCGCACATGGTGCAGTATCAGCTGGTGCTGCAGGAATGGGCTTTTCAATGACATATAGCTTGCGCTCTTGTTTGAGGACAATCCTCAAGTTCCTATGCCAGTCAAGGAAATTAATTCCACTCAGCTTGTCCTTCTCAAGGACTGATCGTAGTGAAAGACTATTTGTATTGTTGTTGTTTGTCATTGATATCTACAATTTATAAGTGCAAAAAAAATAATAAGTCAAATTGTAGAGTTGATATTATGTAATTGATAATAGTACATTCAAAATATACCTCCCACTATTTTATTCAAATTAATAGCCCTCACCATTAATTCAGAAAGCATTTTTCAATTAAATCTTTCTAGTGAGCCAAGATCCATATTTCATTATGCCCTAAGTTAGCTTTGGCTAATCTCTTAAAACACAATTATTTAGGTAGACAACCCTTTTGTCAATTATATCATATATAACTCCTGGATAGTTTGGTAAACAACAATTATTTCTAGTCCATCTAATGGTACCTACCAAACTCTATGCCTCTAAGTCCACAATCCTATTGAGATAACTTAGTTAAGTCAGCCCAATGATTTTAATATGGATATCACAATTATCCTATCGCATCTTACCTAGATAAATAGGGTACTTTGCTTTGGTAAACCTACATCTATTGATCAAGGTCTTGATGAGTGTTATTCATTGGATGGCATCTGATTAGACATAATAATTTAATGAGGGATTTTATTAATAAATTTAGATCTCACCAATTTTAATCTTATTAAGCATGCACATTATTTATCATATCATATCCCATACAAGCATAAATAAAGTGCAAAATTAAATGTGTCACAGTTATGGCCCAATCCACTGTCAATCTTTTCAAGCTAATGAAAGATTGAAGGTCAATCTAAGGTGGTAAAAGATCTTAAAATAAATAGCTTCCTTGGATCTTCCTCAAGAATGTGTCTCATCTCCATCATCATCTTTCCATCGTGTCCTTCATCTTTTCATCTTCATCGATTACAGATTATTACATGACATAAAGAAACCTCGAGTTACATTCGAAGGAATTTAGATGAGAAGAGAATTTTATATTAGAATTTATAGAAAGGCACGACATGCAAGCCGTATTTCAAAACCAAAACCACTAACCTATGGGTCAAAAGGCCATAACTGTGCACCATGCATATCACAATAAGCATATAACAGTTTATATAAAATTAAAAAATATATATATATATAACAAATTGGGGCCACGACCATCGTGCGCTACGACGGGGGGGGTCTCCCCCCCTAGCGGTGGTTGCATAGTAGCACACAGTATTGATTATTAATACTTATGTGAGAAGTCACTCAGTTTGATTCAATTATTGTCGATATTTTATATGTTATTAAATCAATAATTGAAATGACAAAGTTGTTAATATTATTATTTGGATTATTAACGATGTCTAGAAGTTTTGCCAATGAGAGGTTTGGTCACCTAATTGCGCGCCAATAAGGAGAAATCCTTATTGGAAAGCCCCCTCTTTCCTGGGAACAACCTGGTCGATTAATAGTGTGAATAATAATAATGATGATGACGTTTTGTTTTATTCGTATTATTAACGTAATAAAACATAAAAACTTTTATATAAAATAAATACTTTTATAAAGTTATTCGTTTTAGTAGGCTAATAGTAAAATCTTTTTATATAAAACAGAATACTTTTATAAAGTTATCTGTTTTATTAGACAATAATTAGAATATATTATATTTTATTATGCATAGTGTTTGCATAGTGCTTGTATAGTATTTGCATAGTAAAATCTTTTTAAAAGTTATTCGTTTTATTAGATTATAAATAGAATATATTATATTTTATTTAAAAGATTTTACTTTAAATATGGACCATCCGATTAAAGTAAATCAATATGGACCGTTCATGGATTGGTTACTATTCATTCCATTCTTCTATAAATAGAAGCTCATTCCTTCATTATTTCTTACGAATTCAATTGAAACTCTGAGAGAGAAACTATAGAGAGAAAGAAGAAAAGTATTCTCGCTACTTCACTTCTCCGATATATCAAGTTTCTTTTTACTAGTAGGGCTATTATTTCTTTTGTATTCATGAAGAAAACTTCTACTATTCCATCTTTATTATTCTCATTGGAATAACTCAGATACGCCAAGTTACCCTATACTTGGTGAAATTCTTCTGTATTCCATTCTTTATTATTCTGTTGGAATATCCTGTCTGTGCTTTTACGCTGTGGGACTGATTTCGCCTTTTATTATTCTCGTTAGAATATCATGTTCATGCTTTCTGTGGGACCTAGTTCCGCCTTTATTATTATTCATTGGAACATCCTGTTGGTGTGAATTTTACCCCATCTTCGCCCGTCATTTAGTATTCTCGTTGAATAACTTATCTATGTAAATCCGCATGCATTGTGATTTCTGTTGTATTCCATTCTTTATTATTCTGTTGGAATATCATGCTTGGGCGTATTACTGACCGGTTCCATTATTTATTATTACGATGGAATAACTCTCATCTGCGAAGTACCGCATGCATGGTGATTTCTTTTGTTATTCCATTCTTTATTATACTCATTTAAGTTAAAGTTTTGACTTCTACACTCCATGAAATTAGTGGAATATTCTTGATATTTGCGCTTCATCCAAAGATCTTTTCATGGAAATATTCTTCCGAGCATTCTTGAATTTTACTTTACAAAGAAGTATCATGTCGATAATTTGACGTTATTAGTTCTCGAATAAATTAATTCTTGAACTTGTTTTATTGAATTCTTATATCATTGTCATCATCCTCATGTTTATATTATTTTGAAAGTCATCTCGTGGCCTGTAGTGCGTAGATGGACTTGGTATAATTATGACCGTGGATTATTCTATGTAATCATGACCGTAATGTTACAAATGATGTAGTAAAAGTCCTCATTGGCCCAAGTGCATTGATGGATGAGTTGTTGGCATGATCATGACCATTGATGAATACACAAATATCCTTGGCCCGTAGTGCATGGATAATTTGTGGTCGTGACCCTAATGAATATCCTTGGTCGTAGTGCAGGGATGATGTGGATTATTTATTAAGCTGAGTTTCAGCGATAAAAGTGATGAAAAACCTTTTTAAATCATAAAAGATAGTAGATTTTATTCTCTACTTGACTCTTTTAATGGATTGCATGTTCTGCTACAGTTAAACTTGATGTCTATTGTATTTTATCAGTTTAACACTGTTGAGGACTAATGATAATTTATTCTCGCATTATCTTAGTCATAATATTTCTTCTTTGGGCTAGTTGAGCTCACCATTTCTTTCACCGTTCTCTTCGTAAAATGAGAACGTAATGGACTGGGCTAATGGGAACGGAGTAATGGTCCGAGATGGTGTCTTAGTAGTCCTCACTATTCTGTTAAATAGTTTGATAATAAATGTAATGAGGACTAAATTGAGTGTGGATATTGTCTAGATGACAATATTTGTATTAAAACTCACAGCATGTATTTTGTCATATTTTACACGACTGTTGTATAATCAAGTTGTATTTGAATTTAGTACCATGTATTTGGCAAATCAAGATGGGTGATGTATACCTATTTTGGGGGTGTCACAGGTGCTACAGCAGAATTTAGAGCTGGTTGCCAAGTATTTCTAGATTATGCGTATAGTCACCCGGAATGTCTTAATGGTTAGAACAAGATAAGATGTCCTTATTTGAAGGGTAAGAATGTAAATTATATGGACAGAGATATAGTAAACTATCATTTACTTGTTTCTGGGTTCACGAACAATTACGAAGAATGTTGGTGGGCACATGGGCAGAGAAGAGATAGTGGCAATGCACAAGTACATAATCCAGCAAAGAATACCCATCGTATGAATGACATGGTTCATGATATTGCGGTAGGATTTTTGATTGGGAACAAGGCAGAGAAGCAACCTATGAATTCTGATGCCAAAGTATTCTTTAAGTTGTTAGACGAGGGTAGCGAACCATTGTGGCATGTTTACACGAAGCACACTACATTGTCTGCAGTGGCGACATTACTTAACATCAAAGCTGATCACAACATGAGCCATGAGTGTTTTGAGTCACTCTTGAGGGCCATTAAGAGTATGTTGCCTGTCGGTGAAAAATTGCCCGATAACTACTACTATTGTAAAAAAATGGTGAAGAAGTTGGGTCTTGGATATCAAAAAATTGATGCATGTCCGAACGATTGCTTGTTATTTTATAAGGAAAATGAATGAGAAGACAAAGTGCACGCTTTGCGCCATGATCGATTTAAGCCTAATAAAGAGGTGTGACTACTAAAAAGACTTAATATACCTTTTAAGATTTTAAGGTATTTTCCAATTACATCTCGGCTCAAAAGATTGTACATGTCTTCAAGAACAGCTGAACATATGACTTGGCATGCGAAATCTCCAACCAAAGATGGAGAACTGAACCATCCCGCAGATGGGCAGGCTTGGAAAGATTTCAACTTAGCATATCCGGGGTTTGCATTGGAACCTAGAAATGTGAGGCTTGGATTGTCCACTGATGGTTTCAACCCGTTCGGCCACTCAGTTGTTCCGTACTCCTGCTGGCCTGTGATTGTTACTCCGTATAACTTGCCTCCTTGGATGTGTATGAAACAACCGTACTTGTTTCTTTCACTCGTGATTCCTGGTCCCAAGAGTCCTGGAAAGAAGCTAGATGTTTACTTGAGACCTCTTATGGACGAGTTGAAGGTATTGTGGGAGGATGGAGTACAGACTTAGGATGTTTCCACGAAAACAAATTTCAACCTTAGGGCAGCGGTTATGTGGACCATAAGTGACTTTCCTACTTATGGTATGTTATCTGGATGGAGTACACACGGGAAGTTGGCTTGTCCATATTGTATGGGTCATACAAAGTCTTTCAATCTATCAAATGGTCGAAAGCCATGCTGGTTTGATTGTCATCGCTGCGTTTCTTCTTGGGTAGATCACCCGCTTTTGAAGAAATAGAGAACACTTCAGAGAAGGAAAGTAGATCATGATATGCCAAAGACATGCTGATCGCTTTGGGACAGAGATGTAAATCGTGTGATGAGATTACCGGTCATCCCATTCGGTAAGATTGCCTCTGACATCATGATGGGTTTGGCGTGTCTCATAATTGGGTTCGGAGAAGTATCTTTTGGGAACTGCCTTATTGGTTTATAAATTTGATTCGCCATAATCTAGACGTGATGCATATTGAGAAGAATGTGTTTGACAATGTGTTTAACACCGTGATGGGTGTTGCGGGCAAGACAAAAGATAATGATAAGGCACGGTTGGACATGAAAGATATTTGTAAGTGTCCTGGATTAGAACTTTATGAAACTACTAATGGTAAGATGGTCAAACCGCATGCAAGGTACACATTGTCCAAAACGCAGGTTGAAGATGTGTGCACATGGATAAAACATTGCAAGATGTGTTACAGGTGGGAAATTGCAAGGGATGAAAAGTCATGACTGTCATGTGTTCATGGAGAGACTCATGCTTATAGCATTTCGGGACTTGCTTGATAAACCAATATGGGATGCTTTGGTCGATCTTAGTCGCTTTCTTCCGTAGATATATGTTCAAAAATGTTAAATGAAAAGGACATGTCTATACTTGAGAAGAACATCATTGAGATCACGTGTAAGCTTGAAAAAATATTCCCTCCTGGTTTTTTCGACTCTATGGAGCATTTGCAAATCCATCTACCCTATGAAGCTCGTGTTGGTGGCCCAATTTAATATAGATGGATGTACCCTTTTAAGAGGGTCATGGGAAACCTTAAGAGGAAGGTGAAGAATAGAGCTTATGTCGAGGGGTCGATATGTGAGGCATACAGTTTCGATGAGATATCTACGTTTGTCTCAGACTATTTTCCCGACGAAGTCTTGACAAAGGCCAATCAAGTCCCGAGACATGATGATGGGGGCAATGTTGAACTAAATGGTCTCGCTTTCAGATTTGGTTTAATGGTCGCAGATGGAAAAAGAAAAGCGCATATTCCTTTCTGAGCAAGATTTACATGTTGCGCATACTTACATTCTTCTCAATTACGAGGAGATTGATGAATTTGTGAGGTCTACATGTAAAATTCATATGTATTAGACCTATATCTTAACCTGCAGTCTCATATTTTTTTATTTATGTTTAACTATTTAATTGATCATCTTCTGACAGGACACTTATAAGGGCTTAAAGAATGAGCACTATCCTGAAGGCACCCCGCGTCTGTCGATTGATCAAGAATTATGGGAGAGGGCATCCATCGTGAAGAAAAATTATGTCAAAGGACAAGGAAAAAGACGACGCCCGACCATTAGTGGCACAGGCAGCTCAGCCACCCATTCTACACAAATATCAAAGTTATCCAAATTTATCATACTCCTCACCGATCAAAGTGAGAGCGATCTGTCAGGATCGTGATCTTCTTCATATACTAGGTGGGCATCTGCAGTCTCTGAGTCCTGATGAGTTGGCGGAGAGCAAGGCGGCTAGCATATGTAGGCAGAGGAGAAAGAAAAGCAGCAGCAGACAACAAAGCGAATGTGTATATATATATATCATTTATTGTTTAGCTACATTGTCTTATATATTTATAGTCTCTGAGTCACTGTCTTACTTATATGTAACATATATGTTTTATTACTTTGTTAATTACAGGATCCTAATTTGGATGATCCATGAAGAATGCCTAGACTTGTTTTTTTAGGTTTTTAAAGCCTTGAACTCTTTTAGATTCATTCTTTGGACAATTGTATTGGTTTATATGGATGTTTACGATATCGATTATATTGTGTTGGATGAATGTTTTGTATTGTATTGGATGAATGTTTATTCATGGATGATCAATGTTTATTATATAGTAGTTATATCATGGAGGGATGTTAATATGGATGCTTGTATATATATATTGCTGTGTTGGGATTGAAAGCAGGTACAAAGCAGGTTATTTTTGGGAAATCAATAAAACGGGCAAAATTTTTTATAAAAAAGAAATCATCAATACCGCGATGCGGTCGCTAACATCGATCAAATGATCAATCCACCTTCTTGGAATCTAGCGACCGCTGCGGTCGCTATTATCGGGTCATCGCCACGTGCGTGTCACACGCCTCGACAAATGACTCAAAGATAAGTCGAATAGCGACCAGATTGGATTTGGCCACCGATTATGGTCGCTAATAATTCGGTCGCTATTGTTGGTCGCTGATGTCCTTTCGAAGACTTGATTATCTGCGATTATGTATCGTGACATCGTGATACGGTCGGCGATACCCATCTCGCGATCGTGATGCGATCACCGATAAGTCTTTTTTTGCGCATGTTAGCATCTCTTTATATCTCTCCCATGCTTCATATAAGGACTCACCCTGTTGTTGCTCAAACTGAGAGATAGCTGTTCTCATCTTTGCAGTCTTAGCCATTGGGAAAAACTTGGCTAAGAACTTTTGTGCTAAGTCCTCCCATGTAGTAATTGACCTTGAAGGCAAAGAATGAAGCCAACTTCTTGCTTTATCCCTCAAAGAGAATGGAAACAGCCTAAGTCTGATAGCATCCTCCGTCACCCCGTTGTATCTGAATGTATCATAAATCTCAATAAAACTCAACAGGTGTTCATTCGGATCATCCGTAGCAGCACCCCCAAACAGTACCGAATTCTGCACCATCTGAATAGTGCCCAGTTTAATCTCAAAAGTATTTGCTGCTACCACCGGTCTGACTATGCTAGACTGAAGTCCATTAATATTCGGCATGGAATAGTCCCTTAGAGCCCGGTGCTCTTCTCTTTGCTCGATTCTTTGTTCTTCTGCCATACTAGATGTAGTACCCTCTAACTGTGCTTGCAAATTTCTCCGCACACTCGCTTTCCAACCTCTTCCGTTAATATTACCTTGTGCTGGTGTCAATTCTGAGTTGGACAATTGTATGTGCATAAAAATTCTACAAGTACCTGAAACCAAAACAAAAACAAGAATAGAAATGAGATAAGATTAGATTTGTCTAAGTCATACAATATAGCTTAAAATTGATTATAATTATTTAAATTTAAACGCCTTTCCCCGGCAACGGCGCCAAAAACTTGTTGCCTCTTTTTTTTTTTGTTCTAACAAAAGAGCTCTAACTCATTCAAGTATACATGTGTCAACAAGCAATATAGAGTAAGTCGAGTATCGATCCACGGAGAAAGTTGCTAAATCAAATTATTCTGCATCAACTCTATCACTATTTTTATATGCTTAAACTAATAATTATGATTATGATTGAAAATTACTTTAAAATCAAATAACAACTAAAATAAGAATAATGATGAAATAAATCAAATTTGGAAATAATGGGATCCTAACTTCATTTAATAATTCATCTAATTACCACCATCATGCAAGATTGTTCACATATCACAGGAAAGTAGCCAAGAGCACTAATGTAGACATAACCATTTTTTAATGCATTATGACCTACTTACACAGCATCCACATGCAATAGAGACCATGTAATCATCAATATAATCAAAATCACTATATGTCTATGTGAAATTGCAACCATATTATGTGACGCCCCCAAAATAGGTACACATCACCCATCTTGGGTCGTCAGATACAAGGTACTGAATACAAATACAAACTAATTATACAACAGTCGTGTAAAATACGACAAAACATAAATTGAGAGTTTTAATAAGAATATTGTCATCTAGACAATATCCACACTCAAAGGAGTCCTCAATACATTTATTTTCACACTATTTAACAGAATAGTGAAGACTACTAATACTATCATCTGTACCGTCACTCCATTCCCCGACTAGTCCCAACTACGTTCTCATTTCCTGAAGAGAACAGTGTAAGAAAGGGGTGAGCTCAACTAGCCCAGTAAGAAATATTATGACTAAGATAATGCAGAATAAATTATCATTAGTCTTCAACAATGTTAAACTGATAAAATACAATAGACATCAAGTTTAACTGCAGCGGAATAAGCAATCAATTAAAAGAGTTAAGTAGAGCATGATATCTACTATCTTCTATGATTTAAAATGTTTTCATCAATTTTTATCATTTGAGACTCAAATTTTAATAAATAAACCACATCATCGAGTCATCCCTGCTTTATGGGCCAAGGATATTCATTAAATTATCAATGGTCATGACTATACCGTATAATCCCTGGTCATAATCATACCAAAAATTGTTCGTCAATACACTACAGGCCACTGAAGACTTTTACCACATCATTTATAACATTACAGGTCATGATTATACCGAATAATCCCTGGTCATAATCATACCAAGTCCATCTATGCACGTAAGTCAAAGATGACTTTCATCACAATATAAGCATGAGGATGATGACAATGACATAATAATTCAATAAAACAAATTCAAGAATAAATTTTAAAGATTTATAAGTTAATTTATCATGAAAATAATGTCCAAATTGTCAACATGATACTGCTTTGTGGAGTAAAATTCAAGAATGCTCAGAAGAATATTTTCATGAAAAATATCGGATGAAGCTGCAAATATCAAGGATATTCCTAAATTTCATGGAGTATAGAAGCCAAAATTTTAACCAAATGAGTATCATAGAATATATGAAACTAGAATGGATTTTTACCGTCATATGCAGAATCCACGTAGAAAGATCATTTCCATAATTTAATAAGAAATGAATACGAAGGGTCATTCACCATACATGTGGTAATCCACATGTATGCAGGTTATTCCAACGTAATAATAAAGAATGGATTAACGGAAGAATTCACCATGCTTGCGATGAAGATTGAATAGGTTATTCCAATGAATAATAAATAATGGAACCAGTCATGCGTAAATGCATGAGGCGGGATATTCCAAATGTAATAATAAATAATGGAACTGGTCACGCGTAACGCACGCATAAGATATTCCAATGTAATAATAGAGAATGCAATAACAAAAGACTTCACCGTGCATGCGATAGACCACACAAACAGTAATTCCAATGAGAATAATAAATAATGGAACTGTGTCACGCGAAGAACGCATTGCATGGATATATTCTAATGTAATAATAAAGAATGGAATAATGAAAAATTTCACAATATATGCGAGATTGTGACATATCGAGTTATTCCAATGTAATAATAAGGAATGGAATAATGAAGAATTTCACCATGTATATGCGGTGCTTGTGCATATACAAAGTTATTCCAACAGAATAATAAAGAATGGAATAACAGAAGTTCTCTTCATGAATACGAAAGAAATAATACCCCTTACCTTATAAAGAAGAGTACTCCGACGGGTAGGGCGGGGATATACTTGAAGAAAACTTGCACTACGCTCAAAGCTTCTTAAAACTCTAAAGAAATACGCTCAAGATTATATAAGAGAATTCTCTGAATTTCTGGTGTGATTTCAATTCTAACTAAGCATCCTATTTATAGGAAAAATAGAAAGGATACTATGCAATAATATATATATATATATATATATATATTATTTAAAATCTAATAAAATAATTAACTTTATAAAAGTATTCTGCTTTTTATAAAAAAGATTTTACTACAAAATATTATGCAGAATACTATGCAAACACTATGCATAATAAAATATATTATATTCTAATTATTGTCTAATAAAACAAATAACTTTATAAAAGTATTATGTTTTATATAAAAGATTTTACTATGCAAAATACTATGCATAATAAAATATAATATATTCTAATTATTGTCTAATAAAACAAATAACTTTATAAAAGTATTATGTTTTATATAAAAAGTTTTTCTGCTTTATTACATTAATAATACTAATAAAATAAAATTTATATAATATATATATATATATAAACTTCCGTGACTTCATAAAAAAGACACCTCAATATATTTAATAATATTTATCATCATTATTATAATTCACAATATTAATCGACTGTGTCGTTCCCAAGAAAGAGGGGATTTCAATAAGGATTTCTCCTATTAAAGTTAATTAGTGACCATACCTCTCCTCGATGTAACTTCTGACATCGTTAATATTGCAAATAATAATATTAATAACTTTGTTATCTCAATTATTGATTTAATAATATATAAAATATGGACAATAATTGAATCAAATAACGTGAGATACTACGCAACAATTATCAGAAAGCAATAATTGAATAAAACTGAGTGACTTGTCACGTAAGCATCAATAATCAATACCGTGTGCTACTATGCAACCACGCGTATTACTGTACTTTTAACACCGGGTATTTTAACAGTTAATGGTAAAACTTCCGCCGTTATTTTCATAAAAATATTTTTGTCGTTTTCTCAATCCGACAATAATTCTGTTGTGAGGTCCACCAATGATTGTGTCGTCGTACGAATATTCCCTGTTAAAACGAATATTCCCCGACCAATTGAATATTATATAACAACTTGTATACTTTTCAAAATTTCTAAATATTACACACAACTATAACATTATATCAAATTTACTCCATAATATTCAAAAATGATATTTATTAAAAATTCATCTTTATTCATAAAAGTTGGGGTCTTACATATTGACAAGCCCTTATTTAACACATACGGTGAAACAGTATATGTCTATCTAATTCACGAAATACAAAGCTACACAAAATTTATATATCGCATGCTATCATGATTACAATCCATACCCCATGTTATTTTTTTTTCATTCCATACAAGTAACTAAAACGAATGGTGATCAATCATTCATGCATGCAAATCAACCATGATAGAAATTCCTTATGATATGTAAAATAGTCCAATGATCAAGTCAGCAATTAAACTACATATTAAAATCCGTTAGAATCCCATAATGGAGTTTAGTTCATGACTGAATCAAAAGTCATTATGGGATCAAAGCAAAACATGGATAATAAACAAACAATTAAAAGAAAAAGGATAGAATCGATCAAACCCAATTGCTGATTACAACCCAATACTAACGTTCAAATCCTCAATAAAATCCAGCAAAAGAACAGTAGTTTATCCACCGTGATTAAAAATCCAAAGAAGAAGTAGAAAATATGAAGTTTAGGCTTAGTTCTACGTTGGAAATCTCCCAAAGTGTAAAACCCTAGTTCCAATATGAAAAACACGTAAAACTAACTGAATAATCCGTCTGATACCAACCAGAATTGTTTTAACCAATTACAACTCTTCAAAATTAAAAATTAAAATAAAACAGATCAGCAGCCTCTGATGTCGCGCGCAGCCGCACGCTTCCCCTTAGTAATCATTGCGCGACCGCGCGTCTTTAAAATCTAGTCAAGCCGGGTGATCGCGCGGGCGTGCGAGTATTGGCCTTTATAGCCGCGCGGCTTCTGAAGTTTGGATTCTGGTTCTGCTCTGTCCTGCTGCCATTGCTTCTTTGTCATGTCACTCTTCATTCCTCCATTCTCAGTTGCATATCTTCACTTGTTCCTCGCTCCATGCATCCATTAGCCTCATGCCCTCTAACATCACCAAGTTATGCCATATCTTGCACTTTTACACCAAAGGAGTTCTCAGTATATGCAATGCAAAATAACATGAAATACAACTAAAAACACACTAAAATGTACTTGAGATGAGCATAGTTCGCGTGAATTGATATCCAATAAGTAGGTATAAAACCCACTTATCAGCGGCAGTCCATTAATTCCAAAATTAAGGCTAATTTACATTGTTGCCCCTGCCTTATAAGGGTTACCCCTGCGTTATATGGATTACCCCAGCCGCATGAGCCTGTAGCGGTAGGGCCCCACTATGTGATATTTTTGGTTTTTGTGCTATCTAATAAAATCAACTTTTTAGTTTTATATGTGCATTCAAATCATGTCAGCCTTTTCAGCTTCTATTTGAGACCAATAACCTGGTCGTTGACTCTACCGCCAATGGCTATAGCGGCAATCTGCCTAGTGTTTTAAAAACCCATTCTTACTTCCTCCGGTTGAAGAATTATCTCTATAACCTTTCATTTCACAGATCTTACATACATCAGTTTTCTCCCAATTTTTCCCCCCTGCTATTTCATCTCTTTTCCTTTTGGTTGATGTTGTCCACTTTCACTCTCAAATTCAAGTTGAAGTTCTGATCCGGTGATTCTTCCTTCTTATTTCAAAATGGCACACAACATACCTGCTCATAAAAGGTTTGTATCAAGTTCTTTAGATTCTGTTGCTAGTTTAGATATTTATGGAAATGAATCTTAGTTTGTAAGTGAAGTTGAAAGTAGTAAATCTGAAATGATTCCATATGTTGATCAATTATTTTCTAAGTTAGAAGAAGTTGAATTTTTTTATAGGTCGTATGCTAAACAAAATGGTTTTGAGATTAGAATTGCAACTAGTCATAAACATGTTGGTACTAATGAGGTGTCGTCTAGGTTGTATGTGTAAGACCCCAACTTTTATGAATAAAGAATAATTTTCTCGAAATATATTTTTGAATATTATGGTGTGGATTTGATATAATGTTATAGTTGTGGGCAATATTTACAAATTTTGCAAAGTAAACAAGTGGTTATATAATATTCGATTGGTCGGGGAATATTCGTTTTAACCGGGAATAGTTGTACGACGGCACAATCATTGGTGGACCCCACAATGGAAGTATTGTCGTAGTTAAAAAACGATAAAATTATCATTTTATAAATAACGGCGAAAGTGTTACCGTTAAAACTGTTGAACTACCCGGTAGTAAAAGTACAGTAATACGCGTGGTTGCATAGTAGTACACGGTATTGATTATTGATGCTTACGTGAGAAGTCACTCAGTTATACTCAATTATTGCTACAGTAATTGTTGCATCATATCTCTCATATTATTTATTCAATTATTGTCACAATATCTTCTGCATAATATGTTATATTATTAAATCAATAATTGAGATGACAAAGTTATTCATATTATTAAATTGCAATATTTAAAATGTCTAGAAGTTCTATCAAGGAGAGGTTTGATCATCTAATTGCGCGCCAATAAAGAGAAATCCTTATCGGAAAGCCCCCTCTTTCCTGGGAACGACCTGGTTGTTAAATATTGTGAGTTATAATATTAATGATGAATAAGTTTGTGTTGATTAAAGATAAATTGATAGTTCCATTGTGTTATAATTATTAGTGTTAGTGGAAATCGACATTTATTTCGATATTAATTGATGTCTAGAAGTTATACTGACCAGTCGGGTAATTAATCGGATAAATGAGCAATTAATTGCTATTAATTCACATGATTATAACTATTTGTTCACATTCTTGTACTACTGATTCACATTCTTGTACTATAAGGGGAGTTGGTGCAAGATTGATAATACTTGCATGACTAAGTTAAAAATGGAGGTATAGATGGAGGTACTATACTGTAATTCGTATTTTCATATGATTATAACTATTGATTCACATGATTGAACTATTGATTCACATTATTTACTATTAGGGGAGTTGGTGCAAGTTTGATAATACTTGCAGGACTAAATTAAAAATAAAGAAAAAGAGGAAGGTATTATACTGTAATATTTCGAGCCCCAAAACGTGCAATTATCGAAACTATATTTTCCTATAAATAGAAGCTCATTCTTCCTTCATTTCTCACCAATTCACAAAAGCTATAGAGCAATTATTATAGAGAGAAATTATAGAGAGAAAGAAGAAGAGAAGTCTACTACCTCACTTATTCCAATATCCAGCTTTTTTCTAAGGTAAGGGGTATTATTCTTTTCGTATTCATGAAGAGAGTTATTTTCTTTTCAATACTAATTAGGGTTGTTATTCTATTCTTTATTATTATGTTGGAATAACTTTGCCTATGTGAAGTACCGCATACATGGTGAAATTCTTACATTATTCCATTCTTTATTATTCATTGGAATAACTTTTCTGCGTCTTGCCATCGTATGCCCTGTGAATTCTCATTGTTATTCCATTCTTTATTATTATTACATTGGAATATCATGTATGTGCGGATTACGCATGACCTAGTTCTATTCTTTATTATTTTGTTGGAATATCCTTGGCCGTGATGCAGGGATGATTCGATTTTATTTATTAAGCTGAGTCTCAGCGATAAAGTTGATGAAAAACTTTTTAAATCATAGAAGATGGTAAATTTTATGCTCTACTTGACTCTTCTAATGGATTGCTTGTTCCGCTGCAATTAAACTTGTTGTCTATTATATTCTATCAGTTTAACATTGTTGAAAGCTAATGATAATTTATTCTGCATTATCTTAGTCATAATATTTCTTACTAGGCTAGTTGAGCTCACCCTTTCTTTCACTGTTCTCTTCAGAAAATGAGAACGTAGCCAGGACTAGTCGGGGAACGGAGTGACGATCCAGATGATAGCATTAGTAGTCCTCACTATTCTATTAAATAGTGTGACAATAAATGTATTGAGGACTCCTTTGAGTGTGGATATTGTCTAGATGACAATATTCTTATTAAAACTCTTAGATTATGTTTTGTCGTATTTTACACGACTGTTGTATAATTAAGTTGTATTTGAATTTTGTACCATGTATTTGGCGACTCAAGATGGGTGATGTTGTAAGACCCCGAATTTTACGAAATGAAAATATTCAATTTTTATAATTATTATTTTATTTAGTAAATGGTTAAATTGATAAAATATAAGAATACGCTGCGTGGTTGCATAAGAGCACTACGGTATTGATAATTGATGCTTATGTGAGAAGTCACTCAATTTATACTCAATTATTGCTACAATAATTCTTGCATCATATCTCTCATATTATTGATTCAATTATTGTCACAATATCATCTGCATAATATTTTATATATTATTAAATCAATAATTGAGACGACAAAGTTATTCATATTATTATTTGTAATATTGACAATGTCTAGAAGTTCATCGAAGAGGTTTGGTCACCTAATTGCTTGCCAATAAGGAGAAATCCTTTTAAAAGCCCCTCTTTCACGAGGAACGACACATTTGTTAAATATTGTGAGTTATAATATTAATGATAAATGTTATAAAAAATCAAATTTGAGTTCGGAGTTGAATTTGGAGACGCGGACGTGATATTTGAGTCTGAAACGATGAAATTAGTAGAAATAGACTATAAACACAAAATTTGTCGGGGTTGACTTTTTGGTCAAATTAGTCAATCGTTGACTTTTTCGGAAAAAGTCTAACTTCAAAATTTCAAAAATGAAATTTTTGAGAAAAATATTTCCATTTTGTTGGAATTGTTAGTGTTAGTGGAAATTGACATTTATTTCGATAAAAATTGATGTCTAGAGGTTATATTGACCAATCGGGTAATTAATCGAATAAATGAGCAATTAATTGCTATTAATTCACATGATTATAACTATTTGTTCTCATGTGTGTACTATTAATTCACATTATTTACTATTAGGGGAGGTGGTGCAAGTTTGATAATACTTGCAGGACTAAATTAAAAATGAAAGAAAAGTTGAAAGTATTATACTGTAATATTTTGAGCCCCAAAACGTGCAATTATCGAAACTATATTTTCCTATAAATAGAAGCTCATTATTCCTTCATTTCTCACCAATTCACTAAAGTTATAGAGCAATTATTATAAAGAGAAATTATAGAGAGAAAGAAGAAGAGAAATCTGCTACCTCACTATTCCAGTATCCAATTTTTTCTAAGGTAAGGGGTATTATTCTTTCATATTCATGAAGAGAGTTATTCTCTTTCAAAACTCGTAAAGGTTGTTATTCCATTCTTTATTATTATGTTAGAATAACCTGTCTATTCGAAGTACCGCATACATGGTGAAATTCTTCTGTTATTCCATTCTTTATTATTCATTGGAATAACTCATGCATGCGGTCTATCGCATGCCCGTGAATTCTGTTGTTATTTCATTCTTTATTATTCTGTTGAAATATCCTGTCTGTGCGGATTACGTGTGACCTGGTTCCATTCTTTATTATTATGTTGGAATATCCTGTCTGTGCGGATTACACATGACCTTATTCCATTCTTTATTATTCTGTTGGGAATAACCTGATTGTGCGGTCTATCGCATGCATGGTGAATTCTTCTGTTATTCCATTCTTTATTATTCTGTTAGAATAACCTGTCTATGTGGATTACCGCATGCATGGTGAATGATCCTTTGTATTCATTCTTTATTAAATTGTGGAAATGATCTGCATCTCACGTGGATTCTGCATGGCGGTGTGAAAATCCATTTATAGCTTTCAGATATTTCTATTATACCTCGTCTGAGATATCATTTCTTTTGTACTCGTCATGGAATATCATTTTCTTTGGTATTTTTTTTACGAGTTACTATTCACGGGTTACTATTCACCCAATTACTATTCACTCTGGTATTATTCACTCGGGTATTCGGGGCACTTTTTGTGTCGGAGTACTATTCACGAGTTACTATTCACCCAATTACTATTCACTCTAATATCATTCACTTGGGTATTCGGGACACTTTTCGTGTCAGGGTACTATTCACCAAAAAAATATATTTCTTTTCTGTCCAAATTATTTTTGGTACATGAATATTATTCTTGAATTTTACTCCACAAAGCAGTATCATGTTGACAATTTGGATATTTTTAAACTCTAGATAAATTTAAAGTCTTTAATATTTATCTTTGATTTCGTTTGATTAATGCTTATATCATTGTCATCATCCTCATGCTTATATTATGATGAAAGTCATTTTTGGCTTACGTGCAAAGATGGACTGTTGATTATTAGTTTTACAGTTATATATCTTTAGCTTACGTGCAAAGATGGACTGTTGATTATTGGTTTTACAGTTATATATCTTTGGCTTACGTGCAAAGATGGACTGTTGATTATTGGTTTTACAGTTGTATATCTTTGGCTTACGTGCAAAGATGAACTATTGATTGATGAGTATCTTTGGCTTATGGGCATAGATGAACTGTTTATTGGTATGATTATGACCAGGGATCATTCGGTATAATCATGACCCGTAATGTTATAGATGATATGGTAAAAGTCCCCATTGGCCCGTAGTGCATTGATGGACAGTTATTGGTATGATTATAACCAGGGATTATTAGGTATAATCATGACCATTGATGATTACATGAATATCTTTGGCCGTAGTGCAGGGATGATTTGATGATGTGGATTATTTATTAAGCTAAGTCTCAGCAATAAAATATTAATTACACTTTTAATTTATAAAAGATAGTAGATATCATGCTCTACTTGACTCTTCTAAAATACAGTTGTATGTCTTTGGCATGTAGTGCAAAGATGAATTGTTAATAAATATCTTTGGCCGTAGTGTAAAGATGAATTTATTAGTATGATTATGAGCAAGAATTTTGATTTGGTATAACCATGATTTTTGATGATTCAGGTGAAGATAGGTGATGAAAATTATCTTCATCCTGGGTGCGAAGAGGATGTTAGAATCACAATTATGATTATTAGTTATTCATATGATTGTGGAATGGAATTGTTGATTGATGCTACAGGGATAAAATATTATTGGTGGACTTTTAACATGGAGAAGATAATAGATCTGATGGTCTATTTGACTCTTCTAATGGATTGCTCGTTCCGCTGCAACTATGGTTGAAAAGTTTTATCATCTACCATATGTTCTAAATCTCTAATTTTTTTACTGATAAAGGCTATTGATGATGTAAAGTATCTTTAGTCATGATATTCTTTACTGGGCTAGTTGTGCTCACCCTTTTGCTTCACAATTCCTTTCGGGTAATAAGAGTGTAGTCGGGTTTGAGCGAAAAGGTAACAGGAGAATAGAATCGATGGTCTATAGTTCATTGAGGTTCTCCCTAAATAGTATGGAAATAATTTTATTGAGAACTTTAGATAAGTGTGTCGTATTGTATACGTCATTTGATATTTAATTTTGGTGAACCGAATAGGGTGAGGTGAACCCAACTTTAGAAGGGTGTTTTGCCACTATCATACAAGATGTCTAATGACATACAACCTCGTGTTATCATAAAACAGGGTTGTGCACATCCACTTGTTGAGTATATCTACGAGCACTACCTATATAATCTTGGAGTTTGTTGGAAATATGATTCTCAATTGGAGACAATGGAGATAATTATAAGTCAAGAGAAGACTCACCATTGGAAAGAAGATGATAACAATCTTCTTATTTTTCTTTGGGGACTATTAGGTCAACCAAGGATAATTACGCGGACATATGATATCTATCATAACCTGAGCTAGCGTGGCCTCCCATGTACAAAAGGTTTCCTTGAGTATTTTCCAAAGATTTTAATTTTTAAAACAGTTATTGACTATACTTTTATGTAAAGTACCATTGTAAGGTTGTGGTCGAGGCACTATGAGAGTTACATACATTTGTATTAAAACTCACAGCTTTAAGCTGTGGTCGATTCATCTGACGATTCAACAGATTATATAAATAAAGTTTGTAAATGATTTTATAGTGTGATATCTGGCTACTCAGAATGGGTCGTGTGGACCTATTTTGGGGGCGTCACAGATGTATACCTATTTTGGGGGCGTCACGGTTGGTATCAAAGCTTAGAAATGTGATCCCTGGCTGAGATGTGAGACAAGAACAAGGATGGGAGAGACGGGGAATTCCTTCGCTAGTATGACCTACCTAAGTTTATTTGGTGTTTAATTGGTCGATCAGAGTATAGGGATAATATGTGATGTTAATTAACCCTTGTTTTGTGGAAGTATTTGAAAATGGCATCCGAAAATGTTGAGAGAAGCAATGAAGCACATGAGACCGTTGAGTCACCACAGATTAATACCCAGGATAATGTGCAACAGGAAGACAATAATCCTCAGGTAAACAACAACGATCAAATGATAAACGATGGGATGTTCAGAGGTTTTATGCAATTCATGCAACATCAGGCGAGGGCGGCTCATGTCCAAAATGCAGGTGGAAACGCTGACAACTCTAAGATGGTCACCGCTACGCAGTTCAAGGAGCTGGGACCACCGGAATTTTTTGGAGAGCCAAAACCACTTAAGGCAGAGACGTGGATAAAACAGATCAACAAGATATTTGATGTCTTGGGATGCTCCGAGGAGCAAAAGGTTCCCTTTGCCACCTTCATGTTACGAGTAGAGGCAGACTACTGGTGGGAATCTAAAAAGCGTACTCAACCTGCACCACTCAAAATGTCTTGGGAGAAGTTCTAAGAGCTGTTCAACGACAAGTACTTTCCTGAAAGTATTCGTCAAATGAAGGAGGTAGAGTTCATCAAGCTTGAGCAAAACAATATGATCGTGGCGCAGTACGAAGCTAAGTTTGCCGAGTTGTCTCGGTTTGCGTCCCACTTGGTTGATAATGAGGAGAGAATGACGCGGATGTTTCTAAGAGGTTTGAAACCCGAGATACGCTCGATACCTAATTTCTCACAAACTGTATTTGTATTCGGATGTTGTGAATAGGGCTCGGTTATTGGAGCACGATAATGAGTCAACCCAACCAAGAGAGAGCAATGAAAAGTCGATAACACCAATGCAGAGATCCATCGGGCGGTGACAACAAACGTGGAGGAATCAACATACCGAAATGGTAATCACTTTATGGTAATCATGGCCATGACAATAAGAGTGGACATTTCAAGAAGAGGAGATTCAACAATGATGGAAAGACGTCAAAGACTAGCACCTTGTTGTTAAGGAAGGAGAACGCCATCACGGGTCAGATGTTACAAATGTGGAGGGAAGGACACATCTGTAAACTGCATGATGCGACCAAAAGCGTGTTACAATTGTGGAAAAGAAGGTCACCTAGCCTAATTTTTCATGCACCAAAGTCAAGTCCAAATTGGGATGGAGGCATCAAAGGGTGTCCCAGACAAGACAAAAACGGTAGTTTAAAGGAGAAAGTTCAATCGTAACCTCCCAAAAAGCGAGGAATCAAATGAGGTGATCACGGTAAGCTAATCATAAACTCTAGTGAAGTTTATACTTTATTTGATACCGATTCTACCCATTCTTTCATTTCTCCTACTTGCGCTCAACGTTTAAATTTGACTCCGGAGAAATTAGACTTTGACTTATCTATTGAAACACCGTTGGGAGAAACCTTCATTACATCCACTGTTTACAAGTCTTGTTTGATTCAAATCGGTAACGCATGTTACCCTGTCGATCTTATTTCCTTGAAAATACTTGCATTTGATGTGATTTTAGGGATTGATTGGTTAACTACTCATCATGCTAAAATCGATTGTTTTCGTAAGGTTGTTAGCTTTCATATTCCTAACCAACCTATTATACGAATTCAAGCATCCAAACCACTAAAATCAATCACTGTCATATCAAGTCATAAAGCTATTCGTTTATTGAAAAATGGATGTCAAGCTTTCTTAGCCCATGTCACGGATTTAAATAAAAATACGTCAGATTTGAATGATATTTCTATTGTTAATAAATTTCGACGACACTCGAAGAACTTCCCGGCTTACCCCGTGAGCGTGAAATTGAATTTTTATCGACCTTGAATCCCAGACAAAACCCATTTCCAAAGCCCCATATCGAATGGCTCCTATTGAACTTCGTGAGTTAAAACCCAATTACTGTGAATTTTTGAAGATATCGGTTTCATTCATCCTAGTACGTCTCCTTGGGGTGCTCCTGTTCTATTCGTGAAGAAGAAAGATGGAAGTATGCGACTTTGTATTGATTATCGGGTGTTGAATCATGTCACCATCAAAAATAGGTATCGGTTGCCTCGCATTGATGACCTGTTTGACCAGTTGCAAAGAGCCAAATTCTTTTCAAAGATTGATCTTCGTTCCGGATATCATTAGTTGAAGATTAAAACTGATGACATTCCAAAGACTGCTTTCAGAACTCGGTAAGGGCATTACGAATTCCTAGTAATGTCTTTTGGATTGACTAATGCTCTTGCTGCCTTCATGGACATGATGAACCGAGTATTCAAGGAATATTTGGATCACTTTGTGGTCGTCTTTATTGATGACATCGTCATATACTCCAAAACCCGTGAAGACCATGAGCAACACTTGAGGCTGATACGCCAAAAGCTTCGTGAAAACAAGTTATATGCCAAGTTGAAGAAATGCGAGTTCTAACTTGAGGAAGTTGCATTCCTTGGGCACGTAATATCAAATCATGGAATATTTGTTGACCCGGCAAAGATTAAAGCAATTCAAAGCTGGGAGCAACTTGTTAAGTTAGTGACTGAAATTTAGCTTTCTAAAAGCATTTGGTTATTATCGGAGATTCAGTAGAAGGGTTTTCTCGAATCTCTACTCCATTAACTCAGCTGACTCGAAAAGATACAAAATTCGGTTGGAGCAAGGAATGTGAAAAGAGTTTTCAAGAACCCAAGAGGAGACTCATTTCAGCACCTGTTCTGACAATACCATCTAGCTCGGAGGGATTTGTCATCTATAGTAATGTTTCGCAAAAGGTTTAGATGTGTTCTCATGCAACATGGGAAAGTTATAGCCTATGCCTCACGACAACTCAAAGAATATGAGAGGAATTATCCTACTCATGATCTAGAGTTGAGTAGCATCATTTTTGCGCTTAAGATTTGGAGGCATTACCTGTATGGAGAGAAGGTGGAGATTTATACGGATCATAAAAGCCTCAAATATTTCTTCACTCAAAAGCGAACGTGCCTTGAGCTGTTGAAAGATTATGATCATACCATCCAATACCATCCTAGAAAAGCGAATGTGTTAGTCGATTTATCGAGTAGAAGATCATATCTTGATACGAAAAGCGATATTGTCAACGCAAAGGCCCATTTTGTATAACTTACAAAGGATGGAGATAGACTTAAAGACTCCAGGGATCCATATGATGATGGCGAATATACGAGTAGAATCGACTTTAATTGATAAAGTTAAAGATGCTCAAGCTACAGACCTGGAGCTGATGCGTATGAGGAAGAAAGTACACGAAGGCGCTATTCCGGAAGCAAGAATCGATGAAGAAGGAATACTTCGAGTCAACTCTAGACTTTGTGTTCCTAACGATTCTGACTTGAAGTATAAAATCATGATGGAGGCGCACAATACACTATTTACAATCCATCTTGGGAGTACCAAAATGTATCATGATCTTCGACATACATTTTGGTGGAGCAATATGAAGAGAGAGATAGTGAGGTTTATCTCAAGGTGTCTAACTTGTCAACGAGTCAAGGCAGAGCATCAAGTGCCAAAAGGTCCATTGCAACCACTTGAAATTCCAGAATGGAAGTGGGAGCACATAACCATAGATTTCGTTACTGGTCTTCCCAAGGTTTCTCAAGGCATAGATGCGATTTGGGTCATTGTTGATAGATTAACCAAGTCTGCTCATTTCTTACTGATACGAGACACTTTTACACTTGAACATCTTGCTTGTATGTATATAAACGATATTGTAAGACTGCATGGTATGCCAGTATCCATAGTTTCTGATCGAGACCCAAGATTCACTTCAAGATTTTGGGTTAGTTTGCAAAAAGCTATGGGCACGGATTTACGATTTAGTTCGGCATATCATCCTCAAGCGGATGGGCAATCGGAAAGGACTATTCAAACTCTTGAAGATTTATTAAAACTCTGTGTCCTTGACTTCATGGGAAGTTGGGAGAAGTTCTTACCATTGGTGGAGTTTTCCTACAATAATAGTTATCAAGCAAGTATTGGCATGGCTCCATTTGAGGCGTTATATGGAAGAAAGTGTCGTTCTCTAGTATGCTGGGATGAGATGGGTGAAGAAACGTTGTTGGGACCGGATTTGGTACGTATGACTACGAAAAAGATTCAAATGATCCGACAACGTATAAAAACCTCACAAGATCGACAAAAGAGTTATGCTGATCTTCATCGAAAGGACGTGGAATTCAATATTGGAGACCATGTGTTGTTACGTGTTGCTCCATAGAAAGGAGTTACGAAATTTAGAAAGAGAGAAAAGCTCAATCCTCGATTCATTGGCCCATTTTTAATCCTTGATCGAGTAGGAACTGTGGCCTATAGACTCGCCTTACCGCCAAGTATGTTTCGTGTTCATAACATTTTTCACATATCTATGTTATGTAAATATGTAAAAGACCCGAACCATATTATTGAACTAGAACCAGACGAGATAGAGGAAGATTTAACGTATGAAGAGTTACCTGTTAAAATCTTGGATAAGAAAGATCATATTCTATGCTCCAAGGTTATACCTCAAGTTAAAGTTTTGTGGAGAAACCACGATGTGGAAGAAATGACCTGGGAGTTAGAATCTGAGATAAAATCAAGATATCCTCACCTCTTCGATATACCAGGTACGTACCCTAATTTCGAGGACGAAATTTCATAAGAAGGGGAGGTTGTAAGACCCCAACTTTTATGAATAAAGAATAATTTTCTCGAAATATATTTTTGAATATTATTGTGTGGATTTGATATAATGTTATAGTTTTGGGTTACAAATTTTTCAAAGTAAACAAGTGGTTATATAATATTCATTTTAACAGGGAATATTCGTACGACGGTACAATTATTGGTGGACCCCACAACGGAAGTATTGTCGTAGTTAAAAAACGACAGAATTATCATTTTATAAATAACGGCGAAAGTGTTACCGTTCAAACTGTTGAACTATCCGATAGTAAAAGTACATTAATACGCGTGGTTGCATAGTAGCACACGGTATTGATTATTGATGCTTACGTGAGAAGTCACTTACTTATACTCAATTATTGCTACAGTAATTGCTGCATCATATCTCTCATATTATTGATTCAATTATTGTCACATTATCATCTGTATAATATGTTATATTATTAAATCAATAATTGAGACGACAAAGTTATTCATATTATTAAATTGTAATATGTACAATGTCTAGAAGTTCTGTCAATGAGAGGTTTGGTCATCTAATCACAAGGCCAATAAGGAGAAATCCTTTATCTGAAAGCCCCTCTTTCCTGGAAATGACCTGGTTGTTAAATATTATGAGTTATAATATTAATGATGAATAAGTTCGTGTTGATTAAAGATGAAATTGATAGTTCCATTGTGTTGGAATTATTAGTGTTAGTGGAAATCGACATTTATTTCGATATTAATTGATGTATGGAAGTTATACTGACCAATCGGGTAATTAATCGGATAAATGAGCAATTAATTGCTATTAATTCACATGATTATAACTATTTATTTATATGTGTGTACTATTGATTCACATTCTTGTACTATTAGGGGAGTTGGTGCAAGATTAATAATATTTGCATGACTAAGTTAAAAATGGAGGTATAGATGGAGGTACTATACTGTAATTAGTATTTTCACATGATTATAACTATTGATTCACATTATTTACTATTAGGGGAGGTGGTGCAAGTTTGATAATACTTGCAGGACTAAATTAAAAATGAAGAAAAAGAGGAAGGTATTATACTGTAATATTTCGAGCCCCAAAACGTGCAATTATCGAAACTATATTTTCCTATAAATAGAAGCTTATTCTTCCTTCATTTCTCACCAATTCACAAAAGCTATAGAGCAATTATTATAGAGAGAAATTATAGAGAGAAAGAAGAAGAGAAGTCTACTACCTCACTATTCCAAAGATCCAGCTTTTTCTAAGGTAAGGGGTATTATTCTTTCGTATTCATGAAGAGAGTTATTTTCTTTCAATACTGTAAGGGTTGTTATTCCATTCTTTATTATTATGTTGAATAACTCGCCTATGCTGGTACCGCATACATGGTGAAATTCTTCATTATTCCATTCTTTATTATTCCTGCTGGAATAACTTGTCTGCAAGGTCTATCTATCGCATGCCCGTGAATTCATTGTTATTCCATTCTTTATTATTCTCGTTGGAATATCCCGTCTGTAAGGATTACATATGACCGGTTCCATTCTTTATTATTCTCGGAAATAACTTATCTCGTATGGGATTACGCACACCGTAAAGTGAATTCTTCATTATTTCATTCTTTATTATTCATTTGAATAACATGTCTATGTGGATTACCACATGCATGGTGAATGATCCTTCATATTCATTCCTTATTAAATTGTGGAAATGATCTGTCTACGTGGATTACCGCATGGCGGGCAAAATTTGATTTGCGGTTTCATATTTTCTATTATACTCAGTTGGTTAAAGTTTTGGCTTCTATACTCCATGAAATTAGTATAATCTCCTTGACATGTGGGCCCCCACCTTTATTATATACCTAACAACTTTCTACCGATTATTTTAAAAATGGGTAAATGGGGTCCATAAAATAAGCAACGCTATTTACAAATACTTCATAAAAATCCCCTCAATATTTTTAACAACATATATCATCATTATTATAATTCGCAATATTTAACAACCAAGTCGTTCCCAGGAAAGTGGGGGCTTTCCAATAAGGATTTCTCCCTATTGGCGCGCAATTAGGTGACCAAACCTCTCCTTGACAGAACTTCTAGACATTGTCAATATTGCAAATAATAATATGAATAACTTGTCATCTCAATTATTGATTTAATAATATATAAAATATCGATAATAATTGAATCAAATAACGTGAGATATTACGCAAAGAATTACCGTAGCAATAATTGAACAAAACCGAGTGACTTCTCATGTAAGCATCAATAATCAATACCGTGTGCTACTATGCAACCACGCCAGACATCAGATTTTTAACACCGTGTTTCAAATAGCTTATTCAGAAAACTTCCATTTGTTATTTTCATAAAATATTTTTGTCGCTTTCTCAATCGACAATAATTCCGCCAGGGGTCCACAATGATTGTGTCGTCGCATCTAATATTCCCCGTTAAAATGAATATTCCCCACCAATCAATATTATATAACCACTTGCTTACTTTGCAAAAATTTTCACATATCACCTTAACTTTAACCTTTATCAATTTAACCATTTACTTAAATAAAATAATAATTATAAGAAAATTGAATACTTTCATTTCATAAAATTTGGGGTCTTACAATCTCCCCTCCTTATGAAATTTCGCCCTCGAAATTTACGTACGTACCTGGTATGCCGAAGAGGTGAGGATACCTCGTCAGATTCTAACTCTTGAGGTATAACCTTTGAGCGTAGAATATATTCCAAGATTTTAACAGATACATCTTCATACGTTAAATTATCCGCTATCTCGTCCGGTTCTAAATCAATAATGTGGTTTGGGTCGTCCATATATTTACGTAACATAGATACGTGAAAAACGTTATGAACACGAGACATACTTGGTGGTAAAGCGAGTCTATAGGCCACAATTCCGACTCATTCGATGATTTTAAATAAACCAATAAAGTCGAGGGTTGAGATTTCCTATCTTCATTGATTCTTGATTCTAGAATAACGCCCTCTTGAACCTTCTTCTTCACCTTCATAAGCTCTGAGTCTGTAGCTTGAGAGGCTTTAACTTTATCGATTAAAGTCAGTTCTAATCGTATATTCATTATCTTCACGTAGGTTCGTATATTCGCACTCGTAAACGCATATGATCTTCTACTCAACGCGTCAGCTACCACGTTCGCTTTTTCCATGATGGTATTGAATGGTATTATCATAATCTTCAACAGCTCGAGCCAATGACTTTGGCACATTATACGTTCGTTTTGGGTGAAGAAATACTTGAGGGTTTTAGAAATGGGTTTTGTACTGGGGTCAATACAAAATTTGATTTCACACTCTGGGGTAGGCCAAGAAGTCTTCAGAAATACGTCAAGAAATTTATTAACGATAGAAATATCATTCAAAACTGTGACCCTCATCCAAGACTTGGATAGCACATCACATTGATACCTATCAACTTGCCACCATTATTCACGACGTCCCCTACGGAAAGTCTGGCTTCGGTGCATTCCACACAAGGAAGTCACCAGATAAAGGCTCGGGGCTCTTTACTTATGGCTTGATATAATAGTGATTGACTTTAGTGGTTTGATTGCTTGAATTCGCATAACAGGTTGGTTAGGAATATGAAAGCTAAAAACCTTACGAAAATAATCAATTTTGGCATGATGAGTAGTTAACCAATCGATTCGTAAAATCACATCAAGGGAAATTATTTTCAAAGAGATAAGATCGACAGGTAACGTGAGGGTATCGATATGAATCAAATAAGATTTATAAATAGTGGAGGTAACGAAGGTTTCTCCTAACGGTGTTTCAACAGATAAGTCAAAGTCTAATTTTTCAGGAGTCAAATTTAAACGTTAAGCGCAAGCAAGAGAGATAAAAGAATAGGTAGAACTGGTATTGAATAAGGTATAGACTTCGCAAGAATTTATAATTAACTAACCCGTGATAACTTCATTTGGGTTCCTCACTTATTGAGAATTCATGACAACCGCTCTCCCTTGAACTACCCGGCTTTGATTTGTCTGGGGCAAAGATTTTGTGTCATCACTACCGCTGAAATTGACTTTTCTATAGGCATATTCCACCTCAACCGCTTCATCGACTCTCGTTTCATGATCTCAATCATTAATCTTCGATCCATATCAAATTGGGGTTGACCGCAATGTAATCGGGTAATTCAAAACTTCGATGTTGGGTTCTTTTCAATTCTCATTCAAAAAAAGAGAAATACATATCATCTATTTTAGCCTTCTTAGATCTGGACATCTCTTTCCACAATATCAACGCGTCGTCATGCTTTTTACCCCACGCATCACTCATTCTCACTGCTCGGTTGTTTCTTCTTTCTTTCATTTCGATTCCACTTTATCATCTTATACTCTACCAAAGAGTGCTTCTGTTCAAGCATCACATATCAGGTAACACAAGCTTGAATTGTTGCATCCTTTTGTTCCACGACCGCCTATCGTTCTTCAGCCTGCTCTTCTAACTCATGAACACAATTTTGTAATTCTAAATTTCGATCATAAAATTCTTCTAATAAATTCTCCTCTTATTCCTCACTCTCAGCTTCTACCTCTGCGATCTCGGGTGCAACTATCAATTCTTCACTCACCACATGGATATCTCTAATTCCTTCTTCGCCTAACATCACATTATCCCAGTTGGTGATTAAAGGTGTCTCCACGATCTCATTCACTCCATTGTTAATATTTTTAGCTGCCATTTTCAAATACTGCCACAAAACAAGGGTTAATTGACATGTCACATATTATCCCTATACTCTGACCGACCAATTAAATATCAAATAAACTTAGGTAGGTCCTACTAGCGAAGGAATTCCCCGTCTCTCCCCTCCTAGTTCTTATTTCACATCTCAGCCAGGGATCATATCCCTAAGCTTTGATACTAATCATGACGCCCCCAAAATAGGTATACATCACCTATTCGAGTTGCATGATACATGGTACAGAATACAAATACAACCTTAAATATAATACATGAGATTTGTGAGTTTTAATACAAATATTGTCTTCTAGACAGTATTCAAACTAAAAATAAGTCCTCAATACATTTATTATCACACTCTTTCATAGAATAGTGAGGACTACTAATGGTATCATCTGGACCGTCACTCCGTTGTATTATGTAATGGTATCATCTGGACTACATTTATTTATGCTCAGTTGTATTATGTAAGCTATGTTTGTATTTATGCTCAGTTGTATTATGTAAGCTATGTTTTTATTTATGCGTGTATTGCATTATGTAAGCTATGGGTACAATGGTTGCTCATTTGTACGATTACTCAGTTATATTATTTAAGCTATGTTCTTCTTCTTATTATTATTATTATTAGTGTTATTAGAATTATAATATGAATAATAATAGTAATAATAATAATAATAGCTTTGGAATTAATAATAATAATATCAAACGGTAAACATAAACAAGAAATATTGATAGATTTCATAATTAGTACACCAATAATTAGTCTAAATATCATCCGCAGGAAGAAGTCTAGCTTGACATCTAAAGAGTTCCCACACAATTCGGTATCGAAATACCATTAAATCTTTTGCGGAGCATTTTTCTCTATGAATATGTATACTGCCCCTAACAAAGTAATCAATATATTTGCAAACGAAAATACCACAATCATAATTGTTTGGCTGCACAGGTCTGGTCTTTGGTATTAGCATGCGCGGATCCTGTGTTGGCCACTCACGCTGTGGATCACCAATTCTCAAACAAACTGGTATCAATTTGACCTGCATGCACAAAGTAATATTAATAAAGGATATACATATATAAAGGTACAACACTAACAATTAATATACATACCGCAACTTTAACAAATTCTCTATACATTTGCTGGATGGTCATATATGGGGTGTCATCGTATAGAGGGTCAAATATGGTGACTGCCCATTCGGGCACCGAGAATACAAACAAGATAAAATGCCTGGTATCTTGAGTACACACTGGCATGAATATATGCATGCATTCGTGTAATGTCGGGCCCACATCTAGGTGGACATAGAGGTGACAAAAACTCTCTGCCGCATTCGCCTAGCTTGGGGACACAACGCTCTTGCCTAGATGCATGAAGAATGATTCCATAAAGCCAAATTTTGCCCACCTTCTAATTCCCTACGTCTTGTAGTACTCCTCTCTATGCCGCAATAATAGCATATACGCGTCCAAATGTAATGCTCAAAAATCCAAGTCAGCAGGCTTAAGGCCTTGAATGCGTGATGGATGCAAAGGTATACAAGTTTTATGGATGTATGACAGAAATATTGGTGGATTAGAAAGTATGTTCCCAAACAAGTAATTATTTATAAACTCATCTTGTAGATTCCCTCAACTTTTTGGTCGGAGACTTTTTCGCACCATAAGAGATGTTTAATTCCAAATACGCCTCGAATGCCCGGGTAAATATATTGATAAAAATAAAAATAGTATTAATAATAATTACTAATAGAAATATTTAATAAAATTAAGAGGGATTTCATAATAATAACATGAGACTAATAGTACATGTTTACCCGCCTGCTCTATGAAGCCAGTCTCGAATGCCTGGGTGGTGGGACTGCCACTTTTGCCTAGGTTGGAACATAAGCCAGTTATGTCTTGTACCTGAAAATATTAATAATATGAATAATATTACACACATGATTGTCTGTTTACAACATAAAATTAAGAGGGAATAATACTTGTAATTCTGTTGGCTCTATGAAGCCAGACTCGAACGAGTAGGAGGGCATATAAGCTTGGGTCGTGGGGATGTACCCTTCCGCTATATCTTGGGCCTAGATAATATTAAACATGGTACTCACATAAACAGAATTAATTAAACATTATTATTATTAAGTACTAAAATTACAATATTAGTATTTTTAATAAACAAGATAGTATGTACAAATATAATACGCTATATTAAAATATAAAAATGTTATTGTACCATTTGTATAAGATGATGTTGATGATTGTACACAGTCCGGGGCTTGTATGTAGGGTCTGGGTCCCCTTCTCGTCGAGGGCGATGCAGTTTCCTATGTGTAATTTTCCTATACCAAGCCATGTATGAATCAATTTTCACGTAGTTGGAAATTTCGTACTGTTGTCCCTTCAAATGCTCTATGTAAGCCTCCCAATGTGCGATGTACACTAGCCTCAAGACCATACAATCAACGACGGCAAATCTATGTTCCTTTTCCTTTCTAAGTTCTTTGTGATTTTCTGCCAGAGATGGTATACCTTGTAAGAACCCATACTATCTCATCACCCTGTCTGGCATCTGGTATTCTACAATATCAAAATGGATCAAGGGGATTCTACCTGATCCCAACAATCTTCCTTCAAAATTAAATCCATTCATATTGTCATCCCACCTCACGTAAGGGCGCCAAACTACTTGCCATTCAGGCAGGACATCTAACTCCCCTCGGTAAAATTTTAAATGATTATAGGGATTTTGTCGTCTATCAGGGTAGCTGTGATTTTCTAAGTATGCCCACGCTAGGGCCCTAGGTAACCATAATTGTGATTGAGTTCAGGGGTTAGGTCTTCCAATTATTATACGCTCATATTCCCAAATTTGTAAAAGAGTGACACAACCATTAATATATATTTCGACCCTTTTCTAGTGGCAGTATATAAAGCCCTGTACAAATAGCCCAACACAGTTGCACCCCAAGAATACGTTACACAATTTTCAGTGTTGGCAATAAAATACATATACTTGGGATGAACAGTGTTTTTATTCCTAGTGGGGAACAATATTTCCCCACACAACCAAAGAATATAGGCCTTTGTGCATCGACCAACAATTTCCTTACTTGCTTTAGGGGGACAATTATTAAAATGCTACTGCAACCATAGTAATGAAATAGAGCCGCGTTTTTTTGATTCCTGATATTCAGCAACTACTTCACTACCAAAATATTCTTTAAAATGAGCCAATTGAGTGTCAAATAATGGACACGTTAAGGGCTTGCCAACTACCGGCAACCCAAGAATGAAGTGTACATCCTCTAAAGTGATTGTAATTTCCCCACAATTTAGGTGAAAACTATTGGTCTCCGGCCGCCATCTCTCCACCAAGGCGAACACGAGCCCAATGTCAGTTTGTGGTACAACTGTCGGATAGCAAAAAATCTCAAACCCACATTTTTGTAGAAGAGTTTTTTGAGCTTTTGTTAATATCCATTGATCATATTTTTTTTTTTCAGTTATTTGACATGAAAGTAGTCTTCCCATGTCTTTCCCGTCACATGTATCATCTGACACATGATTTTGTTGGTCGTTAAGGACACTTGGGTCAATTGGTCCAAAAATTCAACTGTCCATCTAGTACCTAAAAAAGTAAAATAAAATAAAAGATTTTTCATATTGTTTAATAACTATGTAACACAATTATATCTATATCCTATTAATGAGTAAAAAAACTTCATTTTAATATAATTTAAATAATTCTTTTGTTTTGCACATTTTCATAATAATTAATCATTATTAGTCACAATATTAACATGCATATTATATCCCACAAAACTCACTATATTTTATCAAAATAAACATTCATAATAAAACAATACTACATTACAATTTTTAAGCAAATAATTTAATAACCAATCAAAAATTATACTAACTACTTCACCATATAGTTATATAATTTACCCAAACACATAAATCTTAAAATTTTCTAAAAATTCACACGCATATATATAGACATAGCAATGATTGACAATTTTTCTTAAAAGTTTAAAATTCTATTTTATTATAAATACATTTTTAGTAAGACCCCAACTTTTATGAATAAAGATGAATTTTCAATAAATATCATTTTTGAATATTATGGAGTAAATTTGATATAATGTTATAGTTGTGGGTAATATTTAGAAATTTTGAAAAGTATGCAAGTTGTTATATAATATTCGATTGGTGGGGGAATATTCGTTTTAACGAGGGAATATTAAATGCGACGCCACAATCATTAGTGGACCCCTGGCGGAATTATTGTCGGATTGAAAAAGCGACAAAAATATTTTTATGAAAATAACGGCGGAAGTTTTACCATTAATATTGAAACACCGGTGTTAAAAAATGCGATGTCTGGCGTGGTTGCATAGTAGCACCATATTGATTATTGATCTTTCATTGAGAAGTCACTTTCGATTTTGTTCAATTATTGCTTCTGATAATTGTTTGCATAGTATCTCACGTTATTTGATTCAATTATTGTCGATATTTTATATATTATTAAATCAATAATTGAGATAACAAAGTTATTAATATTATTATTTGCAATATTAACGATGTCTAGAAGTTACTGAGAGAGGTTTGGTCACCTAATTGCTTTCGATAGGGAGAAATCCTTATTGAAAGCCCCCTCTTTCTTGGAGCGACACAGTCGATTAATATTGTGAATTATAATAATGATGATAAATGTTGTTAAATATATTGAGGTGTCTTTTTATGAAGTCAGTCAAGTTTATATATATATATATATATATATATATATAATTTTTTTTATTATTATTATTAATGTAATAAAAGCAGAAAAAGCTTTTATATAAAATAGAATACTTTTATAAAGTTATTTGTTTTATTAGACAATAATTAGAATATAATATATTTTATTATGCATAGTGTTTTACATAGTAAAAAATTTTTTATATAAAATGTAATACTTTTATAAAGTTATTTATTTTATTAGACAATAATTAGAATATAATATATTTTATTATGCATAGTGTTTTGCATAGTACTGCGTAGTGTTTGCATAGTAAAATCTTTTTATATAAAAGCAGAATACTTTTATAAAGTTAATTATTTTATTAGATTTTAAATAAAATATATATATATATATATATATATATATTATATTTTATTGCATAGTATCCTTTCTATTTTTTCTATAAATAGGATGCTTAGTTAGAATTGAAATCACACGAAAATTGAGAGAATTCTCTTACATAATCTTGAGCGTATTTCTTTAGAGTTTTAAGAAGCTTTGAGCGTAGTGCAAGTTTTCTTCAAGTATATCCACTACCTGCTTTATAAGGTACTCTTCTTTATAAGGTAAGGGGTATTATTTCTTTTCGTATTCATGAAGAGAACTTACATTATTCCATTCTTTATTATTACATTGGAATAACTTTATATATGTGAAATCTACCATATATGGTGAAATTCTTACATTATTCCATTCTTTATTATTACTGTTGGAATAACTTTTGTATGTCATCTGCATACATGGTGAAATTCTTACATTATTCCATTCTTTATTATTACATTGGAATATCACATGCATGCGTATTACGCGTGACACAGTTCCATTATTTATTATTACATTGGAATAACTTTTATGCATGCGATTTCATCGCATGCAGTGTGAAGTCTTTTGTTATTCCATTCTCTATTATTACATTTGGAATATCACATATGTGCGTTTTCTGCGTGACTGGTTCCATTATTTATTATTACATTGGAATATCCATGTAATGCGTTCTGCGCGTGACTGGTTCCATTATTTATTATTATTACATTGGAATAACTTTTATGCATGCGATCTATATCGCATGCATGGTGAATTCTTACATTATTCCATTCTTTATTATTACATTGGAATAACTTTGTACATGTGGATTACCACATGCATGGTGAATGACCCTTACGTATTCATTTCTTATTAAATTGTGGAAATGATGCATCTCGTGGATTCTGCATGGCGGGTGAAAATCCATTGCGATTTCATATATTCTATGATACTCATTTGGTTTAAAATTTTGGCTTCATACTCCATGAAATTAGTGGAATATCCTTGATATTTGCGCTTCATCGATATCTTTTCATGGAAATATTCTTACGAGCATTCTTGAATTTTACTCCACAAAGCGATATCATGTTGACAATTTGGACATTATTGAGTTCGGGATAAATTAACTTATAAATCTTTAAAATTTATTCTTGAACTTGTTTTATTGAATTATTATGTCATTGTCATCATCCTCATGCTTATATTGTGATGAAAGTCATCTTTGGCTTACGTGCGTAGATGGACTTGGTATGATTATGACCGAGGGATTATTCGGTATAATCATGACTGTAATGTTATAAATGATGTGGTAAAAGTCCTCGATGGCACATAGTGTATTGATGGATAGTTTTTTGGTATGATTATGACCGAGGATTATTCGGTATAGTCATGACCATTGATAATTTAATGAATATCCTTGGCAAAATAAAGCGAGGATGACTTCGATGATGTGGTTTATTTATTAAGTTGAGTCTCGTGATAAAAATTGATGAAAACATTTTAAATCATAGAAGATAGTAGATATCATGCTCTACTTGACTCTTACAATGGATTGCTTATTCAGCTTGCAGATTAAACTTGATGTCTATTGTATTTTATCGGTTTAACATTGTTGAAGACTAATGATAATTTATTACGCATTATCTTAGTCATAATATTTCTTCTTTGGGCTAGTTGAGCTCACCCTTTCTTTCATTTTATTCTCTTGAGGAAATGAGAACGTGGCAAGGGACTAGTCGGGGAGCGGAGTGATGGTCCGAGATGATAGTATTAGTAGTCCTCACTATTACATTAAATAGTGTGACAATAAATGTATTGAGGACTCCTTTGAGTGTGGATATTGTCTAGATGACAATATTCTTATTAAAACTCTCAATTTATGTTTTGTAAGTATTTTACACATTTGTTGTATAATTAGTTTGTATTTGTATTGATTACCTTGTATCGGCGACCCCAAGATGGGTGATGTGTACCTATTTTGGGGCGTCACGATTAGTATCAAAGCTTAGGGATATGATCCTGGTGAGAGATGTGAGACAAGAACTAGGAGGGAGGCAGGCAGAAATTCCTTCACTAGTATGACCTACCTAAGTTTATTTGGTATTTAATTGGTCGATCGAGTATAGAGATAATATGTGATATGTTAATTAACCCTTGTTTTGTGGCGGTATTTGAAAATGGCATCAAAAATGTTGAGATAAGCAATGAAGCACATGAGGCCGTTGAGTCACCAACGATCGATGCCCGAGGTAATGTGCAGCAGGAAGACAATAATCCTCATGAAAATAATAACAGATGAAATGGTGAGCGATGGGATGTTCGGAGGCTTTATGCAATTCATGCAACATCGGTGAGAAGCGGCTCTGTCCAAAATGCAGGGTGGAAACAACGACTCTCTCGGACGGTCACCATTAAGCGATTCAAGGAGGGGACCACCGGAGTTTTTGGAGAGCAAAAACCACTTAAAGGCGAGGCGTGGATAAAGCGGATCAACAAGATATTTGATGTCTTGGGATGCTCAGAGAACAAAAGGTTCCTTTGCCACCTTCATGTTGCGTGCGAGGCGGATTCTTGGTGGTGGAATCTATAAAGCGTACTCAACTGCCGCCTTGAAGATGTCTTGGGAGAAGTTCGAAAATTGTTCAACGACAAGTACTTTCACGAAAGTATTCAATCACATGAAGGAGGTGGAGTTCATCAAGCTTGAGCAAAACAATATGGCCAGGTGGCGCGATCTGAAGCTAAGTTTGCGAGTTGTCTCGGTTTGCGTCCCACTTGGTTGATAATGATGAGAGAATGGCGGATGTTTCTAAGAGGTTTGAAACAGAGATACGTCGATACCTTATCTCTCATAAAGCGTGTTTGTATTGAGGATGTTGTGAATAGGGCTCGATTATTGGAAGCGCGATAATGAGTCAACCCAACCAAGAGAGAGCGGTAAACAAATCGATAATACCGATGTGTAGCGATCATCGAAGCGGTGACAACAAACGTGGAGGAATCAACATGCGAAAATGATAACCACTTGGTGGTAATCATGGCCAAGACAATAGGAGTGGAAAGTTCAAGAAGAGAGGTTCGACAAAGATGGAAAGATGTCGGCACCAACACCCATTTGTGTTAAAGAAGGAGAGACGACCAGCCGGTCGTATGTTACAAATGTGGAGGAAGGACACATAAGTCCAAAGCTGCGATGCGGTCAAAGCATGTTACAATTGTGGAAAAGAAGGTCACTAGCTTGATTTTGTCGTGCACCAAAGTCGAAGTCCAATTTGGGATGGAGGCATCCAAGGTGTCCGAGACAAGATAAAAAAGCCGGTAGGTAGTTCAAGGAGGCGTTTGTCGTAACCTCCCAAAAAGCGAGGAATCGAGCGAGGTGATCACGGGTAAGCTAATCATAAACTCTAGCGAAGTTTATACTTTATTTGATCTGGGTTCTACCCATTCCTTTATTTCTCTACTTGCGCTCAACGTTTAAATTTGACTCAGGAGAAATTAGACTTTGATTTATCTGTTGAAACTCCAGTTGGGAGAAACCTTCATTACATCCACGGTTTATAAGTCTTGTTTGATTCAAATCGGTAACCTTGCGTTACTGTCGATCTTATTTCTTTGAAAATACTTGCATTTGATGTGATTACAGGGATTGATTGGTTAACTACTCATCATGCAAAAAATTGATTATTTTAAATAAGGTTGTTAGCTTTCATATTCTAACCAACCTATTATGCGAATTCAAGCAACCAAACCATTAAAATCCATCATTTGTCATCTCAAGCCATAAAAGCTATTCGTTTATTGAAAAAGCGGATGTCAAGCTTTCTTTAGCTCATATCACGGATCTAAACAAAAATATGTCGATTTTGAATGATATTTCTATTGTTAATGAATTTCTGACGTATTCCCGAAAGAACTTCACGGCCTACCCCAGGCGTGAAATTGAATTTTGTATCGACCTTGAACCGGTACAAAACCCATTTCAAAGCCCATATCGAATGGCTCTATTGAACTTGAGTTAAAGACCCAATGCGAGAATTGTTAGACATCGGTTTCATTAATCTCTGGTCGTCTCCTTGGGGTGCTCTGTTACATTAATGAAGAAGAAAGATGGGAGTATGCGACTTTGTATTGATTATCGGGAGTTGAACCATGTCACTATCAAAAATAGATATCCATTGCCTCGCATTGATGACTGTTTGACCCGATTGCAAAAAGGCGCCAAATTTTTTCAAAGATTGATCTTACGTTAGGATATCACCAATTGAAGATTAGAGCAGATGACATTCAAAGACGGCTTTCGAACTTCGATGCGGGCATTATGAATTCTAGTCATGTCTTTTTGGATTGACTAATGCTCCTGCTTTGCCTTCATGGATATGATGAGCCAAGAGTATTCAAGGAATATTTGGATCACTTTGTGGTGCGTCTTTATTGATGACATTCTCATATATTCCAAAAGCCGTGAAGATCATGAAAGCACACTTGAGGTGATACTCCAAAAGCTTAGTGAAAACAAGCTTTATGCCAAGTTGAAGAAATGTGAGTTACGGCTTGAGAAGTAGCATTCCTTGGGCACGTAGTATCAAGTCATGGAATATCTGTTGACCCGACAAAGATTGAAGCAATTCAAAGTTTGGGAGCAACCTAAATCGATGATCGAAGAAGTCGTAGCTTTCTCGGTTTAAATTTGGTTATTATCGGAGATTCATGGAAGGATTTTCTCGAATCGCTACTCCATTAACTTCGGTGACTCGGAAAGATACAAAAGTTTGGTTGGAAGCGAAGAATGTGAGAAGAGTTTTCAAGAACTCAAGAAGACTCTCATTTAAACACTGTTACGACAATACCATCGGCTCGGAGGGATTTGTCATCTCTGATGATGCTTGAGCAAAGGGTTAGGATGTGTTCTCATGCAACATGGGAAAGTCATAGCCTATATACCTCTCGGCAACTCAAAGAATATGAGAGGAATTATCCTACTCATGATCTAGAGTTAGCGGTTTTGTTGTCTTCGCACTTAAAATTTGGAGGCATTACTTGTATGGGGAGAAAGTGGAGATCTTTACGGATCATAAAAAGCCTCAAATACTTCTTCACTCAAAAGGAACTCAACATGCGACAACGGCGTTGGCTTGAAGCTGTTGAAAGATTATGATCATACCATCCATACCACCACGGAAAAGCGAGCGTGGTAGTGGCGACGCATTGAGTAGAAGATCATATCTGTATGCGAGTGCAATATTGTCATGGATTTTGTATGACTTACAAAGGATGGAGATAAGTTAAAGACTCCGAGGGACCCATGTGATGATGGTGAATATCTGAGTAGAACTAAATTTAATTGATAAAGTTAAAAGGCTGCTCAAGCTTTCTGGACACAGGGTGATGCGTATGAGGAAGAAAGTGCAAGAAGGTGTTATCTTAGGAAGCAAGAATCGATGAAGAAGGAATACTTGAGTCAACTCCGGACTTTGTGTTCTAACGACCTTGATTTAAAGTATAAAATCATGATGGAGCGCACAACACACCATTTGTAATCCATCACAGGAGTACCAAAATGTATCGTGATCTTAAGTATCATACATTTTGGTGGAGCAATATGAAGAGAGAGATAGCGATATTTATCTCAAGGTGTCTAACTTGTCAGCGAGTCAAGGCGGAGACATCAAGTGCCAAAGGTCCATTGCAACCACTTACAATTCGGAATGGAAGTGGGAGCACATTACCATGGATTTAAATTCTTGGTCTTCCCAAAGTTTCTCAAGGCATAGATGCAATTTGGGTCATTGTTGATAGATTGACCAAGTCTGCTCACTTCTTACCAATCTGAGAAACTTATACACTTGAGCGTCTTGCTTTCGTATGTACATAAACGAGATTATAAGATTGCATGGTATGCGGTATCCATAGTTTACGATCGAGACCCAAGATTCACTTCAAGATTTTGGGTTAGTTTGCAAAAAAGCTATGGGCGCAGATTTATAATTTAGTTGGCATATCATCCTCAAGCAGACGGACAATCGAGAGGACTATTCAAACTCTTGAAGATTTATTAAGACTACGTGTCCTTGACTTCAAGGGAAGTTGGGACAAGTTCTTCTGGTTGGTGGAGTTTTCCTACAACAACAACTATCAAGCAAGTATTGGCATGGCTCCATTGAGCGTTGTATGGAAGAAAGTGTCGTTCTCCAGTATGTTGGGGTGAGGTGGGTGAAGCAACTTTATTGGGACCGGAGTTAGTACGTATGACTACAGAAAAGATTCAAATGATTCGACAACATATACAAATCTCACAAGATCGACAAAAGAGTTATGCTGATCTTCATCGAAAGGATGTGGAATTCGATATTGGAGATCATGTGTTATTACGTGTTGCTCCATGGAAAGGAGTTATGAAATTTGGAAAGAGAGGAAAGATCAATCCTCGATTCATTGGCCCATTTTTAATCCTCGATTGAGTAGGAACTGTGGCCTATAGACTCGCTTTCTGCTTGAGTATGTCTCGTGTTCATAACGTTTTTCATATATCCATGTTATGTAAATATGTGAAAGACCGAACCCACATTATTGAGTTAGAATCGACGAAAAATAGCGGAAGATTTAACGTGTGAAGAGATTCTGTTCAAATCTTGGATAAGAAGGAACATATTCTACGCTCGAGGTTATACCTCAAGTCGAGGTTTTGTGGAGAAACCACGATGTTGAGGAAATGACACGGGAGTTAGAATCGAAATAAAATCAAGATATCCTTACCTCTTCGACATACCGGTATGTACCCTAATTTTGAGGAAAATTTCATAAGAAGGGAGGTTGTAAAACCCCAACTTTTATGAATAAAGATGAATTTTCAATAAATATCATTTTGAATATTATGGAGTAAATTTGATATAATGTTATAGTTGTGGGTAATATTTAGAAATTTTGAAAAGTATGCAAGTTGTTATATAATATTCGATTGGTGGGGAATATTATTCGTTTTAACGGGAATATTAAATGCGACGACACAATCATTAGTGGACTCCACAACGGATTATTGTCGGATTGAGAAAATGACAAAAATATTTTTATGAAAATAACGGTGGAAGTTTTACCATTAACTGTTGAAACACGGTGTTAAAAAATGCGATGTCTGGCGTGGTTTGCATAGTAGGACACGGTATTGATTATTGATTCTTCGTGAGAAGTCACTCGATTTTATTCAATTATTACTACGATGGTGTTGCATAGTATCTCACGTTATTTGATTCAATTATTGTCGATATTTTATATATTATTAAATCAATAATTGAGATAATAAAGTTATTAATATTATTATTTACAATATTAACGATGTCTAGAAGTTACGCGAGGAGAGGTTTGGTCACCTAATTGCGGCAATAGGGAGAAATCCTTATTGGAAAGCCCCTCTTTCACAGGAGCGACACAGTCGATTAATATTGTGAATTATAATAATGATGATAAATGTTGTTAAATATATTGAGGTGTCTTTTATGAAGTCACGTCATTTTATATATATGTATATATATATTATATATATAAATTTTATTTATTAGTATTATTAATGTAATAAAATGAAAAGTTTTTTATATAAAATAATACTTTTATAAAGTTATTTGTTTTATTATGTAATAATTAGAATATAATATATTTTATTAAGCATAATATTTTGTGACTTTAAAATAGTTATTCCATCCAACCCATTATTAAATCAAATACATTAGAATTACTAATTTATTAATACATTTGTATTAATAAATACACCCAACATATATACTGATTATCGTTAGTCTTCAATGAGGAAAAATCTAATAGAATACAATAGACAACCAGGTTTTAAATCAACAACCGCAATGAAACAACAATTCATTAGAAAAGTTAAATAGAGAATGCAAACTACTATCTTCTATATATGAATTTAAAAGTTCATCGTCGATATTTTATCCCCAGTAACATCAATCAATATATATCTGAATCAAATATTCATCTTTTGCACTACGGGCCAAAGATATTAATCATCGGTCATGTTCATCTAAACACACTGCTCATCTTTGCACTACGAGCCAAAGATATTCATCAAGAAATCATTCATCTTTGCACTACAAGCCAAAGATATTCAAGAATATCATCATTTAGGACCGAGGATGATGAAAAAAATATTTTAAAGGAAGCGAATCCGAAAGGAAACAAAAGAACAAATATTAAGGATTCAGTATTTTAAACAATCCAAGTTCAAAAATACTTCATAAGTAATCGTAGTGGAGTAAAATTCAAGAATGATCAAAATATGGATACAATCAAAGCTAGTATCCGAATAGATATTTTGGACGAAAAGGAAAATTTTCATTTTCAATGAATAATGTCGATGATACGTGAATAAAGTATGATATCGTGAATAAGTAACTCGATACACTAAAAGTTCCAAATTTGATTAAAAGTTCGAGATCAATACTTGGCATAATGATATTGAAGAAATAATATCATTACAAAAAAAAATAATATCCCTACACCTCAAAGACAAGATTTAGTTGAAAAACACCTGATATAAAGGCTATGACTTGAACTTGCACCAGTATAGCAATACTCAAAGTATACTCAAAATACTCACAAGAATACGCCGATAATATAGAGAGAAAACTTAATTTTCTCGTGTGTGATTTTTAATTCTAACCTAAGCACCCTATTTATAGGAAAATGCTTAGAACACCAAAGTAGAAAATTTAATATAATATTAATATTAATATTACAATTCCTATGCCCACTTCTAAGGATCTGAATTCAGCATTTACATCACATGCAAGACCCACCTTTAATGATAAAAACGTTTTTCATAATAAAATAATTAAAACTTCCAAAATCAATTATTTTGGAACTCAAAACTTCAATAATTCATAATAAATAGCCCTTTTATCGTAAAATTTTAATCTCGCGTCTTTTTATAGGAAATTCAATCCTCTACAACTTTGCGAAGGAAGTTTTTCAAATTTCAAACAAAAATTGACCAAATCCATAAACTAGACGATTTTACTGTTATAATCAAATATTTCAATAATAATTGTGTCAACCAACACACAAAATATGTGTTAAACATTTAATGCCACAAAATACTCTTCCTCCTCATATACTCATATATCTCACATTTATTATAAAAATATCACCATTAATATATTATTAAAATAATATATTTAAATGAATTATTTTATCAAAAAGATAAAATATTAATTTTCAACAATTGTCACATTAAAAATTTTCTCCATCTATATCCACATAAAATCAATATTTTCTCACCATATAAATCAATAATTAATTATTCACAAATAATATTACAGAATCACAAAGATCTTGCATTTAAGTAGCTCCTCAGAGAAAGAGGAGGCTTTCCAATAAGGATCTCTCATCTTGCGCAAGCAATTAGGTGACCAAACCTCTCCTTAGATGTAACTTTCTAGACATTGCCAATAATGTTATCCAATAATATTATTAGGATAATATGAATTATTGTCTCATAATGAAAAAATACCGTAATGACAATTTATTGAAACAACAAAGATATAAAATATCAATGCAAAGAATTATTGAATCAATAAAATAAAATACTAAATAAAGAATTCTCGTAACAATTATTGAGTAGTGCCTTCTTCACGTAAAAATCAATAATTGGTGCAATACCGTGCTTCTTGTTAACGCCAGATATTAGTAGTGTTTTAACCACCGGTATTCCAACAAGATTAATTGAGTAATAACTACGCCGTTATTTATAAACAACTTATATTTGTCATTTTCTTCATCCAATCGCTTTCCAGCTTATGGGGCCCATAAAAGACTACGCTGCCGCATTTAATATTCCCCGACAAAGACGAATATTTCACGACCAAACGAATATTCCCCACAATAATGAATATTTTATAACCACTTGCTTATTCAAAATATTTATGATTTTACCCATAACTATCCACATTAATTAAATCAACCCTTACTATTTCAAAATAATAAATAGAGAAAATAAATATTATTTATTAATAATTTGGGGTCTTACAGCTTTGCGTAGTAAAATTTTTTATATAAATGTAATACTTTTATAAAGTTATTTGTTTTATTAGACAATAATTAGAATATAATATATTTTATTATGCATAGTGTTTGCATAGTACATGCATAGTGTTTGCATAGTAAAATCTTTTTATATAAAACAGAATACTTTTATAAAGTTAATTATTTTATTAGATTTTAAATAAAATATATATATTTTTTTTATATTATATTTTATTGCATAGTATCCTTTCTATTTTCCTATAAATAGGATGCTTAGTTAGAATTGAAATCACACCAGAAATTCAGAGAATTCTCTTCTATAATCTGGAGCGTATTTCTTTAGAGTTTTAAGAAGCTTTGAGCGTAGTGCAAGTTTTCTTCAAATATATCCCCGCCCTACCCGTCGGAGTACACTTCTTTATAAGGTAAGGGGTATTATTTCTTTCGTATTCATAAAGAGAACTTCTGTTATTCCATTCTTTATTATTCTGTTGGAATAACCTGTATATGCGAAGTACCGCATACATGGTAAAATTCTTCTGTTATTCCATTCCTTATTATTCTGTTGGAATAACCTGTATATGTGAAGTACCGGATGCATGGTGAAATTCTTCTGTTATTCCATTCTTTATTATTACATTTGGAATATCATGTATGCGCGTATGCGTATTACGCACACGGTTCCATTATTTATTATTATGTTAGAATAACTTTTCTGCATGCGGTTATCGCATTACTAGTGAAGTCTTTTATTATTCCATTCTCTATTATTACATTTGGAATATCCGTCTGCGTGCGTTCTATGACCGGTTCCATTATTTATTATTCGCTTGGAATATCTTGTCTCGTATGCTTTACGCACGACACAATTCCATTATTTATTATTATGTTGGAATAACCTGTCTGTGCGGTCTATCTCATGTATGGTGAATTCTTCTGTTATTTTATTCTTTATTATTTTGTTGGAATAACATGTCTATGTGGATTACCACATGCATGGTGAATGACCCTTCGTATTCATTTCTTATTAAATTGTGAAAATGATCTGTCTACGTGGATTACCGCATGGCGGGTGAAAATCCATTGCAGTTTCATATATTCTATAATACTCATTTGGTTAAAGTTTTGGCTTCTATACTCCATGAAATTAGTGAAATATCCTTGATATTTGCGCTTCATCCAGTATCTTTTCATGGAAATATTCTTGAAAGCATTCTTGAATTTTACTCCACAAAGCAAGATTATCATGTTGACAATTTGACATTATTGAGTTCAAGATAAATTAACTTATAAATCTTTAAAATTTATTCTTGAACTTGTTTTATTGAATTATTATGTCATTGTCATCATCCTCATGCTTATATTGTGATGAAAGTCATCTTTGGCTTCATGCGTGCATAGATGGACTTGGTATGATTATGACCGAGGATTATTCTCAGTATAATCATGACTCAGAATGTTATAAATGATGTGGTAAAAGTCCTCGTTGGCTGTGAATGTATCGACGGACAATTTTTGGTATGATTATGACCAGGGATTATTCGGTATAGTCATGACCATTGATGATTTAATGAATATCCTTGGCCCGTAAAGCAGAGATGACTCAATGATGTGATTTATTTATTAAGCTGAGTCTCAGCGATAAAAATTGATGAACATTTTAAATCATAGAAGATAGTAGATATCATGACCCCTTTCTTTCACTGTTTTCTTCAAGAAATGAGAACGTAGCCGGGACTAGTCGGGGAACGGAGTGACGGTCCAGATGATAGTATTAGTAGTCATCACTATTCTGTTAAATAGTGTGACAATAAATGTATTGAGGACTCCTTTGATTGTGGATATTGTCTAAATGACAATATTCTTATTAAAACTCTCAATTTATGTTTTGTCGTATTTTACACGACTGTTGTATAATTAGTTTGTATTTGTATTCAGTACCTTGTATCTGACGACCCAAGATAGGTGATATGTACCTATTTTGGGGGCGTCACAGTAGCGGCAAGGCTGTGATTAATTACTCCGGCTGCTTTGGCTTTCGTGTTATCAGTTTGCATTAGAATCAGCTTTTTGGGCTTTCGTGCTGTCAGTTAGCATTTTTGGGCATCCGTGTTGTCAGTCAGTGTTTTGGCATTTTGGACTGCCGCTACCTGCTTTAGCGGTAGGACTTTTACATCTCCAAACTTTCCATTCATATAAGCCAGGGGCAGCAATGTAAATTAGCCTTAATTTTGGAATTAATGGATTGCGCCATGCCATTCTGACTGTGGCGGCAGGGGAGTTATTAAATTCAATCACAGGCTTCCATTGTCCAGATCAACGGTCATCAACTAGGTTCTTTGCATGATTTTTAGCAAACGTTTGCCACGGATGAATTCCTATATATATATATATATATATATATATATATATATATATGTGTGTGTGTGTGTGTGTGTGTGTGTGTGTGTGTGTGTGTGTGTGTGTGTGTGTGTGTGTGTGTGTGTGTGTGTGTGTGTGTGTGTGGACAAAATAATAAGCATTAAAATACACTTTAAATTTTAAAATTGTTTACTTTTTACACTTTAAACTTCAATGTTTTAACTTTGAGATATTGAATCTTAATGTCTCTATTTTTATAAATAAAACTTTTTGATTTTAAATTCAAAAAAAAATAGTCTCATTTGTTCACAATAGAGCTAATTTTAATTAATAGTAATATATAAAATGACACAATATTCTTAACTGTATCATCAATATATATATATATATATATATATATGATAGACTTTGTTTAATTTGTGGACAGATCGAGAGAGAACTTGTTCCTTGTTTAATTTCGAACTTCATGACTTCATGATCAAAACGCAAACAAGAGCACATAAATTAATCACATCATACCAAGAGTAAATAAAAATATGTAGGAGTATTAATATCGAACCAAGTCATGATCAATAAGCAAACAAGAGAACATAAATACTATGAATACTGAACCAAACATTCAACAAATTTAGAGGTAAATATGTAAATAAAAACATATATTAAAGAGGATTTTTTTAGTAGAATGGAAGGAGTATAATTAAATCCTACATTTCATTTTACCCATTGGATGTTGTTTATTGACGGCATAATTAATTTTCTTCTTTTAAAACCGCGTAATGGCTTAGTCTTGCTGAAGTATAATCTTAAGAGGTGCATAAATTGTTAACGAATAATGTCAGTCGAGTAATGATATACTCACTCCGTCCCTATTTAAATGACGTTTTAGAGATGGGCACAAGCATTAAGATAATGATTAAAAAGTATTAAATATAGTATTCAATTGTCTATAATACCCTTAAATCTTTTGTTGGGATAAGGAGAATTTTGTTGGGATAAGAAGAGTTTTGTTAGGATAAGGAGAGAGAAAGAGTTATCAAAAAAGTAGGAAGAATAATGAGGGGTAATTTTGGAAAATTATCATTAATTCTCCTAGATTTGAACAAACGTCAAATAATTAGGGACAAATAAAAAATTCTAAAACGTCATTTAAATAGAGACGGAGGGAGTATAAGACAAAAAGAATGTTGTTCCGAAATTCAATTGCGAATTACATGCATGTTCCACTAGTACGTATAGGACTGTGCAACTGTTTCGGTTTTTTCAGTTTTTCGGATGGGACCGAACCGGTGAACCAATTTGATTTCGGTATAAAAAAATCGATATATCGGTTTTTCTGTACCGGTACGGTTTTACCGAACCGGACCGGTATATACCGATTTTTTATTTTTTTATTATTATTAATAAATAATTAATAAGTATAATAATAATAAAATAATGATTATAATAATAAAAATAAAAATGATAATTATATTAATTTTTGGTAAAAACTGGTACCGAACCGATTATACCGATTCAACCGGTACCGGTATCGATATCAAAATTTAACCGATTTTAATTCGATTCAAACTGATTTTTACCAGTTGCACACTCCTAAGTACGTATTTCTTAAGTTTCTACTTAATCGTGTGTATTGCATTGGCCACACTCTAGCTTTAACCAATACCATGCAAACAATTGTTTCAGAACATGATGTGTCATAGAAAAAATTCGCAATGTATAGCATCACTCATGTCAACTTTATCAAATTGATGCGTCATTATAATATAAATTGACCATATATATATATATATATATATATATATATATATATAGTATATAGCTTGTCTTTGTCACAACCTAACTTGGCTATAGATTAGACGCAGTCCAAAACAACGCATGGTGCCGAATATAAATCTGCTAGAGTGCTAGCTAGACAAGGCATAGGTCAAAAGCGTTATCTGTGCACTATTTAATAAAATCACAATTTGAGGCTAGCTACATCATTTAAAACAAACAAACAAACATGCAGCATAAAAAAACATGGCTAAATCTTGTGTTCATAGAATTTTTTGGCACGAGAGCAGGCAAAGTAGCAGCGTCGTTTGAATGTGCTAAACCGCCACAGGCCAGGCCAGAGAGAGGCCTATACGTTAATTATAAAAGGTACTTACTACCTCTACCCACTCTTTTGCTCAAAGCTCATCAGACAAACATGTAGTATATATGTTTTTCCCAATGACCGCACCTTATTTTCAAGTTATAGCATCCTTCGTAAAGTTGTAATGAAATGTTGCATGCTTGCAACAAACTACACTACTACCTCCATCAATCAAGATACACAGAGGAGCACATGCAGATTACAATATTGTGCCAAGACATCTTGCTAGATATCAAAGAAAAACAATTAATTGGCTTCCAAATTAAAAGCACAACCTGCCAATTTCCTCCAATTCAAATCCACCCCTAGATATTGCTATGTACAATGAGCTTTAGTTTTCAAAAAAGTACCATATTCTGTTCTGGAGCTATAAAAACTTGCGCCCAATTGACCGCAACTAGGGCCGGTACAAGAAATAATGCCTCAAAACATCAACAGGAGCATTAAGAGCACGATTAAGGATTTCTGGTGTAAATGTCACGCCTTTCCAGGTGTTGTGTTGAACCATGGTCCTCCTCCAACTGCCACAGCTGCCATGTTGCTAGTGACATCCAAAATTAATGCACTAAAAATGTCAAAATAAATAAATAGATTTAGTATATAAATTAATGTACAAAAAAAGTCAAGAGTTAAACAACAGAGAAACAGGCCATACAAGACGCACATAACTTGAAATAACATGCACAAGAAAGTGGAAAAACTGTAATGGCTAATCCACATTAGAAAAAGGATCGAACAGTGTACATGGTAAGATGCAAATATTGTATACCTCTACAATTGCATTTAGCTATAAATTAACCTTATTTTCACTATAACAATACCTGAAGCAACCAATCAAGAAAAATAATTCCACTTCAGGAATGATACTTCTAAGGCGTACTAATTAGTCCCATTTGTGAAGAGAAATAAATTGCATCAAGTCGAGTAATGTGGATAAATTGTCTGCAGATATATGGGTTGCTATTACACCGGATAATAGACTTGTCAGTTGGCATATTGCACGAGCAGTCTACATAGCATCTATTGAACTTTGAGGTTCAAAAATTAGTAACAGATGCTTGTGATTCTTGAGCAATGCTCTTCCCTACAGTTCAAAAAGAATGCATCATTTAGCCCGGTAAATAAATCCATGCAGACTACATATATAAAACAGAGAAGAGAGGAAGGGAATTGACTTCTATTTAACACCTTTCAAATTGGCTTCAGTCTTCTAAGTTTCAGAGAGACCTTAAGCATAGGACTACCATGAACTTCCTGGTCCCATGACTCCTTTATATTTTTTAACCATTAACAAGATATTTCCAATGAAAAGTAAATTAAAGTCAATTTTTTGATCTAGATATTTTCAACAAATTACAAGGCAAGGATGTGTAGATGCTACTAGATAGAAGTAACTCGACTTATTTCTGTGGCATTCAGAAAAAGAATTTTGTTTTTCCAAATTATTTAATTTATTCAGCATAGAGTAATGGCCATTACAGTGAAGAGACAGCATTCACTAAGGATATGAGATAAGTCCTGCTGAAGCTTTATGAGTGCCTTTAATCAATTATTTGTGATGATCAGACGCAATTATCTCACTATTCAAGAAAATTGATATATTAAGTATAACAGCTACCCTATAAAGAGAAAAGAATTAAAGAGGGAAAAGAAAGAAAATGTAAAATAAAAATTAAAAACAAATTGACCAAAAACATGCAATTACCTTCACATCAAAAAATTGTGGTATGAGGAACAATTAAATCTAGATTATTCTTCATAAGCCATTCAGGAGGATAGGAATACGGGGACGGGGATTCAATACGAAGTTGCCAAACCATGACCTTCGAGCAGTCCTGTGGTAAGCCTTCCATTTGGCTTTCATCCTCCACAACTTGTTCAATAAATGTGCTCACCTGCAATTAATAATAATCCGGATTTAATATGATTACAAACCATTACATCCTTTTAACCTTTTCTTGGAAGGTGGCAGGAGGCATTAGTTTATTTTTGTTGGAAATTGGGAAGGGTTGGTTTAAACCAATTGCTAGAGTGATCATGGAGCGACCGACCAAGTTCAATGAACCGTCCAGGTTCAATGTACTAACAGATAATAATGTTAATCATTATTCTCCACATGAATGTGGGAGTTACTATGTTACAAATAATGTTTTCTTTTATAGTGACAATTTTGACATACTTGAGATAATTGTCTGAACTCTCTCCATGGGAAATTGAAACAAGATATGGGAAGCCTTTTTATGCCATTGGAGATGCGGAGGTCAGTAGGACCGTGGTTATAGTGGCCATGCTCATCGCCTTAAGCGATTGTAGCATGGTCCAACTGTTGGGTCGAAGGTTCGTCATAATTGTGATGGGAAACGGAGTGGAGGACATAACCTAGCAAAGATCAGAGGATTGGGATTATGTATTGCAACACTCTGAATCGGGTTATATTTGTTCGATCAAGTGTTTTAATTCTGTATATATGCATGTCTATATGTTTCTACAAGTTTAAATTGCCACCAGTCATGTTAATTATAGAAGGACGTGTAGATGTCCTATCAGGCTTATCAGTGCACATAGCATTGAAATAGAAAATAAATTATCAAGATCTCCTTCAATATGATTAAAATATCCATCTGTACATTATCTATTTCACTACAGTAAACTTCAAGACAGTAAGAGAAGAAGAAAACTAACTTGGAATTCTTCTCTGACCGTATCAAACTGCCTAATAGGCTCAAGAGTAGGCCGGTGCCATCTCTTAGGATCCCAAAGTACAGTACTGTTGAAGGCAAAACCCGACATTTGCACATGGAATCTCCGAAATCTTCTTCTCACATCATTTGAGTGCCATCCAAGAACTTGAGTTCCATTGCAAATTGGACCCTCCAATGCAGTTTGGCTTATACTCGGCACTAGTTTTGCCACTGTCCAGGTTCCAAACCGCCTACAGATCAAAAGGTTGCAGTCAAATAAAGCTCAATACATGAAGAAGATGGTAATAAGCATATTTCTTAAGGGGACCAAATGTCTCTCAAACTAGAAACTTTTCAACGTACACTTTCTCAATGAAAAGAATTAAAGTAGTAATCACAATAATTTATCTACAGGTTGCCCAATTCTTAACTCATAATATCCACCATATCATATTAAAGTAGCAACCATACTAAACTTCTTCCCATGTGTTTATCAAAACTTTCAAATGTTAACCAACTCTAATTAGCTTACAAATAATTTATAAGCCCTTCCCACATGAATGTGGTCAGCGACAGCAGTTGAAGAGATACCAGTCCATATACTGGAGACGCAGGACAACATGGGAAATTAAAAATAGCCTTGAAAAAAAAATAAGCTTGCTAAAGATTGAGACAAGTGGGAAAACAGAACAATTCAATGTTCAGTGTGTTAGTAGTGTAGGAACATTACGGAAATGTTAAAAGAGCCTAAAGCATGAGGGAATACCCCGTCATTGAAAATTAGAAAATCATTTTCCCTAGAGATTCAAGAAAAACATGCCACTAAATTGGAATGAAGCAGAAGGAGGTTAGCGGACTCAATAATCCTTTTAAACAAGCAACACCAAATTACTTTAATTTTACCTCTTTTCCTTAAATCTACATAGCTTGTCATAAATTATATTTAAAAAAATTCTTAAACTGAAGTAATATGATACATCATGACTTGAATTCCAAAGGGGCAAGGCCAAAATATAGCTTACGGAACACAGCTTCTGGAAGAAACCAATCTGATAACTACCAATTTCACTACATGGAATAAATCAGGTCTCCAATGTAGTCACTACTACAAATAGAGCCATGTAATAGCACTATAATCATCTGTAAATGCATTAGAATCATGCTATTAGACAATAAAAATATGACCAACACATGAAGACTCAAAACGTCACTGAAAATGATACTCCCTCTGTCCCTAAAAGAATGGCTAAAGTACTGATGAATCTTCTCCACTTAAGAGGAAAATGTAGTCTTTATCTTATGTACTTTAGCCATTATTTTGAAGACAATTTTTTCTGTACTTACCTTATTATTCTGGGTCAGATGCTCAAATCATAGAAAAAGACAAGCAACTGAAAAAACAGATGTGACAAGGCTCACCTGTCTTATTTCACATAGTCAAGTACATTCCGAATTTCTATAAATTCCATGAGTCCCTTTAATCTCTGGGAAGAACTAGTGCCTATATATTAACACCGGCCTTTAAAAAGGCCCAAGGATAGTATTCTCTTTACACACTGGCATTGATGTTGCCTTCTTGGAGAAATCTTCTCTAATTTTGAGTTGATTTAGACAATTTGCAGGAAGAAAGGCTGGAATTTTATGAGCTTAAAAAGCTCAAAATCAAGTACTAATAAGAAGGAAGAGAGAAGGAAACCATGCTACCCCTATATTTAGGCTTTTTGAAATCATTTCTGACTTTAGAAAGAAAACACCTGAATATAGGAAAAATAAGGGTATTATTTCATTAGGGAGTACTTGAAGGCCAAGCACAACGAGAGTAGTGCATGAAAAGTAGCATATAAGTACTAGCATATGGGACAAGTAGGCAACAAATGAAAACAAGTAGCAACAGTTAATGTAACATCCAGGAAAAAATTGTTGTGTATAAGGAATTAAGTTACTAACAATAGTACCTTCAGTCATGGGTGAGCCTGTAGTGGGCTAAAGATGACCCAAGAAGATATTATGCAAGTGGTTTAATGCCTTATTTGGATGGATTTGATTCGATTCGAGATTAGGATTTGACCTGAGATTTGTTCTGAACTCGGGATTTGACCCGAGTTATTTCATATGGTATCAAAGCCGACTCTCGAAAGCTCGGGTCGAGTATATGTCTGTGTATAAGGAATTAAATTACTAACAATAGTACCTTCAGTCATGACTTTTTTGGGGCTATGATGACACAAGAAAATACTTTTGGTCTAGTGATTTAAGGTCTTATTTGAATGGATTTGATTCGATTCGGACTTGGGATTTGACCTGAGATTTGTTCCGGACTCGGAATTTGATCTGGATTGTTTCGGTTAACCTAAAAACTAATACTCATGAAGGATAGCTTACATTGCAAAATTCAAAGTAAGATTTTTAATCACTAAGTTGCAGGCATTTAAACCTTATATTAATACTCATACTGATTCTTCTTAATTAACTCAGGCAACTTCTTGTGAATAAATTACATGTTACAGAGTTTAACAGGACAAAAATAAAGGGCATGATACAGAACATATAGATGTTATCAATGTAAATATGAATGTTGACACCACTTTTAGGATTAGTAAACAAACGGTTGGCAAGAAAGAGTAGAAACCATTGCATTTTAATAAATAGTAATTCTCTTTGCAGATGCAACAACCCTCAATGTGTCAAGTTCAAAAAATAAAACATCTGCACATTTGAAATGCATGCGCTTCTAATATAAATTGAGACTAACGAAATTTCATTGAAGTAAATAAATCATGGAATAGATATGTTACCTGATTTGCCTCATCTGTTCAAACAGTTCAGTAGAATAAATGTTAGCATCATCTGCAAAGTAAACAATTCCGTCAAGCCGATGCTTTTCAATGTGAGACAATGCCACATTTCTTTGGTGCAGGCTCCTATATTTTAGCCCAGTCAAATTCTTGCTGCATACAAGATGCCTGTGCATAACACCAGTTCTTCTTAATGTGTCGGCTGTTTCCAAGGATTGAGAGTTCATCTCCACAACTATCCACAATAAAGGAGGTGGAACCAGTTTCAAGGTGAATGCCAAACGATTTAGATAATATGCCTGAAATGGTCGGGCATATGTTGGGGTCACAATTATCAAAAGCTTTTGGAACACCTTAAATGAATCATGGTCAATTGATTGGGGTACGACAGTATCATCAGAATTCCCATTTCCTATGTCCCCATTAGTCACATGTGGCTCTAATGGAACATTATCATTTCTTATAGGCAGTCCATCTTCTATTGCTGTGTCATTTCCAGGAGCAAGCAGGAACTTCTTAAAGGGGAAGTCTTGATCTTCAGATATATAATTCATGGACAAATTCATTGAAACAAATGGGGTAAGTCCAACAAAAATTCCAACACAGAAACATATTAAGAAATGGAATATAGACCTCCTCCAAACTTGGCCCTTCAATTTTGGCCTTTCCAGGGGCCGCGAAGATCTTTGTGAGAAAAGACCTTGAAGGAAAGCTTGAACTTTGTAGAATCCATAGTCAGATGAGCTAAAGGAAGGCAACCCCCCAGATGGTGGGTAGTTCTGGTTACATGAAGAAGACTTGGACAGGGGAGAAGCAACTGAACAGGCTTCTCCATTCACTGAAGTTCCAGGACGAGTCACTGAAGACAATGTTCTCCGAATAGAAACCATTATAAAAAAGCAGTTCAGTTCGATCTCCTCTCCGCTACTCTTTTTTACAACAAGAATTTCAAATCACATCTAAAATAATTGCTTGTTTGAAACTACCTTCCAATCAAAACACTGTAAACATCTTCCTGTCATGCATATATTCCCCTTGCTCATCTAATTGAATGAAAAGCAGACCTAAAGTTGTCTCAAGAACTCAGAAAAATATACCCACAGCAGAATCAGATTAAATATCCAGTTCAGTCAAGTGAAATTAAATATCTGAAAAACATCACCAAGTTAAGTACTTTTATCAAAGTTACTATTGCAAGAATCTCAAAGCAAAACTACGAACACATAAAACTTCAAAGAACAGTAAAAAGAAAAAATGACCACTTTTCAACTCACTGCCGAGGTAGTATCATCACCGCATAAATTCCTTCCGGTTTCAATCAAACCCAACTTGGCCAGTAACTCTTTAGCTACTTTTCCCCAGCTTATGTATTCTCAGAGGAAACCAATTGAAAACCCAAATCAAAAAGTTACTTTCTTGAATCTCAACATAAGACTTTCTTGATGGACAAGTAGCAGAAGAAGCTATTGTTGACAAATCAGAGCAAATTTGAAAAGCCCATCATTGAATTAAACCATATACTAAACAAAATCAATCATCACAAAAATACCCAACAAACAAATTTCAAAAACTTGAGTTCGGGACACCAAAATACAAGATTTTGAGCTCAATAAATTGAGAAAGTGTCACTAAAAAAGAAATGGGTCTTCGATCTTTTGAGCAATGAAGAAAGAGAAGGAGCAATCTACCCTTTCTTTTATGCTGTGCAAAGGCTTTTCAACATTATAGGAATCCAGACCCCTTTTGGAAGAAAATCTCTAACATTTATGCATCAAATTGAAAGTTTTATGAAAGTGGAGTCGTGCTTCAAATCTCAGAGAGACTTCCAAAAGACAGACTGTGTTTAGCAGACGCACACAATCACAAGGGACTTAATTGTATAAAGGCTGTGTGCTTGTGTGTGTTACTGCGTGTTTTTATGTGTATATATATAGTACTAGTAGTAGTATACATTATTCTATACATAGCACAGCACATAACCAAGTGGGCCCACCATTGAAGCCGAAAATAATTAATTAGCCAGTGATTGAGATGTTACTGTATTAACAATCAATTTAGACGCCCTCCATAATCAACTTATGATTATTAATTATTTTTATTTTAAGTAATATATATCATGAGTTTACTTGAAAGAGCTTTTATAATTTTAAAAATATTAAATAACTGCACAATCTAGAAGTGTTATTTTCAAAAATAAAAATTTATCAATATAAAAGTGGCAGCACTCATTTATTATTATAAAGAAAATATACCACTTTCTAGTTGTTACGTACTAATATTTTAATTTTAGAGATGAAAAATATCAATTTTATAGCTAGCAATGTACAACAGCATTACACATGCATTATCTTAGATATCATTAATTAATAATTAATTTTGAGGGAGATTATTAATTGAATAGGGTTGCAAATTAAAAGCAAAAATATATACGAATTACATGTCGAAAAAATCTACAAATTACAACATTAATATTCTCTACATGAATGCTTGTCATTATAAAATAAAACCTTAATTAATAATGTAAATTTTAATTGGAGATGTATTTACAATTAAGTAAGTACTAATTAATGCTTCAAGTATTTAGTTTTTACTTCTGAAAGATTTGAAGTTTTGTGTTACAAAAATGATTTAAAAGTAAAATTTAATAACTTCCTTACAAGGTCCGATCCTTTATAGGTAGTTGTTTTATAAGTAATACAGTAATAATTAATAATTAATGTGGATCAGCATGCAATTAAGCACCCTCATATAATTATAATTAATGGACATCATTAATTATGATACAAATACAAAATCGAGTCATTAATTATACTCGTGTCTTTTTTGTATATATGTTATTATTATGCCATTTTTAAAGTCGGTAACATATACATATAGCTGGTAAATAACTCATGTAAATGTAATTTTTTATTAGTGATCATGTGATATCGATCTTTACCCAACGCAAAAAGATAACATATAGAGAGAGAGATTAATAATCATATATAGTTGTGTATATTTTATTTATACAATTTGTCAAAACTATTTCGTTTTAACATATTTATTTTTGATTTCTGATTTGGAAGAGAATTTATTTTTTTTTTTAAACAAATCTGTCAAAACAACGTTGTTTTGACATACTGTGCACAAATAAAATATACACAACTATGTACGATGAATAGGTGTCTAAACTAAAACGTATTTAACAATGACTAGTTTTTAATTTCCTGTTACAGTACTAAAACAAACAATTGAAACTAGTATTCAATAGTGTCTTCTTTAGAGCAAATTCTACTTTTTTTATAATGCAGACAGTAGAAAGCAAAGAAAAATAGTGTCTGGATTAGATCAAATTATATTTTAGTTATAATGCAGACAGATGAAACGTGTGGGAAACAGTGTCTAGATTAGTACACTTTGTTCTATCAGAAAATTACTTTTACGTGAATATATTAAAATGCATAGAGGGACTCAAACGATCAAACCACACACAACGAATTTTACGTGGTTCTGTCTTTAATCTCTAATGTTTTAATCCACGTTCAATACCAACCGGTATTGGAGACTCTTTTTATTAATTTTAAGACTCAATTAAATACAATAAAAAAACTGCATGTTCAAATAAAATTTTCCACTGCGATGGCCACCTCTGCCCCTCTTACACCTCTTCAACCTTAAAAATTTGTTTTGAACAAAACTTATTCACTACTGGATCGATCAAGTCACACAATGGTTGAACTCATAACTTATTACAAAGAATTTGGATTACAATGAATTCTTATTTTCCAGCCAACAAAGAATTTACAATTGAATAGGACTTGCTGGAAACAGACTTTGAATAGCTCTATGTGAAGATATCAAACTTGATATTAGCTTAAGACTTTTTGACTAATGATAACTTCAAGTACCTTGCATTGTCGTGAAGGAGCAGTATATATAATAAAAGGCATGACGGCTATATAAAAAAAGAGTTGTTAGCATAAAGAACTAAGTCCAGTTGAATAATCACATGATTCTAGCAAATAAAGAGCCCAATTGATATAATATATCAATTAACAAAAATATGAAATCCAAATCAAATTGAGATAGCTAAAATAAAGGAGAGAAAGAGTCCAACAAGTTTGCTCAGTCAATTCATTTAAAAAGACTCCTAATTTAATAACATATCTAAGCAGGATATGTTTAAGGAAATCTACAGGAATAATTAATACCTTGCAATTTAATATTTTCTGAGTCCAGTAGGTATAAATCTGATGACCTATTTAATAAATTCGGGTCAAACAAGAATTTACTTTATATATAAACCAACCCAAACAAATAAACAAGATCTCATTAAGCTATTACACAAAATCAAATTAACAATTTAAACAGCCCAAGTAATTAGAATAAAATCCATTACTAAATACAAATTCAATAATATTGTCATCATTAAAATCACAAAAGATTATAAACCAACATGTATGAATATATGTATGTATGAATGTATCTATTAATGCATTTACGTAACTATGCATATATGTATTTGTGCATGTATATAATGCATTTATGTAACAATATATGTGAGACCCAAAATTTTATGAATAAATATTTAATTTTCTCGAAATATTTTTTTTCATGTTATGGTGTGGATTTGAGATAATGTTATAGTTGTGGGTAATATTTATAAATTTTGAAAAGTAAGCAAGTGGTTATAAAATATTCGATTGGTCGGGAAATATTCTTTTTGTCTGAGAATATTCGTACGATGGCACAATTATTGGTGGACCCCACAACGGAATTATTGTCGAAATGAGAAAACGAGCGAAAATATCTTTTATAAAAATAACGTGTGGAGTTTTTCTGTTAACTATTGAACTACCCTAGTAGTAAAAGTACGATGTCTGGCGTTGTTGCCTGATAGCTATACGATATTGCATAGTATTTTTAAATTATTGATTCTTATGTAAGAAGCCACTACTCAATAATTATTACGATAATTCTTCGCTCAATATTTTATTTTATTGATTCAATAATTGTTGCGTTGATATTTTATATTATTGTTGTTTCAATAATTGTTATTGCATAGTATTTCCCATTATCAAATCAATAGTTCATATTATTTGAATAGTATTATTAGATAGCATTATTGGCAATGTCTAGAAAATTACATCGAGGAGAGGTTTGGTCACCTAATTGCTTGCGCCAAGAATGAGAGAAATCCTTATTGAAAAGCCCCTTTTTTTCACAGGAACTACTTTGGTTGTCATTATTGTGATTCTATAATATTATTTGTGAATAATTAATTACTGATTTATATGATAAGGAAACATTTATTTTATGTGGACATAAATGATGGATAGAAAAATATTTATTTTATGTGGTTATAAATGAAGGAATTAATGTTGAGGTGTTTTATCAGTATTTTGTCGGATCGGAGGTATTAAAAAATCAAATTGGTGTTCTTAAAGTTCTATTGCGTGAGTTATAATTTTAATCCGACCGTTGGATAGTTGTGATTTTTGGATATGTTATACATATATAAGTGGAGTATATGTCCACAAATTTTGAACCGTTAAAAATTAACGTATGATTTGTTATGAATTTTAAGAGGTGTTGAAAATCGTCTGGTTTGGGATTTGGATATTTTACTGCTTTGGAATTTGGAAAAACTTTCTTACCAAAGTTGTTGAGAATTCGATTTACGTGTGGAATGGATATAAAATTCGTATTTTTCTGATAAAAGGACTATTTATTATGAATTATTGAAGTTTCAAAAATTAAAATATTTTTATTAAAAATATGAGCGGGCCCCACTTTTGGTTGTTGGGAAAGGTGGTTAATTTTAGTGGGCCCCACTTGTGGTGGCTGATTTTTTTCAAATACATGTGCATAGAAAAAAAATTATTATTATTTTAGTCTCATATGGCGTTCTAGCATTTTCCTGTAAATAGGCGCTTAAGTTAGAATTGAAAATCACACCAGAATCAGAGAAATCTTCTTATATAATATTGAGCGTATTTCTTTAGAGTTTTAGAAAGCTTTGAGCGCAGAAAACAGTGAAAGTTTTCTTCAAAAATATCCCCACTATACCAAATGGAATACTCTTCTTTTCAAGGTAAGGGATGTTATTTTCTTCGTAAATGATATTATTTTTTTCAATATCATTATACCAAAATATTGATATAAATTTTATTGTGGAATTTCTACATTTTGTGCTCGGGTTACTTATTCACGATATCTGGCCTTTATTCACGAATCTGACCTTATTCACCGAAAATGAAATTTTCTCTTTTTTGTCCCAGATGTGACGCCTCTAAAATAGGTATACATCACCTATTCTAAGTCGCCAAATACATGGTACAGAATACAAATATAATTTTAAATATACAACATGAGTTGTGAGTTTTAATACAAATATTATCTTCTGAGCGATTTAAAACTCAAAATAAGTCCTCAATACATTTATTAACACACTATTTTCATAGAATAGTGAGGACTACTAATCTATCGTCGTCGGGCCGTCACACCATTCCTCGATTAGTCCTCTCGCTCGTTCTCATTTCACTCAAGAAACAATGAAAGTAAAAGGGTGAGCTCAACTAGCCCAAGATGAAATATTATGACTAAGATAATGCGAGAATAAATTATCATTAACCTTCAACAATGTTAAACCGATAAAATACAATAGACATCAAGTTTAACTACGGTGAACAAGCAATCCATTAAAAGAGTCAAGTAGAGAATAAAATCTACTATCTTTTATGTTTTAAAAGGTTTTCATCACTTTTATCGGCTGGACTCGACAATAAATAATTCACATCATCCCTGCACTACGGCCAAGGATATTCATTAGTATCACAATCCATAAATTGTACATGTACTATGGGCCAAGGATATTCGTGTATTCATCAATGGTCATGATCATGCCAACAACTGTCCATCAATGCACTACGGGCCAATGAGGACTTTTACCACATCATTTGTAACATTACGGTTATGATTATACCGATTAATCCCTAGTCATAATCATACCAAGTCCATCTATGCACTATAGGCCACAAATGACTTTCAACATAAAATAAACATGAGAATGATGACAATGATATAAGAATTCAATATAACAAGTTCAAGAATTAATTTATCCAGGAACTAATAACGTCCAAATTGTCAACATGATACTTCTTTGTAGAGTAAAATTCAAGAATGCTCAGAAGAATATTTCCATGAAAAGATATTGGATGAAGCGCAAATATCAAGGATATTCCACTAATTTCATGAAGTATAGAAGTCAAAACTTTAACCAACTGAGTATAATAAAGAATGGAATAACAAAAGAAATCACCAGGCATGCGATGAATACATGCATGAAAGAGTTATTCCAACAAAATAATAAATAACGGAACCGAATTCAAAGTAAATTCACAAACGCAGGATATTCCAACAGAATAATAAAGAATGGAATAACAACGAAATCACCATGCATGCGATAGAATCGCATGCAATTTGGTTATTCCAACAAAATAATAATTAATAGAACCGAATCAAAGGCGTAATACACACACCGACAAGATATTACAACGAGAATAATAAATAACGTAACTAGGTCATATGTAAGCCACTGCATGTACGGTGTGTTAATGAGAATAATAAAGAATGGAATAACAGAAGAATTTCACCATGTATGCGGTACTTTGCATAGACAGGTTATTCCAACATAATGATAAAGAATGGAATAACAGAAGAATTTCACCATGTATGCGGTACTTCGCATAGACAGGTTATTCCAACATAATGATAAAGAATGGAATAACAGAATAATTTCACCAAATATGCGGTACTTCGCATAAACAGGTTATTCCAACATAATAACAAAGAATGGAATAACAGAAGTTCTCTTCATGAAGACGAAAGAAAGAAATAATACTCCTTACCGTAAAAGAAGAGTATTCCGACTGGTAGGGCGAGGATATTCTTGAAGAAAACTTATACTACGCTCAAAGCTTCTTAAAACTCTAAAGAAATACGCTCAAGATTATAGAAGAATTCTCTGAACTTCTGGTGTGGTTTTCAATTCTAACTAAGCATCCTATTTATAGGAAAATATAAAGGATACTATGCTGCACTATGCAATAAAATATAATATATTCTATTTATAATCAAATAAAACAAAACTTTATAAAAAGTATTCTGTTTTATATAAAAAGATTTTACTATGCAAATACTATGCAGACACTATGCAAACACTATGTATAATAAAATATAATATATTATAATTATTGTCTAATAAAATAAATAACTTTATAAAAGTATTACATTTTATATAAAAAGATTTTACTATGCAAAATACTATACGCAATAGAATATAATATATTCTAATTATTGTCTAATAAAACAAATAACTTTATAAAAGTATTCTATTTTATATAAAAAACTTTTCTGTTTTATTACATTAATAATACTAATAAAATAAAATTTATATATATAATATATATATAGATATAAACTTTCGTGACTTCATAAAAAGACACCTCAATATATCTAACAATATTTATCATTATTATTATAATTCACAATATTAATCGATCAGGTCGTTACCAGGAAAGAGGGGGCTTTCCAATAAGGATTTCTCCCTATTGGCGCGCAATTAGGTGACCAAACCTCTCCTTGGCAAAATTTATAAATATTACCCACAACTATAACATTATATCAAATTCATTCCATAATATTTAAAAATGATATTTATAAAAAAATTATCTTTATTAAAAAGTTGGGGTCTTACACTAGATGTCTATTATGGTTACTATAATTGATTGTATCCATGTTTTGATCTTCATTCTATATTCATTTGGTTAAAATTTTGGCTTCTATATTCCATGAAATTAGTAGAATATCCTTGATATTTGCGCTTCATCAAGTATCTTTTTCATGAAAATATTATTCTGAGCATTCTTGGTAAAGTTTAACTTATTCATGCTGGAGTACTATTCACAGGTTACTATTCACGAAATACTATTCATGGGGTACTATTCACATGAGTACTATTCACCCGGGGTACTATTCATGATAAAAATTAATTTGTTTTCGGTCCAAATCATTTTTGGTACAATATTATTCTTGAATTTTACTCCACAAAGCAGTATCATGTTGACAATTTGAACGTTATTGAATTCTGGATAAATTAAATTATAAATCTTTAAAATTTATCCTTGAACTTGTTTTATTGAATTATTATGTCATTGTCATCATCCTCATGCTTATATTGTTATGAAAGTCATCTTTGGCTTTGTGAGTGCATAGATGGAATTGGTATAATTATGACCGAGGATTATTCAAAGATAATCATGGCCAGTAATGTTACAAATGATGTGATAAAAGTCCTCATTGGCCGTAGTGCATTGATGGACGACTTTTGGTATGATTATGGTCATGGATTCTCTTGACCAAGAGTGCAAAAGATGAATTGTTTTATGGCATGATTATGATGGTTGATGAAAACACGATTATCTTTGGCCCGTAGTGCGAAGGATAATTCATGGTCGTGATATCTTAAAAATATCATTGGCCGTCTTTATGAGGATGATTCGATGATGTGGATTATTTATTAAAATTTGAGTCTCGGCCGATAAAATTGATGATAAATCTTTTAAATCATAGAAGATAGTAGATTTTACGCTCTACTTAACTCTTCTAATGGATTGTTTGTTCCGATGTAGTTAAACTTGATGTTTGTTATATTTTATCAGTTTAACACTGTTGAAGACTAACGATAAATTATTCTGCATTATCTTAGTCATAATATTTCTTACTGGGCTAGTTGAGCTCACCCTTTTGCTTTCATTTTCCTCTTGGAAATGAGAACGCGTGGACTAATTCTAACCGAGAACCGAGGTGACGGTCGTATGATAGCATTAGTAGTCCTCACTATTCTATAAAATAGTGTGATAATAAATGTATTGAGGACTCCATTTGAGTTGAATACTGTCTAGAAGACAATATTCGTTTTAAAACTCTCAGTTATGTCTTGTCGTATTTTACATGACAATTGTATTATTAAGTTGTATTTGAATTTTGTACCATGTATTTGGCGACTCAAGATGGGTGATGTATACCTATTTTGGAGGCGTCACAATATATATATATATATATATATTGAGAGAGAGAGAGAGTTAATTTACTTGGAGTATATATATATTTTTTGTTATAATATGATTTCCTAAAAGATAAATTAGACTAATCTAAAGTCACAAGCTACAATGGTCTAATTCATGATATTGTGGAATTGGTTGGGTGACGTATGTGATGTATGTTTCCTTTTTTTTGCTTATAAAAGGCAAACTCATTTAATGAAAGAAACCACCAAAAAGAAGAGAAAATTATCTAATACTTCATCTTTGCAACTTTGTTATTACCTTAGTTCTATAACATCTTTGCAACTTCGTTATTTCTCTAGTTTTATAACTCGTTATCAGCACGAAACTTTAACTAACTAAGATGGTAAAACTTTAAATTCTTGCAATTCAACATTATACTACTAACTTGGCTTTGACACCAATTATATTTTTTAAACTGTAAAATTATATTCATGTTTTATTGTCCATTTTTTAATTTTTTTTATTTACAGTGATACCATCTATCCTTGTTAATCTTACAAGACTTGGTGGAAATATTAATTTTTATCATTTATTAACTTGTGGGGATAACCTGACTACGCGGACTATCGCATGCTTGGTGAATACCCCTTCGTATTCATTCTTTATTAGCAATTTGTGGAAATAATCTATCTACGCAGACTACTGCATGTCGGGTGAAGATCCATTTGCAGTTTTGTACATGTATTTTTTTATGATGTGTATAATAATACTTGTATATACATTAGTGATTGCATACCTTCTGACTAAAAGGATATGCTAATAAAATATATATTTATATATTTATATTGTTTATATTTATCATCGCTTGAGGTGGTGGCTTAGTGGTGGGAAGTCGGACATAAATCCCCACAATCGTGGGTTCGAGTCCTAGTAAACCCCACTATGGTCAAGTTTGACGCCCTCCCAAAATAGGTCCACACAACCCATTCTGTGTCGTCAAAAATACATCGTACAGACTCCAAATACAACTTCATTTATACAACTGTCATGCAAAATACGACAACACATAAGCTGTGAGTTTTAATACAAATATTGTCTCGTAGACAATATCCAAACACAAATAAAGTCCTCATTATAATTATTGTCATATTATTTTACATAATAGTGAGGACTACTGTGACGCCCCCAAAACAGGTATACATCACCCATCTTGAGTCGCCAAATACATGGTACAAAATTCAAATACAACTTAATTATACAACGATTAAATGTAAAATACGACAAAACATAATCTAAGAGTTTTAATAAGAATATTGTCATCTAGACAATATCCACACTCAATGGAGTCCTCATTACATTTATTATCACACTATTTAACATAATAGTGAGGACTACTAATGCTATCATCTGGACCGTCACTCTGTTCCCCGACTAGTCCCGGCTACATTCTCATTTCACGAAGAAAAAAAAAGAAAGAAAGGGTGAGCTCAACTAGCCTAGTAAGAAATATTATGACTAAGATAATGCGAGAATAAATTATCATTAGCCTTCAACAATGTTAAACGATATAATATAATGACAACAAGTTTAACTACAATGAACAAGCAATCCATTAGAAGAGTCAAGTAGGCGTGATATCTACTATCTTCTATGATTTAAAATGTTTTCATCAATTTTTATCATTGAGACTTAGCTTAATAAATAAACCACATCATCGAGTCATCAACGCACTACGGGCGAGGATATTCATTAAATCATCAATGGTCATGACTATACCGAATAATCCTCGGTCATAATCATACCAAAAACTCGTACATCAATGCACTACACAAGCCACCGAGGACTTTTACCACATCACTTATAACATTACGAGTCATGATTATAATTAGAATAATTCACGGTCATAATCATACCAAGTCCATCTATGAACGTAAGCCAAAGATGACTTTCTTCACAATATAAGCCTGAGGATGATGACAATGATATAAACAATAATCAAACGAAATCAATGATAAATATTAAAGACTTTAAATTTATTCAAATATTATCAATCACTTAATAAACTCATAATTTATTAATATTATAACAATATTTTAATCACTTCTTAAACTTATAAACAATTTATTTTAATTATTTACACTACCAAATAATGCATTTTAATCATTCAAAAATGCCATACTCATAAGATTTCATCACCAATGATCAAATCCCTCATCAAAAATATGTATATACCCTATATAGGATTCTCAAGCCATAAAATCCTATTTTCTAATTTTGTTACTTGACATAATATATTTAATTCATTTACTCATAACTAGTTCATTTTCATGAAAAATACCAAATCAGTCCCAAAAATATTTCTTTTCTGGGATTTAGCAGGATATAGTCCCATATTGAACATATATTATTCTCATAATTTTTAAAATTCATTTACTATTTTTCATATAGCCAAAACTGCCGAATATTTAGACATTTATCATAAATTGTACTTTTGTCCAAAATTTCTGAAATTTACAGGGTATACTCCTATTATATACATGTACTCCCAATAAAAATTTCACCAATTTTGGAGTTAACCACAAGGAGTTATAAGGGTTTACTTTTAAAACAGTCTTTTTCCATAAAATCCATAACTCTTAATCTATACATTAAAAAATTGCCATCTTTGGACACAATATAGAAAACTCATCAAATTATCATTTTAAATTTTTCCAGAATTTTTGAGGGTCGGAAAAATTATGAAACTACAAATGAATTTTCACCCGTAGACAGATCATTTCTACAACTTAAAAAGGAATGAATACAAAGGATCATTCACCATGCATGCAGTAATTCACATAGACAGGTTATTCCCAACAGAATAATAAAGAATGGAACTAGGTCATGCGTAATCCGCACAGACAGGATATTCCAACAAAATAATAAAGAATGGAATAACAACAGAATTCACCAGGCATGCGATAAACCACACAAGACGGGTTATTCCCAATAGAATAATAAAGAATGGAACCGGTCATGCGTAATCCGCATGCACGTGATATTCCAACAGAATAATAAAGAATGGAATAACAACGAATTCACTGGGCATGCGATAAACCGCCTGAAACAAAGTTATTCCAATGAAATAATAAAGAATGGAATAACAATAGAATTCACCGGGCATGAGATAGACCATGACAGAACAAGTTATTCCAATGAATAATAAAGAATGGAACCGTGTCATGCGTAATCCGCATGCATGCATGATATTCCCACAAAATAATAAAGAATGAAATAATAGAAGAATTTCACCATGTATGCGATTACTTGGCATGGGCAAAAGTTATTCTAACATAATAATAAGGAATGGAATAACAATAGCTCTCTTCATGAATACGAAAGAAATAATACCCCTTACCTTAGAAAGAAACTGGATACTGGAGTAGAGAGGTAGCAGACTTCTCTTCTTCTTTCTCTCTATAATTTTTCTCTATAATTTTTCTCTATAATAATTGTTCTATAGCTTTAGTGAATTGGTGAGAAATGAAGGAAGAATGAGCTTCTATTTATAGAAAAATATAGTTTCGATAATTGCACGTTTTGGGGCTCGAAATATTATAATACAATACCTTCAACTTTTCTTTCATTTGTAATTTAGTCCTGCAAGTATTATCAAACTTGCACCACCTCCCCTAATCGTAAATAATATGAATCAATAGTTCAATCATGTGATCAATAGTGATAATCATGTGAAAATACGAATTACAGTATAATACCTCATTTATACCTCCAGTTTTAACTTAGTCATGCAAGTATAATCAATCTTGCACCAACTCCCCTAATAATACATGAATGTTAATTAATAGTACACACATGTGAACAAATAGTTATAATCATGTGAATTAATAGCAATTAATTCCTCATTTATCCGATTAATTACCCGATAACTTCCAGACATCAATTATTATCGAAATAAATGTCGATTTTCACTAACATTAATAATTCCAACACAATGGAACTATAAATTTCATCTTTAATCAACACGAACTTATTCATCATTAATATTATAACTCACAATATTTAACAACCAGGTCGTTCCCAGGAAAGAGGGGGCTTTCCGATAAGGATTTCTCCTTATTGGCGCCGAATTAGATGACCAAACCTCTCCTTGCGAACTTCTAGACATTGTAAATATTGCAATTTAATAATATGAATAACTTTGTCGTCTCAATTATTGATTTAATAATATATCATATTATGCAGATGATATTGTGACAATAATCGAATCAATAACATGAGAAATATGATGCAGCAATTACTGTAGCAATAATTGAGTATAACTGAGTGACTTCTCATGTAAGCATCAAAAATCAATACCGTGTGCTACTATGCAACCACGCGTATTACTGTACTTTTACTACCGAGTAGTTCAACAGTTTTAACGGTAACACTTTCGCCGTTATTTTTATAAAAAAATAATTTTATCGTTTTCTTACTACGACAATACTTCCTTTGTGGGGTCCACCAATGATTGTGCCGTCGTACGGATATTCCCCGATAAAAAGAATATTCCCTGACCAAACGAATATTTTATAACAACTTGCATACTTTGCAAAAAAATTCACATATCACCCTTAACTTTAACCCTTTATCAATTTAACCATTTACGAAATAAAATAATAATTATAAGAAAATTGAATACTTTTATTTCATAAAATTCGGGGTCTTATAACTACTATAAGAACCATCTTGGACCATTATTCCACTCCTCGACTAGTCCCAACTACATTATCGCCTTCTAAGAAGAACAATGAAACCAAAAAAAAAAGGATCAACTAGCCCAGTACTAAAGAATATTATGACTAAGATAATGTAAAATATATTATCCTTAGTCCTCAAGAGGGAAAAATCTGATAGAATACAATAGACAACAAGTTTTAGATCAACAACTGCAGTGAAAATAACAATTCATTAGAAGAGTCAAGTAGAGCATGATGTGTACTATTTTCTATGATTTAAAAGTTCATCATCAATATTTTCTCCATGTAACACCAATCAATAATTATTTCCAATCAATGAATTATCTATGCACTACGGGCCAAAGATAATCGTTTGTATCACCAGTGGTCATGATCATGCCAAACACCTGTCCATCAATGCACTATGGGCCAAAGATGACTTTCACCATAAACATTTATCTGTAACATCAAAGGTCATGAATATACCAATACACAATTCCTGGTCATAATCATACCAATCAACAGTCCATCTTTGCACTACGGGTTAAAGATAACTTTCAGCACAATATAAGCACGAGGATAATGACAATGATATAAAGAATCAATCAAGTGAGATCAAGGATAAATATTAAAGATTTATAATTTAATTTATCTAAAGTTCAAAAATATCAAAATTGTCAACATGATCACCAATTGTGGAGTAAACTTCGAGAATGATATTCATGTATCAAAAATAATTTAGACAGAAAAGAAATCAATTTTTTCGTGAATAGTACTCCGATGTGAATAGTACCCTGAATGAATAGTAATCCGGTATGAAAAGTACCCCGAATGAATAATATTCTAAATGAATAGTACCCTGACATAAATAGTATCCCGCCATTTAATAAGAAAGTTCAGACCAATAGTGGAATGATATTAGATGAAACACAAACTATTAAGAATATTCCACTAATTTCAAGAGTTTTCACCATTTAATAATAAGGTTATGGAAACAAATAATAAATTTTTACCATAAATAGAGAAATATGAAATAAGACGATATCCCTTGATGAGTACAAAAGAAATGACATCTCATACGAGTATAAAAAAATATACAAAACTGTAACTGGATTTTTACCCGTCATGCGGTAATCCGCGTAGACAGATCAATTTCACAAATTAATAAAGAATGAATACGAAGGGTTATTCACCATGCATGCAGTAATCTGCGTAAACAGGTTACTCCCGTAGATTAATAAAGAATGGATACGAAGGGTTATTCACCATGCATGCCGTAATCAACGTAGACAGGTTACTCCCGCGGATTAATAAAGAATGAATATGAAGGGTCATTCACCATGCATGCGGTAATCCGCGTAGACAGGTTACTCCCGCGGATTAATAAAGAATGAATATGAAAGGTTATTCACCATGCATGCGATAATCTGCGTAGACAAGTTACTCCCACAGATTAATAAAGAATGAATATGAAGGTACATTCACCATGCATGCAGTAATCCGCGTAGAAAGGTTACTCCTGCGATATATTAATAAAGAATAGAATGACAACCCTTACGAGTATGAAGTAAATAACATCCTTTACGAATACGAAAAAAATAATATCTCTTACCTTAGTAGGAGATTGGATACTACAATAGTGAAGTAGCAGAATATTCTTCTTCAATTCGTTTTCTCTATAGTTTCTTTATCTATAGATTCAGTGAATTCGTAAGAAATAATGAAGGAATGAGCTTCTATTTATAGGAGAATGGACTAAATAGTAACTTATTCACAAACGGTCCATATTGATTTACTATTAAAATGGACGGTCCATATTGATTTACTATTAAAACTTCAACTGACGGTCCATATTGATTTACTATTATAACTTCAATCAGCGGTCCATATTGATTTACTATTATAACTTCAACTAACGGTCCATATTGATTTACTATTATAAGTTCAACCAACGGTTGAAAAAATTAGCACATCTCCCCATGGAATAATAAGTCAAACTTACAACAAACGCCTCATGACAAATCCTTCTGTTTATATCAAAAATTGAATAAATATTTATCGCAAATCATTTATCTTCAATCAACATATTTTTAATCTTTCAACAATTTTTCATCATTTAATATTATAACTCATAATATTGACAACCAGATCGTTCCCAGGAAAGAGGGGGCTTTCCGATAAAGATTTCTCCTTACGAGCGAGCAATTAAATAACCAAACCCCTTTCCTTGACAGAACTTTCTAGACATTTTCAATAATATAATTAATAATATGAATAATTTTGTCGTTTCAATTATTGATTTAATAATATAAAATATTGTACAGATGATACTGTGATAATAATTGAATCAATAATATAAGATACTATCTTGTTAAAGAACCATCATGACAATTATTGAATGAGGTAGGTGACTTCTTATGTAAGCATCAATAATCAGAGATATTGTGCAATACCATGTGCTACTATGCAACAAAGCATATTACTATACTTTTATCACCGGGTATTTCAACAGTTTAACGGTAAAAGTTTTGCCGTTATTTTTTATAAAAGGTTATTTTCGTCGCTTTCTATATCTGACAGTTATTCCGTTATGTGGTCCACCAATGATTGCGCCATCGTACGAATATTCCCCGACAAAAAGAATATTCCCTGATCAAACGAATATTTTATGACCATTTGCTTACTTTGCAAAATTTGCACATATCACCCATAACTATAGCATTATATCAAATCATAACCTTATTATTCAAAATAATATTTAGAGAAAATTAATTTTTTATTCATAAAAGTCGGGGACTTACATCAAGTGGTCTCACGCCCTAGATTTATTCTGGAGGAAAACTGAGTTGTGCCGATGAAGACACCATTGAGGCCTCCAAATTTTTTTTGTTCTCATGTATTTATCTTTTCCCTATCATGTATGCAATTATTTATTACATACATTAATAAATAATTAAAATTATTATGTTTTAAATTAGAATAGATGGTAAACCTGACAAAAATAGATTTTTCAATTTTGAAAATCTCTAGAGACAACTATTTGGCTTGGGCACTTGATCCAGAATTACACCTTAGTGCAAATGGGTTAGAAAAGACCATTGAATCAGGAAACAAAGCAACTACGGCACAAAATGCACAAGCCATAATCTTTCTTCGTCATCACGTTGATGAAGTATTAAAAACCTAGTATTTAACAGTTAAAGATCATTTGACTTTATGGATACAACTAAAAGAAAGATTTGACCACCAAAAATTTGTTCTTCTCCCTAGTGCCAAATTTGAGTGGCTTAATTTAAGACTACAAGATTATAAATCAATTACGGAGTATAGTTTTAATGTCTATAGAATAACCTCTACTTTGGCTTTGTGTGGGGATCTAGTTTCTGAAACCCAAATGTTAGAAAAAACTTTTTCAATTTTTTATCCCACCAATATGATTCTGTCACAACAATATAGACAAAGTAAGTTCACAAAATTCAGTGAATTATTGTTTATCCTCCTTGTTGCGGAAAAAATAATAAATTGTTGTTGAAAAGCCATCAAGTACGGTCAACGGGTTCTACCCCATTGCTAGACATTAACAGCACGTCATTCTAGTAGAATAAACGTGATAATGGATTGCAAAATAATAAGAAGTTTCGGGGATAAAAAATTAAATGAGGCTATCATAACAAAAAATTCCACAATCGCAACAATTCAGGGCATCAAAAATGGCAAGAGTCTTGATCAGGTAAAAAATAAAGAAAATATAGCACAGATAAATAACAAATCAGATGTTTGTTTCAAGTGTAGGATGAAAGGGCATTTGTTGCGTACCTGTCGTACGCCAAGACATCTGGTTAATTTATACCAGAAGTCTCAAAAGAGCAAAGAAAATGCGATAGAAAAAAACTTTGTTAACCACCAATTGAATATTTTTGATGCTCCAACAATGACCAACAATGAGGCAAAGTTTAGCGACATTGTTGGACCTTCTAAAAGCATCTTTTGGGATATCGAATAATTTCTTATTTTAATTAAGCACCCTTGTATGTATAATATTATTAGTTTTCTTTTTGTAAGCTACATGTATAATATTATATGTTCCTCATAGATAATATTATGAATCAAATATATGTTTTTAATATATTTTTATGTGTCAGACCAACTTTAATGGATATGGAAGATATATGTCTAGCAGACAGTGCAACAACTCATACAATCCTTCAAAGTGAGAAATATTTTCACAACTAACCAAAGCTAAGGGAAGCGTGAGAACTGTCTCTGACATATCAAATTTAATCGAGGGATTTGGAAAAGCTAGTTTTATGTTACCAAATGAGACACAATTTTTCATCAAAAATGCTCTATATTCTAGTAAATTAAGAAGAAATTTGATTAGTTTTAAATATATTCGACTAAATGGTTTTCACATTGAAACAATAAATGAAAATGATAATAAATATCTCCTCATCATTTCTACTATTTCTGGAAAGAAGAAAATCCTAGAAAAACTTCATTCAATTTTTTCTAGGTTATATACTATGAAGATTAGAGTAATTGAGTCTCATATTGTTGTGATTCCAAAATTCATAGATCCCAAATCATTTATGATTTGACATGAAAGACTGTGACGAACGAGATTTTTGTAATTTAATATAAATATTTATTGAATTAAATAAATACTTTTCGATGATTTAATTATTAGGTTAAATAACTAATTGATGAATTTGTGGTAGATTAATTTAATTATATGTGTTACATTGATTAAATTAATGTGGAGAATTTTTTATTCAAAGTATGTATTTAATTGAGCTTATTTGATTAAACGAATTATTTAATAAGTATAATGTTATTCCAATTAATTTAATAATTAATTAGAGATTTAATGATTTGACATAATTAATAAATAAGAATTTAATTATGTGACTATGTGATCTAATGTGGAATTATTCTATTTTATTTAATTAAATTAAATAAGATATTTAATTAATTGCTTAAATGGGTGTGACGTTATTAAACCATATGATAAGAGTTTAATTAAAATAATTGAGAAAGAGCCTTTTAAAGGCTAGCCAAACATGGTCCTAAGAGGAGTTGGCCAGTTAATCCAATATAAGGGATTAACCTACCATGACAATGCCGATATGCGCAATATATCAACCCTTTTTCTTTTGTTACGTACATTATTCCTAAAACCTAAGTCTGAGAAATCACGGAGAGAAAAAGGGAGAGAGTTTTGAGAGAATTGAATTTGGGGAAGGAGATTTGAAGAATTATAGGAGGAATTCCTATCATCTAAACAAGAATTAAAGGGGTGAGAATTCAAATTCTAATCTTTGTTATTATATCTTAAGTTTTTCCATGAAAACCTCTTTTAGTTTTCTGTAATTGAATTTTCATGGCTAATTGTTAAATCTATGATGTTGTATATGTTTATTAACATATGTATAGTTCAATTATATATGATTTAAATGTGTTTTAGAGTAATTAATCTATGAAATTAAGATTAAGTTAGAATATTGAAGGTTACAGAGAAATAATGTTTGAGTGTGGCCCATAAGTACAAAAATCGGTGCCTTAATTGTATGTTAATCGGTGAATTGATAATTGATTATATTTATACATGTAAAAACAAAAAAAACGAACCTTAAATGGACTGATTTGGTGTTATAACGAATCTGTGATTTGTGATTTCATGAAATTTGACGAAACTTTGAAAAATAGCAAGAACATAAAAATTATGGCCTTAAATCTTGTTGTTTATGTGATTCAAGATGTTAAAAGTGTGCTAAGAATATCATTAAATGTTTCTGTTAAGTTTGGAAGATATGGGTGGAATTGTTTTCGTTGTGTATGTGGAGTTTTGGCCTAAATTGGCCATGTTCTGTGTTCTTCACGAACTGCAAGTTTAGAACATATTTTTGAAACTTTATTCGTTGTTTGTGTTAGATTTTGGCCTAAATTGGCCTTGTTCTGTGTTCTTCGCGAACTGCAGAAACTGAATTTAGGTAACCCCACCTCGGCACGCGTCACCAAGCTAAATTACCCCGCCCCGGTGGACAAAAAATAAATAAATAAAATATTTATCAAATAAAATGAATATTTTATTTTAAAATAAATATTTTAGTTGAAATATTTATGGAATAAAATAAATATTCAATGAAAATTATTATTAAAATATTTATAAAATAAAATGAATATTTTAGTTGAAATATTTATGGAATAAAATAAATATTCGATGAAAATTATTATTAAAATATTTATCAAATAAAATAAATATTTTAGTTGAAATATTTATGAAATAAAATAAATATTCGATGAAAATTATTATGTAATAATTTATTCGAGTGTAATAATAGTGAGGGAATGAAAATATTCTAATTTAATTAAGTAATTAAATTAGAAGGGTAATAATTTGTTAAATAAAGTGGAGTTTATATTAAATAATTAAGTGAAAGTGTGACTAATGGACAATATAATAAGAGAATTAGAAAAATAAATTAGAAAAGGTCTTGTGACCTAATAATTGTTATGTTTTGTAACTGGTTAAACCACGTTTAAAAAAATGATGTCCATGAGATGATATGATGTTGTTTAAACTTAAAATTTGAGATTTTAGTCATGTATATGTGAATGCTGGTAATGAGCAGAATTTAAACCAAGTTAATAAGTTATATTAAAAGAGGGAACTAAACCTATAAGGTTAGTATTACTGTAACTAATGAATGTCGTGAATACATATGGTATGTGTGTAGGACTTGTGGTGAACGAGAGTAGTAATCGTTTAGCCTACGCACAAGGCAAGTTTTTAAACCTTGTTTCTTTATATAAAGCAAGTTCTTTATTCTATCTTGTTTACTATTGTTCAAGTTCCAAATTTCATATTAGATGTTATCTGTAAGACCCCAACTTTTATGAATAAAGATTAATTTTCTCTAAATGTTATATTAAATAATAAGGTGTGGATTTGATATAATGTTATAGTTGTGGGTAATATTTATAAATTTTACAAAATAAGCAAGTTGTCATAAAATATTCGTTTGGTGGGGAATATTAGTTTTATCGGGGAATATTAAATGCGGCGACACAATCATTAGTGGACCCCTGGCGCAATTAATCTTAGGAGTTAAAAATGGCGAAATAACTTTTTATAAAAATAATGGCAAAAGTTTTACCGTTAACTGTTAAAATACCCGGTGAAAAAAGTACAGTAATACGCACAGTTGCATAGTAGCGCACGATATTGTACAATATATTTGATTACTAATGCTTACGTGAGAAGTCACTCAGTTTTATTCAATTATTGCCATAGTAATTGCTGCATAGTATCTCACATTATTGATTCAATTATTTTCATAATATTTTATATTATTAAATCAATAATTAAGACGACAAAGTTATTCATATTATTGTTTGCATTAGTGACAATGTCTAGAAAGTTTTATCGAGAAAAGGGGTTTGGTCACCTAATTGCGCGCCAATAAGGAGAAGTCCTTATTAGAAATCCCCCTCTTTCCTGAGAATGATCTAGTTGTTAATATTGTGAGCTTATATTACTATTTATGAATAATTATTATGCGGTGGATATTGGTTCAATTTTGATATAAATGAAGGAATTTTAGCATGAAATAATTGTTGAAAGTTTGACATATTTTCTGTGGAACTACAATTATTTCTCCGATAAAATATTCATTCAAATATATGATTATAATATATTATAATTGTTTAAATAATAATGTTATTATAATCGATATATATAAACATGTGATAAAAGGAGCAGAGGTTGTCAAATTGTAAACGAATGCTTATTTTCAAAAGCATTATAGTAACCTTGTCCTTTTTTTCCAAGTTGTTTAATTCTCCTCCAAAAATTCCTTGTTTTCAAAGTTGTTAGGCCATTTGATTGGTGGAAAAGGTTGGTGGATTTTGCCTGCCAAACTTGTTTTCAAAAGGTGGACCCTCACTTATAAGGAAAAAATAAGAGTTAGGCAGAGGAAGAAGAAAAAATTAGGCAGGGTGTTTACTTTCTCCTCCAAGGTTACACTATAAATAGGGGGTAACCCCTCCTCCTCAACACACCATTACAAAATAAGAAATTCCTATTCTATAATATTGTGAGTATTTTTCTTGATTATAAGGATACTTTGAGTGTAGCTTTTTGTGCAAGATTTTCTCAGAATAATATCTGATATTCCAGTCAAATCCAGTTTCTACTAAGGTAAAGGATATTATTTTATTGCAATACTCGTAAGAAATATTATTTTCTTTCATACTCCATATTATGTAAGGGATATTATTTCATTTCATATTCTTAAATTTAAATTTACGGCGCTAAGTATTGCTTCCATACTCATTGAAATTAGTAGAATATACTTAAAATTTGTGCTTCATCTACTATCGTTTCACAAGAATATTTTTCTGAACACATTCTTATTAAATATTAATCTTTTCATGTTGGGGTACTATTCACGGGGTACTATTCACGAAGTACTATTCACTCGGGTACTATTCACCCGAAAACTATTTATGACAAAAATTGATTTTTTTCTGTCTGAATTATTTTTACATGAATATTATTCTTGAATTTTACTCCACAAAGCAGTTATCATGTTAAAAATTTTGACATTCTTAAACTCTGGATAAATTAAATTATAAATCTTTAATATTTATCATTGATCTCGTTTGATTGAATTCTTATATCATTGTCATCATCCTCGTGCTTATATTATGATAAAAGTCATTTTTGGCCCGTAATGCATTGATGGACAGTTGTTGGAATGATCATGACCATTGGTGATTATAACACAAATATCATGATTGGCCCATAGTGCATGAATAATTCGTAGAAGTGATAATAATTAATATCCTTGGCCCGAGTGCATGGATAATTCAGTGATGTGGATTATTTATTAAGTTGAGTCTCATCGATAAAATTAATGATAAACTTTTAAATCATAGAAGATAGTAGATATCATGCTCTACTTGACTCTTCTAATGGATTGTTTGTTCCGCTGCAGTTAAACTTGTTGTCTATTGTATTCTATCAGTTTAACATTGTTGAAGGCTAACGATAATTTATTCTGCATTATCTTAGTCATAATATTCTTTACTGAGCTAGTTGAGCTCAAAATTTGCTTTCATTGTTCTCTTCAGAAAATAAAAATATAGTTGGGACTAGTCGGGGAGCGGAGTGATGGTCCGAGATGGTGGCTATAGTAGTCCTCAATATTCTATAAAATAGTATGATAATAATTGTAATAAGGACTCTATTTGAGTTTGGATATTGTCTACGAGACAATATTCGTGTTAAAACTCTCAGCTTACGTTTGTCGTATTGTATTAATGAAGTTTGTATTTGAACTTTGTACCATGTATTTGACGACTCAGAATGGGTTGTGTATACCTATTTTGGATGTGTCACATTATCATTATTTAAAAGCATGATTCCTGTTATACAATACTTATTCGATTGTATACCTCTTGAGTTTTATTATTCAACTTGAATATCAATTATTATTGAACCTTATAAGACTAACGAACCCTTATTGATTCAACTGGTCCAGAGTTGATGAACGTTCAAAAAATTTTGAATCATTGTTAAGCTTATCCAAACCAAACTTCCTTTGGTGCAGACTCTAATGTCAAACTGAAGTGAACAACCCTGTTATAGGGGATTACTTATGCTTTAGCGTTAAGATATTGTGCACAGTATGGTATTAAGGGTTGATCCCCTTAAGTACAAGAAGAAGAGTCCATATGTAAGACCCCGAATTTTATGAAATAAAAGTATTCAATTTTTCTTATAATTACAATTCAGTAAATGGTTAAATTGATAAAAAGTTAAAGTTAAGGGTGATATGAAATTTTTTTCAAAAATACATGATGGTATAAAATATTCATTGTTGTCGGAGAATATTAGTTTGGTCGTAGAATATTCTTTTTGTCGAGAATATCCGTATGACGGCCTAGCCTTGTATGGGCCCCATAACGGAAAGCGATTGGATGAAGAAAACGACAAATATAAGTTGTTTATTAATGACGGCGTAGTTATTCAAGTAATCTTTATTAAAATACTCGTGGTTAAAACACGATAAGACGGTATTACACTAATTATTGATTCTTACGTAAGAAGACACTACTCAATAATTATTACGATAAATTCTTATTCAAGATTTTTTTTTTTTTTTAACCGTGGGTTTCGATCCATGAGCCGACTAATCCCAGGGCGATATGCAGAGCGGTTTTCTTACCCGACTTACAAGAAGTACAAGTAGCCACCGTGACCATTTCTCGCTTAACACTTGTTGCTAAGCGGGGTTCGAGCCGAGGACGTCCGGGTTACTGGCTACCCCAATCAATCATTAACAACATGCATAAACGCGGTGGTTTCTTATTCGATATTTTATTTTATTCAATAATTCTTTGGATTGATATTTTATATTCTTGTTGTTTGATAATTGTCCTTTACTACGATATTTTCTATTATCAGACAATAATTCATATTATTTGAATAATATTATTAGATAGCATTATTGGCAATGTCTAGAAAGTTACATCGAGGAGAGGTTTGGTCACCTAATTGCTTGCATGATGAGAGAAATTCTTATTGAAAGCCCCTGCTTTCCTGGAGGCTGCTGTTTGTCGATATTGTGATTATGTAATATTATTTGTGAATAATTAATTATTGATTTATATGATGAGGAAAATATTGATTTTATGAGGATATAGATGGAGAAAATTTTTAATGTGACAATTGTTAAAAATTAATATTTTATCTTTTTCTGATAAAATAATTCATTTAAATATATTATTATATTTTTTAATAATATAATAATGGTGATATTTTTACAATGAATGTGGGATATAATAGTATATGAGGAGGAAGAGTATTTTTGTTACCAAAAATATTTAAAACATGTTAAACATGTCGGTGGACCCCATTTCTTGACTGAAATTTGATTATAGCCTGTAAAATCGTCCGTTTGTGGATTTCGGTCAATTTCTGTTTGGAATTTGGAAAAACTTTCTTCTAAAAAGTGTAGAGAATTTAATTTCCTATAAAAATACGCGAGATTCGAATTTTTGGATAAAAGGGCTATTTATTATGAATTATTGAAGTTCTGAAGCTCCGAAATAATTGATTTTTGAAAGTTTAAAATATTTAAAGTGTGAAAAACGTTTTTTGTTTTGTGGGTAGCCCTAGCATGTGCTTATTAAGCTAAAATCAGATTTCTAGAGCGTAGGAATCTTGATTTATATATATTATTATTAAATTAAATTTTACATTTTGGTGTTCTAGCGATTTCCTATAAATAGGGTGCTTAGGTTATAATTGAAAATCACACCAGAAACTGAAGTTTTCTCTCTCTATATTATCGAGCGTATTCTTGTGAGTATTTTTAGTATACTTTGAGTATTGTTATACGGTGCAAGTTCGTTCAACGTTATTCCAGTCAGAAGTACTGCTCTTCTGAGGTAAGGGATAATAAGGGATTTTAAGGGTTATTATTTCGAAATTCTTCTGAACCTTCAAAAATTTTGGAAAAATTTGAAATGATAATTTGATGAGTTTTGTTGATTGTGTCCAAAAATGGCGATTTTTGGATGTATAGATTAAGAGTTATGAATTTTATGAGGAAAGACTATTTTAAAAGTAATCGCTTATAACTCCTTGTGGTTAATTCCAAAATTGATGAAATTTTTATTGGGAATACATCTATATAATATCAGTATATCGTGAAAATTTCAGAATTTTTGGATAAAAATATAATTTATGATAAATATTTAAATATTCGGTGGTTTTGGCCATGTGAAAAATAGTAAATGACTTTTAAAAATTCTGAGAAAAATATATGTTCAATATAGGACTATATTCTGCTAAATTCCAGAAAAAAAATATTTTTGGAACTGATTTGTTATTTTTCATGAAAATGGACTAGTTATGTGTAAATGAATTAAATATGTTATGTGATGTAAGAAAATTAGAAAATAGGATTTTATGGCTTGAGAATCCTACATGAGGTATATGCAGATTTTTGATGAGGATTTTGGTTATTGGTGATGAAATCTTATGAGTTTGACATTTTAGAATGATTAAATGCATTATTTAGTGTGTAAACAATTAAAATAAATTGTTTATAAGTTTAAGAAATGATTAAAATATTGTGGTAGTATTAATAATATTAGATTATGAGATTATTAAGTGATTTATAATATTTTGATTAAGGTGTTATGAGATCATTGATTTATGAATCTTACTCTTAAGATTAAATTTATATGTTGATTATATTATTTTATTATCATATTTAACATTCTTATATAACCTAATGATGATATTTCTCTTTGACTTGAGTGTAAAGATGGATAGATTATTGGTATGATCGTGACTATAGGTTCTCTTTGGCGATGGTACAAAGTTGAATTGTTGGTTGGTATGATCATGACCATTGAATTTATAATTGAATATCTTTAAACTTAAGTGCAAAGGTGAATTAATCAACATATATGGTTATAATTATGGTTTATATAAATTCCGAAATGATTATGTATTTCTTTGAGATATGAATATCTTTGGCTTTGTAGTCAAAAGATCAATTATTGATGAATATCTTTGGTCCGTAGTGTAAAGATGACCCGTTGATGAATATCTTTGGCCTGTAGTGCAAAGATGACTTGTTGATGAATATCTTTGGCCGTAGTGCAAAGATAAATTTATTAGTATGATTATGAACAGGAACTGTGATTTGGTATAACCATGATCTTTGATGTTTTAGGTAAAAGACAAGTGATGAAAATTATCTTAGTCACGAATGAGAAAAGAATTTAGAACAACAATTACGATTATGAGTTATACATGTGATTGTGGGCGAGAAATTGTTGATTGATGTTACGAGGATAAAACATTGTTGGTGGACTTTTAACACGGAGAAGATAATAGACTTTATGGTCTATTTGACTCTTAACAGTGCTTTCGTTAAAGCTATGACTATGGTTGAAATTTTTTGATCATCTACCATATGTTCTAAATCTACGATTTATTATTGATGAAGGCTATTGATAATTTAATTATCTTTAGTCATGATATTTTTTTTGAGCTAGTTGTGCTCACCCTTTTGCTTCACAATTTCTTTTCGGGTAATAAAAGTGTAAATTTGGGTCGATGGAATAACAAGGGAATAGAGCGGTGGTCTATAGATGTTGAGGTGAGGTGAATTTAACTTGGAAGGGTGTTTTGCCACTATCATACAAGATGTCTAATGACATACAACCTCGTGTCATCATAAAAGGCGAGGTTTGTGCTTTCATCCACTTCTTGAGTATATCTACCAAAGACTACTATATGATCTTGGAGTCTATTTGAAATTTAACTCTTAATTAGAGCGGTAGAGATAATGATATATGTCGAGAGAAAACTCACCATTGGGAAGAATATGATAGTAATCTTCTCATTTTTCTTTGGGGTCTATTGGGTCAACCAAGGATAATTCTGTGGCCATATGATATCTATCATAACCTAGAAGCATGGCCTCCCATGTACGAAAGTTTCCTTGAGTACTTTTCAAAGATTCTAATTTCTAAAACAGTTTTCGACTATAGCTTTATGTAAGGTGTCATTATGAGGTGTTGTCCACGGTTGGGACATGAGTCACAGTTGATATATATTTGTATCCAAATTCACAGCATATGTGTTGTTGTATTTTGCACGACAATTGTTGTAATAAAGTTGTAGTTATTTTCCGCATCATGTATTTTGACGACTCAGAATGGGTCGGATGGAATGGACCTATTTTGGGGTCGTTACACCATAGTCTTATGATTGTTAAAGGTTTCATCTATAAACACTTGACAACCTAGGACGTAGTTCAAGGTCTTATGACCCTCAGAAGTTCTTTTGATTCTTATTATTCATTCTTGATTCAAAAGTTGAGTTTCTTATTTCAGAAGTCTTTGATTCACTCGCATGTTATTATTTTATTGTTATATTATTATACTTGTGGGCAATCGTGCTCACTCTTGCGTAATAATAACATTATAGTTAAGAACGAAAGGTCCGACGAGCCTTCTTCTAGCAAAGGCAAGGGTAAAGTCAATAAGTGATGAAGACTTGTTGTTTATTTGATATATTTATATTTCAGACTTGTGTTAATGTTGTGTAAGACTTATTATTTGTTATGCTTTCATATTTGAGATTTAAGGTTAGTATGACCTGAGATTGATGTATTTACATTCAGATGTTGTAACTCCATAAGGAGAGGATTTATTTCTATCTATTTATGATTTTTCATTTATTATGGGTAGATAGAACATGATGTTTGGACAGTGAACACCAAATCCTGTGAGAATTGAAGTACCCAGATTTGGGGGTGTCACAAAGACTCGATCATCCAGGCACGTCTATGACGCGTCGCATTATTAAAAATTCTACTGGTCATCCTCTCAAGAATCTGAAGGTTTTTGTAGTAGTGATTTTTCTTGTGCTGCATGTTCTCAAGGAAAATTAATTGTTTGACCATCACTAACAAAAGTTTATAATGAAACCCCAAAATTTCTAGAGAGAATCCAAGAAAACATTTGTGGACCCATTCATCTATTGTCTGGCCCCTTTCGATATTTCATGGTTTTAATAGATGCTTCAACTAGATGGTCTCAAGTATGTTTGTCTTCTCTCCTCTTGAAATTTTGCCTTCTCTAAACTTCTTGCTCAAATAATCAAGTTACACGCTCAATTCCCAGATCATCCAATCAAGTCAATTCGACTTGATCATAATGCAGCTGAATTTTTATCAATGATATTTAATGACTTTTGCATGACTATTAGAATCTCCATTGAGCATTATGTTCCCCATGTACATACACAAAATGGTTTAGCTGAATCTTTAATCAAAAGATTTCAACTAATTTTACTTCCATTAATATTAAGGTCTAACTTACCAACCTCAATTTGGGGTCATGCAATTCTTCACACTGCAGCCATCATTCGAGTGAAGCCAACAGCTCTTCATAAATATTCTCATCTACAGTTAGTTCTTGGTCAGATACCCAACATTTCACACCTTCGAGTTTTTGAAAGTGTGGTATATGTTCCAATTGCACCTCCACAAAGGACTAAAATAGGAGCCCAACAAAGAATTGGAATCTATGTTGGTTTTGATTCTTCTTCTATTATTAGATATCTTAAGCCTTTAACTGGAGATGTTTTTACTACACTTTATGCAGATTGTCACTTTTATGAATTTGTATTTCCATTGTTAGGGGGAGGGAAACTTTTAAATAAAAATCCCTCTGAAATATTATGGAATGCATCAGAATTAAATTCACTTGATCCTCGCACATCAGGATTAAACCACCTTATGACGCCCCCAAATCTGAGTACTTGAAACTCATATTCGGTGCTCCACGATACTATTCATACAAACTATTTAACATATTAAATAATTGAAAATATTACATCAGAGTTGTCTATTCCCAGGTACAAAGACCTTTGAATACTTTATTACATGATAGATAACATATTATCACATTACAAAACTCTAACTATTACAAGTAATGCCTTCCAACTATTCATTCAACTTCCTTTTACCCTTATCCTTGACAGAACCTTCTGTTCGATCTCGCTCAGCTAAAAACATTTAATTTCCTTATTTCCATACCCACAATAAATATTATGCTTATTTTATAAAACAGAATATCAAAAATAATTACATTTTAAATGTGATATATATGTAATATTATATTACACATATATAAAAAAATGTACTTACCCATATTTTCATGAAAATATTTGATAAAATAACTACATTACAGAGATTATTTTATTATCTCCTAAAATTTCTAATAATTTTTCATTATTAGAAATTATTTCTTAAACTAATTATTTCATTCGCGAAAAATTTATTTAAGGAAAATCATGTAATAAATATATATTTATTACATACACACTACATCGCGCGTATATATTTACATACACTATAGAACATATTCACTGCAGTAGATATATTATAATAAATAAATAAAATTATTCGCAAAATTCTTATTTTAATATATACTAAAATTGTGGTTTATTACAACAATTATTCTAAAAGTTGGAATACCCCCAGAAGAGGTACAAGATCTCACTGAAAGGATAAGAGATGAATACCAAGATATCTCAATAAATTATGTATATGATGAGAAAATATGGGATCGAAGCAAATTCATGATTAATTGATGATATATTTGCTTTCTCTATAGCATCAAATATTACTATAATTTCTGACATAGATCCTGAACCACAAAACGTGGAAGAATGTCAGAAATGAAAGGACTGGCCAAAATAGAAAGATATTATTCAAACTGAGCTATAATCATTATTGAAAAGAGAGTATTTGGACCAGTAGTCCAAACACCGCTGGGAGTAATCCTGGTTGGAAACAAATGGGTATTTGTACGAAAGAGAAATGAGAAAAATAAAATTATGAGATACAAAGCCCGACTTGTTGCTCAAGTTTTTTCACAAAGACTTGGTATTGATATCATGATACATACTCTCCAATAATGGATGGAGTCACTTTTCTCTTGTTACTAGGTATGGCAACCATGGAAGGTTTAGAAACACGTCTAATGGATGTTGTAACAGCATATCTATGTGGCTCACTTGATAGTGAGATCTACATGAGAATTCTTGAAGGATTAAAAATGATTGAATCACAAAAGCCCCACCATATATATTCAATCAAGTTGCAACGCTCATTATATGGGTTGAACTAGTCTGGTTATATGTGGTATAATCGACTTAATGATTCTTTAATAAAAGATGGGTATACAAATAATCAAGTATGCCCATGTATTTTTATTAAAAAAGCACAAAGTGGATTTACCATCATTGATGTATATATGGATGATTTGAATTTTGTAGGTACTCCTGCAGAACTCACAAAAACTGCTACTTATTTAAACGACGAATTTGAAATGAAAGATCTTGGAAAGACAAAGTTCTGTTTGGGAATACAAGTGGAACATTTAACATCTAAAATTTTTGTTCATCAATCCACATGTACTAAAAACATTCTCAGTCGTTTTTATATGGACAAAACTCATCCTTTGACTACCCCGATGGTTGTTCGATCTCTAGAAGTTGATAAAGATCCATTTTGACCTCTAGAAAGTGGGGAAGAAGTTCTTGGACCTAAAGTTCCATACCTAAGTGCAATAGGTGCTCTTATGTATCTTGCAAACTGTACACGACCCGATATTACTTTTGTTGTCAACTTGTTGGCAAGATAAAGTTCTTCTCCGGCTAAGAGGCATTGGGATGGGATCAAATACATTTTGAGATACCTCCGTGGAAGTACAGATCTTGGATTATTTTATCCAAGAGATTCAATGTCGCGATTAGTTGGGTATGATGATGCAGGATATTTATCAGATCCACACAATGGGAGATCACAAACAGGTTATGTATTTATATATTGTGACACATCTATATCCTGAAAATCCACAAAGCAAACCATGACAACTACATCTACAAATCACTCAAAAATTCTCGCAATACATGAAGCAAGTAGAGAATGTGTTTGGTTGAGGTCAATTATTCAACATATCCAAGAGTCATGCGGATTACCATTAATCAAAGATATTCCTACAATTATGTATGAGGATAACCCTGCATGCATTGCTCAACTTAGAGGAGGGTACATCAAGGGAGATATATAGAACAAAACCCATTTCACCTAAATTCTTCTACACACATGAGCTGCAAAAGAAGGGTGATATAGATGTGCATCAAATTCGATCATGTGATAATCTAGCCGACTTATTCACAAAGTCACTACTAAATTAATGCAACGTTTACAAAACTTCAGAATAAGATCGGAATGCGTCGATTGAAAGACTTATCACAACATTTCATTAAAGAATAATGAATTCTTTTTGAGGGAGAAATATGTACTATTTTTTCCTTCGCTAAGTTTTTTTCCCACTGAATTTTTTTAGCAAGAATTTTAATGAGACATAATCTTTTTTTTTTGAGAAATCAAGGGAAAGTGTTATAATATGATTTCCTAAAAGATAAACTAGACCAATATAAAGTCATGAGCTACATTAATATATAGTCTAATCCATGATATTGTAGATCTTGGTTGGGTGATGTATGTGATGTATGTTTCATTTTCTTTGCTTATAAAAGACAAACTCATCTAATGAAGAAAACCACCAAAAAGGAGAGAAAATTATCTAATACTTTCATCTTTACAACTTTGTTATTACCTTAGTTCAATAATATTTTTGCAATTTCGTTATTTCTCTAGTTTTATAACATTTTTAATATATTAATTTCATTTTATATTTTCTTCAAAGTTTTATTTCTTATGTTATTTATATTCATTAATTCATATCTAATAGATTAAGGAAAATAATATAAAAGAGATAATTATGTAATATTCTTTATTCTTTAAGTGTTTTTAAAATCTCATAAATCCCGACAATAAATTTCTTATTGATTTATTTCTTCCTTCTTTATATAGATCTCTCAATCATCAACCTTTTTTTTTTTTTAAGTTGTTTTATTTTTAAGAGTTGTATGTTCTACACTCTCAAATTATATAAATATATAGTCTTTAACTAAATTAAGTATTACATTTTCTTTAAACTTATTTGTTTTGATGTGTTTTGTCATTTTAATTAATCTAGAGATGTATTATTATCATGATTAGTTATATATTTTAAGTTCAAACTTCTTATTTTTTAATTATATTTGATCTTATAATTAAATTGTAAAGATTTTAATACTTTTTATCAATAGATTGTCAAAATAAACTAATGTCGTTTTAATAATAAGTTGCATTAGTTTTTGTTATTCATTTTTAGTTTATTAATTTTGTTCTTGTTTGTCCGAAAATAGACCTGAAACTCCTAATCACAAATGAGCTGAGCTCGAACAACATATTTTAAGCTGGAATGAGTTGAGCTATCCCGATCCCAAGCTCGTCAATATTTGAATCGGTTGATCTTGAAAAGCCTCATACTCGACTCATTTATTTAACCCAATTAATAGTCCTAATAATTAATACCAATGATATTAATGATGACATATCAATTTAAACGCATTTGACACTCGGACCGATTACCCAGTATTATTAAACCCGGATTGATTTATCGGTCCAACCGATAAAAATTGAAATCTGTCGATTATTCAATTCGGTTCAATCCAATTTTTTAGATTTGATCAAAAATTAGTTGACCCGATTCAACCAGTAAAACCGGTTAAGTGACCCTGATTTTTAATTTATTTTTTTTGTATCAAAAAAGTTTTAATATTAAAATTAATCACTTTAATAATATTGTACTCAACTTTATTATATTTTAGTTCATATTTAAAAAACAAGATTTTTTAAAATTTAATTAATTACTAATAATATATATTTTTATATATTAATGACGTCACTGGGTCAATAACGATTTGTTACTAGTTAGACTACTGATTCAACCACTCGATATATTTTCCGAATTGATCCAGGTCTGAAAACCTTGTTATTACCCGTAACTTAAAGTCATTTTTTTTCTAATCATTAAAATCTAACTAATATTTGTCTTGTAGTGATTAAGGTTATCTAGCATGCTCCTTCTACTCCCTATAATAATAGTTCAAAGCTAACATATATCGATCTTATAAATATAGTGAGCACATGTACGTACTATGGCATGCCCTCAAGAGATATCTGACCATCGAATATATATATATTTTTGAATATGAACATGAACATGGTACTCCGGTTGGGCTCCTTTTTTGGTGATTTCAATGTCATAATAGGTTGATATATAGGGAAATATATATCATGAATAGTAATCTCATGTGTTGTTTATGTAATACTAGTAGTATTGCTTCATGGAATTCGTATCAATATCTACATGCAATTACTTCTATCTTAATTGCTAATTAATTAATCACTTCTGTTTTTGTAATTCGATTATTTATTATTGACAAGTATTGTTCTATGTTCTTATTTAATTTAAGGCGTTGTTAAAAAATAAAATATTTGTAAAACAATATGACAGACAATCCAAAACTATTTGATTAATTATTATTTGGCTTATTTAATTACTTAATATAAACAGATGTTAAAACTGCTGCCACATAATTAAGAACGTTATATGCTCAAGTCATAAGTGTGAAAATAAAAGATAGCACAAATTAAATAGTTCCTTTATTTAGTAAAAATGCACACCTTATATAATTTCAATTTTTGCAATTCAAAACAAGGTTTAAAAAATAAAGGAAATGTATGTATTTAGTTCATTTTTGAATTAAATTTAACTTTTACCTTCTTTTTTGTAAATAAAAAATATACATATATAATACTATTAAAGTTAAAATTTTCAAATTCACATAATTATATTAATGTGATATAAATATCTTCTCAAATGTGTATACTTTGGGAGAGAAAAAGATTAGAAATTGCTATAAATTATTATATTATCTGCTATCCATTAAGTGAAGTACTACTGTATAATACTCTATGTAGGATGGCCTGAATTGTGAGTGTGTGTGTGTGTCTATATAAAGTTTTAACAGTACTGTCAATAGACTTAGCAACTTGTAATGATTTTTTCCGGGAATATATATGTGTGGGTGTGGGTGTGGGCGAACTAGTCCCTTTAAAGAACATGCATGTGAGGTCGAAGCTATATTCTTGGCCAATAAAGGAAATATAGACATTAATTCTCATCACCAAGATTTATACTTCAAAGTTTTGATCCCAGCCAGCTGCACCAGAGCATTTTATCAGGATGTGAAAGTGACCATATATTGGTTGATGACCAAAATTCTGAATCTTTAATTATATATGATTGAATAGCAATCAAAAGGGGTTGAGGGCTTCCTTTTCAAAGAGGTACGTAGACTTATAATGTACTAGATTGATTGGTGGGATGGGATTTGGTTAGCCTGAAGTGAATTTTATGATAATTAAATTTATTTTATGTCAAATACAGTGCTGACACACAAGCGGAAGGGTGATCTCTCTGCCTGCGTGTCAGCAATGTATTGGCCATAATGTGAACTTATCATGAAGTGAATTTCATGTTAACCATTCCCAGCGGGATGAGTTGATTGTCAAACTGATATTTCCGCATGTTAAAATGATATTTTCACACGGGTTTCTCTCACATGGAAGTGGGACCCACTTACTATTCATGTGAGAGAGGTCATACGAAAATATTAATTTTTTATATAAAAATATCAGTTCTCTTAAAATATATATTATTACTGATATGGAACCATAAGAATAAGAGAATTGTTATTTTCATGAGAATATTTTAAAATTTTCACAAAACTATACTTACATGGTTGTGGTCCCATCTACTCTTCATTCATGTGTGAGAAAACTTGTTGAAGCATCAATTCCCTCGGTCAACTCCAGATCATAGAGTAATTGTACGGCCTGATCACTGCCCTAATCCGCGTTAGGATCTGGTGGCTTTGTTTGGCCTCCTCGTGCAACTGCGTACGTTGTTTATGCAACTACGTAAGTACTAAAATTAAATATTGTTTGTGGGCCTTTTATCGTTCTCATCACCCAATGTTTTGCAACTGTTGGGAAGGCAACTTAGAAGCAAAAAGGTGACTGACTCAATGTGCTACTGGATAATGAATTGATCAGTCTTGATTCGAGTTCGTAATTGGGTTAATATATCTTCGAGTTCGATCAGGTTGTTCACAAATGGTATCAAAATTAAACCTTGATTCATTTATGTTGCATTTGGATCAAAAGAATAGAACAAAAAACGAATATAATGTTTTTAAGGTATTTTAAGTGGTTGTTGATCATGGTGGTGAGTGTCATCACATATATTCATTTCATTGGGATGTATTTTATTCCATCTTCTCCACGTGGAATAAAAAAACAAAAGGATTATATAAATTTTCATTCCATTAAAATGATTTATCCTCCAAAATAATTATCAAATATATTACTTTTATTTTATTTATTCCTCTATTTCATTCCTTCAATTCATTCATTGTACTCACTAACTGGGCCCTTATAAGATATCAACTATACAAGTTGGAGAGATTGTAATAGCCCAATCTCGTATTGAAGATCGATGTTAAATACCTTGTATTGTATTTAATATCCTAACTAATTTTACTATAAAAATACTAATAGCTTGTCATGACTTTCTTACGAGGATAAAAATTAAACACTAACCCAATCTCATTATGTGACAGGGTCCGTTACTTATATATGATAAGTTTTATTTGTAATAATCTATTCTCTTAATTATTAATAATAATTGGGAATTTGTTACTTATATATGATAAGTTAATTTATTTGAAATATTCTATTCTTAATAATAATAATATATAATTTGGAAAATGATAAATGAGATTCATTTTATCATTTATGATCCTGTACAAATTTTTATCATAGAGTGCATTTATCATGTCTATAATGACACATATCATGTACACAATTTATTTCAATTAAATAAAATTGGAGAATTAATGTATGGTCCATATATATATAATTATGGACCTAGTGAGTATCCATTTTCTTGAAATAATCTCAATTTAATTATGTAACAACATGCAGTACGTTGTGGCTCGTTAATTAATTAACTTTCTAATTAAAAACAACTTATTATATATTCTTTTTAAGTCAAAAGATGACTTTATTATATTCCAAATTATTAACTCAAATACCCCCACAGCCTTTTTCCTATTACATATATATTATATTATGGACTGCAAAAACAATCCTTACAAATTGCAATTCAATATCAACAATTGATTTGACATTACCAATTTTAAGCCTCTCAATATTTTATCACAAAAAAAAGCCCTAACCCTATCGCCACAAGAAATTAGGGTTCGACTAACGGCGCCTCTGACAAGACATTAACGGAATACCTAAACCAAAGTGGAGCGTGTAGTCCACTCGCGAGAATCGCATTTGACTAGGGTTTCATCACTGCACATAGTGGAAGGTGATAAGAACGCACCTAATTACTTAGCTGGCATCATATCATTGGTTCATGATTTTCTCTCTCTTACAATACACATGCAAGTAGAGATATAATTAATATATGTATACACGTATATATTTAGTATTTTTGTGTATATAATAGTACAAACGCACTCACTCTCACTTCATCAGTTTCTCTCTCTAACTTTTTCTTTTCTCTCTCCACAAAAAACCTAAACGTTAGGGTTTCTATTCATTTCGCACCCCAATTCTTTCAGTCCAGTTATAAATTTCTTGATAAAGATTACATCTTTAGCTCCGTATGTCAAAGGGCTTTTGAATGGTTGTGTTTTTGGCGTGAGCCGTGAAGGATTGGAGTGTAGTCAATTGACTGATGTTTTGATCTGACTTGGTCTTCAAAAAAGGTTTGTTTTTGTTGGATCTTTGCCTTTTGTTTGTTTTTGGATATATTGATGATGTTTTTGAGCTGGGTTTTAGTTTGTTTTCGCAATCGGTGCTATTTTATGCTGGTCTGATCATTGAGGTTTAGTTTGTTTATTTAATTAATTGATTGTATTTCCATCTGGGTTTGATTTTATAGAATGTGGTTTATCGGGATGATGCCGGGATTTTGTTATTATTTGTTTTACTTGCGGATATATCGAGGATTTGTTTTAGCTGGGGTTTAGTTCATTTCCACTTTGATTGGTGTTATTTTATGGTGGTTAATTGTTTGTGTTGAGTTTGTTAACTTAATTAATTGTATTCCCATTTGGGTTTGATTCTTTGTTAGATCTTTATAGAATTTTATAGTCTGCAAGTGATAGTTTGGTTGCGGGTCTGGATGTGGTTTATCTGGTTCTTTGTCTGTGGAAGAAACCCTAATTCCTTTTTATAAAAGATTATATAATGGAATTTGGAGGTTTGGAGATATGATTGGGGTTGTTTTATCTTGATTCTCGAAATGTTGAAACAAAATTAATTTTTTTTGGCCAGCTCTTTGAGAAAAAGGAAAATGAAACCCTAATGTGTCCGATTGGTTTTTCGGGTTCTTTTCATGATTTGTTTGAAGTTTGCTGAGTCGATTGAGCTATGCGAGGATTGTAACGGAGGCGGATTGGGATATAGAGGTTGGGGACAGCTTTATCTTAATCTTAGCTGTCAATGAGAACTAGGGTTTGTGACATTTGTCTTAATAAAGTGGTTTTTTTATCAACGCTTTTATTTTCGAGTTATCTGTAATAACTTTGACACCAAATTCTTTGTTTTGACATTAATTTGGTTGTTGTTTGAAGTTGAACCTTGAGATAGATGTTTGACTTTAAGAATGAATTTTCCGTGTTCTACGCTTTCTTAATTAAGTTATTAAATATGTTAATAATTAAATTACATGTTTAATATACGTTTCGTTTGGCTAAATCTCCGGTTTTTAATTGGTGTCCACATTGAAGATTTTCTTATTTCTCAATTTGCCTTTTAATTAATTTTTGTTCTTGTACATTTAAATTTTGAAATATCTGTAATAAATTTGAATTAAATCTGTTGGTTTGACTTGAAGTTGGCTAGCTGAATGGCTGGTGTTTAGAGATTAACGTCCTTCATATGCATATCTGTTTGTGAATATTTTAATTTTTCAATGGATTTACTATATACCTCCTAATTTCCTAATTAAGTCAGTACTGATATATGTACACATTGTTTACATATTTGAATCATCATATGATTTATTTTATTGATCACTTTGTGTGCGCATAGAAGATTTATTACTTAACAGTACTGTGGTTTTATATAGTTCAACGTACATGGAAAACTATAGTTTGGTGGAAGAAGAAAACAATCAGAGAAGTGGTTCTACAGCACCTGTCTCCATGTCGGTAGGATCACTGGTGAAGATTGATTCAATTTCTATAGACCTTGGGACTTCTAAGGAGAAGAAAGAGGCAGGAAAATGTCATCATTTCTCAATTCGGTAACCTTCTCACTTTTCTGTATTTTTGCATTTTAGTATATCTGTATAACTTCCACCTATATATATATATATATATATATATATATATACAGGCATTGTTTTCAAACACCAGTTACTTGTATCTTCATAATTATACTTGAAACAGTGGCATAAGAAATGCAAGTGTCCACTTTTCTATATTCTAGTTGTTATTTTTTATTTGTTTTTATTTTTTATTTGTCCTTTCTTATCTAAGGTCTAATGCTATTAGTTTAATTGCTAGCTTGTCATGGTGATTATCAATCTTAATCTCTTTGAATGGTTTGGTACTGCTACCAAGAGATAATTTGATTTCTGGAGAACTCTTATTAAAATTTTTGACTTTTATGTTTCACATTCTTGATCAAGATTAAATATAGGGGAGCACTATTTTCACATGAGTTTTTGATATTTTCACATGGTCTCCTCTCACATGAAGGTGGGACCCATTTTCTTCTAATGTGAGAGAGGACTATGTGGAAATCAGTTTCCTAAATTTATAATTAATGTTTAACACATGAAGTTAGATACATGAAGTTGGGGTAAGCCAAGCAGAAGTTTAAACATGGTCTAAAATAATTAAAATATTGTTAATTAAGATCAAGTTTTAACTGGCAACTTTCACAGAATTTTACTCGGTGTGTATATATGTGTTATACAAACAAAAATATAACATTTGGATCATATGACTTGTGTGAATGTTAGATGATGAATTTCATTTTCAAACTTGACCATGCTTTACCAGGCATAAATCTTCTTTTTACAGTAGCATAAAATAGACCTGTTATTTCTTTCTGGAAGTTTCTTTTGATATATACTCTCTGAGGTGGGTGCAGTGGATATGTTGCTGACAAGCGCAACAACGACATCAAAATTTGTGCGCCATTTTCTTCAGATGGCAATGAAACCGAGTTGTGGAAGCAACTTGAACCTTTATATGTTGCAAAATATAAATGGTGGCGCTGCCAAAGCTGTGTACAGGAAATTATTGCTGCAAGTGCTTTAGATGATCTTCCAAATTCGCAGGAAACTTCTCCCATTATGAATGGAGACAAGAATTATCCATCGTTATGTTGTTATGAGAAGGAAAAACATTCTTCAGCTGAGCGCACAGCTGTCAGAGGTATATATTTCTATACTATTGTAGTTCATAGTATATGAAATTTCATATTTTAGACTTTATGGTGTGCAGCTCAATCATTGACTGTATTTGTGATTGTATCTTCATATCTTGTGTTCCTCTTTAGTCCATAAGAATTGTTTCAAAGATGATGCGAATCAGTAAATTGGCGATCTGACTTTAGATCTCTCAAAATTCTTCCATACCTGATTCACAAAAGCCATAAAATGGCATAGATAAAATTGGCTTATAAATTGAATATGTTCGAGAACACTGCCTAGACATTTTCTTTTGATGCTTCTTGGTCAATGTTCATTCTAATTGTAATGATAGTAATGCTTCTGGTTTTGGAACAGCTGCTATGGAATCAAAGGATAGTGTCTTGGTTGACATTTGTCAGCCAAACCCTGGAATTGGCGAGGCTGCAAACGCTGTTCTTGCCATTGAGTACCCAGGATGCAAAGGTAGCAGTCCTGCTGAAAATTGTCTCACAGGAAAAGGTAATCCTTTGAATGAGGAACAGAGAAATAGTTTGATAGCCACTGAGACATCCAAAGAAGTTTTAAACATTGATGTGACTACATGTGCTGTCAAGGATGCAGCAATTATACATCCTTCCCTTGAACTGGAAGAGCGTGATAGTGATTCATTTAAATGTGACAAATCATTGGCTGAAGATAATCGTCACATAAAACACCTTGAAACTTCAATTGGTCTGCCACGCAGGAAAACTCGAAAAGTTCGCCTTATAACAGATCTTTTGAAAGATAAAGGAAATGTAGAAAGTAATCAGATAGCTTCTTGCAATGCAGTGTCCAATGCATTGGCTGAGTTAGCTTCATCTTCTGATCAGAGGAAAAGAAAGATGTCACAGGAACCTTCAAGGGAGATGAGCTGTCCAAATAATTTGGTTAAAAAGGTTAGAGCCTCCAAGGGAGATGCGGAAATGACAATCGAAACAATCGAGATTTCTGATTCAGGAACAGAAAAAGATGTTTCTGCTGGAATAGGTTTCAGAAGTTATATGCCTCTGCAACAAACAAGGAAAAAAATGCCTTGTTCATCAAAGATGAAAAATAAAATGCCTCAAGGTGAAGATGGACAGGCTTCTTCTACACTCCAGAAGAACATGCTCGAAGAAAGCTCTAGGGAAAATATAGGGCTTGATCTTTCACTGAGAAGCTACATGGATGTTGAAAATAAGAGTAATACCTTTTTCCCGAAGAAAAATGACATGCCCAATAATGAACATTGGAGGAAAGATGGAAGATTTATTGGAAAATCATCCGCATCTGACCTTTCTTTTGGCAAGAATGTACTAAGTGATCTTAACGAGACAATTGATCATCGAAGAGGGATCTTGCGTCAACAGCAAAACAGTACTCTTTCTCTGCGTAATGAATTGGTATGAGCCTTTAATTCTACTTTTATGTGTAGCAAATATTTTTGGAATATTTCTCATGATATTTTGGCTCTTACCCTATGCTGGCTACTTAAAATTTTGTATTTCTTTTTTTTGTTTTTCTACCTGTTTCTTCTTTAGTAGCAGACAAATGGAGTGTCACTTCCTACAAATCACCTGCAAAAAAAAATTGAACTCATTTCAAACAATTAAGAAAATGATTATTTCTCAACTTATTTTTTGGAATGTGATGTGATCATCATTTTCATATTAAGGGTGACACGTCCACTTTGGTCTGAAGTTAAAGTTTTGGAATATAAGAAGCTGGGAACATTAACGAGGTACACCACCAATTCCAGATATTTCAGAACAGCTACGAATTATTTCCAGTTCATGAACTTGCATTTGTTTTGAAAGTCTAATGATACTATTTTGCCTTCTTGGTATGGCTCCAAAGACTTATTTGAAGATATGAGCTCGTAGAGTTGGTTAATTACAAAGCAAAGATAGTGGTAATTTCTTGTGTAATGCGTAGTAGGATGCCTACTCATTTGATCAACATTTATAAAGGCAGTTAAATAGATATTTTGCTGTTGGTGGTGTTTAATTTCTCAACCGCGCTTATTATTTGTTCAATACGCCCATGTATGCAAATATATAAATTGTACACTCTCTTCATATGTGTGGACTTATGAATGTTAAGTCTCTCAATTTATGTTTATTATCTTTCATATAACTAGTATGGTTCATTTTTAAGGGTATACTAGTTTAAATGATGAAAATTTTGATATTGCTCCAGGATTTCCCTCTCCAATGCAGCAAGGGGAAAGCAGTCGAATGTGAGGAACGTTTAGCAGTTGGGACATATACTGCAAAAAGATCTGAAAATGTGTCCGAGCAGAAATGTTCAGATGAGGTACCTATGGAAATCGTCGAACTTATGGCCAAGAATCAGTATGAGAGGGGTCTTTCTGAGGCTAACAGAAGTTCCTGCCTATCAAAAGAAATCGCTTACCGGTATGAGAGAGGTCTTTATGAGATGAGGAGATTTGGTCCAGTAAATGGGAATGGGCTGATGAGATTGGCACAAAAGGAGCACAAGAAGTGGAACCCTGTCAACTTTTCTCATGCAAACAGTAATTTTGCAAAAACTTCTACTTCTAGAACCATCAGAAATAGTGAGGCTCAGAATCATTCATGGAATGGTGATAAAACGGTGCAGAGATCATCCCTGGCCAGCATTCAGAGATTGGATGCATACAAAACATCCCATACTGGTCCACAACAGTATGGAAAAGTAGGAAATATTTGGTCCTCTATTGCACCAGGTAACACGCCTGCCCGACCAAACATTTTGCAGAAGTTAGAAAGTCGGACAAGTAATGTAGAAACTCATTCACTACGCCCAGAACTGCATAAGGGGAAGAAAGTTTGGGATCTTGATCTGAACATTGCCAATCCAAATGCTGCAGATCTGGAAACATCACCAGAATATCCAGTTGTTACCAAAGATGTTGGATTGAATCCTAACCGAAAGGATATGGGATCATTAGATTCATTCTCCAATGAAACCATACCAGCAATGCAACTGCTCAGCCTCATGGATGCGAGAATGCAGTCACGTGCCCCTTTCAGAGTTGCTGCAAAAAAAATCCTTGAGAAGCCTTTACTTGAAAAACCTCTCTTTCCACATAATCGTCAATTCAGCAAGTTTTCTGGGTTAGGGCCAGCTACATGCAAGGCTGTTGGTAGCGCAAGACAGATGCCGTCTGCTTATAATGGTAAAACTTACCTGTCAGAGAAATCTTGTGAATGTTCACTTGCCTTTCTGCTCTTTATCCATTTCTTTATCTGTTTCAAAATGATTGTATTTTTAAAAGGGTTGGTGGTTTTACAGGACAAGAATTTGCTAGACCTCAAGAGGCAGACAAAGCAAAGATATCATTTTCACCCTCACAAAATAAAGATTGGATATCAAGAAAACCCGCTAGCACAAGTGGTGTTTCAGACACAATCCGTGACTCTAATCCTCGTCAAGAGAAGCAGAAAGGATTCATCGGTGCTTCTGATGCTGTGGTGTTTCCTTTGCAACGTCAAAGTTCAACCAGTTACATAGACCCTGAGGCCAGTCATATGAATGGAACTATTAGGCCACTGACAAACATAACTGAAACTTTAATTTGTGTTGTTAACAAAAACCCTGCTGATTTCAGCACTCCAGATGCTGGAAATGAATACATGATTCGGGTTGAAGATCTGAGACTCAGGAAGAAAGATTATTGTGGGAGTAAAACTGGTGGGGTAGATGGACGAAAGAGACAAAGGGTTCCAAAGTTCACAGCACCAAAAGAACATTTGCAGAGCCAGAGACCATAGGTGTTCCAGATGCTGATCAGTTAGTGCTTCAGAACCTTTACCATCTTCCTTGGTTTTAGAACAACTACAAGTTTAAGGCTAGTGTTATAGGACTTCCTTTTTCTCTGAAACTTACATCTTTAAGGACTTTTTTTCAGATTCCCAGCTGGGTGGTTTTCTGTCTCTCTTTTCAGCAATTTAAGTTTTATGGTCTTGTAGAAAATACACAGAAACTTGAAGTTATAGGGATTTTAAGACAATAAGGGTTGTCAAGTTCTGCATACAGAAATTATGACTATTTGGCTTTTTCCTTGTCCAAGTTGAGCTATGACCCTGCTGATAGGTACCGGCTGCTTATACTTGAACTTGCACCTGTTTTCAAGAGACGAGCTTCGAAGTGTTCTTGAATTCGATATCTGTACGTTTGTATCGTGTCAAGAAGATCTCATACAAACCAAAGCAATGCATTTAGTTTCAAAGAGCCCTTGGAGATTCTTCAGGATTTGGACTTGCTGCTGTTTGACAGTTTTTGGTTGTATGCTTATCATTGATAAGGAAGAAAAGTGAAAAAGGAACAAACACTTGCTTTGTTGCTCTTTTGATCGAGGAACCCAAGGATGGTTATCTTTTTAATAAGTTGAACCTTTGTTGTAACTTTGAATAATGTTTTCCTGCAGTGATTATGTTCTATGAAGCTGTATCTTCTGTGCAATTTGGATGAGCTTTTGAATAACAAATTCTGAATAATGTTGGCATGATTATTGTTTACCTAGAGCTTTTGCTTTGATGAATAAATATGTGTTTCAATCTTTAATTCAAAACATTATTATACTTTATACTTGTTACAACTTACTCCCTTAGTTGCGAAATTAGAGATAAAATTTGACTTTTGAAATTAAAAAACGTATCATACTTCAATTGATGTAATTTATTGAATTTTAGTTAATATAATTATTATAATCGTATAGTATATAACAAAAATTATTAATCACGAAACTTATTTTATTCTAAAATTTTATGAGTCATACCAATTTTAAAGTTTAATATAAGAAATTGATAAATTCACAGCAGAAAATGATATTTCAACATGAAAACTGTCGCTATAGATTCTATAGCGACGATTTTCACCATCGCTATACATCTATAGCGACAATTTTCATATGAAAATATCAAAAAGTGTTATAAAATTATCAATTTCCTTAATATACCGTTTGATTTCAAAAATTAAATTTAGGGAAGTGAATATTTCCGCACTTGAAGGCCCATATTCTAACCAAGGTTAGACAACTTGCAGTATCCTAACAAAGATACTAAATTAATTTTCCAAAATTACCCTCACCTAATACATCTAAAAATATACTCAGTGGGTGAACATTTTGGTGTCTGAACTTTTTGTCTCTCTCTCTCCTTCCAAACAGAGTTTTATATGTCTGTGTTGGAGCAAAACTAAGTTTTTTCGTTGGATGATCATGATTTGAAAATCAAACTCTTTTCTCTTCTTTAATTTGTTATATGCAATGTTCACATCAAAAATTTCTCTTTGCAAAAAGGCATGGTTCGTTCTTACATGAGTGTCGTATACAACCCCACAAAAGTCGTCTTACGGGGTCAATCAATAAGAAAACTACATCTAGAAGACGTGATCTTTTTGCTTTTGAATTTGCAGAAAAGGTAAGGAAGTGTAGTATATACAAAAATCCAAGCCACAACAAAAGATATTGTTCATTCAAAGATAACTCAAGCACTTCACTTTGTACTCAATTCAGGTTTTAATTAATTTTACTAACTTCATAAATTTGTACTAATATTAGTTTACATACAATAGTATTACTATAATATTAGTTAAGTAGTACTAATATTATTTAGTTTTTTTTAATTCTTTTTGATTTTTCAGTACTGGCCAAGGTGATGGATTTTCTGATATATTCTTATTGTAACTCATTCAAATAGAAGAAAGGCACTTCAAATGAAATTTGTTTATACATAATTTGAATATCTTAAAAATAAACATATTTTTAATTCTTTTGTTTTTCTATTGTGTTCATCTATGTCTCTACAGTTTTGGTGATCAAATATAATGTCTATTTTATCCTCTTCTATTTTGCTAAATTACATCTTTGTCCATCCAACCTCTAATATTTGATTTCTTCTTCTCCAACGTAAACAAACTTTCAATTGAATTTTTTAGATATGTTTTGTTTTATACTCTACGATGGTTAAGTCACGACTCTACGATCTAAGTCATTACTCTACGATCTTTAAGTCATAACTCTACGATCGTTAAGTCGTGACTTTACGATTTAAGTCATTACACTACTATCGTTAAATCATTATTTTACGATCGCTAAGTTATGGCTCAACGATCTAAGTCATTATTCTACAATTGTTAAGTCATTACTTTACGATCGTTAAATCATGATTCTACAATCGTTAAGTTATTACTTTACGATCGTTAAGTCATGACTCTACGATCATGACTTAACAATCTAAGTCATTACTTTACAATTATTAAGTCGTTACTCTACAATCGTACATATGTTCAGTGATAAAATATTTTTTTCTACCCATTCTTATAATTGCATTAAAGATTATTTTTCTAGGATCAACCTATATATGCATCCTATTCAACACCAATTTAAAACAAACATATTACTTGTATATGTGTATAAACAAGTAAAGTATGGCCAACAAAATTATATAGTGACTGTCAAATTTTGAAATGGTAACAATAAAAATGCTTCTATATTTTTTTTCTCTTAATTATAGTTTCTTTTCTTAAAATATGATCTATAATTTATAAGTCGTCATGAATGATAATATTCTTTCTATGTTAGTAATAAACTATGTAAAGTTTGCTCCCATTGTAAAAAGACACAATATAAATTTTAATAAGCTTACATCCCTCATATTATCAAAAAAAATAGGGTTTATAGGAAAAAAGGATTGGTCAGAGAAAAATATTTATCTATTTTAAACTAAAATATTATCTCAATAAATAATAAAAAAAACACAAAACTCGATGAATAAAGTTTAAAATTAAAGAACTAAATAGGGGATATATATATATATATATATATATATATATATATATATATATAATTTTATCTCAAATTGAACCAATCTTGCACTAGTTTGCCTTTTTGCAGAGAAAATTTTTATGTGAACATTGCATATATCAAGTTAAAGAAGAGAAAAGAGTTTGATTTTCAAATTATGATTATTCAATGAAAAGCTTAGATCCGTTATGATACAAATGCGTATAAAACATTGTTCGGAAGAAGAAAGATACAAAAAGTTTAGACATCAAAATATTCACCCACTGAGTATATTCTTAGGTGTATTAGGTGAGGGTAATTTTAAAAAATTAATTACTACCTCCGTCTCTAATTATTTGACATTTTAGAATTTTTTATTTGTCTTTAATTATTTAACGTTTATTTAAATCTAGGAGAATTAATGACAATTTTTTCAAAATTACCCCTCATCACTATGTCTATTTTTTTGATATTTTTAACTCTTTCTCTCTCCTTATCTAAACAAAACTCTCCTTATCCCAACAAAAGATTTAAGGGTATTATAAACAATTGAGTAATATATTCAATGTTTTTCAATCATTATCATAAAGATACATTATAAATAATGTATCTTTCTTGGTTATTGCAATTGTCTAACCTTGGTTAGAATATGGACCGTACGTAGGATAATTTTGGAAAACTAATTTTGTATGTTTGTTAGGTTACTGCAGTTATCTCACCCCTACTTGCGAAAATATTAATTTTCTAAATTTATCTCTAATTTTAGAGTACCCAGATCAAAATACTATTTTTGGGACCCAAATCAAAATACTTATGATAAATTAATTTATGCACATTAATAGTTAGGAGAAGTATGTCCCATATCATGGGTTGGCATTAAGGCTGTAAACGAGTTAAATAGTTCGGATTCGATTCCAAAAAATATGAGTGAGACTCGAATTCGTTAATAATATAACCCAAATTTGAACATAAAAAATAGTTCAAATAAAAATATGAATATACTCAATTGATTCAAACTACTCGAATTCTCAATTGTGATTCAATACATACTCAATTAATACAGATTCGATTAGATACTCAATATATACATTCTCTTATAATATATATACAAAATTAAATCAAATTGAGTTAATTATTTATTATTATTTTGTTTTATTTTTAATTTTAATTGTGATTTTATTAAAGTGTAATAGTAAATATATTTTCTCATTTCTAAGTAAAATAACAAATTCAATTTATAATTGTATTTATTATAAAACTAATTATTATATGAAGACTCGAATTCGAGTTTGAATTTGAAGCTCACGAGTAGTTTGAATATAATTCGATCCGAGTCAGATCGAATTCGAGTAATAAATATTCAAGTCGGAGTATAATTTTTCAAATTCGAGTATAAAATTAACGTTCCGAGTCGAATTCAAGTAGTTCTCTGTTTGTTTCGGTTCGACTCGTTTACACCCTCAATTGACATTTCTCGCCCATTCAGCGGGCCCGCAATCATTAATAGTTATTTAATTTAAATTATTCTTTATTTTGTATAGAGAAAAGAAATAAGGCTACCAAAGGCCTTTGACCCGAGTGGTATATCTTGAGAGAGTTATTTTATGCGTTTGCTCTTTTACCGGTGTTCAGAGCATTCAATACGTTTAAAAATTTAAACAAACCAAACGCAATTGACAATCTTATTTGTTTACAAATAGTTTATTTTAAACATAATTTACTTAACTCACAAACGCTGCATTTGAAATATAAGCTCAATGCATACAACGCCGAATTACAATTGCAAAAGTTATTAATACATTGAATTGGCTATAATTAAAAGAGAGTCCCATTTATAACACATCTCTCCAAAAATATACTAGAGAGAGAGTGGGATCATTTGCACATAAAACTTGTGAAAATATCAAAATAAAGTACTTATTAAAATAAAGCACATGTTTTTACACTTCCTATATACAGCTATATAATAGAATCGATTTTAAGATTACATCCTCGTGATTAATTATTGTGAACAAATGGTGAGAAAAGAGTGGTGATACAGTAAGAATATCATTCATACCTTAATGACGGGACTAATCAGAGATGATGAAAACTTTGGGTTGTCGAGAATGCGATTGAGTCAAGCCGAGTTGAGTTTTTAGACGGGGCTTCGAGCAAAAACTGTGCTCCAACCCAGACAAAATAATAACAATAACATAGCAGCTCACTGGTTGGCGGTTGCATGATATAAAAAGCCCGTGCATTCATATTAATCTCAAATAAATAATCCACAACCTCAATGCAAGTGATTGCTACTAGAGAACATAGAAAACTTTACTAATGTCAAAACTGTTTGTGAAGTTTTCTCCTGTGCTTTTGAATTTACAACATCTGATGCCCTAAAATTATGATTTCCGTAACAACATGGATGAAACTACAGGAGGGCATGGTACTGAATAATTAATATTACAAGTTAAGGCTAATCTCTTAAATTAGAATAACGAGTAACCTGACCATAAAATTTTTAGATTGACTAGTGTGTACTTGCCTGATTCACCTCCACTTGTCTTGAAGTTCCTTCCTCTCTGATAAAATCCATGTCACAAAAATTGCCACCACAAGTGCAACAATTGTAATAAGAAGTAGTGCGTAGCTGAAATCCTCCGTAAGTGAATCGTAGGTTCTTGAAGGTGCAAGCCGGGTAAAAAAGAGATCAATTCCATGCGCAAATATGAGAGTGGTTGATTCCAGCTTTGCAGGTACTACTTCTATGCCCCTAAGATTTTCCACTTTAAGGGCATGTGTCACATAGGACTGCAGAAGATGTCGAATAATTATTATTAGTACAGCCTGCATGGCATCAACAAAAGCAAAGATGGGAGAACCTCGAGTATAGCAATCCAGTAAGGACATTTGGATCTAATTTATAAGTGTGAATCACGGCATCACTGAGGGCAACTATTGGGGACCTTAAAAAGTATTGTCTTTTCATTATATTAAGATGAAATTATAAGATAATAGTAACTAGAAAATAGATCAGGTGGCAAATTTACATAAGAAAATATACCATCAGGGTGAGGGGGGAAATGACAATAGAGGTAACTCATGGCATTAACTGATCAACATAAATATATAATTCTAAAATAGCATGATGGACAATAATAATTCTTCAGACACAAAGATTTTCATGGTTGAGTTTTAATTTGTTTCAAAATGATAGTCTCTTTCAAAAGTCAAAGGAAAATTAGTACAAAAAGAGATCCACTCTTACGTACAAAGCGTATGCATCGATGTTGGAGTTTCTTAGGGGTGAAATTGATAATTAGTTCATAAACTATAACTTTAGATTTCAAAATTTGTGCAAAAGCTCCAACTGAGACAATATTTACGGGTCAGTGGGAGTAATATATACCATTGCATTCATATATAACAAAATATTCATTTTTATTCCTTGAATCCAAAAGGAAGATAAATACTCGCCAAGGAAAATTCATACAACTCTCAAAGATTGTATTTTCCACAAACTCTAAGATAACATATTTATACTCTTACGCGACTTTCCTACTACTATTTGGAAAAGAAAAAAATAATTACATCCTAAAAGAAATTAAATTAGAAAAACCAAGTCCAAAACCCAAACGGGCCAAAAAGAAATTAAACCACTGGATTTCCTAAATAATAAATAAAAATACGTCAAATAAACTAAAACTACATAATTATATATATATATATATATATATATATATATATATATATATACGGTCGGATCTTAAGCTCACCCTTATCCAACTTACTCGAGGCTCTCACCCCCTTTTAGAGACGGACCCGGCGACGGTTCGATCATACAACCGTTGTCTATACTTTTAGCGACGCTATATGTTGTCCGTTGTTAAAGTATAGACGATTTATATGACTCGTCAGTTCTCTTCACTCAATATCATAATTTAAAAAAAAAAAACAAAGGTAGCCTGAGACCACTGAACCTTAAAAACACATTCCATAATCAAAGTATAAAAATTTATATTCAAAACATTCTAAAATCCTTGCATTTAAAAATCCCAAGAGTTAGTTACAAATTTGTCATCCAAATAAAGTCTGAAAATATAGATTTTTATTTTCATACTTGAAGATTCCAGTTTGCAAAGACAATTCCCAAGCTAGGATGAATAGTCTTCTTCTTTTATAGAAATATAAAAGTGCTTTAAAAGCTGAAGAAAATGATGAAGAAAAGTAATAGGGCAGTTCACCTGTGGAAGGATTGGTAAGGAATCAGTTAAAGGTATAATTCCTTCCTCTTTCTCAGCTTGTGTGGGGTTAACTGATCGCCGGGGATCCAGAAAACGCTTATCAAGTGCCAAAACCTAGAATGTAAGTGCGTAAATAAATAAACACAACATTGGTTAGTTAAAGAGTGACAATCTTTGCTCAAAGAAACTTAAGATGTAACCATGAAAAAGAATCATGGTACAAAGCAGCAAAATAAAAAATTAAACCTCAGTAACCACAAAACCAAAGATTAATTGCATGATTAAGGCTAACCTGATCACCAATTGTTCCAACAAGAAGCTGTCGGGATGTTATGCCCTTAGACGTTGACGTCACAGCTATTGTTTTCACAGAATGGGTGAAAAAGTAAGACTGTGATTTTGTTATGACCTCTGGTCGAGAATAAGAAGAAATGGGTGAAGTAAGATTGTGCTTTCCAACAAGAAGCTTCAAAACATCTTTGTTATCCTGCAAATGATAATAAATTTAAATTACAGATTAAGCAGAATTTAGAAAAAAACAAGAAATAAAGACGATTCAAGCTCAAAAGTTACAAAAGTTATACCGCCCGAGACTGATCATAGATCTCAATGACAGACATCTCATATCTGTGTGCTCTTAGATTAAAATAGTGGTAAACAACCCAGTTCTCACTTAATACCTTCATGGAGGGAAAACACAAAAATAAAAATCATTCCACAATAGAAAGATCTTTCATGAAAGTAAGGAGCTTGAATATGAAAAGGCATACTTACTGCATGCACAGGACCTTGCGAAGCATGATGAGTCATGCGGTGCAGTATACGACCAGTTATAGTGTCAACAAGATAAACAATCAGCCATGACTCCTCTGGTGTGACTGAGCCGATTTCACCACTTGCTTTAGGTGAAACAGTAGCCACAAAAAGCAGATTTTTTGATACATATTTGTACATCACATCTTCATCTGCTATAACCTTTGCTTGAGTATGAGCAACCTGAAGCACATAAAAATTAAAAGGGGTCATTAAACTATTCCATGAAACAATATATGTTAAACACATAATCATTGTCATACCAAACATCCTAAACTGCAGTAAATGGTTTTACTTGAAACAATGGAGCCTAATAACGTTAGCATATACTCCCTCCGTCCCATAATAAACGTCCTAATTTGACTTTCATGGTAAAATTGACAATTTTTAGAATTATTAATTAAAAATATTTATATAGAATTTTCAAATTATGAAACTCAACACTAGTAGTAAATTATCCGTAGTTAATTATGATCATAATCACTTGGCGTATATTTTTTTTTTTACGATTTATTAATTTTAAAATGGTCAATTTGACCATGAAAGTCAAATGAAGACGTTTATTATGGGACAGATGGAGAACTTGACAACTGTAAAAAAATGAAAATATGAACAAGTACTACATAAATAATAGAGGGAAACCTTCAATTAGTCTTGAAAAGAAAATACCTCATTCAGTTTTCTTGTCACAGTTGCAACGATCTTTTCCGACTCTGAGGGTAAAACAATTGACCATAAATCCCTGGTTTCAAAACAGTATTCATCTGCTACCTCAAGAATGCGATTGTTCTTCAGTGCATGACCCCTTAGAATGCCATTATTCTCTTCAACTGAATACCAATATATGTTTGCAAACTCACGATGGAATATTCCAACAGCCTCTGGAGTCCTGGGGTACAAATGAGCACGCTTTTCAGCATCAATAAGTAGATGGAGGCGTCGTTCTATTGAATCAGTCAACGGCAATGGAATAACTTGTGCAATGGAATGAACAGGGCCTAAATTGTTAAGTTCCTTTCCTAAGTATGTATCAACTATAGAAAGAACACCAGGGGCATCTGAAGTAAGTCCACATCTGCCAATTACAAGAACAGATGGATTCTCATCCATCGCATGATGATGGGGAACCTGCCACTGGAGTATCTTAAGCCCAGATGGAGATTCACATGAGTCTGATCTACGAAGAGAATGTAGCAACTGAGACCAGACAATTCTTCCATCTCCAGTGTGCAGTGCAAAAACTTTCCCTGCTCGAGTAAGTACTATGAGCAGCTTTCGGAACCCATTATGGTCTCGAGTCATCTTGCTCTTTTCGGAGCTTTGTAACCTCATTTTCTGTATGGCTGCTACATCATCAGGAGTAGCAAGCATTAGAGTTCCTTTAAGCTTCAACAAGTGACCCTACAAAAAACCAGACCATCATATTAAAACTCATCTCCGGAGGATACAAGTGAACCTTACATTAGCGTTTAAGGTAATCAGTAAAAAAATAAAAAAATATCATCTTAGAGGCAATAAAACATCAAATCACAATATTTCATACAACTTACATCCCAGCACAATAGGAATGAACCGGAGTATTAACTAAGAGAGGATAATGTTCGGAAATACTCGCCTTGTAAAAAACATGTTAATACTATTCGCCAAAACACTAGACTAACTCTGAACAGATGGGCAAGCGTCCAATTTTAAATTAAAGAATATACAAGGTATGTCAGACTCGGTCTTTGAAACTGAATAGGGGTCAAATAATTTTATGAGGAATTATGCTGTGCACATTTAATAAGTTAAGTACCTATGTCAAACATAAGTTTAGACTTTCTAGGACAATGAAAATTGCAGGTATACTGTATAAAAAACTTTAAGCTCATATACTTCAAACAAATATTGATAATAGTAACAATAAAGTCCATCCAAGCCCACACCAACACCTAGATTACAAGTGATAAAACATTATCCCTCAGTTCAAAAATGAATGTCAGGGTATAACATCTGATTTTTATTCACCTCATATTCAAAAACAGAGATGAGCACTAATTTCTAGGGCCCAAATTATTTAGTACCCTCCCCCTTTTTTCCAAGGAAACGTTTATCCGTTGTCTTGTTATTCTGTTCACTGATGCAAACTCCAAGCTGGTAAAAGTACACAAGCATGTAATTGACAAAGTATAATGTCTTTATGTTGGAATGCATAGCTAACAAGCTTAGACAGCATAACTAGAAGCTTCATACCTGTAGCCATTCAAATAGGCTGTGCTCCACTTTTGCTACTGATACACCATCCTTTTCCACAGGCAAATCTGATGTTGTTACATCTACAATTGAAGCAAGAGCATCCTCCCTACTCCAGACAATCTCACCTTGTTGTACTAATAAAAGTGAATGATCTTCCATAACAAGCAAGGCCCTGAACCCATATGACCTATCTGTTCGGATATAGTTATTGATAAATATTTTGTGCACAACCCCCCTTTCATGGTCCATCTTAACACTTTCCTTGAGCAAATTGCTACTCCAATCATTATTAAGCTTGACAGTGAGGTCAATCTTACTACCTTCATGCTGAACTAGAGCAAAAGCTTGTTGGCCTTCTGAAAATGATAAAGCATCGCTAACAGCTACTGCATGATCAATTTTGTCCACAAGCTCCAACTTGCCTTCATCGTTCACTTTAATAAACAGAATAAATGTATTTACTTTTACAGCAAATATCCCTGTAAGTTTAGCGGGCAATAAAACTGCAACCCCAGAAGCATCCTGAACAAGATCTGAAATATGTGTCTGCTCAAAGCTAATTTTCCCTTCACTGATTTCTATCAACACCAAGGTTGATCTAGTAGAATCCAGTGCCAAAAGTCTATCACTTGTAACTAACGATATCTCCCCAAAAAAGCCACCATAATGTGCGGCACTGCTGTGCTTCAGCAACTCGCCATTCTTAGCATTGATTTGATATGTGTGAAATTTGGAGAGACCATCAATTCCTACGGCATATACCATATCATTTGCTTGATCGTGAATTAATTGTTGAACTTCAATGCTGCAAACATAATAGAAAGGACAGCAATGTCAGACATTATTAGTAGAGGTGTAAGAACAAAATCAACACATAGACTTGTGCATTTGCCAAACCCTTCAGTCGCCAAGTCCTTCCTCCAAATAACTTCTCCATCTATGCTTGAAATGGCATGGAGAGATCCATAACCATAAACAAGTATCACATTATCCTTGTCAACCTTCAAAGTTTCCTGCAAATATCAACATAAGTAATATTATATTCTAAACAAATCCTTTGAAGACATCATTGTGTAAAGTTTCTGAAGTCTAGAAAGGCGCAGAAACACTTGTTTCGGCATAAAATGCTACTTTAGTGAATGGGAATACCATTAGTGGTGTTTCTTTTTTATTGGTATAGCAAGACGAATATATTAAGAAAATTAAATGTAACACAAAGGACGAGTGTCAGCCATAAAACTCACTATATATTGTGTAAACAAGACAAGTGATAGAGATAGAAAGAAACTATGAAAGAGTGATAGACGATTTGTAAGAGAAATTAATTTAAAAAGCTTCAATTGTTAAAGAATTTTTCTCACTCACCGGAACTAATAACAATGACTTTGACCGCTTTATGCCTGGAAGGACAAACTCCCAAACCATCAGCCCATCAGGAAGGTTCCAAGCTTTTAAAATACTTCCCTCTGATGACAGGGTAATGACATCTGATACAGGATGCATGATCATTTAACATTAATCAATTATTCAAGTGGAACGTGTAAATTCCATCACTTCATAAATGAGAATATTCACATAAACTAATTAATAATCAAAATACTGTTGCAAATACTAGAAAGAGCTTAGTTCAAACACAAGAAACTGTCCAAATTTTCCATAAATCTGAAAACAATTTTTTATTGATTTTGTAAGTATAGTGCATCTTACATCAAGAGAGTTAAAGCACTTCCTTTTACAAGTACAATTCAGATGATTAGATTCTATTATTCTTGATTTGTGTTTTTAGTTCTTGTTTATTCCAACTCACCCCCTTGGCACTTTTAATATAATTTATTTATGAATAGAGAAAAAGGTATAAGTGGCAGGATTGTGTAAATGAGTACAAATAATAAGGTTTTCAAATCGTACAAAACAATCATCCAGTGACTGGTGAGCAAAAGATAAATAAATCAATCTTATAACTACTGGGACAAAACTATTTAAATTTTTTTATCAAAAATAAATAAAAATTCAACATTCACATATACCCTGAAAAGCCAACTTATAACTTCCAAAAAAAATTGCTAATGAAATACATACAATGAAAAAAGAAAAAAAAAAACTGAATTTTCTTTAATCAAGGAAATAAAACTAGTGTAATGACAAGCAGCCCTCTAGTTATGTAAACAAATTTAAACTCAAAAACCCAATAAGGACTAAAGAGCAACAAAGAGAGTTAGAGGGGAATAATTACATTTTCCAAGCGCTACAGCAATTTCATCTATGACATCTTTCGTCCCCAAAACCTTTCTCCAAACTGCATACAACCCAAAACACAAAAATAAAAATTGATTCTTGAATCAAAATTACAATCAATTAGCACGTTAATTACATCAATCACAAAATTATTAAAAAAATAGAGCTTACAAATCTCTCCGCGCCGGAGATCAAGCGAAGCGATGACATTCTCTTCTGTGGAGACCACAACTCGCTTCCTTCCCGCCTTTTGAGTCTGAAACACTGCTTGCTTCACTTTTCCTATATACTGCTGATGCCTAAAAACATCAAATCAAAATCCAATTCAATAATCACAGAATTCAAAACATTAAGCTGATTAAACTGCCAGTACAATTAAACACGTATAGTATTTTAATATACGCAAAGAGGAGAGAGAAACCAGTCCGTAAGTCCGACTTGATCTTCGTAGAGAGAAAAGGAGATGGTTAAGGCGGATAAAAATAGTAGAAGAAAGACGAAAACCCTAATCGCCATGGCCATGGCGACGGATCTGAGGATGCGAGGTTTGTATGCAAGTGTTGGGGCTACTGACTGACAAAAAGCAGGGGAGAAATAGTTATAAACAACTGCCTTCGAGTTTCAACTAAAGCCGGCTTCAAACTCTCTTCTTTTTTATTTTTTATTTTTTACTTATTTATGTTATTATATAAATTCATGAAATCCAAATTACTACTGTATTTGTCTTTTTTTAATCTATATTATTATGTGAAATTAAGTTTAACTACACCTTATAGTAAAATAATATAGATAGTAAGGCATCAGAAATAAAAGTAAATAATTATTTTTTTTTATTTTATATATGACATGTATATCGGTTCTTTTCTCCAGCGAACCTTAAATATAAACAGTTATAATTATTATTATTTTCGTCGTTATAACATATAATGTCAATGACTGGCGACAACCGTCGCTATAGTTCAAAAAATTGTCACTATAGTCAGTTCGTTGTTTAAGATTCGTATATATATATATATAAACTAGTTGTGTCCCGTGCCTCCGGCACTACATAGACAGTGTGATTTATCCCAAATTTTGGACTGTCCAAATAATTTATTAGGGTGAATAAGAAATTTAAAATAAGTTCTATTTTGTTAAATAGATATATATGTTTGTTTTTAAGAATTATATTTGGAATATGATCATAAGTATCTTATTTGTTTTTAAATTTAGATTTAAAATTATTAGTTTAAAAATTATAAAATCACTTATTAAATTTGGGATTATAATACTTACAAATATGTAGGTCAATGAGATTTTATCTTGTTAATTGGCTAAAAGTAGATACCAATAATTAGATATAGTGTAAGTTTATATTTTCAGTTTGTGCAACTTTTTTCTCTACATTTATTATGTAATTAATTTATACTAATTAGTTACGTGGCACACGCACGTATGTGTGTAAATAAAAAATAAAAAATAAATTTTAGTGGGTGAGAAATTAAGAAAGATAAATAATAGTGGTGGAAACCAAAAGTTTAAAAGTTACTATCACGCTTGCTCTCCCGTAGTATATGATTGAGAGAATGTCTGTGTTTGGTTTTGTTTTTTGAATTAGCATATTTTTTTAATAAAAAGAAGTTTCATGACTAAGGATAAAAAAAAAATAAGTTTACTATCACATAAAAACGTTCAGATATAAATATACAGTCACATGCATATTTTGATAACTCACATGACTTGCTTTGTATATTAAAATATGCATGTGAATGTATATGAGCGATTTTATGTGATAGTAGACTTGCTATAAAAAAACACATGAGAAGAAACCCAAAATTAGATAAAAGAATGAGTCTAGTTATAATAATTATGTAAAGAGAATTGATACTTAAATTTTATAGTTTTACGATGTTTTTCTCACATAAGGTGTAAATATGTTGAACCGAAGTCGCTCAAGTTCGACTCGAAACGTTAAATTAATTTTAATTGTATTTCAAAATTTTTACTCAAATTTGACTCAACTCGAATATTTATTACTCGGATTCGATCCGATTCGGATCGAATTATATTCAAAGTGATTGCAAACTTCAAAATTAAGTTCGAATTCGATTATCTACATAATAATTAGTTTATAATAAATATAATTATAAATTATATTTTTTATTTTGCTTAAAAATAAAAAAATATTTACTATTACACTTTACAAATATAAATCACAATTAAAATTAAAAACAAAACAAAATACTAATAATAATAATAACTAATTATCCTAATTTGATTTAATTTTATATATATTATAAGAGAATATATCAAGTATCTAATTGAATCTGTATCGAATCATAATCAATAATTTGAGTAGTTTTAATCTTAAATGAGTCGAGTATAAACTTGATCAAAATTCTATTAATTTTTTATTCGAATTATTTTTATACTCAGATTTGAATTATTTTATTAACGAATTTGAGTTGAGCCCGAACTGTTTGACTCATTTATAGCTTATTGTCATAATCTACTTATTATTCATGTGAAGAGCAACTTATGGAAATATTAAATTTACTTGAAATATTGTTTAAATATTGTTGTGTAGTTTGATTATGAGAATTAAATATTTAAAGGAAAAATAAAGGGGCATAATTCATCCAACGCTGTTTTCTCTCCACTCAAAATCAGGACTGAGCAAAAAACGGATAAAACCGAATTACCGAACACAACCGAATTTTTTTAACCAAATTATTTCGGTTTTTTTCGGTTTTTCAATTTCGGTTATATCCGATTTATTACTCGAGTATTCGGTTTGAGTTCGGTTTTAAAAATACATTGTTCTTGATATCCGAATTCTGAGAACAAATATAATGATCTGTTGCCACTAATATTACCAACTATCTAGAATTCTAGATAGAAGAGTAGTGGTCCGATCTTGAGATCTTTCAAATAATTAGTCTTCCAATAGCTAATCCATGTAAAAGAAGTGGTTTCACCCACGACCGCAAGGCGCAAGCAACCACGGCCAAAGAGACGAAGACTTACTGCGGATAGCGATGAGAGGCCAGGCGGAGGAGAGACGAGAGAGGTGGTGGCGGCGAAGACCGAATCTGCTTTCGATTCGAGCCTTTGAGGTCATGGCCCAGAGAGAACCAGAGGTTTCAAAATGAAGATCCAAAATGGCTATCACGGAGTATGAACCGGAGGGTCATGGCCTATCTGAAATAAATAGTTTCAACAATGCATCAGTGAGTCTTTTACTGCGCGACTTGAAGCTTGAAACCATGGAAATGCACTATCGATTATAAAAGGATTTTCCAATGGGACCGACTCGGCTCCAAAATTAGCTTCATCTCGAGATCGGTGTTTTGAAGTTCATCACCCACTTCACAAAACAAGTAGGAGTTCTATAAGTTCTTTTCTTAATGGGTCTTCACCCAAAGATTGAATAATTGAAGCTCCCGTGCACTTGCCATTTTCGACGGAGAAGTTTTTTGCATTTTGTAGTATTCCGAGCGGATAGAAGTTCATCGAGACGGATAGAGGTTTCTTTGCATTTTATTCAAATGATTTGGTGATTTTGCTTTTAATTAGTTTTAATTTTGGTTTGGTTGGTTATTAATAAATTACAATTTTCAATTCAGATTATTGATAATCGGTTATTTTCAAAATTCGATTAATTTTCAAATATTGAAATTGTGCTTATTTCGGTATTCGGTTATAACCGAATAGCCTATTCGGTTCGGTTATAACCGAATGATCAGTCCTACTCAAAACACTGACGGCTTTTGACCAAATGTCCAAGCCATACAAACCGTCGATTAAATATTCTCTTCTTGTCCTCCGCCCCTCATCCCACCGTCCATTACTCGCTGAAATTGAATTTCAAAAGTATGCTCAAGAGGGAGGAGTATATAAGACAGCATTTCTCATCTCTCCTAAATCTTTCATTTGATTATTTTTTTCATTTCCCGAGTTTGATGGAGAAAGGTGAACCGGGAATGGTGAAGGCGGCTAGGCAATTGGATTTCACGGAGATTTGTAAGGCGTCGGCGGCGAATGCGATATTGCCGGAGCATCCTCAGGCTCAATTACAGTCGAAGTTGCTAGCTCTAGCATTAAAGAATCAAGCAGAGGCAAAACCACCAGAAACGCAATCAATGCCGCAATTGGAACCGGAATCGAAACAAAAACCCAGAGCCCAACCGCAGGTGGAGCTGCGACGGCAGCCGAAGCAGGTGGTGCCCATAGTGCCGCGGGTGGCGCGTCCAATGCAGACGCATCCTCATCGGGCAACATTGCAAGTGATGTAAGCTTTTTAAAATGAGTAATTTGGGTGTTGATTGAAGCTTAAACGTTTTTTTTTCTTTGTCTGAACTCATGCAATTGTAGTTTTCTTTGATAATATGCTAAAAGAACGTGGTGATTAATTTGATTAGTAAAAATAAATGAATGAGGTGAAAATTGAGTTACGGATTTTGGAGGAGAATGCCAATGTGGTGGAATAGAATGTCTTTTATTTTGTTTCAGTATGTTTTGAACATTGAAAAAAGTGATTTTTTTAGTTTAAGAAATTACTTGGATGAACTCCAAAGATCTTTAAAATCTGTATACTAGTCATGAATTAAATTATAGTATATGTGCAAATCTGGCAAATTTCTTGATGAATGATCAGTTTGCTTTATTCTCATCTATTAGTTACACTTTTCTCCTTTTCATTTAAATTTTAACAAGTACAAGCGAAGTGAATATATTATATATAGGTAAAGAAAATATGTAAATGGAATTTGGAATATTGCTTTATTTTTAAAATTAGCCATCCTGAACATTTGTGTTACAAAAATTTATATAAAGCCATTCACAATTTGAATTGAATCTTCATGTGTATAAGATTCTGTTAAGCTACCAATGGTAACATCTTTTAAGCTGTTAATGCTTCTATCTAACAAAGTTTTCTTTTTCATGGAAGCACTAAGCAAGAATAGGTTATAAGCAGGTGTGGGAGGTTATACAAGTAGCAATAGAGTATAAGATAGTCCTGTGATGTTTGCTTGTTTTCTTATACAGGTAAATGTTTTAAGTAGTTACGAATTCTATTAGTTTCATTTACTTGTAACTCATTTTTGTTATTTGTTGATTAATTAATGGAATAGGAAAATTTGGGAATGCTTTATTTTTTATTTTTTTTAACTTTCTTCTTAGTCCTTTTAAAGGGTATGAAATATATCTTTGAATAAAATGTTAAAAAACCAGTATTAATATGATTCATTTAACAATTTCACATCCATTTGTATTCGTCAGCAAGACAGACTCTACAAAATCACGACAACAAAGTAGCATGGAATTGAAGGATGGTACTCCAAAGAAACAAAAGCAGTGTAATTGCAGAAATTCTCGATGCTTAAAGTTGTAAGTACTTTGCCTCTATACTTGGGTTTTGTAGGACGACATGACACTTCTTTAACTATGCATTTACTTTTGCTTCCCATATCTTCTCATTGGTATGAATCCTTTTTTAAGTAGTTGTAATCTACCTGCTGTTCCTAAGAACTTCATTTTTAACTTTTTTGAGCTGCTTCATTATAAGTCTTGCTTTCTGTTACAAGCAAAAATTTTATGAGTTCCCCTAACAAAAAGAAGTCGTGGACTTGAGAATTTCCTTCAAGGTACTGTATCATTTCCACATTTAATATTTCTCCTTAGATTCAAATTAGGCCCGTTAATCAACTTGGTAGTCAGTACCTTTGGTGGTTGTGATAAACCTGGTTTCTTATACTACTACAGAACATAAGGAAACTCCATGTAAGGTCTCCAAATGAGCACAAGAGTCAACAGTCACGTCTTTATATTCTCTCTCTCTCTAGTCTCTCCCTCTGTCCCTCTCTCCCTTTTCTATTGTATACAAGTCAATATTTTACATTACCAAAGGGAATGGTTTTTGTTGAAAGTTTAGATCCCATTTACTTTTGCTTTTAGAATATTGGATGCTTTTTCCGACCAGTATTCATTAAACTATTTCCTCTTTTCCATTTAATATATTGCTTTATTGTGCATCATTTGTAAGATTTATTTATTTATTTATTTTTTTTTTTTTGGGGGGGCTGAACTTCATAGTTCAACCATAAATTAGCTTGTGTTGCAAGCATGGACATAATAGGACTGCAGCGATTTTGACCGATGATATTTGCATATGGTACACCAGGTATTGTGAATGCTTTGCTTCTGGCATGTATTGTGATGGTTGCAACTGCACAAATTGTCATAACAATGTTGAGAATGAGTCTTCTAGGCAAGAGGCAGTTGGGGTAACCTTAGAGAGAAATCCAAATGCCTTCAGACCGAAGATTGCTAACAGTCCACATGGATCTCAAGATAATAGGGTATGTGACCTGGGTCTCTTAGATTTAAAAACACTGGTTTGAAGCTTTTGATATTGATTGCTGGTTTTGCTTTGTTTTATAGTGCTATTGCATAAATTAGACATAGAATAGTAGGTTTTAAATTTAAGTCGTGTTTGTTAAGTTCTAATCTATGCTAAAAATACATTTATGTTCTTCCAATCTTATTCATGTATCCTCCACTGTTGGTTGAGCTATTGGAGTTTCCTTGTATTTCTACAACAGTTTCTCTTATGTCATTACATCATACTGCGTTAGGATTTTTCTTTCTTGAATTTATGCATAATCTGAACTAGCAAAAAGGTATTATATCTGTAATACTACCCAAAATCAAGTTTATACTCTATTGGTTTTCTAAGGATCATTATTTTTAATTTTCTCATATCTTGAATTTTCTCTTTGAATGGAATTTATTCAAGATGAATGTTTAATGCACAAGTCTCATTCAGACGAGCTCACTTTGGGTGGGAATGGTGCGGGAGTTCACCTTATAAGTATCCTCAAATCCTAAAAGTTGTATTGAAATAACATTTGGACAAAGTTTTGGTCGACATTCAAGTCATCTTGTTGGAATTCATCTCTAATATATCAGATGTATTTTGTTCTTGTTATACTGAATTAGACTTTTGATCAATCATCCGAGGACCCTTTTTTCAGCACAAATAATATTCAATCCATCAAGGGAAACTTTCATTTGTTTTATGCTGTCCGTAATCCTCTATGATACTGAAATGGTGTATTAATTTTACAAGTGGTAGCACATCTTTAGATTTGCAACTTTACGTGGCTCTAACTTAGTGGTCGTGAGATTATAGTTCAGAAACACAATTATGAATGGCCTTTGCACCATGTGGATGGAGAAATGTGGTAGTGCTGCTAAGCAACTAGACGTATATTCTTATTTTTGATCTGAGAATGTCTTCCAAAGAAATCTTTATAAAATGTTTTGGATATTGATCAAAAACTTGCATGTAATAAATGGGCTGAGAGATGGCCCCTTATGTGAGCTTTTGAGTAGAAAGTATTTCATCAATTTTACTATTGTTGTTTACAATTCCTTTATTTCACTGTCATATGGGATTCATTTGCCCTACCCCAACTTGTTTGGGATAAAAGGCATTGTTGAGTTGAGTTGTTTTCTATTCATTTCATAAATCTGCTCTTGCCTGAATGTTTTTGTTTAGTCTATGGCAGCTGCTTTGTATATGCTCTGTACAATTGATTTACGGCTTCTAGAAATGTAGCATAAAAACCCCTTAGAATATCTTCTTCGGACTGCCATTTTACTTTTATTTGATGTCAGAAACTAGTAGTTTGGCCTGCGGTGATAATCATAACTGGTGGAGATATTGATTTTACAAAGTTTATTTGTAGCACAGTCAGTCTTACTTGCACTTGCTTACAATAAAGACTACATCAACTCAATAAAAGATCAAGACTTGATTTATAAGATTTATAAACTCAAGCAACTCAATAAATCAAGACCTAATTTATAAAATTTATATATTCAAGTGTTCACTTCCCGAGGTTATGAAATTAATACTCTTATCAGATTTTTCCTCACCCTCTTTGCATGCAAGTATTTTTAGTGGCAATTGCTTCTCATATTCTTCCATTCTCTCTTATGGATTTACTTTATGAGGATTATCTTTGACTACAACTAGATCCTTTTGACTTCCTTTTTCTTGAGTTTTGAAGTTTAGGATGCAATATACTGGGACATTGAAAAAAGAGATTCAATTTTAAAAGGTTGGGGGTGTTAATTACCTGAACAAGTTGATACTGTTCATTTCATCAGGATACTTCAAGTGTGGTTTACCTTCTTTTTGGTACATATTACACTGTTTTAAAGTTAATACTGATGTGCATAGTAATTGTCTAAAAATCAGATACAGGTTGAGGCAGGTGAGATTACAGTTGTAGGAAAACATAACAAAGGATGTAACTGCAAGAAATCTGGGTGCCTCAAGAAGTACTGTAAGTGCTTCCAAGCCAATATATTGTGTTCTGAAAATTGTAAATGCATGGACTGCAAGAATTTTGAAGGAAGTGAAGAGGAAAGAGCTCTTTATCATGGAGAACATGCTAATGTTATGGCATTCATCCAACAGGCAACCAATGCGCCCATCAATGAGGCTGTTGGGTCTTGTGATTTTGGTACTCCTCCAGCAATCAAGAAGAGGAAAGTTCAACAGCTGGATATTGGAGAGGCGTACAATGATCTATTATACAATGAATACGCACAAATTCAGGTACGCTCTGGTATCTTGTGTAATTGTATACTAGATTAATATAGAAGAATTCCTGGTTGATCTTAATGCATGAATATTTTACACTGAATTGGAGACATGCTTTATTCTTCATTTAATACGTTTTGATCTTCAAAATAGTAGTCCAAACCTGTATAAGATTCTGAGCTTTTATTTATTTGTTTTAAGTTTTATACTTTTATTCTTTCCCTCTCCAAATCAACAAGAATCTGAAAAATATATTTCAATATTTATCAGGAATCTCATTTAACATCTCCAAATACCTCTTCTCCCCATTCAATTGTCCCTCTTTCTGGCATGGCCACTGCAACAGTGTTGGCATCTGCAAACTCCATGAATAGGTATGATGTAATTGATCTTGTGTTTTGCTTCAAAGTTTTGGAGTTCTGATGATTATATCTGTCTGAGGAGGTAGATATTCTATGTGCATTTCTGCAAACCTATCATGAGTGCAGGAATCACATATCTTCTCCTTTCAGTAGCTAATCATTATTACGGCTCATAACTGAAGGTCTCCATTAGCAACTATCTGTGAACCAATGAATGTGAAGGAGCTTTGCTCACTTTTGGTCATAGTTTCAGCAGAAGGTTTAAAGAAACTTGCAGGTCAGTTTATTTTACTTTGTATTTCGATTTGCTTTTTGGTTGCAGTTTACTAGTTTAACCAGCATTATACGTTATTTTTTTTTTCAAGTATAATGGTTTTGAGTAAAGTACCAGTGTTGGAAAAGTTTCAGTGTTATACGTTTTCTCAAATCCAAAACTTTCCTCAAATTTATAATCGATTTTGTAGAATTTTCGGAATACTCCCTCCTTTTCCAATTTGAATGTGACGGATCGAAACTATTTTGTGGCATTGACACATGTAGATGATTCATATTTCTTTGTTTAAGATTGCACTTTCAATGCAAAGAATTTTTTTTTAAAAAAAAAATTAAAATTCGAAATATTGTTTCTGAATTAATTTTTGTGAATGTCTTAATATCTGTGCCACAAACATGATTTTGTTTTATAACATCTAAGTGGAGCAAAGGGAGTGATATTTACGCTTGTTCTTCTCCTATAGCAAAAAAAACATGTTATCGATACAAGAGAGAAGAGAAGATACGTGGGAAGAACAATGTCAAGAATGGACTGCCTAGAATATCAAAAGAAACAACTGGGGAAAAAATTATAAGAATGTGCACCCTGTAAGGATTAAGGAACAAGTCAACTGAGAAAAAAGTGTCAAGAATGGATTGCCCAGAGTATAAAAATTAGTCTGGAACTGTACTCTCCGATATCCCATGAAACTGAAAAATTGCATACCTCTAAATCACTTTGGCATATTTGCCCTACCAACTGCTGGCGCCTCAGTATATTACTCTTGTTAAAGACTAACTGTTGTCAGATTCCCTCTTTATTTTGCATGCCTTGTTGGATTTTTTTTTATAATAGGAAGTGTGTTTATCACGTATAATAGTTATATTAATTAACTCTGTTTTACTTGAGTACTTTACACACTATGAAGTATACACAACCTGGAAATTTTTTTCCTTTTTTCCTTCTTAATATATTTACCTTAAATCAGAATCATCAAAATCTTCTCTTTTCATGGTTTGACTAGTATCTCCTTATTATTTTTTCTTTGCCCGTTCCTTTCCTAGTCTAATATTTCCAGTAAAATTCTATTTTTCCTCCGTAGAGACACTTGTACTATTGCCAGCTAATTGACATTGAAATAAATAATTTAAATATAATTATGATATTCTCATAGATCTCCCTTGCATCAAGTTTTATGTTGATATAAAACTGGTTAAGGGTCACCACTCACCATTCATTTTTATCTTAGTGCGACCTTGAGCCTTAAAATTGGATATTTTCAGACAAAAAACGTATAATGGATAAAGAAGCAGTGATTGATCAGATAGAGGCTTCAGTTGCTTCATCAAGTCAACAGTGTCAAGAGAAAGTGGAAAATGGTGTTCAGATATTGAGTGAAGGCCAGGGAGATAAACTGCAAATGGATGCCAGTGGATCAGATCCAGTTGACATTCAAAATGACCGGGAAATGTCTACCGGAACACCTGAACTGATGTGTGATGAGCAAGATACAATGTTAATGGAAGTTCGATCTCCAACTGGGGTTGCAGAGTGTAAGAAAGAGACAACAATGAATTCATCTAACATGCAGGGTTTTGCTGAGGTTTACGCAGAGCAGGAAAGACTCATCTTAACTACTTTCTTGAATTGTCTTAAAAGGCTCATCACTTCTGGAAGCATACAAAGTCAGGTTCTTTTATTGTGAATCTGGACATTAGTGCAATTCATTTTATGAAATATTGTAGGAAACATTAGTAAAAAGTGTTAATCTGGGTTTTTCTAACTTTAAAAAATTATATATATATATATATATATAAAACTATTTATAGAAGGTTTTATGTATTTATAATGTGTTGGACATGAGCATTTCTTAGTAATCTATCTTAATGAGCATTAATTCTTGGTTTTTCACACTGCAGCAGCGATGTGCACTTCATCAGCCAAAACTGAAACAGCAGGTAAACGACAGCCTGTGCAGAATGGCATAAAAGAATATGAATTTCAAAGAAGACACGACGAGCCTAGGTAGATGCAAAAGGAAACCCAATGTACCTGCAACGGCAGTGACTGCTCAGATGTCTTCAGCTAATGCTGCAGTCTCTCCTTATGACAGCCAGCCTACATGAAGATCCACAAATGGTTCCAAAGGTCATAACTCATAAATCATGAATTTTCTTGATGTTGTTGTATTTTGGTAAGCTAGGTTGAGAATCAATCATGGTGGTATCTTTAATTTATATTTGTTGAAATATTAATAAGCAAAGATTTTTGAACACTTTTTTTAAAAAAAATATATGTATATATCTTTATTAGAGCCACTGTTATTTGAGTTGAGCCACCTAACATAAATAAGAGTGATTGTAGTTGGAAACTGGAACAGGCTATCATGCCTCTTACCTTTATTTTTTTGTCACATGGCCATCAAATTTAAGCCTTCCAGCATCTTCGTTGGTTAATCTTTATGCCATGCAAAAATAAAACTCCAAATTATATTATGAAAAATGTAGTTAAATATTTTAAAATAAGTATGTTACTCAATTATAAATAGAAATGTGAAATTAAGTATTAATATATAATTAAATTAAAGCCAATATTTTAATACTAATTGACGGTAGGAGTAGGGGTGCGTTTGATCGATTTCACAATCAAAACATACATGCAAGTATACACGGTCAGTAATTAATAAAGTGAAAGTAGAGTATCGTTTTCACGATAAATTATTTAATAAAAATCACCAATTACTAGTTCTTAACCAAATTAATTTTATTCAATCGATTTAATGTTGTGAATTAAAATATATAATTAAACTACTATTACTATCATTAGTTGAAAATCAGGTTATGGAGATTTAAGATCACAACTTCACTTATATTAAAATACTTCTTATTAATTATGCTTACTGTTTTGGATTGTTAATCGGGAACTTATTAGTATTTATAACCACCTTCCGATGTATCACAAACATATTAATCCAAATTCACAATTGATATAATTGAATCAAACACCCTAATTCACAATATTCCTATGTGAATTACAATTAAAAAGGATTTAAAGTACATGTTCCCTATCAGATTACACGCGACGTAAAGGTATATCCTTATCTTAAACACAAATTATGAATTCCAACACCATGCATAAAACACAATCACATACTATTATGAATAGATCTAAATTTATATTTCATCTCCTAAATTCATATAAATTAGCTTGGTAATTGTTAGCTAGACAATTAAACAATTATACGCAATCATAATAGACAATCCATAGAATAGATCACAGTAATTAACAGAGAAACATACTAAAATAAGCTATAATCTTAAACAAGAATTTAGTCCATTGTTATTGAATTAAAATAAAGAATCCACAACTGAATAGACATTAAAAGATAAAAGTAAGATTAGAGAGAGAATAAAATATGTTGTCAACAGTCTTCAGACTCTTCTTCCGCTCTTGCTTTGAATCTTCAGTGTTTTTCATTTCAATCTCCAATGATTAATATGCCTCGCATCATGTATTTATAGGTTACAAATCCAATTTCTAACTTAAGAGAAAACCCAATTTAATTTGGAGTAAAAAAAGTATCAAAATTCGTCCCAAAACACGTCCCAACTTGATTCAGCCCTACCCCAGCGCCCCAGCGCTGGAAATTTGCCTCTGGGCTCCTTGGCGCTGCAAATAGCCTAGGTTTGGGCGCCCCGACGCTGGACACTTTTCAAGAACTTTCTGTCCTGATGTCTTTTGGGAAAATAGTCATAACTTCTTCGTTTGAACTCCGATTTTGATGATTCAAGATGTTCCGGAAAGAGGAGACATAGATCTACAACTTTTATTCTTTGAGTTTTTAGAAATAAGGGCTGGAGAAATGCTGAAATTGGTCCTGAAGTAGCTGCTATGTAAATGGCAAGCCAAAAATGCGAATCTAGCAACCTCAAACGTCGATCCAAGTAACTTTTGTCCCAACTCCCAATTCCTACAAAACAACGTAAATCATGCATGAATAGACAACCTCTTAAAAACTTCCAAACGATTAAGCTCAAACACACTCAATTCATGGGTATAAAATCCATTCATCAGCGTGACAACTGTGTTGTGTCATGTTATAATTATTACACTAAACAAGTTAATACTAACACTACCCATTTAAATGGGGAGCACTATTTCCGCATAAAAGTTTGATATTTCTATATGGTCTTATCTCGAGAGTAAGGTGAATTTCACCTTTCTGTGAGGGATGTGTGTATGTATATAATGATGATTCTTAAGTTTAGACCTACATTTGCATAAATTTTTTGATGATCTGATTTTGATTCTTGTGATTTCATTTTTAAACAATTGTAAATTTTAAAATTTTAATTAATTAGTCGGTTAATTATATATTTTTAAAATTTAATTATCAAATACTAAAAAGTCCTCAATTTTTGCCATGCCACTATAATAATAATAATAATAATAATAATAATAATAATAATAATAATAATAATAATAATAATAATAGGTTTGAAACATTAGCTTATTAATGTTTAAACTGCATTTAACAATAAGTTAAAAGTGAGATTTATAAAGAAAAAAACAGAGAAATTTTCTTATCCTCTCTCTTTAGTTAGTTAGTTTAATATGCCTGAGAAATGGGAGTAGTTCCGCAGACAACGCATACAATCGTACTCTTATCCTCGGTGACGACCATCCCACACGTACAAGCCCTGCTTCCCCGCTCGTATCCAAGCGTGCCAACTCCCCCGCCAAAATCACTTTCTCTCTCCTCCTCACTCTATAAAACCCGACTCAAACTTCAAATCCATACTCAAACCACTGACGAGCTCGCACCTCGGAAAATGGAGGCCATCGATGCTCACAAGCTTCGCTCTCACTTCCTTGATGTTCTACGCAGTCGACGCTCTGCTGAAGGTTTCTCTCTCCTCTAATTTTATTTACCAAACACTCTTAAAACATAAAAAAAAAGGTTGAATTAATAGAGCTTTAAGCTCACCTCCCCGCTCCGGCAATTGATCCGGCCAGTGGCGTAGCTATGTTGGGACAGGAGGGGGCCATGGCCCCCCTAATTTCAAATTTTTATGTTTGAATACATATTAAAGTACTCTATTGATGTTAAAATGCTAACTAAATAGTCTGATTGGTAAAACAGAACTGGATTTCATATTTGATCAATCTGTTTTGGTTCAGTGTTTTTAATTTTTTTGTTTGTTTGTATTTTATGAATCTTTCAGTTCCACTTACTGTGAAACCTGGGAAGCCTGTATTGGAACCCCTTTATCAAGAAAGTCCCAAGCCACTGGGTAGTGAGGTTCAAATATTGTCCTTTAGCACTATCTTTATATATATTGTTATTAGGTAGTTGTTGATTGTACCAATTTTAAAGTAGCTTATTTGATGTTGCTTGCACCAGGCAATGGAATCTTGTCCTGTTGAGAAACGGATGGAATATGAATGAGAAAATTGATGGCTGGCTTTATGAAGGCTTAATGGACATCAATGATAGAATTAATCCCATTTATTGATGATTAATTCCTTGCTAGTATATGGCCGTTTGGAACTCAACTCTTTATAAGATTATCCTTCTCCTAGGAAGAAGATGGGAAAATAGTGGGGAAAAAAATAGTTTAGGCCTTCTTCTTTGTTCTTTCTTCCTACTCGGTGATAATCTTTCTACACACGGTAGAGTTTGCTTCAGAGCATTGTTGTATCCTGGGAGACAATTTGTCCTGCCACGGCCAAATATTGTCTTAAGAAAACTGTTTTACAAATTCTCAAAGCTACAATCTACTAGTCTGCTTTAACGCCCATCAGATTAAGGTTAAATTTGTTTTATTTTTATTTTGGGTTTTACTTTAATATCAATATAGAATTCTTTTCCGAATTTTATCAGATTTCGCTTCACGCAAAAGATTATTACTAACGTATAACAATCTTAAGACAATATTTTTGTTTTGGTTAATCTTTTATTGTTGCAGATTATACCTTTTCTTTTGGAATACCTTGACTTGGTTTTCTTATTTGATTGTTCTTGTTTATACTCACTGGACCGCTTCTCGAATAATTAAATAATAATATGTTTCCTATTCAAAACAAATGTTTTTTTTTTTTTTTTTAGACTAACTTAGTCCGTTGTATTTTCGTAATGAATATTCCCGAGAATGAAATTGTTCCAACCGGGTCCACGTAACAATCTAGGTTCGATTCACGTAATGGCACCGATGGACATAACGATCCGGGTTCACGTAACATTGGTTCGGGTCCTATATACGGTCCGGTTTCAGATTGCAGCTTCGCCCAAACCATACCGCCAATCACAAATGAAAAACCAGAAAAATTCACTGGTGTGAATTTTAAGACTTGGCAACAGAAGATGTTGTTTTACCTTACTATGCTGAATTTGGCTAATTGCTTGAAGGATGATCCTCCTGTTATCAGAGATGATGAGGTGGATAATGTCACCGCCTACAATGCAATTGAGGCATGGAAACAATCTGATTTCCTTTGCCGTAATTACATTTTGAACGGTCTAACTGATGCACTTTATAGTGTATACAGTATTAAGACAACGGCAAAGGAACTTTGGGAATCCTTGGACCGAAAATACAGATCAGAAGATGCTGGCGCTAAGAAATTTTTAGTGAGCCAATTCCTGAATTTCCAAATGGTTGATTCCAAAACTGTTGTGAATCAAGTTCAAGAACTCCACATTGATTATCCATGGGATTCATGTCAACGATGGTGGTAATTAGTGAATCTTTCCAAGTGGTTTGATTATTGAAAAGTTACCACCGGGGAAAGACTTCAAAATTACCTTAAGCATAAGCGAAAGGAGATGACAAATAAGAGCTAATTGTTAGACTTCAGATTGAGGAAGACAACAAAGGCTCGAGAAGAAATTCTCCAACGCTTCCCACCACCCCGAGGCTAGGGTGAATGTGGTGGAGGTCAATAAAGACTCCAAGAAAGGCAAAAAGCCTCAACTGGGTCCAAATTGGGTCTTAAGGGTGACATTTCCAAAAAACCAAAATTTAATGGAAAATGCTACAATTGCAACAAGCGCGGCACAAGTCCTCTGAATGTAGGCTGCCTAGAAAGTTGAAGTCTAATGAAGCACATGTTGTGGAAGAAATTGCTAGAGAAGTGTCTCGACATCAACTTATGTGTCATGATTTCAAGTCAACCTCGCTGACTCAAATTCAAAGGAATGGTGGTCGGATACCGGCATACGCCATGTCATGTGTGTCAGGACAAAGATTCCTTTGTTAACTAGTTCCCAAAGAAGAATGGGGAGAAGCTTCATACGGGCAATGCCGCAACTTCCAAGATCAAGGGAAGTGGTACTCAGAATTCAAGATGACTTCGAAAAGAATCGACTCAAGAATGTTCTCAGATGTTCCTAAATTAGGAAGAATCTCAGATCTGGTAGCCTCCTAAGCACTCATGGTTTTAGGATGGTATTTGAATCTGACAAGTTTGTTTTGACAAAAGGGGAATGTATGTGGGAAAGGGTATGTTTGTAATGGCATGTGGAAAATTAATGCCATCTCTAAAGAAGTCCAACGCAATGATTAATAATAAGAATAATACTTCTTCTTATATATCATCGAGTCACTTAATTTATGGCACGGTAGACTTGAACATGTAAATTATGATACCCTACGAGGGTTAATTAATTTACAACATATTCCAACATTCCAAATTGATCATAAACATAAATGTGAAATTTGTGTTGAATCAAAATTAACAAGATCTTCATTTCATACAAATTGAAAGAAATACGTAACCACTTGATCCGATACATATAGTGATGTATGCGATTTAAAATTTATACAAACAAGGGGGGGGTAATAAATTTTTATCACTTTCATCGATGATAAGTACAAAATATTGCTATGTATATTTGCTTAAAAGCAAAGATGAAGCTTTAGAGAAATTTGTTCTTTATAAGGTGAAGTTGAAAACCAACTTAATAAGAAAATTAAGGTGGTAAGGAGTGATCGTGGTGGTGAATACGCTGAACCATTTGGTAAGTTCTGCCCCAACATGGTATTATTCATGAGGTTACACCACCTTACTCCCCTCAATCTAATGGGGTAGTAGAACGCAAGAATCGTGACTCAAAGAGATGATGAATGCGATGCTAAATAGCTTCCGGGTTGCCACAAAACATGTGGGGGAAGTCGCCTTATCGCCTAATTACCTTTTAAATATAAGTGTGCTCATAAGAAATTAGACAAGACACCACATGAGTTATGGAAAGGAAGAAAACCTTCCTATAACTACTTAAAAGTGTGGGGTGTCTTGCAAAAGTTTTGGCTCATTTACAAAGAAAATGAAAATAGGTCCAAAGATGGTGGATTGTATTTTCATTGGTTATGCGCTTTCACAAGAACGCATATCGGTTTCTTGTTCATGATTCTAAGAATCCGATATACACAAGAACATTTCATGGAATCAAAGAATGCTTCATTCTTTGAACACATTTTTCCATGCAAACGTGAAGAGATTGCATCGTGTTCTAAACGATCTCTCGAGACTGTTAATAAAGATAACAAGACATTCAACATGAAGTCAAGTAGAAGGAAATGAAGAGGTAGAGCCTGAAGAAGTAAAAGGGTAAGGGGTTGAAAAATCTTTTGGACCGCACTTTTTAACCTATATGCTAGAGGTTGAACCTCAGAATTACAGTCAAGCTGTAAATTCAATAGATAGTCCTTTATGGAAAGAGGCTATAAGAAGTGAAATTGATTCCATCATGCAAAATCATACCTGGGAATTAGTGGACCTTCCTCTGGGAACGAAACCACTAAGTTCTAAATGGATTTTCACACGAAAAATGAAAGCAGATGGAACAATTGATAAGTACAAGGCCAGATTGGTTATAAAAGGATATAGACAAAAGGAAGGCCTTGATTACTTTGATACGTATTCTCCAGTGTCGAGAATAACCTCTATTAGGATGATACTTGCTATTGCCGCTTTACGGAATCTCGAAGTACATCAAATGGATGTTAAGACAGCCTTTCTGAATGGAGATCTTGATGAAGAGATCTATATGGAACAACCTGAAGGTTGTGTAGTTCCAGGTCAGGAAAAAAAAGTTTGTAAATTGGTGAAGTCCTTATATGGACTAAAGCAAGCACCAAAACAATGGCATAAGAAATTTGATGATGTCATGATGGCTAATGGCTATAATATAAACGAATGTGACAAATGTATTTATGTCAAAATCACAAACAAAGGATATGTTATTCTGTGTTCAGATGTCGACTACATACCGATCAGTGGGTAGTAATGAAAATATGGTGAAGAATACTAAGGACATGTTAAACTCTAAGTTTGATATGAAAGATATGGGATCGGCCGATGTGATTTTGGGAATCCAAATCAAGTGCTCACCTAATGGTTTCATTTTAACCCAATCACATTACGTGGACAAGATACTTGGGAAGTTCAAAGAAGGATGATTCTAGTGAAGCTAGAACTCCTCTAGACATCACCAAAGATCTCTCAGAAAACAAAGGTGAAAGCGCCACCAAGTAGAATACGCAAGGGTTATAAATTCGATGTATCTCACGACTTGTATAAGACTCGATATTGCTTTCACCGTAAAATGCAGCTTAAGCAAATACACGAGTAATCCAGGGATAACCACCGAAAGCTATCGTTAGATACTTTATATCTAAGATACACTCGTAATTATGGATCGCACTATACGAGAACCCCGCAGATTATTAGAAGGATTCTCCGATGCTAGTTGGATTTCGATATAAAGAACTCCAAAGGTACAAGTGGATACGTGTTCACTCGGGAGGAGGAGCAAAGTCATCCGAAATCCTCAAGGCAAACGATCATAACCGCATCCACGATGGAGTCTGAGTTTGTAGCTCTGGATAAAACCGGAGAAGAAGCCGAATGGTTACGAAACTTCGAGGATATTCTTGGAATGGCCTAAGCCTGTGCACACAATTTGTTTATATTGTGATAATCAAGCATCGATTAAAAGAGCACAGAACGTGATGTATAACGGTAAGTCGAGACACATGCGTCGTCGTCACAATACCGTTAGCAACTGATCACAACGGGGTTATCTCTGCTGATTATGTAAAATCAAAGGATAATATCATGGATCCGCTAACCAAAGGTTTAAACCGAGATCAAGTTGAAACGACATCAAGAAGAATGGGATTGATGGCCATAAATATTTAAAGGTTCTATGTGAAGGAAAACCCAACCTTGTTGACTGGAGATCCCATAATCTAGGTTCAATGGGACAACCTAATTGCATAGACAATGTATTATCATTGTAGGGGGTCTAACCCTTATCTGTAAACAGTGATATGAAATCGGATAAGGTTAAGCTATGCTTTTAATGATTCTTGTGTGTCAGTAATCTGAACAAAAAGATAAAATCACCTATGTGAGAATGAAGTGGGGGGGGGTCGCTTCAAGGAAAACTAATGAGTTTAGTTCTCTTAAATTCTTGCAGAACCAGGAGATGTTCACGACCATAATGAACATAACCATGAGAACCAAAACCGTGTTATGTTGGTATTTGTGTGAGGTATATCATCGTTTACACAAACGACATAATAGTTCAAGGACATCACGTCTACTAGTCAGCCAGTAAAGTAAATATACTTCATAAGGGAAGGTTCAAGGGTTGATGTCTACCTATCCTATGCTAATATCAACTGTAGAGAGTTACAACCACATCGGATTTCTTTGTTTTCAATTTTCATTCATGTGGGGGATTGTTGAGAAACGAATGGAATATGACTGGGAAAATTGATGGCTGACTTTATGAAGGCTTAATGGACATCAATGATAGAATTAATCTCATTTATTGATGATTAATTCTTTGCTAGTATATGGCCGTTTGGAACTCAACTCTTTATAAGATTATCCTTCTCCTAGGAAGAAGATGGGAAAATAGTGGGGAAAAAAATAGTTTAGGCCTTCTTCTTTGTTCTTTCTTCCTGCTCGGTGATAATCTTTCTACACACGGTCAGAGTTTGCTTCAGAGCATTGTTGTATCCTGGGAGACAATTTGTCCTGCCACGACCAAATATTGTCTTAAGGAAACTGTTCTTACAGTCCTCAAAGCTACAATCTACTAGTCTGTTCAACGTCCATTGTATTAAGGTTAAATTTGTTTTATTTTTATTTTGGGTTTTACTTTAATATCAATATAGAATTTTTTTCCGAATTTTATTGTATTTCTGCTTCTGCAAAAAGATTATTACTAACGTGGCTAACATCCTTTTAATGCATGTCATCAGATATTCTATCATACTTCAGTGCTGGCCTTGTGGCTTATCATTAGAATTTCCCTTTAAAGGAACTGTACTGATCATATAGAACAAAGAAAAAATTCCATCTTTTTCTATCTGGGACTAATTCTATGGATAACTTGAGCCTCTTTTTCTCTCTACATGGTTAATTGACTCTCTCTCTCTCTCTCTCTCTCTCTCTGTCTATATATATATATATATATATATATATATTAGAGTATTTAGTAATCTTACTCTTACCTACTTTGATTCTGAAGAATCTCTTTTTTCATATTTAGCACTCCCTATCCCCCTGGTCCCCCATCCCCCACAGAAACATTCATAAAATGCTCCACTAAATTAGAGAAAATAAAAAAACACAAAAGAACTGCACCACTCATGCATGCACAGTTTCCACTTATCAGAGATATAGCTATCACAATAAGTTACAGGAATGTATTTGAAAGTCAGGTTCTGTATAGGCATGCTGTGATTGGAAGTTTATAAAATCTCTTCCAATGAAATTTAAGTCTACGTCCTTTATTTCTCTGCATCAGTTCATAAACCTGCTACACCATTAGATTATATCCTGTGGTTCTTTACTCTTAAAGTCAACGAAGACCATGTCGAGTTCTATGCCCCTTGAGATTATTAAAATAATTATAATGCTGACTTATCTTCATCAGTAAGTCAACTGAACTGCTTTATTTTTTAGTGGATTTAAAATGGAACTAATAGGGAACTCTTTGAATGAACTGAGCCGATGTTATACTTTAAAAGGTACTTCAATACTTTATACCTGAATTTTGAAAATGAAAGTACTTAACATGTTATGGTCCTTGCTAGGAAGGAGAACAAGGACGATTGCCTGTGCTAATTTTGAGTATGAAGGAAAGCAATCCTCAAAGAAGACCAGCTGTTGTTTTTTTACATAGCACGAATAAGTGTAAAGAATGGTTACGCCCGTTGCTTGAGGTAGGATTTTTTGCAGTTTTACCATTCCTTTGTTCTTTCTTAGCTTATGTCTGCAAGGACAACGGATTTCTTTACATGTTTCACTGGTTTCAGGCATATGCTTCACGTGGATACATAGCCATTTCCATTGATTCTCGTTACCATGGAGAACGTGCCAGCAGTCTGACCACATACCGAGATGTTTGTACTGAATAACTTTTCTTTTCTTTATGCCATCCTTGGTTTGATTCTCTTATCAAAGAATATAACAAGAAAAAAAAGAGAGAGAAAGAAACTAATTTAAACTACTAGTAGATTTTGAATTATTGGTGTGTATAATATTCACTCTGTTGTTTATACTTTATATAGTCTGGCATGTTCCTATCACCATATTAAATGTTTTCGCATAACGAGAATGTAAGTTGAGTTAGAAATATAAAAAAGGAAAAGGAGTTATTGGTCACTTCAGCAACATTGAGAGCTGCATTGTACTTTACCTTTTGCAATGGAACATTTCTCTCTTGTCTCACCATTGGTTCCCATTAATGATTTTGCTATTCTATTCAGGCTCTCGTCTCATCATGGAAGAAAGGTGATACAATGCCATTCATTTTTGATACGGTAACTGATTTTGATGCAAAGCATGTATAATATACATACTGAAATCTTATGTACTGTTGCAGAATACTTCATCCGTTCCAAAATTAGAGATACATTTAAGGAAAAATTTTATGTTTACAAATGAAGCCTTTGTATTAGGCTATTAGCTAAGAATTTAGTATTGGCGGTGTGGTGATAGAAATGAGAGTAACAAAGTAATGGGAAATTAGGAATATCATGTCAATTTATAGAAATGCAACTCTATTTTTGGAATGGACTAAAGGAAAATATATCTCTAATTTTGGATCTGCTGGAGTATTTGTAGCCACATTGTAAGTTCTGCATTAATTGGTTTTCAGTTCTTGTATCATTGAATTAATCCATAACAAGTTTCGAATTCTGCAGGTCTGGGACTTAATAAAACTGGCTGATTATCTTACACAAAGAGAGGATATAGACCCTTCTAAGATAGGAATCACTGGTGTATCACTTGGAGGTTGTAGAAATGAAACTCGAACAGATAAGTGTCTTTGCTGGATTTATTTATATGCAGAAATTCATGGTTCCACATTTCTGTGCAGGAATGCATGCATGGTTTGCTGCTGCAGCTGATACGCGGTACACAGTGGTTGTTCCCATTATTGGCATCCAGGTTGGTCTTTATGAATGTTTGGATTTATGTTTTTAAATCACTGAATTAGTGAATTGGAATATTTGATTAAGAAAGTTGATTGTTATGCATTGCAATCGTAGGGATTTCGATGGGCCATAGATAATGATCAATGGCAGGCTCGAGTGAACAGTATCAAGGCCATATTTGAAGGTGAGACATAGAGAAGAGATGTAAAATTGAAATAAAGTATCGGACTTTTTGTCCAATCCTATTTCGTATTAGTACCCTTTTAGTAAATCTGACTTTGTGAAGTAACAACCATTCAATGCTTTGACGCGATAGTGCAAGTTTACAAATGCAACTTCTACACTTTAAGAGGTGTATAAGAATTCTTGAAATTTAGGGAGTAATTAAGGAAAGTAAAAGATGTTGGGAATTAAGTCACGCAAAATAAGCAACACACTTAAGAAAAAACAACAACACAATATTTAACGTGGTTTGGTTCTCAATGACCTAATCCACAAACCAACTTCAATATATTAATCTCCACGTTACAACTTTTTGCACGGAATAAAAGCTGAAAAAATCTCCCTCACACAATAACCCAAGACCCAATTACACCCTCTCAAAAGTCTCTAGGATGTTAGTGTTAGGATATATCGGATAAATAATGAAAAAGTGAAGGATTAATATACATGAGTGGATCCAAGACCTAATAGCTTAAGCTTTTGGGTCAAGTTGGGTTTCAAACATGTATGCTAGTGCCTTGTGTACATGCACGCAACGCGTGGGCTTCCCGGTTCTCCCCCAGTAGTTACTTACTACATCTTGGTTGTGTTTCCTCTCTCTAAACACAAGGCTCTATTCATAGAGTACCCACAACTCTCTTTTCCTAATCTAATTAGGACACTCTCACAAACTAAATATTCCTAGTAAAAATAGGACACTTCCAAAAATAATATTCCTACCAAAAGTAAAATTCCTTCTCATAATAGGATTCGAGGAGTTTCCTAACAAAAATCTTGCTTCTCGTTGAAGTGAATAACTTTTTAGTGTCATCGAGAGAGGAGGAATAACTTCTTTATACAGAGAGGATATCTAGCACTTTCCAGACTTTCTGGCCTTGGCTAATTAATTTATGCTACATTGCTCATATTCTGTAAAGCTGCATTAGTAACAAAAATAATAACTTGAAACTTGGGCTTTTCCTACGTTTTTTAATACTATAAATAACACAATCACCAGTCTACCATGAATAATGATAATGTAAATAGTAAAACTCTCTGTGAATTTGTTTGTTTATTAGTCAATAAACTGGAATATCTTGTTGAAGTGCTTTTTAAATTTGTTATTACTCGCATTGTGAAGGATTTATAGCATCCCCATATGGTAGAGCGTCTTATTCTTGAATTCAGTTACAGCGGGTGGATTGTTTTTTTGTGAAGCTAACCATATTTTGGTTACAGAAGCACAGACTGAATTGAACAAGAGTGCAATTGATAAAGAAGTTGTAGAGAAGGTCAGTTGCTATTTTCTGTTTCTCTTCGCATGCTATCTGGTCATTACTGAACGACAGGGATTTCTATCTTTCACACATCTGATGTAATGCTGTCCTCCCCATGTAGTTGGGTAGTTCCTAGTGGCTTATAATGTGGATATTTCACTTCTATTCGGTCTTATCTATAGTCTGTTGTGGCTTCCACATTTAAATGTACAACATTTTTGCCTTCGTACAATTAGATCCTAAGTTGAGCTTTCTGGTTGTTTTAATGCATACTGAAGTTAGACTACATCTTAAAATTTGACTTCTTGTCCAGGTTTGGGATAGAATAGCTCCAGGATTGGCGTCAAAGTTTGATGCACCTTACACTCTTCCGATTATTGCACCACGTCCTCTGTTAGTTTTGAATGGTATTAACCATTTCTTACACCTTGATATCGATCAACTTGTACGTTTTAGTTTCCTTTTACTTTGATTTTCAGGGGTAATTATATGTGATATTTTAATAAATATATATATTTTTTTATCAAATACAGGGGAAAAAGATCCTCGTTGTCCTATTGCAGGTCTTGAAATCCCCATGCAAAGAGTACACAAGGCATATGAAGATGCACACTGTCCAAATAATTTCAAGGTATGGACTATCTGCTTGCACAATCATGAAGTTACAAATTCATTATTACAGATAGATTCGAGATGCATACCCTGAATTGACATATAGACAGACAGTTAGAAACAGAAATATTGCCAGCTTTGGGGGATTTTATTATATGTGTAGCCGACTCAGCATATGAAGCATTTTCCTTACAACAGATATCCTTGTTTAACCTGCAGTTTGTAGCAGAACCAGGAATTGGGCACGAGCTGACTTCTTTAATGGTAAAAGAAGCCAGTGATTGGTTCGACAAATTTCTCAAGTAAGTTTAAAATAAAGGAACTCTGTGTCTTTTAAGTAACTGTGTAATTGTAATTTGTGGGGTGGTTGAAGAACTTAGTTGTTCATCTTGTCAAAGACATGAAACACAACTACCCGTCCACCAACAACTGTCTATTAATTTCTCAAACCTTTGGTACAATAACTTCAATATAAATTATTGATTGGAGTGGAGTGACAAGTAGAATTATAAATATGGACACCAACTTATCTGAATGACATGTGATATTATTATAATTGGTATAATTTTTTTTATTTGTATTTTAACCCTTAATGAAGGGTAAAAATATAAATAGATAAAATTGTAAAGCATTCTTGTCTAATTATTAGAACTCTTATTATAATTATTGATTATTGACACCAACTAAGAAGTTTCCTTTTAGGCATAGGACCTATTTAATTTATTGGAGTACCACCACAAAAGTAATCATATCCTAAACAAATATTTGGTGTTATTCTTCCTTCCTTGCTCCCTCTGCCGGTCCTTCTTGCACTCAAATATATATATATATATATATAGATATATAGGGTTATATGTATATACACAGCTGTGTGTAGGGCTATGACGACAAATTTTTTAGGCTATAGCGACGGTAAACTGTCGCCATAGTCCAGAATAGCTTTGACGACGGGTGAAACTGTCGCTATAGCCCAAAAAAAATTGTTGTCATAGCTTCATCATATCTACTACACAAATTATGTAAATTTTCATATATATATATATATATATATATATATGGGGGCGAATCAATGAGACTAAGTTTTTTACATAATTGTTTGACACTTAGATTTGAACATTCTTAGGGGTTAAGATTAAAGCTGGTTTTTAATTTATAACTACATAAAAATAAAAACAAAGATTATGGCAACATATTAGAAATAGGTGAGAGTTAAATGATACATCTTGGGCTTCCTCTATCATGGTGACAGTTTGACTGCTCCAAGATAAAGTTTTAGACGTGAAAAAGAATATGAAAAGCTTCAGGTTTTATTTTTATTTTTATTTAGTTATAAATTAAAAATCAGCTTTAATCTTAGCCATTAAGAGTGTTCAAATCCAAGAGTCGAACAATTATATAAAAAATTATGTAAAAAACTTAATGACATTGATTCGCCCCCTATATATATATATATATATATATATATATATATATATATATTATATGGGTTATATGTATATACAATTAAGCCTATATTTAATTTTTTTTAAGTGACGGTTTTCAACTCAAATATGAATTGTCGTCCAAAAAAAAGCAATTATAAACATTGTATACTATCTCTATGTGATATATTTACATTTTTCCGTATATATATATATATATATATATATATATATATATATATATATATATGGGAATATGGAGGCACATACTGTAATTTTTAAAATTACGGTCTATGATCGTAAGTGATTTCACTCTCACGATCGTAGAAAAATGTAACTTTAAAAATTATACGTCTTGTGTACCTCTTTTTATCTATATATATATATATATATATATATATATATATATATATATAAATGAAGCTTCCTTCCACTTTCGTTATCTGACCATATAGTGATTGGGAAATTTTACGTGACAACCAAAATCCAATTGCATCGTTTTTTGAAATAAACTTACCTTTTTGTGTTTGGTAGTTTATTTGTAATTGATATTTGTGTTCTGGTTATAACAAAATGATAGAAGCTATGCTAAAAAGCATAACAAGAAGTTTTGGGCGACCAGCTTTTCAGGATCGGTCTTGTGACCGGTGTAATTTTTTTTTTATAACTCCTAAATAATTAATGTGATCGGTGTAACTCTAATTTTTAAATGTATCTAAATAATTTTTAATAAAGCACATTAATTATTTGAAAGTTATAAAAAAAAATAAAAAAACTTGCACCGGTCGCAAGACCAGTACCCACCCGCCGGTCGACGTAGAAGAACTGAAAGCATAAATCTTGCAAAGAGGGTTAGTTTAGTATAGAAAATAAAATTAAAAAAGTGTGTTAATTTAAATTTTAATGAGATAAATATAAAAAATTGTTAGAATTTAAATTATTATTGTATTATAGTAATGGATCAAATATTTGGATGCAATGCATATGGTTTGAGGACGGTTCGAAATAAATAGTAAAAGATAGAATGACTAATTTATACGAATAGATTCAATATTTCAGGCTTGTTCGTTAAACAATTAAATAAAATTTAATGTTTTGGTCGTTAAAAATTTACATACATTTAGGTCATGTTATTTTTTCACACATATTAGAACCTACTATATATATATATATATATATATATATATATATATATAAGAAATTGATATTTTTATAAGTGAAAATATTAATTCCACAAGTTTCTCTCTCACATAGGAGTATACCCCACTTAGTATTCATGTAAGGAAGACCTTGTGAAACTAATATTTTTACTTGTAGGAATGATTCATAATATCTATTTGTTATGAATCCTTGTTATGAATCCTTATATGACATACACTATGTTTAGTGGTCCCTATAATCAGAATAAAGGTTTGACAATAAATATTTAAAGTTTATGGTTTATTAACTAATCTTTGGAATTTATTAACCTAACATTTGGTTAATAAACTCTAAACTCTAGTTAATAAAATTTAAATTGTAGTTAATACTCTTAACTATTTTTTTTACCATCCGCAACTAATAATAGTGGATTTCAATTTTTCACTTTTTAATCCTGCTCGTTCTTTAGTTCTTTCTTTTTTTTAAGAGTAAAGATGACCTATAAAAATTCATAGTAAGTATATGTTATTAATCGTTACTCATATATAAATTACATATATTTAAAGGGCAAATGTCCAAAAATATCCATGATATTTTTTTTGAAATTTCACTTCCACCCTGAATTTGTTTTCTTTTCAAAAGTGCTCTTCACGTTGTAAAATATAACTCTATGCCCCTTTCGTTCAAAAAATATCAACTAGACAAACGGGTGTTAGTTTATTTTTGATGTGGTTGACACGTGGACAAACGTTTGTTTAGCTCTCCTTCCCCCTAACATACACAGAGACTCAGATCTATGACGCCACTAAGTCCATTTCAAAGTTTTTCTTTCCTCCCCCTTCAGTTTTACTCATTAGCGCCATTGATTCTCAGATATATGATGTCATAAAGCTCCTCCCCGCTACAGGGATGCTTCCTTTGAACAGAACACATACAGTTTGATAATACAAATCTATGGTTTCTTTTTTACTAATTTTTTCAAATCTGGGGTTTCGCTTACTTCATCATCATCAATAATAGAATATTTTGACTGTAAAATTGGTATTTTTGTTTTTGTTTTTGTGCTTGTGATTATTTCTTATGAATCATTTTGACTATAAAATAAGTTATGATTATTTATCTTTCTTCTTTCGCTTCTGGATAAATTGATTCGGGTATTTGGGAGGTGATTCTAACCCTTTAAGAATTAATTACTTTTAGTTTGTGTGATCCTGAGGTTTCAATTATGCATAAATGGCGAGGTTTGTGGGGAATTGATTTGAGAACCCTTTTGGCTCTGTTGATCGTTTTTAGCTCAGAAAAATTGAAGCAACTATGCAGATCTGTTATATTTTCTTTTGCTTTATTTTATTTCCTTGTCTTGTTAAAATTGTTGTTATTGTGTTATGATTTATCTTATTGTGGGTGATGGCGGTGATGAAATTTTTTGGTGGGTGACTTCCGTCCATCTTCTTTTCTTTTATTTTGTTTGATTTAGACTATGGTGGTGTGTGTAGTGGGTGGTGTTAACGGTGGTGGGTTGTGTTAACTCCATAACGATATGTGTAGGTGGTGGTAGATTGGGTGGGTCTCGTGGTGGTAATGGATTTGTTGATGGCTTAAATTTGAGAGGTGACGGTGCATGGTGGTGGGTTTGGTTTTGTTGGTGGATCAATCAGGATCATGATGGTGTATGCTGACGGATCTGAATTTTGTTGGTGGTATTGATTTCCCTAGTGGTATAGTAGATGGTAGTGGTTCACATTAGAGAAGAAAAAAAAACTTATTTCACTAAATATTAATGTGATAATTACTTAAAGTCAGAAAAGAAATAATTACTTGCACAAAATATAGTAACTTAAAAAAAATGGATCATTTTTGTGACACCCCCAAAACAGGTATACATCACCCATTCTGAGTTGTCAAAACAAGGTATGTAAATAACTACAACTTTATTGTTACAACATATAAATCATGTGAGTTTAAATACGATATTGTCATCTAAACACAATATCCACATACAAATAAATTCTCATCATAATTATTGATACATTATTTTACAAAATGGTGAGGACTACTAAACAACTCTCTAAAATCATCATTCCATACCCAGGCTTGCATCACTACATTCTCGCCTCCCCGAGAGAGAAAAAATGGAACAAAAAAAAAAGGTGAGCTCAATCTAGCCCAAAGAAAAGAATATTATGACTAAGATAATATACAACAAATTATCGTTAGTCTTCAACAGGAAAAATCTAATAGAATACAATAGACAACCGCTTTTTAAATCAACAATGCGGTGAAACAACAATTCATTAGAAGAGTTAAGTAGAAATGCAAACTATTATCTTCTATATATGAATTTAAAAGTTCATCGTCGATATTTTATCCTCAGTAACATCAATCAATATATATCCGAATCAAATATTCATTTTTTTACTTCTGAGTGCCAAAGATATTCATCACCAATCATGTTCATCTAAACACTGCTTCATCTTTGCACTACGGCCAAAGATATTCGATCGATCGTATGTTCATCTCAACACTGCTCATCTTTTGCACCACGGGCCAAAGATATTCATCAAGAAATCATTCATCTTTTGCACTACAAAGCTAAAGATATTCAAGAATATCATCATTTAGGACCGAGGATGATGAAAAATATTTTAAAGGAAACGAATCCAAATAAAAAGCAAAAGAACAAATATTAAGGATTCAGTATTTTAAACAATCCAAGTTCAAAAATACTTCATAAGTAATCGAGTGGAGTAAAATTCAAGAATGATCAAAACATGGATACAATCAAAGCTAGTATCCATAGTAGATATTTTGGACAAAAAGAAAAATTTCATTTTTCTGAATGAATAAAGGTCGTATTCGTGAATAAAGGCCAGATACGAGAATAAGGTCGATACGTGAATAAGAATCTCACACCAAAAGATAGAAATTTCACAAAAAACATCTTCACGCTTCGTGAATAGTACTAAATGAATAGTAATTTATGAATAAGAACTCATGAATAAGTAACCACGACATGAAAAAGTTTCAAATTTGATAAAAAGTTTCAACCAATATTTCAAAGATAATGATATTGAAGAAATAATATCATTTGAGAAGAAAATAACATCCTTTACCTCGAAAAGATAGTACTTCTAGTTGAAACACCGGATATAGGCTATGACTTGAACTTTCACCGATAGCAATACTCAAAGTATACTCAAAATACTCACAAGAATACTCGATAATATAGAGAGAAAACTTCAATTTCTTGTGTGATTTTCAATTCTAACCTAAGCACCCTATTTATAGGAAAATGGTTAGAACACCAAAGCAGAAAATTTAATATAATATTAATATTTACAAAACACATTCTTACGCCCACTTTGAAATCTGATTTCAGCCACCAAGCACATGTTAAAGATGACCACCAACATTTGAAAAACGTTTTTCTTAAAAAACATAATTAAAACTTCCAAAAATTAATTATTTTGGAGCTTCGGAACTTAAATAATTCTCGCGATTTTTTATAGGAAATTCAATTCTCTACAACTTTGCAGAAGAAAGTTTTTCCAAATTCCAAACAGAAATTAACTGAAATCCATAAACGGACGATTTTACAGGCTATAATCAAATTTCTATTAATAATAATTGTGTCCACTAACACACAAAATATGTGTTAAACATTTAATGCCACAAAAATACTCTTCCTCCTCATATACTCATATATCCCACATTCATTATAAAATATCATCATTAATATATTATTAAAATAATATATTTAAATGAATTATTTTATCGTAAAAAGATAAAATATTAATTTTCAACAATTGTCACATTAAAATTTTCTCCATCTATATCCACATAAAATCAATATTTTCCTCATCATATAAATCAATAATTAATTATTCACAAATAATATTACAGAATCACAAGATCTTGCAACTGCATCTTCCCTGAAAGAGGGGGCTTTCCAATAAGGATCTCTCTTACTTGGCGCGCCGCAATTAGTGACCAAACCTCTCCTTGATGAACTTTCTAGACATTGCCAAGAATGTTATCCAATAATATTATTCGAGATAATATGAATTATTGTCCGATATAAAAAAATACGTGTAATGACAATTTATCAAACAACAAAGAATATAAAATATCAATGCAAAGAATTATTGAATCAATAAAATAAAATCTTGAATAAAGAATTATCGTAAAAATTATTGAGTAAAGGCCTTCACGTAAGAATCAATAATTGGTGCAATACTGCAATGCATCTTTGCTCAACAACGCGTATTAGTGTGTTAACCAATTTAGTATTTTAACAAGATAATTGAGTAATAACTACGTACCGTTATTTTTAAACAACTTATATTTGTCGCTTTCTTCATCCAATCGCTTTCAGTTATGGGGCCCATAAAAGATCATACTGTCAGTCGTTTAATATTCCCCCGACAAGAATGAATATTTTATAACCACTTGCTTATTCAAAATATTTAAGTATTTTACCCATAACTATCCACATTAATCAAATCAACCCTTACTATTTCAAAATAATAAATAGAGGAAAATAAATTTCATTTATAATAAGTTGGGGTCTTACAATTTTTACTTAATAAAATATTCATAATAAATAAATTATAAAATATTGTTTTTATACACATCAGATGTTACATTAGGAATTTTTGTTTTAATAATTTGATAGGTCACTAAATGTAATACCCAGGGAAAAATAATAATAATATATATTTGATTTTAAAACATATTTATTGGACTTTGTTTTTATTTGGGTCAACTTGTATGTAATTTATGTGGGCTAATGAGTATTAATAGGTGATACAAATTAAGTTGATAAAATTGAGCCTTAAGACTAATTTGACTTAAATTATATGTAGGTCAAATTAAAATTCTATCAAAATTAGGAGTTAGTAAAATATAAAAAGTAATTAATAAATTAACAACTTAAACACAAACCCTATATTTTACTCATACTATTATTTATCTGTTATATAAAAAAAAGAGAAGAAGATGGGAGTCGCCACTTTTGTAAGCCGATGGAGAGAGTATGAGATCAATTATTGAGCAGGTGTGCCTTTTTTTTTTCTTTTGTTTTTTTTATTTCTCATATTATTGGCTCGTAAATCTCTACCGTTCGAATTTAATAATTGAGAGTTGGGAATTCATACATATATTTCATAATTCGCAATTGGATGGTATTATTTCGTGTATATGCAAATCAACATATGCCTTGTGTTGATTTTTTTAATAATATAATAAAGAATTAGTTAACATGAATAATACTGGTGTATATATACATTGGTCAGTATGTATATATATGGATGAAGTATGTTGAATTATCAGAATAAAAAGAAAAAGGAAGTGATTAAAATAATCAATTAAAAATCTAATTTGAGTTTATATGGTAAAACTGATGTAATTAAGAATTAATTTCATGTTAATATAAATTATAGTTATTAAGTATCTTATAATTGCATTATTATTTCTTTTATTAGATCGAACAGAGGAAATTTAAAGAGTTATATTTGGAATATAAATTTTGGAGTATTAATAATTGATATAAGGCGATGATTAAAGGCATATTAAATAGATTATGAATTATTTTAGAATTATTAGTTTGGATTGTTTTTAATTTGAGGTGAATATATTTAGGTTGCGAATAACGTTTCATATTTTGTAAGACCCCAACTTATTATTAATGAAATTTAATTTTCTCTATTTATTATTTTGAAATAGTAAGGGTTGATTTGATTAATGTGGATAGTTATGAGTAAAAATACGCAAAATATTTCAAAATAAGCAAGTGGTTATAAAATATTCATTGTTGTTTGGGAATATTCGTTTGGTCGTGGAATATTCTTCATTGTCGGGGAATATTCGTGCGACAGCCAAGCGAGCTTTTATGGGCCCCATAACTTGAAAACGATTGGATGAAGAAAACGACAAATATAAATTGTTTAAAAATAACAAACAGAATTATTACTGAATTATCTTGTTAAAATACTCTATGTTAACACACAAGAAGATACTTGCAGTATTGCACCAATTATTGATTCTTACGTAAAGCAGGCACTTTCTCAATAATGGTTACTGAATTACTGCTCAAATTTTTATTTTATTAATTTAATAATTGTTTGCGTTGATATTTTATATATTCTTTGTTGTTTCAATAATTATCATTACACAAAGATTTTCATTATCGAAGCAATAATTCATATTATCCGAATAATATTATTAGATAATATTATTGGCAATGTCTAGAAAGTTCATCTAAGGAGAGGTTTGGTCACCTAATCATGCGCCAAAGAAGTGAGAAATTTTTATTGAAAGCCCTCTTTCCTGAACCGCACGGTTACGATGATTGTGATTCTGTAATATTATTTGTGAATAATTAATTATTGATTTATATGATGAGAAAAATATTGATTTTATGTGGATATAGATGGAAATTTTTTTTAATGTGACAATTGTTGAAAATTGAAATTTTATCTTTTTCTGATAAAATAATTCATTTAAATATATTATTATATTTTAATAATATAATAATGATGATATTTTTACGATGAATGTGGGATATATGAGTATATGTGGAGGAGTATTTTGTTACCAAAAATATTTAAAGCATGTTTTATGTGTTTCATGGGACCCCATTTCTTAATCAAGTTTGATTATAGCACAAATTGTCCGTTTGTGGATTTTGGTCAATTTCTGTTTTGAAATTTGGAAAAACTTTCTTCTCGTAAAGTTGTAGAGAATTGAATTTCCTATAAAAAGTCGCAAGTTTCAATTTTCCGACAAAGGGCTATTTATTGTGAATTATCAAGTTCAAGCTCAAAATAATTGATTTTTGGAAGTTTAAATTATTTTAAAATAGAAAAACGTTTTTTCTTACTTTTTCTAGAATGTGGCATGTGTTTATTGAGCTGAAATTATATTTCAAGAGTGGCGTAGGAATTTTGATATATATATTTATATTTTATGAAATTTTCTACTTTGGTGTTCTAAGCATTTTCCTATAAATAGGGTCTTAGGTTAGAATTGAAAATCACACCGTAAACTCAAGTTTTTCTCTCTATATTATCGAGCGTATTCTTGTGAGTATTTTGAGTATACTTTAGTCTTCATTCTATATCTGCAAGTTCAAGTCATAGCTTATATCCTGTTTCAACTTGTAAGACTTGCCTTTCAGGTAAGGGATATTTTTTTCTTAATGATATTATTTCTTCAATATCATTATCTTTGAAATATTGATCCGAAGTTTTTATCAAATTTGGAACTTTTGGTGTCTGAGATTACTTATTCACGATAACGACATTATTCACGAATACTGACCTTTATTCATCTAAAAATGAAAATTTTCCTTTTTCATCTAAAATATCTATCATGGATACTAGCTTTGATTGTATCCATGTTTTGATCATTCTTGAATTTTACACCACTATGATTATTTTTGAGGTATGGATAAAACAAAGTATGAATCCTTAATCCTTGTCATTTTGTTTCACTGGATTCGTTTTTTTAAAAATATTTTTCATCATCCTCAGTCTTAAATGATGATATTATTGAATATCTTTGGCCCGTAGTGCAAAGATGAATGATTTCGATGAATATCTTTGGCCCAGTAGTGCAAAGATGAACAGTGTTTTAGATGAACACGACCAACCTGATGAATATCATCGCTCAGTAGTACAAAGATGAATATTTGATTTCGGATATATATTGATTGATGTTACAGGATAAAAGATAGACGATGAACTTTAAAATTCATACATGTAAGATTGTAGTTTGCATTCTCTACTTAACTCTTCTAATGAATTATTATTTCATTGCGAATATTGATTTAAAACTTGTTGTCTATTGTATTCTATTAGATTTTTCCTGTTGAAGACTAACGATAATTTGTTGTATATTATCTTAGTCATAATATTCTTTATCGGGCTAGTTGAGCTCACCCTTTTCCTTTTTGTTCCATTTTTCTTCTCGTGAGGCGAGAATATAAGCGAGTACGAGTCGGTATGGAATGAAGGTTCTAGAGAGAGTTGTTTAGTAGTCCTCACCATTTTTGTAAAATAATGTATCAATAAATGTGATGAGGATTTATTTGAGTATAAATATTGTTTAGAAGATAATATTTGTATTCAAACTCACAGTTTTACTGTTGTAATAATAAAGTTGTAGTTATTTCTGTACCATGTATTGACAACTCAGAATGGGTGATGTATACCTATTTTGGGGGCGTCACATATTTGATATCGTTGACATGTGAGGGTAAAATTTTGTGGAGTGTGCTATAAATGGTTTGGAAGTATCAGGTACGGATTCCGTACTCTTTCAGCGATACGTACTCTTGTTAAATTTGATTTGTTCGTTTGTTTTCTTATTTCGAATTCTGTTATGATTTCACATAATTGTTTCCTGTGAAATAAATATATTAGTTTCATTTTAGAGTTGATACATATGATTCGTATTTGTACTCTTTGAATTAGGTTATCATGTTTAGTATTATTTATTTTGATAATTGTAGAGCGGTATATGTTGTTACTTTCTTTTTGAAACCTTGTGACTGTAATTTGATTTGGTTCAATATGTACATATAGAACCCTTTTTTTGATATTATGTCGCATGTGTTGTGACATAATATTTTTGTTAGAATATACCGTAGGGTATACCTGAGCTATTACCACCTGTGGGGGTACCACATGCATGTCGTCTTGGCACGAGAGGCATGACACTTTCCGTGGCGGTGTGATTAGTCCACTGCGTCTCCGTTTTGGGTTCCGTAGGAAGTGGGCCATATGGTGTTTTGTTGTGGGAGGCGTATGGGTTAACCCTAGTTTTCTGTTCTGCGGATTTGTGATGTTGTGCCAAGCACACCTATCCGATTTGCATACATTTGGATTCGCGGTCCAATGTGTGAGTACCTGTGTGGCATTATTTTGACTTGCCTGTGTGACATTGTTTTGACTTGCCTGTGTGGCGAGGTATATTTCTGAGCTCATTCGATATGAAATATATAAGACCCCAAATAATTAATAAATAAAATTTAATTTCCTCTAATTATTATTTTGAAATAGTAAGGGTTGATTTGATTAATGTGGATAGTTATGGGTAAAATACGCAAGTATTTCAAAATAAGCAAATGGTTATAAAATATTCATTATTGTCGGAGAATATTCGTTTGGTCGTGGAATATTCGTACTATCGGGGAATATTCGTACGACGGCGTAGCCATGTGTGGGCCCCATAACGGAAAGCGATTGGAGGAAGAAAACGACGAATATAAGTTGTTTAAAATAATCTACAGTAGTTATTACCGTACACCGTTGGAATACCCGGTTGGTTAAAACACAAGATACGGCGTTGTCAGCACGAAGCATTACCAGTATTGCACCAATTATTGAATCTTACGTAAGAAGGCACTACTCAATAATGGTTACAATAATTATCGCTTAGTATTTTATTGATTTAATAATTGTTGCGTTGATATTTTATATATTAACATTGTTTCAATAATTATCATTACACAAGATTTTTCATTATCGAAGCAATAATTCATATTATCTCGAATAATATTATTAGATAACATTATTGGCAATGTCTAGAAAGTTACTCTAAGGAGAGGTTTGGTCACCTAATCAAGGCGCCAAGAAGAGAAATTCTTATTGGAAAGCCCCCTCTTTCCTGGGAACTGCCTGGTTGTCAATATTGTGATTCTGTAATATTATTTGTGAATAATTAATTATTGATTTATATGATGAGGAAAATATTGATTTTATGTGGATATAGATGGAGAAAATTTTTTAATGTGACAATTGTTGAAAATTAAAATTTTATCTTTTTCTGATAAAATAATTCATTTAAATATATTATTATATTTTTAATAATATAATAATGGTGATATTTTTATAATTAATGTGTGATATATGAGTATACGAGGAGAAATAGTATTTTTATTGCAATAAATGTTTAAAACATGTTAAACATGTTGGTGGACCCTATTTCTTGACTGAAATTTGATTATAGCCTGTAAAATTGCTCATTTATGGATTTCGGTCAATTTCTGTTTAGAATTTGGAAAACTTCTGCAAAGTTGTAGAAAATTGAATTTCCTATAAAAACTCGTGAGATTCGAATTTTCTGATAAAAGGGCTATTTATTATGAATTATTAAAGTTCCGAAGCTCCGAAATAATTGATTTTTGGAAGTTTAAAATATTTTTAATATGAAAAACGTTTTTGGTGATTTGAGTGTGGGTCTTGCATGTGTTTTAATGGCTGAATTCAGTTGGTATGCGTAGGAAGTTGTAGAAATAATAATATTATTAAATTAAATTTTTACTTTGGTGTTCTAAGCATTTTCCTATAAATAGGGTGCTTAGGTTAGAATTGAAAATTACACCGTAACCCAAGTTTTCTCTCTATATTATCGAAATGTATTCTTGTGAGTGTTTTGAGTATACTTTGAGTATTGCTATACTCTGGTGCAAGTTCAAGTCATAGTCAATATCCGACGCTTTCAACTAAGTATCTCGTCTTCGAGGTAAGGGATATTTTTTTTTTAAATGATATTATTTATTCTAATATCATTATCCAAGTATCGATCCGAACTTTTTAATCAAATTTGAAACTTTTAGTGCTCGGGTTACTATTCACGATACTGATATTATTCACAAATACGACACTATTCATCGAAAAATAAAATTTTTTCTTTTCGCTTCAAAATATCTATTCGGATACTAGCTTTGATTGTATCCATGTTTTGATCATTCTTGAATTTTACACCACTATGATTATTTTTGAGGTATTTTTTGGGCGTGGATAAAACAAAGTACGAAATCCTTAATCCTTAATCCTTGTCATTTTGATTCAATCGGATTCGCTTTTTTAAAAATATTTTCATCATCCTCATCTTAAATGATGATATTATGGAATATCTTTGGCCAGTAGTAAAAGATGAATGATTTCGATGAATATATTTGGCCGTAGTGCAAAGATGAACAGTGTTTAGATGAACATGACCAATCGATGAATATCTTTGGCTTGTAGTGCAAAAGATGAATATTTGATTCCGTATATATATTGATTGATGTTACAGAATAAAAGATAGATTTATTTAACTTTAAAATTCATACATGTAAGATAGTAGTTTGCATTCTCTACTTAACTCTTCTAATGAATTATTATTTCATGGCGAATATTGATTTAAAACTTGTTGTCTATCAGTATTCTATTAGATTTTTCCTGTTGAAGACTAACGATAATTTTGTTGTATATTATCTTAGTCATAATATTCTTTACTAGGTTAGTTGAGCTCACCCTTTTCTTTTTTGTTCCATTTTTCTTCTCGTGAGGCGAGAATGTAAATGCGAGTACGGTAGCCTGGGGTATGGAATGATGGTTATAGAGAGAGTTGTTTAGTAGTCCTCACCATTTTTGTAAAATAATGTATCAATAAATGTGATGAGGATTTATTTGGGTATAGATATTGTCTAGAAGATAATATTTGTATTCGAACTCACAGTTTTACAATTGTAATAATAAAGTTGTAGTTGTTTCTGTACCGTGTATTGATAACTCAGAATGGGTGATGTATACCTATTTTGGGGGCGTCACAAAATAACCCCCAACCATTTGATTCAGCTTATTATTTCATTGTATTAGTTTTGTTTGTTTCTGTTCAGTTCAATTCATTGAGTTAGTTACTTCAGTTCATTATTTCTTTATTTTTCAATTGGTTTCGTCAATTCTATTGATTCAGATATATTCCATTCAGATATTTGGAGATTATATTTTTGTCAGTATTTACATTTGAGGTTCTGTTCAGTATTTTATCTCAGTTGTTTTCGTATATCAGTTGTATATCTTTTGTATATCTATATCCATATTGGGCAATTGGCTCATCTTTGTGTTTTTCTTCCAAAGCAGGTTTAGGGAGGGTAATTCGTGGGCTAGTGTGATGAGAGAGTTGTCTTTGACCATCTAGGTTGATTCATTTTTTTATTTTTTTAGTTTTGATTATTTTGATTCTAGTTGGAGAATTGTATTTAGTACTTCATTGATGGATATCATTATTAATATTTTTGAAGTTATTAGTACTCTGTTTACTAATTTTGAGGTTTGTTGTGCTTTGTGCGTGACCTCCCTTTCCTATTCGGGGAGGGGGTGTTACAAAGATGATATCAGAGCTTAGGTTCTTTCTTGTAGAAAACCTATTTGGGTTTGACTTGTGAGTTGTGGGTAAACCATTGGGTAGACGTAGGAGTTTGATTCGATTTTGTCCTTTGTTTGGTTGGTCTCTATTTTGACTAACTGTCGATTTCTTTTCGATTTGTAGGTTAATTGAGGAAAGTGGAATAAATTATTATGGTGATTGAGTGATGATATTAGTTAAAAATTGTGATTTAATCATTGAGGTGAATAAAGTTATACTTTGTACAGATAAGAAATGATCTTATATGAGATGCGATTATGATGCGAGTATTTGTATCGACGAGAATATGATTTTGAGGGAAAAAATAATTTATTTGTTAAGGTTGTTTTTTTATGACAATTATTATGATCGTTGAATTGAGGATTTGATTTGAGCTAGGTTTTGATTTATGTTAAGCTTGTGGATAATTTGAGGTTTGTGCATTGATGGCATATTATGATAAAATGAAATTTTTTTAAGTATAAAGGATTTCTTGTAATTTGAGTTGTTGATATTCGAGGTAATTAGATTAATTATTTGGAGTTAATGATCAATTTTGTGGCTATTTTCTAGTAGGATATTGTAGTTATGTTCTATAAAGTTCCTTTGTGATAGTATGGGGAGACATTGAAATTTATTGGATTAAAGTTTGCACTAAGAGGTGATTAAATTATTAAATGATTAGATAGTAAGTAATGAAATTTAATTGATTTTGAGAGATTTTGAATAAATGCAATTGGTCATACAAATGGTAGAATATGTGAATTGGAGTTTTATATGGTAATCACGAGATCTTAGTAGTATATTCTTATGTGTATATTTAAGGACTAGTTCAAATCGAGGATGAGATATTTTGAAGCTCTCGAGGACTTTGGGAGAGACGTTAGTAATATAGTTTGCATAGTTGTTTTGTTTATCTGATGTCCTTGGAGTTTTGTATGAATTTATGTAAAATAAATAAAAATAAAAAATACCTTGTTAAATCTTAGTCATGTGTGGAGTATAAATATTTTACAAATTAAATATAATTTTAAATGTTTCGGGTATTCGAATCGTATTTAGATGAAGAGAAATTTTTGTGATTTCGAATTATGTTCCGAAGAGTACGTTTACAAGAATTAAACTCAAAGATATTAGCGACGGGGGCAAAGACCAACGGTGGATCATGTGATCTAATTTGATGCAACGAAGAACCTTACCAAGGCTTGACACGATGGTAGATGAATCTTTTACAAGTACATTGATAATTACGCTAAATGAATTATCCGTTGATTGGCAAGTAGCTTATTAAATTTTATTTATTTATTTATTTTTGTGGCTTATTTGAATTCCGAGGACGAAATTATTCTTAAGGGGTGAAAATGTAATAACCAATATTTTTTTTATTTAAATATTAAATAATTTTATTTTATACAATTGTATTTAAATTGGAAAAGGTAAATGACTATTTTTTTTCTTTTCTTCCTTGTTTTGTTTGGAAAATTAAATTATTTTAGTAGATAATTAAATAATGGATTAAATTAAAAATGAGGAGTCCATTAGAGTTTTGGTAGCTCTTATATTGAGTTATATATATATTTAAAGAGTGAAGTTGTAGCTTTAATCCTATTCTAATTTGATTAGTTGAATTTCTGAGTAGAATACTTATACGCTGTACTCCATTAGAAAATTATAATTAGTTCATTTGATGTCGGAATTGAGTGAATCCAAATCAGGTTCCTTCAATTTTTCGTCCTCTACAATTTTGAATTAGGGAGAAACTTGAGGTAATGTAGATTGTCAAGAACGGGGTATGAGGAGGAAGACAATCCCATTTGTTAAAATTTTGAGGAAAAGAAAATAAAATATCTGGAGCGGGAAGCCACTTGGGAGATGGACGAGTCTATTCGAGCGGAGTATCCGCATCTTTTTGATAATTAGGTACTTTCCATTCTTTTGATTTCGGGGACGGAATCCTTTTTAAGGGGTAGGTGATGTAATACCCGGGGAAAAAAATAATAATATATATTTGATTTTAAAACATATTATTGGACTTTGTTTTTATTTGGGTCAAATTGTATGTAATTTATGTGGGCTAATGAGTATTAATAGGTGATACAAATTAAGTTGATAAAATTGGGCCATAAAACTAATTTGATTTAAATTATATGTAGGTCAAATTAAAATTCTATCAAAATTAGGAGAGTTAGTAAAATATAAAAAGTAATTAATAAATTAACAACTTAAACACAAGCCCTATATTTTACTCATACTATTATTTATCTATTATAAAAAAAAAGAGAAGAAGATGGGAGTCGCCACTTTTGTAAGCCGATGGAGAGAGTATGAGATCAATTACTGAGCAGGTGTGCCTTTTTTTTCCTTTTGTTTTTTTTTATTTCTCATATTATTGGCTCTTAAATCTCTACCGTTCGAATTTAATAATTGAGAGTTGGGAATACATACATATATGAATTTTCCTTTGTTCCTAATTCGAGTTTTATAATTCATTGGATGATATTATTTCGTGTATATGCAAATCAATATATGCCTTGTGTTGATTTTTTTAATAATATAATAAAGAATTAGTTAACATGAATAATACTGGTGTATATATACATTGGTCAGTATGTATATATATGAATGAGGGATGTTGAATTATCAGAATAAAAGGAAAAAGGAAGTGATTAAAATAATCAATTAAAAATCTAATTTGAGTTTATATGGTAAAACTGATGTAATTAAGAATTAATTTCATGTTAATATAAATTATAGTTATTAAGTATCTTATAATTGCATTATTATTTCTTTTATTAGATCGAACAGAGGGAATTTAAAGAGGTTTATTTGGAATATAAATTTTAGAGTATTAATAATTGATATAAGGCGATGATTAAAGGCATATTAAATAGATTATGAATTATTTTGGAATTATTAGTTTGGATTGTTTTTAATTTGAGGTGAATATGTTTAGGTTGCGAATAATGTTTCGTATTTGATATCGTTGGCATGTGAGGGTAAAATTTTGTGGAGTGTGCTATAAATGGTTTGGAAGTATCAGTCTGGATTAATTCCGACTCTTTCAAATGATACTCTTGTTAAATCTGATTTGTTCGTTTGTTTCCTTATTTCGAATTCTGTTATGATTTCACATAATTATTTCTTGTGAAATAAATATTTTAGTTTCATTTTAGAGTTGATACATATGACTCGTATTTGTACTCTTTGAATTAGGTTATCATGTTTAGTATTATTTATTTTGATAATTGTAGAGCGATACATATTCTTTACCTTCTTTTTGAAACCTTGTGATCAGAATTTGATTTGGTTCAACATATACATATAGAACCCTTTTGTTGATATTATGTCACATGTGTTGTGACATAATATTTTTGTTAGAATATATCGTAGGGTATACCTGAGTTATAACCACCGTGGGGTACCACAGCATGTCGCTTAACACGAGAGGCATGACACTTTCTGTGGCGGTGTGATTAGTCCACCGCTTCTCCGCTTTGGGCTCCAAAGAAAAGTGGGCCATATGGTGTTTTTCCGTGGGGCGTATGGGTTAACCCTAGTTTTTTGTTCATGGATTTTGTGATGTTGTGCCAAACACACCTATTCGATTTGCATACATTTGGATTCGCTAGGTCAATGTGTGAGTGACATTATTTTGGTTACTGTGTGACATTATTTTGACTTGCCTATGTGGCAAGGTATATTTTTGAGCTCATTCTTGTATGAAATAACACCCAACCATTTGATTCAAATTATTATTTCATTTTATTACTTTTGTTTATTTCGCTCGATTTAATTCATTGAGTTAGTTACTTGATTCATTATTTCTTTATTTTTCTATTGGTTTTGTCAATTACATTGATTTAGATATATTCCATTCGGATCTTTGGAGATTATATTTTTGTCGATATTTAAACTTGAGGCTTTGTTCGATTATTTGTCTCGCTTTTTATCTCGCTTATTTTCAGTTGTATCGCTTGTATATCCTGTATCCGTCTTTGAGCAATTGGCTCATTCGTATTTTTCTTCTCGGCGAGTTTTACGAGGGTGATTCAGGGCTAGTGTGATGAGAGAGTTGTCTTTGACCATCTAGGTTGATTCAATTTTTTTTTTTATTTTTAGTTTTGATTATTTTGATTCTAGTTGGAGAATTGTATTTAGTACTTCATTGATGGATATCATTATTAATATTTTTGAAGTTATTAGTACTCTGTTTACTAATTTTGAGGTTTGTTGTGCTTTGTGCGTGACCTCCCTTTCCTATTCGGGGAAGGGGTGTTACACTAAATATTTCCACGAGTCAGTCATATCAAAAATAAATTAACATCTATTTGTTTAGCTGTTATTTTTTAATGGGTGGGGCATATTTGAGCTACGATTTATAACATCAGCGGTTTTTTTGAACCTTTGCCCTATATTTAAAACATGAATATATATATGTTTTAGTCATATAGACTAAAATGCAGTTTGAACCCCAAAGTTCGTAGCATTGTTGAGATTTACATCATACTACCTATGTTCCTAAAAGATTTTAAGGTTTTGGCACATGGATTAAGAAAGTATCATTTACCAAGTAAAATTTGTTTGAAATTTCATCACTACCCCTTTATGGGAAGTTGAAAACTATTAATACAAGGGAGGGAATTTCTTGGGACAATGAGAGAAGGTAGGGGTAATATAGGAAAATAAATAATTTATTCTCCTTGAAACTTGTAAACGACAAACTTTTTGGAACAAATTTTTTCTTCTAAAACGACAATCTTTTAGGAACGGAGGGAGTAATATTTAAAACGTATTTACGTGCACCTTAAACTTCTTTTTTGATAAACAAAATGCACCCTTCGTACAATTAGTCGGTTAAAAATAACTGCATATTATTGTAAACCCATTTTGTAAAGGGCAAAATCGGTAAATCATATTTAAGAAAATTAAAAATATTAAAAAAATAAACAATAAATCATACCCCCAAATATAACCCAAACCCCAACCCTAATCCCCAAATCATTTGTTCATATCTTTAATTTTCAAATTCTAGCTATCATCATCCAACCCCAAATGTAATCGTTCATTATCTTCATCTCCTACTCCACTGTTACAACAATCTAAAATCAAAATAACAAAAACAAAATTTCAAAGGCAGATGGACACAGAGATTACTTTTATCCAATAAATTGAAAAGCTTATCAAAATAGTTTGAAGAATTTTCGCAAATTAAACACAATAGAACAATCAATCTCAATAGTAGTCCCTGGATTGTTATTTGAATTTTTGATCCATTCCGCTTGGATGACTAAAATATTATAGACCTCTCTTATTGCCAAAGGCAATTCCATGCGGCTTACTCAACATATACTTGAATCAACATCCCATTAATTCCTCGTATATGAGCCATTCGACACACGAATATTTTGTAGCGAAAAAGTAACCTTGGAAGTAAGAAACCATTATAAGAAAGCGCTCAACTAGATACAAGAAACACGAGGGTCATATATAATTAATTTCTGGCCTCCAGTAAGCAGACATGTTATCTTCAAGAACATCACAAAAATTGTGAATTATGTCAGTGGTCTCCAAATCAGGATTAAAATATAACCTTTTAGTCCAATTTATTTTCTCAATCAATTTCTTCCACAGGGGATGTCCATCAAAGCTTTTCATGATTTCTTCATTGAAGTATACAGTGTGCTTGCCAGATCCTAGGATCATCATCACCACTCTTCCCATCTGTCTATATGTCAGGCTATTCATCTCATTGATATTTCCAACAACAGTTTTTTTTCAGTAATGCCTTTTTAATTTGGGTTTAGGGTTTGGGTTATTGACGGAGAAGATGTAGTTTGGAGGTTGGGATATATTTTAATATTGTTTTTATTTCTTAAACATGTTTTACCGAAATTAATCCTTCAAAATTTGGATTAGAGGCACAAACAGTGTATTTTGTTTAGCACAAAAAGAATTTAGGGTTCATTTAGATACGTTTTAAATATGAATAATGTTAGAGACACAAACTATTCTATAAATATTTTACAAACTGTTGATGTGACATACTCCACCTCAGCATATTGTGTGGGATCGAAGACTACATTGAAACAATTTATTAATCAATATACTAACATGGAGTATACTACATCAGCAGTTTGTAAAATGTTTATAAAATTGTTTCTCTCTCTAACATTACTCTTTAAATATTAAGATGCAAACTTCAACGATACTACAAATTTTGGGGTTCAAAAGTGTATTTTAGTCATATATTCTGTTTTCCTAACTGGAGTATTTTTTTTTTCCTATTTACAAAAGCAGATGACCCCACACTCTCTGTCGTGCCTTTTATAAATGCCGACTCCAAAGTCCAAACCACCAGCGAGCTCTCAGATCGATCGGGGAAAATGGAGGTGAAAGCCATTGACGCTGAAAAGATTCGCTCCCAGTTTCTTCAAGTTTTGCACAGTCGCCGTTCTGCTCAAGGTAATAAAAATTTACCCAAACTCAAAACTGTAATTATAAAATATTTCATACTAAATTTGACTTTGAATTTCATTTGTACTCTCTTCTCTAATTTTGATTTCTCTCTGCCTCTATATATACATTCACGCACACATTGTGTTTGAGATTAGCAATGGTGGGTTGTTCTCTTTCTGGATTCACTATATTTGGAAATAAGATTCCTCTTTTAAAAATCATACTTTTTAAGGCATATTTTTACTTGGGTCTGGTAAAGGTTGAATAAATATTATGAAAGTTGGTATCTTGATCTTCAAAGTGCGCGAATTTTCTGGAGGTTCCAAAAAGAGATAAGAACAATGGATTCTTGATATAGGATGAAAGTATGGTGTATGATTAGGGTTATTTATTTGAATTCTATTGTACTATTGAGCTGTTTATAATTATTATTGCCCAATAGTAATATTTGCGATCAATGCCAATGAACCATGGCATGCTGGAATATTTAACCCCGAAGATGGGTGGATTTAGAATTAAAAAAGCATCTGCAAGAGCATCTTCATATTAGGAGAAATAAGTGTACGAAATTGAATGGGGTAGAGGTGAACATCGATACTTTAGTATGAAAAAGGACTAGGCGCTGAGGCCGTTCAATAATTTGATCAACCTAAATTAGATTTTCCACCTTACAACCCTTGCCTTGTTAGGGATATTTCAATCCTAAGTACATTCAAAGAACCATTTTTTTTTTGTCCTTGTATTATAGGTTATAGGTTCCTCCAAGTACTTATAAAACACCATTCTATCTTCCTTGGATTTATGCTACATAATCTTTTGAAGGACATTAAATTTAAATTCTTTTTATTGAAGTTAAAAAGCTACCTAGTTAGATTGGTAAAGCAGAACTATATCCTTTTTCTTCCAAGATTCTGCTAGATTTTATTTCCTTTTGCTTAATATTTTTTTAACCTTTCAGTTCCGCTTACTGTGGAACCTGGAAAACCTGTGGTGGAACCCATGTACCAAGAAAATCCCAAGCCACTCTTCAGTGAGGTTGAAATCTCCTTCCATATGTTTGTCTTTTCCTATTTGTAGTTGTTGAAAGTACCATTGTGAAGTTGCTTTTTTGATGGATACCAGGAAATGGAATCTTGTCCAAAGGCAAATATTTCCAATTTCAAGGAACTACTTAAGGAGGAAAACTTCTACTTGATCACCGAGGTAAGTTGGTATATGGTCTGGGTGATATTAATAACCTAAACTTCGGCAGCTTGAAGATTTGTAGCTAGACTATTTTACAAATAAAAGTTTCTTGTTTAGTTCAGTAGATACTTTTCGAGACAACACCTACTACAGATTCAAGATCCATGGTTTGCATGTTCCTGTACCTTGGCCTTGTCCAAAAATCAACTTCCTTTGGCATTGCGACTGTGTACTGAGTCTCTGTCGATGCACATGAATACCCATTGCAATATTGCATCTAAATTCTGATCTTGCCTATAACTGGGGCCCTGATTGATTTGTGTCATTACTCTTACATTGTCACAAGTCTATCTGTCTATGTTGATGAAGTTGAATGTCTTATATGACTCATGTATTACTAGTTTACCCTTAGGAGTCATGTAATCCTAACTTGTCTGCATTCTCTGATAGTGTTCACTGTTTGTCTTGTGGCCTTCCCCTCATTGGCATTCCTTTTTTGTTAAGACCTTCTTTGATCACATAGCACCAGGAAAAAACTCCATCCTATTGTGTCTTGTTCTAATTCTTGATGGACAATGTCATCCTCTATATAAACCCACTACACAGTTTCTTTAGGTTGTTTGTTGCTCATTTTTTCCTTAAAAGAGGTTTATACTCATTAAGATTATTAATAATTATAATGCAGCTTTATATCCTTGTTTTATTCAAGTTAAACGTCTTTATTTTAGTGGATTCAAAGTGAAAATTTCTGAATGAACTGTGAACCTGATATACTTCAAAATGTATTTCACTCGTCTATGGATGAATTTTGAGCATGAAAGGACTTACCATGTAATGGTCATAAGTAGGAAGGAGAACAAGGAAAATTGCCTGTGCTGATTTTGAGCATGAAGGAAAGCAATCATCAAAGAAGACCAGCGGTCGTTTTTCTACATAGCACAAATAAATGTAAAGAATGGTTACGCCCTTTGCTTGAGGTAAGATATTTTGCTGGTTCTCCAGAGTCCAGGCCTTTCGCCTTCAATATAACAATGGATTTTGTTATACATTTCGATGGTTTCAGGCATATGCTTCACGTGGGTACATAGCTGTAGCAGTTGATTCTCGTTACCATGGAGAGCGAGCCAGCAGTTTGACCACCTACCAAGATGTATATACTGAATCTTTTTCTTTGATTTATGTATCTCTCAGTTTCCTTCTTGTTTTTCATTCCAAAGAAGCCCAAAAATGAATAACGTGGAATTTATAAGAGTACTGATGAGCCGTTGAGTATGAACTATTTATGTGTAAAATACAGCCCACCACCACATTGAGGCTAATGCTTTTTCTTGTTGAGTACTTTTTTTTTATCTGCTCTTGTTGAATGCTTTTGTATATACTCAAAATTAAAGCTTATGTAATAATATTTGAAAATCAAGTATTCGGTTGCTTCCACAAGTTAAGAGTTGCATTTTATTTAACCTTCAGCAATGGTACACAATTATTTTGTCGAAGCATTGCTTCCTTAATGATTTTGCTATTCTATGCAGGCTCTTGTATTGTCATGGAAAAAAGGTGATACAATGCCATTCATCTTTGACACGGTAAGATTCCATCTATTTAAATATAATAATACTTATAAAAAAAACATATACTACATTCTGAATTTTCACGCTGCTACAGAGTATTTGAAAAGTCATGTTGTAATTCCTGCATCATTGTTGTTCGAGCTTTTCATTCTGGTGTCATTGAAAATTTCCGTGGAAACTTTTGCAGGTTTGGGACTTGATAAAACTGGCTGATTATCTTACTCAAAGGGAGGATATAGACCCTTCTAGGATCGGAATCACCGGTGAATCACTTGGAAGTTGTACAAATGAAACTTGAAGGATAAGAACTTAAATATCTTTGCTGCTTTTATATGCAGAATTCATGGTTCCCCCTTGCTGTGCAGGAATGCATGCATGGTTTGCTGCTGCTGCTGACACTCGCTACTCAGTGGTTGTCCCTATAATTGGGGTTCAGGTAACTGAATGTTTTGGGATTATTTATGCTTTAAACTGGATATATATATAGGGAACTCATTCATAGCAACCGATTGCTACAGACACTATTCCAGCAACCACATCTTACACCGTCCTCCATGATATCCAAAGGCTGAGATTAAATTGGACTTAAACCATGCCGCTACTCCTTCTAGCGGCATGCATATTTTTTCTAGCGGCCCTAGAAATTACAAAAGTGCCCTCCATTCAATTATCACTGCCGCTAGAGCCTCTAGCGGCAGGTTAACATTTTTGTGGTTGAACTTCAGTGATTCTCAAGTTTATATTGTTTAATTGTATGTTTTCTAATAATTTTTAACGGTCACTTTTTCATTATGAATAACTTAGATCTTTCTAATTCTTCTAGAGACCAAAACTAAAAGTCTTAAAATTTAGTAGAGAAATATATAAGAGGCATAATTAAGATCAACCAATATAAACTTGAGAATCATAATGGACGGTGTAAGATGTAGTTGTTGGAATAGTGTCCGTAACAATCGGTTGCTATGGATGGGTTCCCATATATATATATATATATATATATATATATATATTTGGAATAATTGAATTTGAAGATGTGATAAAAAAGAAATTGATTATTTTAGCTATCTGGTTTGTAGGGATTTCGATGGGCCATAGATAATGATAAATGGCAGGCTCGAGTAAACAGTATTAAGGCCATATTTGAAGGTGAGACACAGAAATATATCAGTAAAAATATTACCAAATCTTGACTTGTAAAGGGATAAGCATGCTTTCACCCCATTGCTACTGTGTAAGTTTCCCAAACTTGCCTCTGCACTTACAGATCTAATCATCTCTGATGGCAGCTCTTGGTACTGCTTAAAAAGAGTAATCAGGAAAAATTAAAGGCCTTGCTCTAGACTCTTTGAACTCGTCAATTTTTTTAGTGACTCGTGAAAGTAGGGGTGTTCACGGTAAGTTACAGTACCGAACCGATCCGAACCAGTTACTAAATACCCCAAAATTGGGTACCGATACCGGTTGAACCGGTACACTGAACCGATTAGCCGGTCCGGTACCAGTTTTTACCTACTTTTGTACCGGTTGTAATTTTTTATAAGGAAACAGATGGTTTTCAATATTTGAAAGACTGAACTAATCAACTATTGTGTCTGATTCTGTCAAGTTAAAAGGGAGAAGGATCCAAATTTTGTAAAAGAACTAAACAGTATGCCTCCATACTCCATAGCCTTCCAATTGCTCCCAGTCTCCCACTGTTGGCATTGCTTTGGTTCTCAGTCATTCACTTGTTAAGCTGCTGAATAACAAAACACAATCATAATAACAAATTAAGAAAACACAATCATAATAAAAAAGAAATATCAGCAGCACTGCAGCAGCAACCCAACAGTAGCAGCAACAACATGCTCTGTTCCTCAGAATGATGTCTTTTATATAAATTACATATACTAATTTAAAAACTTCAATTTACATACATCAATAAGACTATAACTACAAGAGATGTGATACTTTCAGCTTGATACATGTATTATTACAGTTAGACAATTCCACAAACACATAGCCTACAATTATACTTGTAGCCTTTTCCCATTCATCAATTGCCAAAAAAAATTCTACAAAGATTCAAGACAATAGGGAATATAATGATAATACTTCAATTTTTCCTTACCCTGTACATGCTTGGTGTCAACTTTTCACTCCGAACTGCAACAGTGGGATTTTATAATTACCTAAAAATGAGGTACTAGAAATTACCATAAATGCCTATGAAATTCCCTCAAACAAAATTTACCCAAAGTTATACAAACATTAGCGATTTATTACCAAAAACAAAAAAATTAAGTCAAATTAATCTCTCTTAATTGGAAAGAGGTCATTAGCAACTGAAATTAAGTAGAAATATAACTAAATAACAACTAATAGTGCAATCCATGACTTGGAATGGCCAAATCAAACACACTCACAATCACACTCACAGTCTATGAGAGATTGAGAGGTCATATATCATATTTGAAAATTGAAGCAACAATTCCACAACCCCCAATTGATACAATAGGCGAGAGAGCTAGAGAGGCAATCCGAGATGGAGGGTAACAATCGAGAAGAACAATGACCGGTAGGAGAAGATCGTAGCAGTCCGAGGTTAGGAGTCGGGACTTGGGAGCAATCGATAATTTGAGATGGAGAGAAACTGAGAGATGGAGAAGAGCTTAGATCTAGATGGAGAGATAATGAGATAGAGTATTAATTTAACCGGTTCGGTCCGGTTTATACTGAACCAGCTAAACCACTTCCCGATACCTGTCCCAAATATCCGGTATATACTGGTTTTTTGTACCGATCCCGAACCGGTATCCATCTGTCCAGAACCGGTCGGTTTGAACCGGTTCGGTAACCGAAAAAACAGAAAGAACCTAAAATTACCTGAAAGGGTGGAGAACCTGATTAAATAAAAGAGGGGTTGTACTCTTGCTCACTTTCTAATTTGGTCTATAATTGTGTTAATTATTCTTTCTGAATTTTTTAGAAAGAATTTTTTTAAGAAATTGAAGAAGTTGTGTAAAATGCTATATACATATACATATACATGCAACTACAGTTGTAATGATAATTTGACTATTAAAAACCTGTGTGTTAGCATTAATAAAACTGTGCAAGTCTTATCGAAATCCTGCAATACCAAAATTGTTATTAGCAATCAGATACCAAGGATTTAAAGCATCCCCCGACAACTGAACTTCTTGAACTGTGTTCTTAAATTAAATGTGCGTGTAATAATTTTTAAAGCCCTTCTTTTTTTTTCTTTTTTCTTTTTTCTTTTTACAGAAGCACAGATTGAATTGAACAAAAGTGAAATTGATAAAGAAGTGGTGGAGAAGGTCAGTTGCTGTTTTGGTTCTACTTCTTTTCCCTAAAGATAACTACAGCGTATCCTCAATATTTGGTCATTCAAATTACACGGGATCACACATGATTTTATAATTATAATTCTAGTTTCCCCACTTAGTTGTAGTATCAAGTTATGTGGGCATTTCACTTTTAAGAGTTATCAGCAGACTGTTGAGGCTTTCCATAACTAAATTTTAAAAAAAATTCCATCCAAAGGTTAGCTTGCATGTTGAGCCTTTTCCTTGTTTTAATGCACATCAAATTTGATGTATATCTCGTAATTTCTCTCATATCCCCAGGTTTGGGACAAAATAGCTCCAGGTTTAGCTTCAAAGTTCGATGCGCCTTACACAGTTCCGATTATTGCACCACGTCCTCTGCTCATTTTAACTGGTATGATTATTTCCTGCACCTCCACATCACATCACATCACATGTGCTAGTTCATTTTCCTTAGCAGTAATACTTCAACTGACAAGTTGTTTCACACGTCAGGCGAAAAAGATGCTCGTTGCCCACTTGCAGGTCTTGAAATCCCAAAACATAGAGCAGTCAAGGCTTATGAGGATGCCAATTGTCCAGATAATTTCAAGGTATGGACATGTTTGTAAAACTAAAGCGTCATAGTATGATAATCCTCGAATTGCTTAAAAGCCGAAAAAACAACTCTTTACATTGTTTTTATGTTCATTTTAGATGGTTTGTTTTGGTTTTAATGTATGAAGTTTCTTCTCTAATCTCCAGATGATAGCAGAACAAAGAATTTGGCTCCGAATGACGCCGTCAATGGTTAAAGAAGCTAGTGATTGGTTTGACAAATTTCTCAAATAATTATTGTGATTTATTGGGAATATTATGTACATATTAGCCTCAAGTTTTTGGTGGTTCAATTCTAAACGTATCTACTGATCAACTTGTGTACCTCAAATAAAAATGGATTTATGTAATGGCAATGGTATGTACTTTATGAGAAATAAATTATGGTTCTCGAAAAGCATAAGTAATTCATCCTCTCATTCTTCATCTTTTGACCCAAAAACAAAAACACTTCTGGCTGAAACTTTATGGTATTTGATAACTCTTTGAAAAAACTTTTAACGAGCGGAGATTTGGGATACAAAGTACTTTTGGCTGAAGCAGAAATTTTGTACTTATAGTTTAAGCACTTTTGGCGAAAGCAGAAAGTACTAATTTATCCTTAATTTGTGGAAGAGAATTAAAATCCCATGTCTTACACTTACCAATAAGTTTGTCATAAACTTTTTGAAAAGCACTTTTAAAATTTAGTAACCAAACAATATTTGAACTTTCTCAAGAAAAGTACTTTTTCCAAAAAACTCTAAATTTAGTGCTTCATCTCACCGCAACATACCACACCTAGTCGGATTATAAAACAGAATTGTATCTCTTCTTTCTTAAGATTCTGTTAGATTTTATTTTGTTTTGCTTAATGCCTTTTCAGTTCCGCTTGTTGATACTGAAAGGCTTATGCAAAGACAAGTGAGGAAAGCTCATATATTATTGAATGTAAAAGTGGTTATATATAGTCTTACAGTAACAGAATGCTGAACCGAAAGTTAAAATACTGCATCCCACTAGTGGATTCATAAAACAAAAGAACAGGTCAACTACAAGACTAAGTCGACCATTAGATTATATCCTGTGGTTCTTTACTCTTAAAGTTAACGAGCCAATGAACTGAGCCAATGTTATACTTTAAAAGGGTACTTCAATACTTTATTCTATTGGTCACTGTCGGATGTGACCAATAGTCTCAGATTTATCGGCGGGCTTATTTCCCTCGAGCTCCAACTGATCATGCAAATCCTTACGATAAAGGCTATCCTCAATTCTGATCTTTAAAATTAAAAATTTTGAAAAGGTCAATTTAATCATGACTCCAACTGATTCCTCCATGTAATTTATTAAAAACAACTGAGTAAATAACCTTAGCTCTGATTCTACTTATTGGGAAAAAAATCACCTCTCAAATAATCTAAGAAAATACAAAGATATTTTAATTTAAGTATAAACTTAAATTATTTCACTACAATAACCCTATGATAGAATCCAAACAAACACACCTATTTATTTGATCTTTCACTCTCTATTTTTCTAAGCATTCAGCAGAATCCTTTCTCACTCTTTCTTTCTACTCTCGGACTGCTCTCGGATGGTTCATATATTCTTCAGCAACATAAGAGGATATATAAAGGAAGGAAACTAATAATTCCACAACAATAATTGATATTTTCACATGAAAATCATCGCTATAGAGCTTATAGCGACAATTTTCACCGTATACATTTATAGCAATATTTTTCATGTGAAAATATCAAAAAGTGTTAGTGTAAACCATAAAAGGAAATGAAAAACTATATTCGTGACCTATGCTAAGCCCTTACGCTCTGTTTCTGAGTTTTAAAATGGACAGAAAAGAAAAGAAATGGATAAAAAATTTAAGTTTTCTTTCCAATTCTTATGTTTCTGAGTTTTTTAATAAACGGAAAAGAAAAGAAATGGATAGAAAACTGACCACTTTTTCTGCCAAAGTTTTCCGTCTAAAATTGGCCTGATTTGAACGAAAAAGATATTGGAATAAATAATATTTTTATAATTCTCATATTATCCTCAACTTTTAATATAATATATTTTAAATTACAACTCATGTCCTCAATTTTAAATTTTATATCATTTTCTATTAAAAACTCAAAAACAACACAAATGAAAACTTCAAGTTTTCAATTCTTTTCTTTTATATTCTAATTTAAGTTTTCTATTTTTTTTTTTTTTCACTCGGAAACATAGTGCTAAGCTAAGTCACTAACACAAAAAACCCAAAAACCCGTGACCTTGCTTTTCTTTTCCCAAATTAAAGTTGTCTGCCACCCGTGACCACTTTTTCTTTCTTTCTTCCTATGATGGATAAAAATGTAAACGAGTCGAACTGAAACGACTAAAAAATTATTCAAATTCGGCCCAAAAAGTTAAATTCATACTCGAATGTGACTCAAATTCGAATTATATTTGAAAAACTCTACTCAAATTCGATCCGACTTGAATCTAATAATATTCAAACTACTCACGAGTTTCAAATTCAAGCACGAATTCAACTCTTCACATAATAACTATCTTTATAATAAATATAATTATAAATTGAATTTATTATTTTACTTAGAAATAAAAAAATATATTTACTATTATACTTGACAAATATAAAATCCTAATTAAAATTAAAAATAAAATAAAATAATAATAGTCAAAATTAAGCATCTTAATTTGATTTAATTTTATATATATTATAAAAGAATATATTAAATATTTAATTGAATATGTATTAATTAAATATACATCAAATTATAATCAAGAATTCGAATAATTTAATTATTAAATATGGGGAGTCGAGTGTAATGTTATTCGGATTCTAATTGTATTTTCGAACCGGAACTGTACGGTTTGTTTATAGCCTTAATCATTGGTGAGGACCACCCCCAAAGAATCCAACACCAACTGCACCAAATCACTTTCTCTTTCCTCGTCAGTCTATAAAACCCATACTCAACCACTAACAAACTAGCTCATCAGAAATTGGAGGAGATGGACGCCATTGATGCTCACAAGCTTGGCTCTCAGTTCCTTGATGTTCTACGCAGTCGACGCTCTGCTGAAGGTTTCTCTCTCCTCTAATTTTATTTACCAAACACGCTCTAAAAGGTTATATTAATAGAGCTTTAAGCTCACCTCCCCGCTCCGGCAATTGCTCCGGCCAGTGGCGTAGCTATGATAATTTTTTAAAAAAAATTACGTAGTATTTGTATATTTTGTTAGTAAACTATCTTGATCCCTTGGCCCTTACTAATAGTTTAAAATTTAAAAAAAAAGATCATAATAGTCGGTTCATATTTTGAAATATATATTTATACTCCTATATATATATGCCCAAAAAAACATAAATTAATTTTTATTTATTACTATTCACGGCAATGATTTGTTTTTCTACTTGTATTATAAGTTAAGTTTTAAGTCAAAAAAATAAGTAAGTATTTGTAACTTATTTTAAACTGACTTATAAGTCAGTTTAAAATAAGTTAGTTTGACCAAATGTAATGTCTATTTTGTCCCTCTTTTTATTAATGCCATCTTTAATAATTTTTACATTTATTTTAACTTATAAGTCATTATGAGCCAAACTTGTTTTAACTTACTTTTTGACTTATAAGTCAAATTGATACCGAACACTTTTACTTATTAGTCACAACTTAACCAACTTATAAGTCAACTTATATTCTAACTTATAAGTCATTCCCAAACAGGAGGGAAACTTGCAGCTTCTTCTCTTCCAATTGATTTAGTGGCTGCTCTAATAATCTTTTATTCAATTCCACCTTCCACTCTTACATGATCTACTCGTTAATTATCTTGTATTGAATTCCACCTTCCTACATGATCTAGACGTATGATTGCACTACAGATACCCACAAATATAGGTAGAATACTAATTTGATTACCTTTTTATTTTTTTCTCAAGTAAATTATAAAAGTTTGTATTGTTATTTAGTGATCCTAAAATTATTAAATTTTATGTTTGTTTTGAACTCATAATCTTCAAAAATCTGATGGAAAAAAAGAGTAAATAGTCTATTGATGTTTGAATACATATTAAACTCTATTGATGTTAAAATGCTAACTAAATAGTCTGATTGGTAAAATAGGACTGGATTTCACATTTGATTCAATCTGTTTTGGTTCAGTGTTTTTAATTTTAATTTTGTATTTTATGAATCTTTTCAGTTCCACTTACTGTGAAACCCAGGAAGCCTGTATTGGATCCCCTTTATCAAGATAGTACTAACCCACTGGCTAGAGAGGTTCAAATATTGTCCTTCAGGACTATCTTTATATTGTTATTTGGTAGTTGTTGATTGTACCAATTTTAAAGTATCTTATTTGATGTTGCTTGCACCAGGCAATGGAATCTTGTCCAAAGGAAAACATTTCCGATTTTAAGGAATTACTTGTAGAGGAAAATTTTTACTTGATCACTGAAGTAAGTTGATTCATGGGTTTTGATGATTTATTGTGCCATTTGTCAATTTGAAATTTGAATCATAACCTAAATTTAGCCAGCATGTACAGATCTTTTAGTTGAATATTTTTAACAGTTTAGTTGAGACCTGGATCTTTCTCCCTATTCCTTTAAACTTTATCCTTTATTTTTGTTTAGCCTGTTTAATTTGACCAAAAAGAATAGTAAAACCAAATTCTTTTTCACCCAACCTTTTGAGAAAATGCCTATTACACAATCAATACATACATCTGGCATCATTTTGTATCTTGGCCTTTCCCAAAAAAAGCTTCTTTTGACTCGCAACTTTATTCGGATGTCTAAAGATTAGTGATATCACTTTATTTATATGATGTCACTAGTCTTTGTTCACGAAACCAAATTCTTCACGAGGCATATCTTACTGTTATATTTGCCCTTCTAATGCATATTGTCAAGTATTCCATCATACTTCAGTGTTGTCCTTGTGGCCTATCATTAGAATTTCCCTTTAAAGGAATCCTTTACTCATCATATAAAACCAAGAAAAAATTCCATCTTTTTCTATCTGGGACTAATTCTATGGATAACTTGAGCCTCTTTTTCTCTCTCTACATGGTTAATTGACTCTCTCTCTCTCTCTCTCTCTATCTATATATATATATATATATATATATATATATATATATATATATATATATATATATATATAGTATTTAGTAGTCTCACTTTTACCTACTTTTGATTCTGAAGAATCTCTTATTTCATATTTAGGACTCCCTATCCCCCAGGTCCCTTATCCCCCTCAGAAACATTCATAAAATGCTCCACTAAATTAGGGAAATTAAAAAAACACAAAAGAACTGTACCACACATGCATGCACAGTTTCCACTTATCAGAGATATAGCTATCACAATAAGTTACAGGAATGTATTTGAAAGTCATGCTTTGTATAGGCATGCTGTGATTGGAAGTTTTAAGTTTATAAAATCTGTTCCAATGAAATCTGTTCCAAGAAAAAATTCCATCTTTTTCTATCTGGGACTAATTCTATGGATAACTTGAGCCTCTTTTTCTCTCTCTACATGGTTAATTGACTCTCTCTCTCTCTCTCTCTCTCTCTATCTATATATATATATATATATATATATATATATATATATATATATATATATATATATATATATATATATATATATATATTAGAGTATTTAGTAGTCTCACTTTTACCTACTTTTGATTCTGAAGAATCTCTTATTTCATATTTAGGACTCCCTATCCCCCAGGTCCCTTATCCCCCTCAGAAACATTCATAAAATGCTCCACTAAATTAGGGAAATTAAAAAAACACAAAAGAACTGTACCACACATGCATGCACAGTTTCCACTTATCAGAGATATAGCTATCACAATAAGTTACAGGAATGTATTTGAAAGTCATGCTTTGTATAGGCATGCTGTGATTGGAAGTTTTAAGTTTATAAAATCTGTTCCAATGAAATTTAAGTCTAGGTCCTTTATTTCTCTGCATCAGTTCATAAACCTGCTACACCATTAGATTATATCCTGTGGTTCTTTACTCTTAAAGTCAACGAAGACCATGTCGAGTTCTATGCCCCTTGAGATTATCAAAATAATTATAATGCTGACTTATCTCCATCAGTAAGTCAACTGAACTGCTTTATTTTTTAGTGGATTTAAAATGGAACTAATGGAACTCTTTGAATGAACTGAGCCAATGTTATACTTTAAAACGTACTTCAATACTTTATACCTGAATTTTTAAAATGAAAGTACTTAACATGTTATGGTCTTACTAGGAAGGAGAACAAGGACGATTGCCTGTGCTCATTTTGAGTATGAAGGAAAGTAATTCTCAAAGAAGACCAGCTGTTGTTTTTTTACATTGCACGGATAACTGTAAAGAATGGTTACGCCCGTTGCTTGAGGTAGGATTTTTTGCAGTTTTACCATTCCTTTGTTCTTTCTTAGCAAGTCTGCAAGGACAACGAATTTCTTTACATGTTTCACTGGTTCCAGGCATATGCTTCACGTGGATACATAGCCATTTCCATTGATTCTCGTTACCATGGAGAACGTGCCAGCAGTCTGACCACCTACCGAGATGTTTGTACTGAATAACTTTTCTTTTCTTTATGTAATCCTTGGGTTGATTTTCTTATCAAAGAATATAACAAGAAAAAAAAGAGAGAAAGAAAAGAGAATAGAGAAAGAAACTAATTTAAACTACTAGTAGATTTTGAATTATTGGGGTGTATAATATTCATTCTGTTGTTTATACTTTATATAGTCTAGCATGTTCCTATCACCATATTAATTGTTTTGGCATAACGACAATGTAAGTTGAGTTGGAAATATAAAAAAAAGGAGTTATTGGTCGCTTTAGTAAGATTGAGAGCTGCATTCTACTTTACCTTATGCAATGGAACACTTCTCTCTTGTCTCACCATTGGTTCCCATTAATGGTTTTGCTATTCTATTCAGGCTCTAGTCTCATCATGGAAGAAAGGTGATGCAATGCCATTTATTTTTGATACGGTAACCGATTTTGATGCAAAGTAAGTAAAATATACTGAAATCTTATGTACTGTTGCAGAATACTTCCTCGTTCCAAAATTAGAGATACATTTAAGGATAATTTTTATGTTTACAAATGAAGCCTTTGTATTAGGCTGTTAGCTAATAAGAATTTAGTATTGGTGGTGTGGTGCTAGAAATGATAGTAACAAAGTAATGGAAAATTAGGAATATCATGTCAATTTATAGAAATGTATCTCTATTTCTGGAATGGACTAAAAAGGAAAATGTATCTCTAATTTTGGAACTGCTAGAGTATTTGTAGCCACATTGTATGTTGTGCATTAATTGGTTTTCGGTTCTTGTATCATTGAATTAATCCATGACAAGTTTCGAATTCTGCAGGTCTGGGACTTAATAAAACTCGCTGATTATCTTACACAAAGAGAGGATATAGACCCTTCTAAGATAGGAATCACTGGTGAATCACTTGGAGGTTGTAGAAATGAAACTCAAACAGATAAGAACTTAAGTGTCTTTGATGCATTTATTTATAGGCAGAAATTTATGGTTCCACATTTCTGTGCAGGAATGCATGCATGGTTTGCTGCTGCAGCTGATACGCGGTACACAGTGGTTGTTCCCATTATTGGCGTCCAGGTTGGTCTTTATGAATGTTTGGATTTATGTCTTAAATCACTGAATTAGTGAATTGGAATATTTGATTAAGAAAGTTGATTGTATGCGTTGCAATTGTAGGGATTTCGATGGGCCATAGATAATGATCAATGGCAGGCTCGAGTGAACAGTATCACGGCCGTATTTGAAGGTGAGACATAGAGAAGAGATGTAAAATTGAAATAAAGTATCGGACTTTTTGTCCAGTCCTATTCGTATTAATACCCTTTCTGTAATTCTGATTTTGTAAAGTAACAAGCATTCAATGCTTTGACGCGATAGTGCAAGTTTGCAAACGCAACTTCTACACTTCAAGAGGTGTATAAGAATGCTTGAAATTTTGGTAGTAATTAAGGAAAGTAAAAGATGTTGGGAATTAAGTTACGCAAAATAAACAACACACTTAATACACAATATTTAACGTGGTTTACACAAAATAAACAACACAGTTAAAAAAGAAAAACATCACAATATTTAACGTGGTTTAGTCCTCAATGCCCTAATCCACAAAACTAACTTCAATATATTAATCTCCACGGTACAACTTTTTGCACGGAATAAAAGTCAAAAAAACTCTCCCTCACACACTAACCCAAGACCCAATTACACTATCTCTCAACTCTCTAGGATGTTAGTGTTAGGATATCACAAGTGAGTTAGAATCCCACATCGGATAAATAATAAAAAAGTGAAGGATTAATATCCATAAGACCTAATAGCTTAAACTTTTGGGAACATGTATGTAACCTTGTGTTGTGTACGTGCACGCAACGCATGGGCTTCCCGGTTCTCCCCCAGTAGTTACTACCTCTTGGTTGTGTTTCCTCTATCTAAACACGACTATTTATAGAGTACCCACAACTCTCTTTTCCTAATCTAATTAGGACACTCTCACAGTCTCACATACTAAATATTCCTATTAAAAATAGGACACTTCCAAAAATAATATTCCTACCAAAAGTAAAATTCCTTTTCATAATAGGATTCGAGGAGTTACCTAACTAAAGATCTTGCTTCTCGTTGAAGTGAATAACTTTTTAGTGACATCCAGAGAGGAGGAATAACTTCTTTATACAGAGAGGATATCTTGCACTTTCCAAACTTTCTGGCCTTAGATAATAATTTATGCTACATTGCTCATATTCTATAAAGCTGCATTTAGTAACAAAAATAAGAATTTGATACTTGTGCTTTTCCTACGTTTTTTAATACTATAAATAACACAATCACCAGTCTACCATGAATAATGATAATGTAATAGTAAAACTCTCTGTGAATTTGTTTGTTTATTAGTCAATAAACTGGAATATCTTGTTGAAGTGCTTTTTAAATTTGTTATTAGTCGCATTGTGAATGATTAATAGCATCCCCATATGGTAGAGCGTCTTATTCTTGAATTCAGTTACAGCGGGTGGATTGTTTTTTTGTGAAGCTAACCATATTTTGGTTACAGAAGCACAGACTGAATTGAACAAGAGTGCAATTGATAAAGAAGTTGTAGAGAAGGTCAGTTGCTATTTTCTGTTTCTCTTCACATGCTATCTGGTCATTATTGAACGACAGGGATTTCTATCTTTCACGCATCTGATGTTATGCTGTCCTCCCCATGTAGTTGGGTAGTTCCTACTGGATTATAATGTGGATATTTCACTTCTATTCGGGCTTGTCTATAGTCTGTTGTGGCTTCCATATTTAAATGTACAACATTTTTGCCTTCGTACAATTAGATCCTAAGTTGAGCTTTCTGGTTGTTTTAATGCATACTGAAGTTAGACTACATCTTAAAATTTGACTTCTTGTCCAGGTTTGGGATAGAATAGCTCCAGGATTGGCGTCAAAGTTTGATGCACCTTACACTCTTCCGATTATTGCACCACGTCCTCTGTTAGTTTTAAATGGTATTAATCATTTCTTACACCTTGATATCAACTTGTACATTTTAGTTTCCTTTTACTTTGATTTTCAGGGGTAATTATAGGTGATTTTTTAATAAATTTTTTTTACAAATACAGGGGAAAAAGATCCTCGTTGTCCTATTGCAGGTCTTGAAATCCCCATGCAAAGAGTACACAGGGCATATGAAGATGCACACTGTCCAAATAATTTCAAGGTATGGGGACTATCTGCTTGCACAATCATGAAGTTACAAATTCAGTATTACAGATAGGTTTGAAACAGAAATATTGTCAGCTTTGGGGGATTTTATTATATGTGTGTGTCTAGCCGACTCGGCATATGAAGCATTTTCCTTACAACAGATATCCTTGGTTAACCTGCAGTTTATAGCAGAACCAGGAATTGGGCACCAGCTGACTTCTTTAATGGTAAAAGAAGCCAGTGATTGGTTCGACAAATTTCTCAAATAATTATTGTGACCGTCTTGAGAAATGTTCCTCCCTAGTTTATATGATTGTAATTGATGGATCAAGTTTAAAATAAAGGAACTCTGTGTCTTTTAAGTAATTGTGTAATTGTAATTTGTATGGTGTATGATTAGGGTCAGTTTGTACTATTGAGCTGTTATTGGAGTATGGTGTATTATTGCCCAATATTAATATTTGCGATCAATGCCAATGAATGGTGGCATGAGCCGGAATATTTAACCCCGAAGAATAAGATGGGTGGGTTTTGAATTAAAAAAGTAATCTGCAAGGGCATCTTGATATTAGGATAAATATAAGTGTACGAAATTGAATGGGGTAGAGGTGAACATTGATACTATAGTATTAAAAAGGACTCCTTACAACCCTTGCCTTGTTAGGTAGGGATATTTCAATCCTAACTACATTCAAAGAACACCATTCTATCTTCCTTGGAAATTTTATTTGAATTTATGCTACATAATCTTTTGAAGGACATTAAAATTAATTTCTTTTTATTGAAATTAAAAAGCTACCTTGGTGTTAGGGCGTGTTTATTTGGGAAATAATAATTAAAGTATTCACATACTTTTAGAATTGGAAGTAGTTTTAATTGTTTCATAATATCATTTCATATTTGAAGTGTTCAAATTTTAATTATTTTAACTACTTGACTGAGTTAATTTTATATACAGTATCATAATATAAATGATGGGTGTATGTCCCAAATGCTAGCAAGTATAGTTTGGTTAAAAAACGAGTCTGAGTTACAATAAAATGCAGCCAGCAAGTAGATTATAACTCTTCATTTTGACGAATGATTTCTTTATTTTCTTGGGTTAATTGGCTAGCATTTCTATGCCTAATGAAATCTTATTATGAAGTATAACTACTTGAGTTGTCACTGTAATTTATGTTGGATACGCTTAGTAAAGATAATTCTACATTTGTTTTTTGTTTTTTGTTTTTTTTTCAATCAAGGATGATATTCAAATTTTTTAAAACACTAGACTAATCTATGATATATATATATATATATATATATATACACGGTTCCTTTCAAAAACGGACTGAATATACGGACCAAAAACGGACTAAAGCAAAACGAGCTGAAACAAAAAACCACGCGGGTCAAAAACACGCGGGTCTCACTCTTCGAACCATCCGCTCTCTCTCAGTCTTCCCTCTCTCTCTCAAAGCGACTATGTCCCTCTTTCTCTCTCAAAGCGAGCTTTGAAGACCCTCTTTTTGACAATCCAATGATGATGATAACAACTCCATCTCAAAGACCCTAAATCAAATTTCGCCTCAGTATATTAAAGTTTACAAATCAATGTTATTTTGCCTCTTCACTAGTAAACTAATATATGTTAACCGCATCTTCAATTCTAGTCATACGGCTCAATTATTGATTTATAATCTAATCATGTTCATAATTCGTTTGTTGAAATGCTTAGCTGAAGATTGTGATTTTATCTTAGATAAGAAAAAATCTAACATTATGTGAAAATTTTCAATTATAACCTAAATTCATAGTTCGTAATATGTAAAGAAATTTTTGTAGTGATGCATAATAAATAACCTGTATAAAGAGGAGTTATGATTTGAATGATGCTATTGAGTTCTTTAACCTTTTCTCCCACTTGCATTTCCTTTGGTTTTAGTTTTTTGGTCAATTGAGAAATGGGTCTTTTCTCTCTCCAATTGGGTTCCTCTTGCAGTGGTTGTTTGGGTTACTATTCAGGTTACTTCTTGTGATTTCCACCCTTTTCAATTACTTGTGAACCTTTGATATGATTATATTGTAGAGAAGTAACTCAATAGTTTAGAACTAAATATTTTGTGATGGTTATAATAGAACTGTCTCCTTGTGACCATCACCATGCTTCAGAAATTTTATGTAAAAATGGTATGGGGGACAGGCTAGTCAAAGTTTGGTAGGCAGTTTTTCACTCTTTCTATCATACTTTTCACTGTCCTTGAATTCAAATAACACCACAACAACAATGATAACACTATTTCAAGTTCAAAGTTTCGGTTTTTCTCATGCCCTAAGAAATTTATTTTTAACTTTAAAAGGCTTATATATATATATTGTCCTGACTACAATATTTTCTGAACTAGATTGAAAATTTTCATGTTTTATTTATCCAAAAGGAAAAAGGTTTGAAGGTCATTTGCTTATTATGCTATTGCTCAGAAGGAGACAACATAACTGATTCATTCCAGTTGGCTGAAGCAGCAAGCAAACTAGTGGGATTGAACAATAATAATGTTCAAGGTAAGTTGGTTCTTTTGCGTTTTTATCTTTCATCTTCCTTTCGTGGAATCCCTAAAATAATTGTCACCTTTGTTTTTGCTGTGTTTAGCATGGTTCCTTGTTATAGTTGTTCCCCTCCTTCAAGCATATTCTGTTTAATTGTCATAGTTGTTACGGCGCGTACATATATTTGCTTTGCTTATAAATATAACTATGACAAGTGTTGTTTTAAAACAATGAATGAGATTTAGTGTGTGAAGGAGTTGTTTAAAGGGATTAACAATTTACAAGTTTTAAGTCCATTGTACATTTGTACTTTCAGTTAAGCATTGTTGTAGCTTCTTTAGGTAGTGTTACTTCCTTTAATACTGTTGTTACTAATCTCTTCTATTTGACCATATTCAGGCAATGAAGGTGGTAAATGGACAATTTCATTTTCATGGCAGAGTTTTTATGGACCGCCTCCAGATATGTCTCTCTTTTAGGCTGATCAGGTAGAGGAACATTTCATAAGGCGTAGCTAGAATGCTGTTGCAATATGTCTTGTCGTCAGGTTTTATTTTTTGCAAGAACACATCCGAGCATCAATTGGGTTCAGGAATTCTGTCGCGAAGAGCCATGTTGTTTGGCATAATCCTTTTGTTGGTTTATCCCATATGGGCACGGGTTCTACTTTTCTAGACTCATTATGTATGCAATGCAGACTGTGAATTGTTTTTGGTTTTGGAATTCTGATACAGATATAGTATGTATTTTTCAGTATTTTTAATAGATCCGAGTGTCAAGCCAGTTTCGTATTACTTGCAAGTCTTCATTATAACAGTTAAAATTTGATACACTGGAAGTGTATACACGAGTGGAGTTAGAATCATGACACATCATTAAAACAAAATAATGACGTCCAACATAAGGTGTTGTGATGTTAACACGGTTTTTGTACACACTAACAATGCATGAAACTTTTAATTCTTAGTATAATTGGATTAATTGAAATTAATGAATAAGTAAAAATAACAGTTTGGAGCAAAATGCTTTCTGAACAGAGTCGCACATTTTTAGGTAATTAATCTTGAGGATTATCAGCTTAACAAAGTTACAACGAATGGTCTTGATCTATCCTCAAATTACCATAAAACTTTAAAAAGTGATTGTAATTTTGGGATGGAAAACATGTAGTTTGTAGCATCCTTACTTTCTTACCTCTCTGTCATGGCAAGGCATGGTTTTAAGCAGAAAAAATGTATCTCCACAGGATTCATTTTAATCAAAGATTTCTAAAGGCATTATATATACACTAGTCTACATGAAGTAAGTAGAAGAAACCAGCTGAATCATAATACAGAATTATCGCTGTCTTATCAGCAATAAATATGCATAGTTTAACTTAAACTGAAAGAGTATTTTCATAAACATGCGCCAGTCCGCAACATATCTGCTATACTCAAACTGACACTCATGCCTTGCTCACTTTCCCTTCCTTGTACAGCTGATCAATGCACTCCTGCAGAAAATAACAAAATTACAACTCAGTGAACATCAAGGAACATATATACAGCACGGTTAATTAAGACAAACGGGGAATAAGGGAACTGTGCATGTGAATGTTAACCAGATGATATTAAGCCTACTTGCTTGTCAGCTTGTGCACATCTCATTGATACTACTAACTACAATCATTAGAATAATGATGGTGCATATATTAGGAGTTTTATATCTGAAAATTATGTGTTGTTTTACCTGTATGGAAATGGAACCATCCATCTACAAGGGTGTCTTTAGTAAGGTCTTCTCGCTTGTGGTAACCAGAAAACAATTACTTGTTAGGCGCATAGCAACAATAAATATATGCTCTCCTGCAGAACACATGTCATTGGCAAAGATTTATTGTTGACTTTCATACAAAACATGTAATCTAAATAGTAATCTACAAAACATTACATCAAAGTTAACTAAATAAAAAACAAAAAAAAGACAAATAATTTACAATAAACTTCAAATTCTGCAAATCAAAGGTTCACAAGTAATTGAAAAGGGTGGAAATCACAAGAAGTAACCTGAATAGTAGCCCAAACAGCCACTGCAAGAGGAACCCAATTGGAGAGAGAAAAGACCCATTTCTCAATTGACCAAAAAACTAAAACCAAAGGAATTGCAAATGGGAGAAAAGGCTTTTCCACCAATAACTGGTTAAAGAACTCAATATCATCATTCAAATCATAACTCCTCTTTATACATGTTATTTATTATGCATCACTACAAAAAATTTTTTACATATTACGAACTATGAATTTTGGTTATAATTGAAAATTTTCACATAATGTTAGATTTTTCCTTATCTAAGATAAAATCACAATCTTCAGCTAAGCATTTCAACAAACAAATTATGAACATGATTAGATTATAAATCAATAATTGAGCCGTATGACTAGAATTGAAGATGTGGTTAACATATATCAGTTTACTAGTGAAGAGGCAAAATAATATTGATTTGTAAACTTTAATATCTGAGAGGCAGTCGATTTAGGGTCTTTGAGATGGAGTTGTTATCATCTCTTGGATCGTCAAAGAGGGCTAAGGCACTGGTAATATGACCCAAGTTGTTTCACGCTTGGTTGATGGGTGTAATTCAGGATCTTGGTCGATCTTTAAGAGTACCACCGACGACATAAAGTATGTGAGCATCACTCAAAGCCCCCAAAGGTTACAATTATGAACATGATTATAAATCAATAACAACTACAAAAAACATATGCTCAGAAACCCTAGATTTCTTTCAAATCAAACAAAAATTACAAAATTAAGTAGGAATCTTTACCTTCGATTCTCTGTGTAGGAATCTTTACCTTCTGATTTGCAACAGGTTCTGTTCGATCGCCTTTTTGCCTTCCGATTTGCTTCAGGCTGGCTTTGAGAGAGAGAAGGACAGGGTCGCTTTGAGAGAGAGAGGGAAGACTGAGAGAGAGGATGGTTCGAATAGTGAGACCCGCGTGTTTTTGACCCGCGTGTTTTTTTTGTTTCAGCTCGTTTTGCTTCAATCCGTTTTTGATCCGTATATTCCGTCCGTTTTTGAAAGGAACCGCGTATATATATATATATATATATATAGTTAGTGTGTGTGTGTGTGTGTGAAACTATTCCTCTAATTAAGAGTATTATTATAACTCATCAGTTTATCTGATTTCTATTGATTACTTCATGCATATCTTCATCCTTTTTCACATTCTATCTTCTATTAGATATGCGCAATCCAATTTTCAAACATGAAGCTCGCTCATCACATATATTGGAGACGAAGCTCAATCAGAAGATGGCTCTTGCACCATGCCCTTACCTTTATTACCATAAAATCATCTTACAACTTACCCGTCGGCAACACTTTCCTCAATACATTCAACCCATACAAAAACGTTCTTTTATTTTTTAATGTATAAAAAAAAAAGGTTTATCCCTACAATATACATGTAAATGCATAAACAAGCAAACTCTATCGGCCAAAAGAGATAATATATATATATATATAATAAAATTCCCAAAAAGTAAAAAATGAAAACAAAAAGGTCAAAATAAAACTGGAAGAAAGCAAGTTGGCAAACAAAAACTCAAGTAAAAGGTTCAAAACCAGTCAACGTTTCACATGCTTTCAGCTCTACCAGGTGTTGCTTTTGTAGGCTTAAATTTTCTAAGGTCTACTAGGTCCCCAAATAGCTTGTCCTCTGGCTTTGAAGGCTTTCCAGATGGTACATACGATGGAATAGACTGGTAAGATGAATTTCTTAATACTCCGTCATCCCTCACAGATAGCCCAGACATTCTCTGCTCAAGGAACTGATTGTTTTGTTGCTGTCCGTATCCATAGCCATAGCCTGGCATTTGGTTGCCATACATTTGTTGAGGATACATATAACCCATTTGCCCATACTGCATTTGCTGGGGATGCATACCCATTGTTTGCCCTCCTTGGAATTGTTCAGGATGCACCCCTACCATCTGATTGGGCTGAATAGTCTGGTTATTAATTGCTGATAAATGGCCTCCTGTGACTGGCTGATTGTACATACCTACCGCCTGGTCATTTCCCATAGGCTGAGATCCTTGAGAATGCATCCCACCTGGCATTGGCTGGGAATATGCGAAGCCCACCGGGGAAGTTTGCACTGGGTGCTGGTATTGGGTGCCAGCCGATGGGCTATTATCTTCTGCAGTCTGAACTTCCCAGGGTGGTGGAGGTAATGAACCACTGCTTTGACCACCTGCCAAAGAGCCAAAGTTAAAAACTCTACAATTCATATGCTTCATAACAGCTCAATCCTCCACATTTACATTCTTCAAGAGTCGCAGATTTCATAAGCACAAAGCCGGTCAACCTTGCAGGTCAAACAAATACTTAGTGATTGATAATTGCAACTCCATAAGAAATATATTTGTCCAGCAGTGTTGTACTAACCATAAACTGGTGAAGGTGGCTGCTGCTGCTGCTGTTGAGATATCTGGCCATTCCAGGTAGGATTCGTGCCTTGTGAGTAGAGGGGCTGCTGCTCATAATGGGGTGACACCATAGTAGGGACACTTCCTGTGGGGTAAAATGAAGGTTGTAAAGATTGAAAATTATGTGGCTGCTGTAATTGTGGTGATGAAGGATGTGTTTGTCCAACTGAATAGCTGGATTGAGCAGCATTATTTTGTGAAAACATGTCAACAAGTGCTAGGGCATTCTGCTGAGATACAGGACTAGTCAACTGAGGTTCCCCAACAGGAACAATAGCCAGTGAATTCTCAGCTTTTGGTGAGCTGAGGTCGTCATCTCCACTCAAAAGGTCTATTCTAGGATTAGCATTAGCTGTAATATTTGATGGACCATTAGTCGCAGCAGCAGGCGGTGATGACTGTGTCACAGCAACAGTGCTGGTAGTGGATCTGCAAAGACACCCATGCATTTACAGCTTCAAGCAACTAAGAAATAAAACCAAATTTTTAGAATCAAATAAAATTATTCGAGAAACCAATCAATCAAAGTGCTTTTTATATGAATAAAGTTCAAATATAAAAATTCACAAATTATAAATTAGATTCAATTACAATTACACTTACTACTTCAAACTGAACTGAAACTGAAGGAAAAGTAACTCGAGAACTTAATCAAATTCAAGAGGTCATTCCCAGTGATACCACAATATGGTTTGCTTTCAAATGTATAATAGCTGTAAGGGAATCAAGTCAAAATATATTACCCTGCGTTAGTCTGTTTGCCATCTCCAGTATCAATTAGAGGAGCAACCACAGGTACCAGCGCTCTAACAAGTTCAGGCTTTGGTTTTTCTGTCGAATCTGATGTTCCAGAAACAAGTGCTTCATGCTTAGCTAGTAACCGTTGCAAGTCATCATTCAGTGCTAATCCCTGACATAGCAATGATTCATCCCTGCAACAGTAAATTTAGAATTACCACAGTGATAATTGAAGATCAGTAATTAAGAGACTCCGCAAAGAACTTTCAATCACATCACAAAAAAAAAGTTACTTTTTAAAAAAAAAATCCCATTCCTTTACACATGAAAAAAGGAGAGTCCCTCGTGCTCAACCTCTGACACATAAAAAAAGGATAGTCCCTATTGCTCAACCTCAGACATATGAAAAAAGTAGTCCCTGCTTTACACGCTTTTACTCTTTCTTTATATTTCAACATTGCCTTGCCACATAAATATAAGAAAAACAAGCATACTTGTATTCAGAAGTTCTATTGTAAACACACATTTAAAATAAAGATCATAGCTACACTGGAAGGGGGATGTGTCACACTTTAGCAGCACAAGCATACACAAGGTCATCCCCAAACCATTCTATTCTTGAAAATGATTTACCTTGATCAATTTTTTTATTTTTATCATTTAAAAATTACCTTCATCAGGGTTTAAAACCCTATGTTAAGCAACCCTAGCATTTCAGAAAATTCAACCTGCCATAAGCAGCAATAACCCAGAGGTAGCATATAGAAATATATCCCACTTGGACGAGAGAAGTTGAACAAAGTTGAGTCACCATGTCATACGATATTATAACGATCATAATGATTGGCAGAGTTCTTTATAGACCCAAGTGATTCCGTCTTAGAAGGTCACCCTTCATTACTTCGCCTCACCTAGTAGTTCCACCAGTTTATACAAATTTGTTTTTCCGATGCACAAGGAAAACATGTATAAAACTATAAATAGTACAAGTAAAATTAAGAGAATCACTGAAATACATTAAACAGATGCACATAATGGGTGGCGGGAAAAGTGAACAAGGCCTTACGAAGTCGAGTTAACAAGGTGTACCACTCTTTGCTTGTATGTGCGACACTGCTCCACCAAATCAACAATAACTTCTTGCCTAAGCCCCTGCTATCCATCCACGATCCAAACAGAAGAATTGAAAATGCAATATGTTATATACAAATATCATGAAAACAGAAAACTATGGGTGCCATGACGTACAAAATCACTAAAACAGATAAATGATAAGAATGGAGTAATTTGCTGTTTTCGTTCATACTTCAAACTAAATACTGTATCCAATTATTGTATCCATATTGCACACATAAGTCATATATCATAAAAATTATCACAGAGCATCAACGTCTTCTTTTCAAATAATTCTAATAAATTACTCAGATGGTAAAATTTACCTCTTTGTTCTCCGGATCTAACGCACTCAACATTTCTGTAAGGACATCCATAATACCACGTGCATTCTGAATTTCTGTCAAGCTAGAGAAGAAAATATTGATGAGGAAAGAAAATAATTAGAAAAGGAGGATACGAAATCAGCAACAGTGAGATTAAATTTAATGCGTTAAACTGCAGCATATCAGCAAGGGTAATATTTAGCATTTCTCTCAATATACAGTTTATGCACAATAAAGAAAGATCTCTTCGATACAAATCCATAAGAGGGACAAAAAATTTATTCCAGCAACCACTACCCATATGAAAGCAAAGAAGTTAAAAAGATAAAACAAATAAAAATAAGAAACAAGCTTACTTAAATAAATAGAATTCCAGAAATTTAATTAAAAAACCATATATATTAAAGTACACATGTATAAAAAGCTAAAATTAAAATAAAAGAAAGGAAGGGAAAGAAGACAAACATAAAACAAAATCAAAAACATGTAACACCCCATCCAGCCTCCTCATTCAAGTCGTCACCTTATAAGCGCAAGCACTAAGGAAAAAGAGTAAGCGATAGAAGGAAAGAAAATGCTTAATACAGATTTCACTTTGCATATTTTAAAAAAAGAAAAGAAAATATAGTATATGGAAGGAAATTAAGCCAGAAATGAAGGCAAATACACATCACAACAGAAACTAATAATCCAGAATGAATGCATCCTAAGCACATGATTCTCCCAATAATGCTCGATAAGATTAGGTATTGAATTTGACATTGACCAAGTAAATGGACAGCCACCAAGCTTCTAGCATCAATTGGTCATAGGTAACAGTATAGTGTATACAGTCACCAAAAAAATTTTCCGAAAGACATAGGAAAGGGAGAAGGAAACTATACTAGGTAAATAATAGAGTGAAAATATACTAGTGACTTGGAAACAACTTACTAAAGTTAACATCTTTGGTAACACAAAAAGGAGTCGAGCAATGTACCTCAATGTTGGAAACTCAGCCTCAGCAGAAGATTCAGCCGCCACTTGTTGACCAAGTTCTGGATTACGCAGATTTTGTGGGTATGATGAAAGAGGCTGAGTTTGTGGAGGTGTAAATACAGGTGAAGACCTCTCAGATCTCTGAGGGAATACTACCCCCATATGCTGAAACATATAAAAATGAGACTAAGGACTTGCAGAAAACATCTACAAAATGGTAAACACAACACTGGAAAAACAAGCAGACAAGATATGCTCAAACCTAGAGAACTATGATACCTAAGCCTTAATGCATGTTCCTTATTCTTTGCTTAATCGCCTCAAACTCCCAAAAAATACTTCCAGAATAGAAACTCTTCCACGACTTACCAACAACTCCTGGTATGCTGCAAAGTATTGGGGATGTCTTGCCCTTGCTCCTCCAAAAACTTCTTGCCAAGTATCTATTAAAATCAATATCTTCTCTTTTACATGAAAGTCAGGCTACAGTAGAGCATGATGACATATTAAAATCAGTCTTGCAAGAGTTAAGCACAGCAGAAGGAAGTCACCAGTTATCTAAGCAATAATCCTACCTTCTTTCTCACTATCTTCACCATCTCATGAAGCACATCCTTCTCAGCTACATGCATCTGGACAATGTCCCCACAGTTCTTGACGATTGTTTCCAATAGCTATGATAAATAGAGAAAGTGATATTAGTTGAGTCCATAATGAGATTCTGGTTTGCCTGAAGAAAATCAAGCACCTCCTTCAACTGAATCCATAAGGATGATTGGTATTGTGGACTGTGGAGTTCCAATCAAGTTTCCCATAGATCAAAACAATTTGGACAAGCATAAATTAGAATTTTTTTTTAGATTATAGATATCATTCATTATATCAGTTTACGAAAAACCTTAAGTATAATATGTAAAGCTCGTTCAATTCTTTTCTAGGGAAAATATGGATAAAAAAAGAAAGAAAAAAAAAGTTAAGATATATAGGAAGGTGTTGAGTCAAATATATGGAAGGCCAAATTAAATCCCAAGATTGAGCTACAAAACTAACTTTCTGTCCCTCTCTCCCACACCCGCACAAAAATATACAACATGGAAAGGATTTACACATCTTAAGGCATTTGAGTGGCAAGAGAGGAGGTGGGAGACTTCCAAGCAACTAAATTGATCGTTTAACTGTTTAACTTGAGCAGAATGATGTGCAAAATACAGTTGTCATGAAAGAGAGAAAAAGGTAAATAAAATTATCACTTTTGAGATGATTACCCAAAAAACTCTGAAACTTACTGTTAGGGCAAGAAGTTGGACTTTGGAATTTTTGCTTCCAATACGCCTTTTTATGCCTCTCACAACATCCTTTGCTTGCCTGTTAAACAGAAAAAATTAACAGAAAATTAACTATGTGTAACATATTATTTCATAGCTAAATACCTTTTATGAATTACTCAACATAATGAAAAAGCGGAAGAGAAATGAAGAGAAATAAAATCACAACTCATGTGAAGGACAACAAGTCCTCCCAAAAGAAAAGTAAACAAAATGAGTTGGAACAAACATCAAGGCATTAGTAAAGCACCGTTCACAAATCCTTGAGAAGATTCAACATACAAATTTCTCAAAAAGCTCCTAATGCATGAGCCAAAAAGAAGGGGCGAAGACAATAATATCCCATAGTAAATCAATATTTATTCCCAAACTAAAATAAAATGCATTTAACTTTCAAGAACATCTCCAACTATAAACTAATGAGGTGGCACATCCAAGGGAAATAGCTATCAAAACTGAAGTATAACCATTTTCAGTCATCACATGCTGCAGACTTGACCTTTCACCTTTTAGTTCTATTTTTTAATCTCCCTTCAGTTATTGGCAATTAATTATCAGATTTAATTTTCCTACTGAATTGAATTAGTAATTTTAGCCAACCCATCAAAGATGGTAAGAAATTCAATCGCAGCCTCATTGTCTAACAGTATCACTAATGTTGTAACCATACCTTCATGACCATACTCGAATATATAACAGACAATGTTAATGAAACTAGCTATCACATTAAGAAGTTCTTAAACAACCACCAGTTATTTTCTCTTTCTATTACTTTTCCATCACCAAGGTGAAAGGTGATGCAGAACAGACCAAGAAATATTGCGGAAACTGCAAGATATTATTTGTTATTTGTTTTGTATTATTATTATGGATGAATTAATTGTAATTATTGTTTTAATTATAGAAGGTAGTAATTAGGAGCCTTGCGTTGATTAGGCTATTTAAGCATTTTAGATATCTACTTTAACAAGTAAAAATTATTTAGGTGACTAAAGTTATTTCTTTAATAAAATAGTTATATTATCTTAGAGTCATAATTGGTCTCTGGTACCAACTTCATCTAATCATGAAATTGTTGTAACCCACTTCGTAGTTTGATGTAAAACAACAATATTACCGCATGAATCGAATAATTGACCACTCTTTCCTTAAGACTATATTCGCCCCTAACTTTTGCTACACAAAGTTACTGCGAATTAATCTCTCAAGATAAGACAGACCCAGATTTTACTCTGTACTAGAATTTGTTGTGTAGAAACAAATCTAATGCAAAACTATAAATGAGAGAAGAAAATTATAGAAAGAAAAATTATATAGAATAATAATTTTTCTAATAACTTGAGATAGATTTGGAATAACTTGAAGTGCCAAACTTGGGTTTACAATTTATTTATAGGTTTCCAAGTACCCTTTTAGGACATACATATCTTGTTGAAGAGATACATCCCTTTGAAAATGTATTTTAAATATTAGAGATATATTCCTTTGAAATGATATGTCGAACCATTGTAATGATTCATCCAATGATCTTATCAATTTGAAGCATTGTATCGATTCAATTGTTTCATCTCGAACCATTGCATTGGTTCAATTGCTTCTTAACCCGAATCAATGCATCTCTTATCCGAATAGATCTTTTTTGTTCAAAAAGTTATAATCTTACAAATCAACCAATTGAACCAACACATCTATTGGTTTTTAGTAGCATTAGCTTTGAACTAAGAAATCTTAAAATGATATCTTGCTCAATAGACATATATTATCTCTCTTATAGTTTAAGGAAACTCAACACATTTATGGCATTGTGTTTACCTCTTGGATTTCGTAAGTGACTTAGAGACAAGTCTTAAGTCTCGCAGAAGCGGCCTCACTTTCCTCACATAGTTGAATCTAATTAGATGCACTTGTATTGACCTTTATCCTCCAAATCGGGCATAGATTCATTAAAGGTTTACCCTACCCTCTTTGTTCTCCATACAAGCATACATTAACTTTAAGATGGTTTCAAAGAATTTCTTCTTCATACTTGTCTAGTGTATAACTGGTTATTACTATAAGTATCTTTCCATTGAACTAATATACTAAATGTTACTCTAGTATTTAATTGGGTTCCACTTATAGGTTACTCGCATCAAGCATATCAACTCACGTGGGCCTCTCAAATATAACATATCCAGTATCAAACATGCAAAGGAAATTAAATTATTCATATGGGTCAACCTAAACATATTAACATATTCACGTGGGCCTTATTTCATGAACAACCACGGATTTACTTATTATTCCTAGCATGTGGGCTTCTAGATTGATTTCCTTAACAAGTTAGCAATTAAGCAAATCATGTGGGCATATTCAGCAAGCATGTGGGACACAGATCCTAGCCCAATTCATATATATGTTCAGCTCATGCACAGTTTCCGAACAATTTGCAATCCTTAGCCTTAACATATTACATTCATGTGGGGCCTTCTAAAACAAACACATGCAGCAAGCTTAACGCAATTGATATGTTAACATATTCATATTCCTAACATAATTCCAATTCAGCTCATGTGGACGTGGGTAGCATGTGGACATAGCATCTCAACGGATTCACTTCACGCAGCAAAAGATCCAAATGTGGCAAGAAAAAAAAAATCAGATATACAACAATTGTGAGATTTTTGGATTCTAGAAAAATTAGTTTTAATACTAATAGAATTAGGATTTTATTTAGTTAGGATTTCAATTCCAATTTTAAGTTGGATTGTTATGTAATTTGTTTCTTTTGTTATTAGGAGTAGGATTATTTTTGACTAGTATAAATAAGAGTTAAAGCTGATGTAATTGATACACTTCATTCATTAATAAATTTCTTGTGAGATTGTTTCTCTCTTTTGGTTCTTTAAGAACTCCTGAATTGTTCATGGTCTGCTGTAAGGTTCAATTTTGACTTATCATTCAACAATATATAGTTGCGTGTGGCGTCTTTTACCGCATCAATCGTCGATTGTACCAAAATTTTTGCTTCCATATAAACAAAGGGTCAAGGTGTCGTTGGTTTTTAATTCAACGCAAATTCCTTACACTATCGATTGTACCAAGGTTCTCATCTCAATATAGGCGAAGGATTGAGGTGTCTAGCGTGTTCCACTAATCTAGAAACGATCCGGGCGACGACCACCTCACGCAAGCATGCCATGGAGTCTATCACCATCTTCCTGAAAGTCTTACATATTACATCCTTGCCTAGGCCTTTTGTAAAAAGACCTGTCAAATTTACTTTTGACTTGACATAGTTAAAGGTAACAACCCCTTTATTGATTTGCTCCCATACATAACTGTCTTAAACTTGTACTTATATGTCTAGACTTCTCATTATAAACCTTATTATAAGACCGTGATAATGTTGCATCATTATCACAATATATTGAGATAGATGTCATTGGCGTAGGCAAAGTGGTATCTCAAATAATAAATCCTTAAGCCATTTGGCTTCTTTTACAGTAGTTGATAATGCAACAAACTCGGATTCCATATTTGAATGTGTCATCAAGGATTGTTTCTTAGAACCCCAAGAAATTGACCATCCTCCTAAAGTGAATATACATCCACTTGTAGAGTTTATTTCATCTGAATCCGTTATCCAGTTTTCATCCGTGTATCCTTATACCACAATTGGGTATCTTGTATAGTTTAATGCATAGTTCATTGTACCTTTAAGATATTTAAGTATACTTGATACTGCATTCTAATGAACCTGACCTGGATTATGAGTAAACTTACTCAATACTCCAACCGCAAATGCTATATAAGATTTAGTACATTGCATTGCATCCATTAGACTACCGATTGCACTTGCATACTCTAACTGAGATATGTTATTCGCTTTATTTGGAAATAACTTAACATAATGATCATATGGGGTAGAGGTTATCATGCAATTCTCGTGATTAAACTTCTTTAACAACTTTTCAATATAATGAGACTGAGTTAAAGAAATGATATCCTGAGACCGCACAATTTTAATACCTAAAATTACATTAGCCTCCTCCATATCTTTCATATCAAAAGTAGCAGACAAGAATGCTTTAGTTTCTAGTACTTGCTTAGGTATAATAATTTATACATTAAATAAAGAATCTACAGCTTCTAGTAAAAGGAGAGAATATCATATTTGATTCAATAAATGACAACTCAAGAATCCTTGACCAACGTAGAATGAAATTAGAAAGGAATTTCTAATTTGCATTAATTATGCATTTAGAAATCAAAATACATATAATTAAATAAAATAAGACTTACAGTAATTCCATGTCTTATATTTAATTGGGATATTTTATGGTGGAATGATTGAATTGTACGGAAACTATTTACTCAAAGATTCTTTTATGATAAATGTTAAAATCTATATTATCTGGAAAGTCGTTGATCGCTAAGAGGGTTTACCCTTATTGTAAAATAAATGTTATTTATTTAAATGAATTAAATAGTTTAATTTATTTATTTAAATAAGATTAGAATTATTCTAATTGATTTATTCACAACTGGTTTAATATGGACCCTAAAGGGTCACACCATAAAAGGAAAATATTTATTTAAGAAATAAATGGCAGAATCGTAATAATAAGTTAAGTAGAGTAAATTAAATAGCTTAATATTTATTATTTAATATTTTATAAATATTAAATATAAATTAATAAGAGGAGTCTTATTATTATTATTACTACTACTATTATTATTAGTTTAATTCCTAAATGAGTTTGATAATTAATTAATAAAAGTACTCTCATATATTTCTAATTGGATTAAGAGCCCAAATAATTAAAGGAGTTTAATTAATTAAAATAAAACCCTATTCCTAAATGGTTTAGGAGGGTTGCCTACATCTATAAATAAGAGGAGTCATTAGTACCAAAAATAAGCATATCATCAGCATATAAACAAATTATAACACCAAACCTAAAACTAAACTTAGAATAAACACATTTATCCAATTCATTTATTTTAAACCCATTGGAAACAATCATTTGATCAAATTTTCATGTCATTGCTTAGGTGCTTGTTTTAGGTCATATAAATATTTAACAAGCTTACAAACTTTTCTTTCTTGGCCTTTCAAAACAAACTCTTGTTCCATATAAACTTCATTTTCTAAATCACCATTTAGAAAAACAGTTTTGACAATAATATTACCGTCTGAATTGAATGGGTTGACCACTTTTTCCTTAATATTATATTCGTCCCTAACTTTTGCTACACAGAGTTACTGCGAATTAGTCTCCCAAGATAAGACATGCCCAGATTTTATTATGTACTAGAATTTGTTGTGCAGAAACAAATCTAGTGCAAAACTATAAATGAAAGAAAACAATTATAACAATAAAAATTATATAAAATGATAAATTTTTATAAGAACTTGAGAAGGATTTGGAATGATTTAAAGTGCCAACCTTAGGTGGATATACAATCTATTTATAGATTTCCAAGTACACTTTTGAACAGATACATATCATATTGAATTGAAAAGGTATTTTAAATATTAGAGATATATTCCTTTGAAATGATATGTTGAACCGTTGTAATGATTCATTCAGTGGTCTTATCAATTTGAATCATTGCATCAATTCAATTGTTTCATCCGGAATCATTGCATTAGTTCAATTGCTTTTTATCCCAAAGCAATACATCCGTTGTCCGAATAGATCCCTCTTGTTCAAAGAGTTATAATCTTACAAAACAAACCAATTCAACCAACACACCTATTGGTTTTAATTGCAGCATATAATATATTTATTATATACTTTCCATATTTGAAAATATCTAACAAGAATGAACTTATAAATTAAAAATCAAAATCATTCACAAAACACTCATCGAAATGCCTGACTGACCTCCATCTGCCCCTTTTTTCAACTTAAACTACAATCTAATCAAGTAGTCCAACTCCAACCCATCCTCAACAAATCCAAGAAAAGAACTTTACATCATTCAAAAAGGAGTTAAAATCCTAGTACACGCTAACAAATCTCAAACTAATAACTCAGATTTCCGCACCCTACAAATAAATAGCACCAATATCAACATCAAAGTTTGGTTCAACACTCATGCGTAACAAAATCAAACACGAATATGAACAATTCATCAATACAGAGAAACATACACAGGATCGCGATTGCAAATGTCACAGATCTCGATGTTCATGGCCCAATCTGGACCGATGAGCATGTCGCTCGTAGCTCTTTCCACCATTGAATTCACCATTTCTTTCCCTCCAAATCAAATCCAATAAAAGGCTGTAGATGAATCAAAATCCGACCACTGATACAATTTTCCGGCAGGATCGCAGAAAAATCAGCAAACTCTCCGGTTTGCTTAGATCAAAATCGTATGACTCTCTCTAAATACTCTCTAGCTCAACATTGTTGCTATTGGGATTTTGGATTTCGGCGAGAAAATGGAAAAAAAAAAAAAAAGAACAATAACAAAATGAAATAGAAGTGGAGTATTACCCTATCAGAAAACGCCACGTTTACGTATTTATATCATGACCTTTGTACTCGGGCGTAGTCAATTTGATGGCCGACCATCTCGATCTGACGGTTAATACTGTTTAATCAAACTCTTTTGTGTTTCATAATAGACCACGTCAGCATCACTGCCAGGTAAGTCAAAAATAAAAAAGTAAGATTGTTTGGAAATAATTGTTTAAAGTTAGTTAATTTGTAATAGTAACTTAGGTTGTGTTTCATAAATATGGAAATTAAGATCTAAATGATTATGATGTCTTAATAAATTAAATTATCTGAATAGTTATTAGGTCTGAATCTAAAAAATTATTTGATTAATGACACTATTTAATATTTTAAAGGGTAAAATTTTATTTAATAATTTTAAATATTCAATTTAATAAAAATGAGTGCATAATATTGTTGAATATAATTATCTAACAAAAATATCAAAAATATTTCATTAAGAAGTACCTCTTAATTATTAAGAATTTATTTTATGTCTTACCGATTAAGAATCATTTAGAAGTAACAACAAAAAAAACAAACAGCATTATGCCTCTTAGCGAATAAGAGACAGTCTATTAAAAGACAATCAGATATAAATAAACAGCACCTTAATTATGGTATTTACAAAAATCAATAATAATTATATGAATATAACAAGGCATTACGAAATTTTTCAATAATTTTACCGACTCATTTTTGATTGACAATGAGTTAATACATAATTAATATCGGTTCAATCAATTAATACTCTTCATTCTTTTGGTACAATATATCATTTTTTTGCTTACCGTAAAATATATATTTTGATATATATTATATATATATATATATATATATACATGTGCGAATTATGCATGATTTGTATTATTGTATACAATTATTTTTAATATTATATGTGTATTATATCAATAAAAAATAATAAATATGTCACTAAAAAATTACAAATATTTATTAAAAATTTGATATAAACTAATCCGTGTCTCGCACAAACTATCAAATTTGTAATTATTTAAAGTGCTAACTGTAAGACCCCAAATAATTAATAAATAAAATTTAATTTCCTCTAATTATTATTTTGAAATAGTAAGGGTTGATTTGATTAATGTGGATAGTTATGGGTAAAATACACAAATATTTCAAAATAAGCAAGTGGTTATAAAATATTCATTATTGTCAGGAAATATTCGTTTGGTGCGTGGAATATTAAATGCTGTCGGAGAATATTAAATTCGTACGAGCCTTGTTACAACAATAATATGTGGGCCCCCATAACCTGAAAGCGATTGGAGGAAGAAAACGATGAGAATAAGTTGTTTAAAAATAACTTGGCGTAGTTATTCACTGATTATCTTTGTTAAAATACTCTAATTGGTTAAAACACACGAAGATGATTGCACCAATTATCGATTATTGCAGACACTATTGATTAACGCTCAAGAAGACATCTTCTTTCGATAATTTATTTACGATGTTTCAATTCTTGTTCATTATCGGGAATATTTTATTTTATTGATTCATTATAATTGTTGTGTTAATATTTTAATTTCTTGTTTTGATAATTGTCACTTTCTGCGTTATTTTCATTATCGATTTTACGCAATAATTCATATTATCTGAATAATATTATTGGATAACATTATTGGCAATAATCTAGAAAGTTACAACGAATACAGGGAGAGTTTGGTTAAACATGTTTAATTTTGCAATCGTTGCTTGGAATTAAAAAAACTTTCTTCTCGCAAAGTCAGTAGAGAATTGAATTTCCTATAAAACTCGAGAAAATTCTTGTTATTTTAAATTAGCCCCTCTTTCTTATATAGGAGCTTGCAGTTGGTTGTCGATATTGTGATTATTAATTTATTATATATTTATTAATTGAATAATTAATTATTGAACACCCCAAAAATAGGTCTACATCACCCATTCCGAAATCATCAATACACTAGATGTAAACAACTACAACTTTATTATTACAATAAGAAACTCGTGAGTTTAAATACGATATCGCCATCTCTGATAATATCCACATACAAATAAATCCTCATCATAATTATTGATACATTATTTTACAACAATGGTGAGGACTACTAAACAACTCTCCCTAGAACTTTCATTCCATACCCCACTGCATCGCTATATTCTCGCCTCCCGAGAAGAAAAAAATGGAACAAAAAGAAAAGGGTGAGCTCGACTAGCCCAAAGAAGAATATTACGACTAAGATAATATACAACAAAATTATCGTTAGTCTTCAACAGGAAAAATATAATAGTATACAATAGACAACAAGTTTTAAATCAATATTCGCAGCTGAAATAATAATTCATTGTAAGAGCAAGAGAGAATGCAAACTACTATCTTCTATGTATGAATTTTAAAGTTCATCGCCTATTTTTATCCCTCGTAACATCAATCAATATATATCCGATCAAATATTCATCCTCGCACTACAAAAGCCAAGGACATTCACCACTGGGTCATGTTCATCTAAACACTGCTCATCTTCAGACTACGCCAAAGATATTCATCGAAATCATTCATCTTCAGACTACGCCAAAGATATTCATCATCGAAATCATTCATCTTTGCACTACGCCAAAGATATTCATCATAAATCATTCATCTTTGCACTACACAGCCAAAGATATTCAATAATATCATCATTTAAGACCGAGGATGATGAAAAATATTTTTTTTAAAGAAACGAATCCAAAGGAAACAAAAACGACAAGGATTAAGGATTAAGGATTCGTATTTGTTTTATCCACGCCCAAAAATACCTCAAAAATAATCATAGTGGTGTAAAATTCAAGAATGATCAAAACATGGATACAATCAAAGCTAGATCCGTAATAGATATTTTGACGAAAAGAAAAATTTTATTTTCAATTAATAAAGGCCGATTCGTGAATAAGATCAGATACGTGAATAAAGGCCGATACGTGAATAAGAATCTCGACACCAAAAGTTCCAAATTTGATAAAACTTCAGATCAATATTTCAAAGATAATGATATCAAGAAATAATATCATTACGAAAAAAATAATATCCCTTACCTCGAAAAAGATCAAGATTTAACCTAATAATCGGATATAAAGCTATATTCAACTTTCACCGTGATAAAGAATACTCAAAGTATACTCAAAATACTCACAAGAATACGCCGATAATATAGAGAGAGAAAACTTCAGCTTTCGTGTGATTTTCAATTCTAACCCAAGACCTATTTATAGAAATCGCTAGAATACCAAAGTTAGTAAAATTTATTATAATAATAATATATATAAAAATTTTCACGCCCATTCTTAGAATCTGAAAATCTGAATACAAACCACATGCTCCCTTCTAGTAAGAAGTAAAAAACGTTTTTCATAAAATAAATAATTAAAACTTCCAAAATCAATTATTTTGAGCTTTAACTTCAATAATTCATAATAAATAGCCCTTTTGTCGAAAAATTCAAATCTCAAGTTTTTTTATAGGAAATTCAATTTCACAACTTTGCGTAAGAAAGTTTTTCCAAATTCCAAATGTAAATTGACCGAATCCACAAACCAAGCGATTTTAGAGGCTATAATCAAATTTCAATCAATAAATGGGGTCCACCGACATGTTTAATATGTTTTAAACATTTATTGCAACAAAAATACTCTTCCTCCTCAGATACTCATATATCCCACATTCATTGTAAAAAATCACCATTATTATATTATTAAAATATAATATTATATATATTTAAATGAATTATTTTATCGTAAAAGATAAAATTTCAATTTTCAACAATTGTCACATTAAAAATTTTCTCCATCTATATCCACATAAAATCAATATTTTCTCATCATATGAATCAATAATTAATTATTCACAAATAATATTACGTAATCACAATATCGACAACCAGCAGCTCCTCAGAAAGCAGGGGGCTTTCCAATAAGAATTTCTCCTTATCGCCAAAGCAATTAGTGACCAAACCTCCTTAGATGTAACTTTCTAGACATCGCCAATAATGTTATCTAATAATATTATTCAGATAATATGAATTATCGCTTCGATAATGAAAAATACGTATAAATGACAATTATTAAAAACAACAAAGAATATAAAATATCAACGCAAAGAATTATCGAATCAATAAAATAAAACACCTAATAAAGAATTATCAGAACCATTATCGAGTAGGCCTTCACGTAAGAGTCAATAATCGGTGCAATACCGCAGCTACCACCGCAACAACGCCAGACATCGTGTTTTAAACCAATTTGTATTCCAACAAAGGTAAATCTGAATAACTACGCCATTATTTTTAAACAACTTATATTTGTCATTTTCTTCCTCCAATCGCTTTACATGGGGCTCACACATGGTCATACTGCATGCATTTAATATTCCCCGACAAAGACATTTAATATTCCACGACACCAAACGAATATTCCCCGACAACAATGAATATTTTATAACCACTTGCTTATTTTGAAATATTTATGATTTTACCCATAACTATCCACATTAATCACATCAACCCTTACTATTTCAAAATAATAATTAGAGGAAATTAAATTTCATTTATTAATTATTTGGGATCTTACAACCTCCCTCCTTATGAAATTTCGCCCTCGAATCGACGACGACGCATTCTGTGTTTCAAAAGATGAGGATACCTCGCTTTCATTTCCGCTTCCAACTCCCGTGTCATTTCTCTATAAGATGGTTTCTCCACAAGACTTTAACTTGTGGTACGACCTTCGTCATGTAGGATATGCTCCTTCCTATCCAAGATCTTGACAGTACTTCCTCATACGTTAAGTCTTCTACTATCTCGTCCTGCTTCTAACTCAATAACGTGATTCGGTCTTTCACATATTTATTTAAGTACGATATGTGAAACACATTATGAACACGAGACATACTTCGAGGTAACGCGAGTCTATAGGCTACATTTCCTACTTCTACGCCAAGAATTTGAAATGGACCAATAAATCGTGGATCGAGCTTTCTCTCTCTTCCCAATCTCAGAATTCCTTCCACGGGCAACACGCAACAATACATGATCCCCTATACTAAATTCCACATCCTTTCACGAAGATCCGCATAACTCTTTTGTCGATCTTGTGCCGCTTCAGATACGCTGTCAATCATTCGATCTTTTCTAGAGTCATATCGATTAACTCTGTCCCAACAATGTCAGCTTCACCCACCTCATCCCAACATATCGAGAGAATACACTTTCGGCCCATATAATGCTTCAATGGGGCCACACCTATACTTGCTCGATAATCGTTGTCAGTAGGAGAATTCCACCAATGGTAAATACTTATCCTAACCGCCTCAAGTCTAGGACACAGTAGTCTTAATAAATCTTCAAGAGTTTGAATAGTCCTCTCGATCATCCGTCTGCTTTGAGGATGGTATGCCGAATCAATCTTAAATCCACTCTATAGCTTTTTGCAAGCTAACCCAAAATCTTGAAGTCAATCTTCGGGTCACGATCCAAACTATGGATACCGGCATGCCATGCAATCTCACAATCTCATTTACGACATTCGAGCAAGACGCTCAAGGAATAAGTCTCCCAGACGGCAAGAAATGAGCAGACTTGGTTAATCTATCAACAATAACCCAAATAAGATTTATGCCTTTGAGAAACCGTGGAAGTCCCGTAACGAAATCCATGGTAATGTGTTCCCACTTCCATTTCTAATCTCAAGTGGTCAGAATGGTCCTTAGGCACTTGATGTCCGCCTTTACACGCCGACAAGTTAAACATGTCGAGATAAACTTTGCAATCTCTCTCTTCATATTGTTCCACCAAAATGTATGTCAAGATCACGATACATTTTAGTATTTCCCGATGGATCGCAAAATGGTGTATCAGTGCTCCATCATAATCTTGACTTCAAATCGTAATCGTTAGAACACAAAGTCCGGAGTGACTCAAGTATTCCTTCTTCATCAATTCTCGCCCCTAATAGCCCTTCTTGATTTCTTCTTCATACGATCACCTCCGGTGCCTGGCTCGAAAGAACCTTAACTTTTTCTATTAAAGTCGGGTTCTACGCAGATACTCGACATCATCGCCTCGCTCCTCGTGATATGATCTTCTACTCAACGCCGCCACCACCACGCTCGCTTTTCCAGATGGTATCAATAAAGGTGGTCGTAGTCTTTCAATAGCCGAGCCAACGTCAGTCGCCAGATGTTAAGTTCTTTTTTTGAGTGAAGAAATATTTAAGGCTTTTATGGTCCAATATATCTCCACTTTCTCCCCATATGATAAGGCTCCAGATCTTTAATATGAAAACGATCACGCTAACTCTAGATCATGAGTAGGATAATTCCTCCTCATATTCTTTAAGTTGTCATGAGGCATAAAGCTATGACTTTCCCACGCTGCATTTGAGAACACATCCTAACCTTTCGCCCAAGATCAGAGAGATAACAAATCCATCCGAACCAGATGGTATTGTTAGTAAATAAGCCAAATAAGTCTCCTCTAAGCTCTTGAAACTCTTCTCGCATTCTTCGCCCAAACGAATTTTGTATCCTTCCGAGTTAGATGAGTTAACTGAGTAGCGATGATTCGAGAAAACCCTTCCACGAATCTCCGATAATAACCAAATTTAAGCTTCAAAAGCTACGATTTCACCACCGACTTTTGCTGTTGTTCTAACTTCAGATTGCTTCAATCTTCACGTCAACAGATACTCCATGTTTTGACACCACATGCCCAAGAAATGCTACTTCCTCGCCGTAACTCGATTTCTTTAACTTGCATAAAGCTTGTTTTCACGGCCTTTCGAGTACCAAATTTTCAAACGGTGCTCATGATCTTCACTATTTTTTTGAATATATGAGGATGTCATCAATAAAGACAACAACGAATCGATCCAAATACTCTTTTCGAATACTTTGCTCATCATATCCACGAAAGTCGCAGAGCATTAGTCAATCCGAAAGACATAACTAAGAATTCATAATGCCCGCATCGAGTTCTAAAGGCGCTTTGAATATCCTCGCCTAATCTTCAAATTGATGATATCCAAACTAAGATCGATTTTTGAAAAGAATCAGGTTCTCAGAATCGGTCAAACAAGTCATCAATACGAGGTAGAGGATACCTATTCTCGATAAAGATATGGTTCAATTCCCCGATAATAATACAAAAGTCGCATACTCCCGCTTTTTCTTCTTTACAAATAAAACAGAGAGACCCAAGGAGATGTACTAGATTTAATGAAACCAATGTCCAACAACTCCTCGTAGCTGGACCTTTAACTCCTCAAGTTCAATAGAGCCATTCGATACGGGGTTTTAGAAATGGGCTTTGTACTGTGTTCAAGGTCAATAAAGAATTCAACTTCACGCTCGGGGTAGAATCGAAGTTCTTCAGAAATACGCCAGAAAGTTAATAACAACAGAATATTATTCAATTTTGACGGTCTTTATTCAAATCCATAATATGGGCTAAGAAAGCTTGACATCCGCTTTTTAATAAACGAATAAATTTTATGATTAGATGACAAAGATTGATTTTAATGGTTTAGTTGTTTGAATTCAACAACAAAGTTGTTTAGAATACGAAAGCTAACAACCTTACGAAAACAATCAATTTTGGTATGATGAGAAGCTAACCAATCAATCCCTAAAATCACATCAAAAGCAAGTATCTTTAAAGAGATAAGGTCAACAAAAGATAAGGGGTGCCAACACGGATTGTATAAGATTTATAAATGCGGATGTGATGAAAGTTTCTCCTAATCTGAGTTTCCACAGATAAAGTCAAAGTCTAATTTCTCCTGAGTCAAGTTTAAACGCTGAGCACAAGCAGAGAGATAAATGAAATGGGTAAAGACCCAGATTCAGTAAAGTATAAACTTCACAAGAATTTATAAATACTTTTACCCGATCACCTCGCTTGTTCCTCGATTTTGACCAAATACAACAAACGCCTTCCAGAAACCGCTGACTTTGACTTTTCCGATATACTTTTTCGAGTCACCGTCCCTCACTAACTAGGTTTCGCTACTGCAATCTCGAGCGATATGTCCTTCCTTTCCACAATTATAAGATACCTGAATCATGCAGGGCGCTTGACCGATATGTCCTCTTTCCCAGATTTATAAAGATACGACCGGTGGTCGCTTCTCCTCCTCGAACCAAATATCACCATGCACCGCTGCCTTCATACGGTCGTTGTTGAATCTCCTCTTTAAAATCTCCTCCCGACTCGCTTTTTCTATTTTCACGGCTATGATTACCACCAGAGTGGGTTACCATTTTTGTCCGCTTTTTTTTTCTCCACCGGTTATCATTGTTTTGTTGATCGCTATCTCCTAGATGATCCTCGATCAGGTACCTTCTACCGACCGTATTCAAGTATCTCGCCTAACAATCGAGCCCTCATAACAACATCCTAATAGAGAGAAAATTTACGAGAGATGAGATATCGACGACGCCGTTTCAAACCTCTCGTAAACATCCGCTACCATACGCTCCTCATTCTCCACCAAATGAGGTGCAAACCGATAACTCGCAAACTTCGCCAGATCGAGACACCGCCATGTTGTTCTCGCTTCCACCTAATAAACTCCACTTCCTTCATACGACGTAACACTTTCGTGAAAGTATTTGTCATTAAATAGTTTCAAACGCTCCCAAGATACGCCGAAATATGGCCGGATTTGGTACGCTTCACATTCCCACCAAGAGTCCGCTTCGCCACTTTAACATAAAGGTGGCGAATGGAACCTTCGTTCTTCCGCGCATCCCAAGACATCGAATATCTTGTAATTTGTTTGACCCATGTTTCGCCATGATCGGATCCGCTTTCCTTAAATTCGTGGTCCCAACTTTCGAATCGTCATCAGATAACCCGTGAATTGCTATCATTTCCTCCTATGTTTTGAACACGAAGTCTCCTCGTTCGATTTTGCATGAATCGCAAAAAGCTTCTAAATATCCCCTCGCTCATCATCTCGCTTTCACAGGTGTTGTTCACAGAGAACAACATTGCCACTGTCAGACGCTTCTCCTCACTGGAGAGACAAAGGCTCTCCACTGGCCTCATTTCCATCATAATATTCTCAATGACATTCTCAAATACCGCCATAAAACAAGGGTTAATTAAGGAAATCAATATATCACATAATATCCCTATATACCGACTAACTATCAAATAAGCTTAGTAGACACACTAAGGGATTTACTCCTCTCCCCTCCTAGTTCTATTCCCCGATCTCCGCCAGAGAGATCATATCCCTAAGCTCGATACCAACCGTGACACCCCCCAAAATAGGTCTACATCACCCATTCCGAAATACAATACACACTTGTATGTAAACAACTACAACTTTATTATTACAATAAGAAACTGTGAGTTTAAATACGTATATCGCCATCTGCATAATATCCACATACAAATAAATCCTCATCATAATTATCGATACATTATTTTACAACAATGGTGAGGACTACTAAACAACTCTCCCTAGAACTTTCATTCCATACCCCACTCAGCACTCGCTTATATTCTCGCCTCCCGAGAAGAAAAATGGAACAAAAAGGAAAAGGGTGAGCCTCGACTAGCCCAAAGAAGAATATTACGACTAAGATAATATACAACAAAATTATCGTTAGTCTTCAACAGGAAAAAATATAATAGAATACAATAGACAACAAGTTTTAAATCAATATTCGCAATGAAATAATAATTCATTAAGAGAGCAAGAGAGAATGCAAACTACTATCTTCTATGTATGAATTTTAAAGTTCATCGCCTATTTTTTTTATCCCCGTAACATCAATCAATATATATCCGATCAAATATTCATCCTCGCACTATGTGCCAAGGACATTCACCACCGGGTCATGTTCATCTAAACACTGCTCATCTTCAGACTACGCCAAAGATATTCATCGAAATCATTCATCTTCAGACTACGCGCCAAAGATATTCATCAAAATCATTCATCTTCGCACCATCGCCAAAGATATTCATCATAAATCATTCATCTTTGCACTACGTCCAAAGATATTCAATAATATCATCATTTAAGACCGAGGATGATGAAAATATTTTTTTAAAGAAACGAATCCAAAGGAAACAAAATGACAAGGATTAAGGATTAAGGATTCAGATTTTGTTTTATCCATCATCCAAAAATACCTCAAAAATAATCATAGTGGTGTAAAATTCAAGAATGATCAAAACATGGATACAATCAAAGCTAGTATCCGTAATAGATATTTTGACTTAAAAGAAAAATTTTTATTTTTCAATGAATAAAGGCCAGATTCGTGAATAAGACTCATATACGTGAATAAAGGCCAGATACGTGAATAAGAATCCGACACCAAAAGTTCCAAATTTGATAAAAACTTCAGATCAATATTTCAAAGATAATGATATCAAGAAATAATATCATTACGAAAAAAAAAATATCCCTTACCTCGAAAGATCAAGATTTAACCTAAATAATCGGATATAAAGCTATATCTTGAACTTTCACCGATAGCAATACTCAAAGTATACTCAAAATACTCACAAGAATACGCCGATAATATAGAGAGAGAAAACTTCAGCTCGTGTGATTTTCAATTCTAACCCAAGACCTATTTATAGAAAATCGCTAATACCAAAGTTAAAAAATTTATTATAATAATAATATATATAAAAAAATTTCTACGCCCATTCTTAGAATCTGAAAATCTGAATACAAACCACATGCTCCCTTCTAGAAGAAGTAAAAAACGTTTTTCATAAAATAAATAATTAAAACTTCCAAAAATCAATTATTTTGAGCTTCGTAACTTCAATAATTCATAATAAATAGCCCTTTTGTCGTAAAATTCAAATCTCATGAGTTTTTATAGGAAATTCAATTTCACAACTTTGCAGAAGAAAGTTTTTCCAAATTCCAAATGTAAATTGACCAAATCCACAAACTATGATTTTAGAGGCTATAATCAAATTTCACCAATAAATGGGGTCCACCGACATGTTTAATATGTTTTAAACATTTATTGCAAATAAAAATACTCTTCCTCCTCAGATACTCATATATCCCACATTCATTGTAAAAATATCACCATTATTATATTATTAAAATATAATATTATATATATTTAAATGAATTATTTTATCGTAAAAAGATAAAATTTCAATTTTCAACAATTGTCACATTAAAAATTTTCTCCATCTATATCCACATAAAATCAATATTTTCCTCATCATATGAATCAATAATTAATTATTCACAAATAATATTACAGTAATCACAATATCGACAACCAGCAGCTCCTGCGAAAGCAGGGGCTTTCCAATAAGAATTTCTCCTCATCAAGCGCCAAGTATTAGTGACCAAACCTCTCCTTATATGTAACTTTCTAGACATTGCCAATAATGTTATCTAATAATATTATTCAGATAATATGAATTATCGCTTCGATAATGAAAAAATACTCGTAATGACAATTATTAAAACAACAAAGAATATAAAATATCAACGCAAAGAATTATCGAATCAATAAAATAAAACACCTAATAAAGAATTATCGTAACTATTATCGAGTAAAGGCCTTCTTACGTAAGAGTCAATAATTGGTGCAATACATGCAGCTACAACGCAACAACAACAACGCAACGACATCATCGTTTTTTAACCACCGGGTATTCCAACAAAGGTAAAATTCAGAAACTAACTACGCGTTATTTTTAAACAACTTATATTTGTCATTTTCTTCCTCCAATCATGGGGCCCTACATACGGTCAAATACTGGCCGCATTTAATATTCCCGACAAAACATTTAATATTCCACCACCAAACGAATATTCCCCACAACAATGAATATTTTATAACCACTGCTTATTTTGAAATATATTTCATTTTTTACCCATAACTATCCACATTAATCACATCAACCCTTACTATTTCAAAATAATAATTAGAGAAATTAAATTTCATTTATTAATTATTTGGGATCTTATTTTTTTACTTGTAAGTTAATTTTAAGTCAAAAAAAAAGTAATTATTTATAACTTATTTTAAAATAACTTATAAGTTATTTTAAAATAAGTTAGTTTGACCAAATGTATTGTCTATTTTGTCCCTCTTCTATTATGTCCCTCTTTTTATTAATGTTCTTTTTAGTAATCTTTACATTTGATTTTAACTTATAATTCATTATGAGTCAAACACTTTCATAATTTATTTTAACTTAATTTATGACTTATAAGTCAAATTGATGCCGAACGTTTCTACTTATAAATCACAACGTAAAATATCTCATAAGTCAACTTATATTTTAATTTTAAGTCATTTTAAAGTAATTAAACATTTTTCTTTACACTAAAGTATGTTGCTATGTTATACTTTTTAGATTATTTTTATGGTCGTGAATTAAAATACGAGAAAACTATCTTATAATTTCGCAGGTTTAAAAAGAGTGCGACAGAAAATTTGATTGAGTTGAAAATCGTGCTTCTAATTTTAATCATTTTATTATTGTGATTTTAAAATGTAATTAACATGCTAAAAGTTATTTTATGTACAATTAGTTTGACTAAATAGTAATTAATGACAACTATTTGTGGCTGATTTTCTGGTATAAAGTTCGATATTGATGAAGATGAGAGACTCGCAAAATATTAAATTCAAGCATGTATAAATTATATACTCCCTCCGTCCCAGCATAAAAGTCTTTATTATTATTTTAAGTAGTCACAAGTTAAATGTCTGCTTATCTTAAATAATCTATTTTTTATAATAATTTGCCTATAATACCCTTATTATTAATTGTTACGTTTCTATTTTCTATGCAAATTTATGGAGTATTACTAGTAATGTACAAAAAACTATGCAATTAAATGAGAATTTAAATATGGACAATTTTGTCATTTTATCTTCTTTCTTAATGTGCGCAAAAAGTCAATTAAGACTTTTATCCCTATTTTAATGAGTATATTATATATGGCTATATGTATATATACCAAAATAGGTATACATCACCTATTCTCGAGTCGCCAAATACATGGTACAAAATACAAATACAATCTTTAATATACAACAAGAGAGTCGTGAGTTTTAATACAAATATTGTCTTCTGCATAATATCCACTCTCAAATAAGTCCTCATTACATTTATTATCACACTATTTAATGTAATAAAGAGGACTACTAATACTATCATCCGACCGCCACCCGCTCCCCTACTAGTCCCTACCACGCTTCTCATTTCCTCAAGAGAATAAAGAAAGAAGAAAGGGTGAGCTCAACTAGCCCAAGAAGAAATATTATGACTAAGATAATGCGTAATAAATTATCATTAGTCTTCAACAATGTTAAACCGATAAAATATAATAGACATCAAGTTTAATCATAGCCGAACAAGCAATCCATTAAAAGAGTCAAGAGAGAATAAAATCTACTATCTTTTATGATTTAAAAGGTTTTTCATCACTTTTATCACCGACTCAAATTTTAATAAATAATCCACATCATCCCCGCACTACTACCAAGGATATATTCATTAAGATCACAACCACAAATTATCCATGCACTACGCCCAAGGATATTCGTATTCATCAATGGTCATGATCATGCCAACAACTCGGCCCATCAATGCACTACGCCAACGAGGACTTTTACCACATCATTTGTAACATTACTACCATGATTATACCGAATAATCCCCTCGTCATAATCATACCAAGTCCATCTATGCACTACACAGCCACATATGACTTTCAACAAAATATAAATACGAGGATGATGACAATGATATAAGAATTCAATAAAACAAGTTCAAGAATTAATTTATCCAGAACTAATAACGCCCAAATTGTCAACACGATACTTTTTTTGAGAGTAAAAATTCAAGAATGCTCGTAAGAATATTTCCATGAAAAGATATCGATGAAGCGCAAAATATCAAGGATATTCCACTAATTTCATGGAGTATAAAGTCAAAACTTTAACCAACCGAGTATAATAAAGAATGGAATAACAAAAGAAATCACCACGCATGCGAGATTGATGATTAAAAGTTATTCCAATGTAATAATAAATAATCTAATCAAAGTCAAAGCAAATAATACGCACCATGTGATATTCCAATGTAATAATAAAGAATGGAATAACAATAAAATCACCATGCATGCAGATTGCAGATGTATAAAGTTATTCCAACAATAATAATAAATAATAATCCAGTCCCAAGTCAAAAGAAAAAACGCATGCATGTGATATTCCAATGTAATAATAAAGAATTTAACTGTCCCACAGAAAACGCATGCATGTGATATTCCAAAATGTAATAATAAAGAATGGAATAACAAAAATTTTCACCATGATGCAATAGATGATGATATAAAAAAGTTATTCCAAATAATAATAATAAATAATGGAATAATGTAAGAATTTCACCAAGTATAGGGTAGATCATGATACAAAAAGTTATTCCAATGTAATAATAAAGAATGGAATAATGTAAGTTCTCTTCATGAATATGAAAAAAATAATACCCCTTACCTTACCTTATAAAGAAGAAGATCTCCAATATAGAGGGTGGGATATACTTGAAGAAACTTGCACTACGCTCAAAGCTTTCTTTTAAACGCTAAAGAAATACGCCAAGATTATAAAAGAATAATTCTCTCTACGCTTTCTCTCTAGAGTTTCAAAGAATTCAAAGAAATAATGAAGGAATGAGCTTCTATTTATGTAAGAATGGATCAATAAGAATTAATCCATGAAACTATCCAGATCGATTTACTTTTAAAAAATTAATATTGGTTTAAAATAAAATATAAATATATATATTCTATATTATAATATAATAAAATAAATAATATAATTAAAAAAGTTTTTTATATAAAAAGATTTTACTACGCAAAAACTATATAGCACTACGCAAAACTATGCATAATAAAATATAATATATTCTAATTATTGTATAATAAAAATAATAAAATATAATTTATAAAAGTATTCTATTTTATATAAAAAAATTTATATATATATTATATATAATAAAACTAATAACTTTATATAAAAGTATTCTGCTTTTTATAAAAAAGCTTTTCTGCTTTTATTACATTAATAATACTAATAAAACAAAATTTTTAACATCATCATTATTATAATTCACACTATTAATCGACCAGTGTCGCTCCTGTGAAAGAGGGGGGGCTTTCCAATAAGGATTTCTCCCTATCATGCCAGCAATTAGTGACCAAACCTCTCCTCGCGTAACTTCTAGACATCGTTAATATTGCAAATAATAATATTAATAACTTCGTTATCTCAATTATCGATTTAATAATATATAAAATATCGAATAATAATTGAATCAAATAACGTGAGATACTACGCAACAATTATCAAGCAATAATCGAACAAAACCGAGTGACTTCTCACGTAAGATCAATAATCAATACCGTGCATACTACTACGCAACCACGCCAGATTCTCGCATTTCTTTTAACACCGTGTTTCAACAAAGCTAATCTAGAAAACTTCCGCCGTTATTTTCATAAAAATATTTTTTTCGCTTTCTCAATCCGACAATAATTCCGCTAGGGGTCCACTAATGATCGTGCCGCCATTTAATATTTCCCGTTAAAACGAATATTCCCCACCAATCAATATTATATAACAACTCATGATTTTTTTGTAAATTTATAAATATTACCCACAACTATAACATTATATCAAATTCATTCCATAATATTCAAAAATGATAATTATAGAAAATTCATCTTTATTCATAAAAGTCAGTCTTACAATCTCCCCTTCTTATGAAATTTCGCCTCAAAATTAGGGTACGACTGGTATGTCAAGAGGTAAGGATACCTTGATTTCATTTCGATTCTAACTCCTGTGTCATTTCCTCAACATCGTGGTTCCTCCATAAAACTTTCGACTTGAGGTATAACTCGAGCGTAGAAATATGTTCCTTCTTATCCAAGATTTGAACAGAACCTCTTCATACGCTAAATCTTCCGCTATTTCGTCCTGCTCTAACTCAATAATGTGGTTCGGTCTTCACATATTTACAATAATATGGATATATGAAAAACGCGCATAACACGAGACATACTTCAAGCAGAAAGTTTAGTCTATAAAGCTACACCCCTACTCGATCGAGGATTAAAATGGGCCAATGAATCGAGGATCGAGCTTTCTCTCTTTCCAAATCTCGAATTCCTTTCCATGGAGCAAACACGTAATAACACACGATCTCCAATATCGAATTCCACGCCCTTTCATGAAGATCAAGATAACTCTTTTTCATTTGCCTTGTGAGGTTTTTATACGCTGTTTGATCGCTTTGAATCTTTTTCCGTAGTCATATACGCATCAACTCCCGGCCCCAACAACGCTTGCTTCACCCACCTCATCCCAAAGATACCGAGAATCGACACTTTCTTCCATACAACGCTCAAATGGAGCCATGCCAATACTTGCTTGATAACTCGTTGTCAGAAAAAAACTCCACCAATGGTAAGAACTTGTCCCAACTTCCTCAAGTCAAGGACACAGAGTCTTAATAAATCTTCAAGAGTTTGAATAGTCCTCTCGATCGTCCGTCCGTCTCGAGGATGATATGCCAAACTAAATCGTAAATCTGCGCTCATAGCTTTTTGCAAACTAACCCAAAATCGTGAAGTGAATCTTCGGTCTCGATCGTAAACTATGGATACCGCATACCATGCAATCTTACAACCTCGCTTATGTACATACGAAAGCAAGACGCTCAAGTGTATAAGTTTCAGATAGGTAAGAAATGAGCAGACTTGGTCAATCTATCAACAATGACCCAAATCAGATCTACGCCTCGAGAAACCTTGGGAAGACCAAGAATCTAAATCCATGGTAATGTGCTCCCACTTCCATTCTCGAATTTCAAGTGGTTGCAATGGACCTTTTGGTACTTGATGTTCTACTTGACTCGCTGACAAGTTAAACACCTCGAGATAAACAAATACTATCTCTCTCTTTCATATCATTTCCCCACCAAAATGTATGTCAAGATCACGATACATTTTGGTACTCCCAGATGGATTGCAAAACGGTGTGTCAGGCGCCCATCATGATTTTATACTTTAAATCGTGGTCGTTAGAACACAAAGTCCGAGTCGACTCAAGTATTCCTTCTTCATCGATTCTTGCTTCCTAGATAAAGACCTTCTCAGACTTTCTTCCTCATACGATCACCTCCAGTGTCCGTAGCTTTGAGCAACTTTTAACTTTATCGATTAAAGTTTGCTTCTACTCAGATATTCGCCATCATCACGCGGGTCCCCGGAGTCTTTATCTCTATCTCCATCCTTTGTAAGTCATACAAAATGGGCCTCATATTGACAATATCGCACTCGCATTCCAAATATATGATCTTCTACTCAATGCGCCACCACCACGCTCGCTTTTCCAGATGGTATCGATGGTACGATCATAATCTTTCAATAGCCTGCCAACGTCATTGTCAGATGTCGAGTTCCTTTTGAGTGAAGAAATATTTGAGGCTTTTATGATCCGTAAAGATCTCCACTTTCTCCCCATACAAGTAATGCCTCCAAATTTTAAGTGCAAAGATAACAACCGCTAACTCTAGATCATGAGTAGGATAATTCCTCTCATATTCTTTCGAGTTGTCGAGAGGCATAAAGCTATGACTTTCCCATGTCAGCATGAGAACACATCCTAACCCTTTGCCCAAGCATCATCACCGTAGAGATGACAAATCCGAGCCGATGGTATTGTCGTAATAAAAATAAATGAGTCTCTCTCGAAGTTCTTGAAAACTCTTCTCACATTCCTCGCTCCAACCGAATTTTGTATCTTTCCGAGTCACCGAAGTTAATGGAGTAGCGATTCGAGAAAACCCTTCTACGAATCTCCGATAATAACCAAATAAGCCGAGAAAGCTACGATTTCGGCCATTAATCGATTTAGGTTGTTCCCAAATTTTGAATAGCTTCAATCTTTGCCGGGTCAATGATATTCCATGACTTGATACCACGCGCCCAAGGAATGCTACTTCCTCAAGCCGTAACTCGATTTCTTCAACTCGCATAAAGCTTATATTCACGGCTTTTGAGTATCGCCTCAAGTGTTGCTTTCATGATCTTCACTACTTTTGAATAAATAAGGATGTCATCAATAAAGACGACCACAAAGTGATCCAAATATTCCTCAATACTTGGCTCATCATATCCATGAAGGCAAAGAGAGCATTAGTCAATCCAAAAGACATGACTAGAATTCATAATGCCCGCATCGAGTTCCTCGAAAGTCGCCTTTGAATGTCATCGGCTTCTAATCTTCAATCGGTGATATCCTAACGAAGATCAATCTTTGAAAAGAATTTGCGCCTTGCAACCGGGTCAAACAGTCATCAATACGCGGGTAATGGGTACCTATTTTTGATGGTGACATGATTCAACTCCCGATAATCAATACAAAGTCGATACTCCCATCTTTCTTCTTCACGAATGTAATGAGAGCACCCCAAGGAGAAGTACTAGACGAATAAAACCAATGTCTAACAATTCCCAAGCTGGGTCTTTAACTCCTCAAGTTCAATAGAGCCATTCGACATGGGCTTTGAAATGGGTTTTGTACCGTGTTCAAGGTCGATATAAAATTCAATTTCACGCCTGGGGTAGGCCAGAAGTTCTTCAGGAATACGCCAGAAATTCATTAACAATAGAAATATCATTCAAAACCGACGATTTTTGTTTAGATCCGCGATATGAGCTAAGAAAGCTTGACATCCGCTTTTTCAATAAACGAATAGCTTTATGGCTCGAGATGACAAAATGATTGATTTTAATGGTTTGGTCATTTGAATTCAATATAATAGGTCAAGTTAGAATATGAAAGCTAACAACCTTACGAAAATAATCAATTTTTGCATGATGAGTAAGCTAACCAATCAATCCCTTAAATTACGCCAAATGCAAGTATTTTCAATGAAATAAGATCGACAGTAATGTGAGGGTACCGATTTGAACCAAACAAGACTTATAAACAAAGGATGTAATGAAGGTTTCTCCCAACGGAGTTTCAACAGATAAGTCAAAGTCTAATTTCTCCTGAGTCAAATTTAAACGCTGAGCGCAAGTAGAGAAATAAAAGAATGGGTAGAACCCAGATCAAATAAGGTATATACTTCGCTAGAGTTTATGATAAGCTTACCCGTGATGACCTCGCTCGTTCCTTGCTTTCCGGGAGGTCACGACAAACGCCTCCTCAGACTACATCGGGCTTTGACTTTTCTCGGGACGCCCTTTCGTGCCTCCATCCTAGTCGAACTTGTCTTCTCTGAACGACAAAAATCGGCCAGTGACCTTCTCTTCCACAATTATAACATGCTTTGACGGCATCGCGCAGCTTTGACCGATGTGTCCTCCCTCCGTGATTTGAAGCATACGATAGTGGTCGTCGCTTCCTTCCTTAACAACGCAAAAGCCGGTGTCGACGCCTTTCCATCATCATTGAATCTCCTCTTCTTCGAAATGTCCATTCTTATTGTTTTGGCCATGATTACCACCGTGGTTACCATTTCGCATGTTGATTCCTCCACGCTTATCATCACCGCTCACGATCAAGTATCACCGGTATTATCATTTTGCTTACCGCTTCTTTTTTCGTCAATCGACTCATTATCGCGCTCCAATAATCGAGCCCTATTAACAACATCCTAATACAAACACAGCTTTATGAGAGATAAGATATCGACGATCTCTCGTTTCAAACCTCTTAGAAACATTCGCCATTCTCTCCTCATTATCAACCAAATGGGACGCAAACCGACAACTCTAAGAAACTTGGCTTCAGATCGCGACACTGGCCATGTTGTTTTGCTCCAAATTAATGAATCTACTCTACTTCTTTCATGTGACGAATACTTTCGGAAAAGTACTTGTCGCTGAATAATTTCTTGAACTTCTCCCAAGACATCTTCAAGGCAGCAGTCGAGTACGCTTTTACGATTCCCACCAAGAATCGCCTCCTCACGCAATAATACGGGTGGCAAAGGAAACTTTTGCTCCTGAGAGATCCCAAGACATCAAATATCTTGTTGATCTGCTTTTATCCACGCCTCCGCTTTTAAGTGGTTTTGCTTCCAAAAACTCCGGTGGTCCCAGCCTCGAATCGCTTTCATGCGACCGTCCGAGAGTCACCAAGTGTTTCCACCGCATTTTTTGATGTGAGCCGCTCTCGCCGATGTCGCATGAATTGCATAAAGCCTCTAACATTCCATCGCTCATCATTTGTCAAGGTTGTTGTTGTTTGATGAGGATTGTCGCCTTCCCTCGATGCACATTATCCTCGATTATCGATCCGTGGAGACTCAACGGCCTCTCTCGTGCTCATCGATGTTCTCAACATTCTTGATGCCATTTTCAAATACCGCCACAAAACAAGGGTTAATTAACATATCACATATTATCCCTATACTCCGAATCAACCAATTAAATACCAAATAAACTTAGTAGGTCATACTAACAAGGAATTCCCCGCCTCCCTCCTAGTTCTTTGTCTCACATCTCAGCCAGGATCATATCCCTAAGCTTTGATACTAACTCATGACGCCCCCAAAATAGGTATACATCACCTATTCTCGAGTCGCCAAATACATGGTACAAAATACAAATACAATCTTTAATATACAACAAGAGAGTCATGTGAGTTTTAATACAAATATTATCTTCTGCATAATATCCACTCTCGTAATAAGTCCTCATTACATTTATTATCACACTATTTAATGTAATAAAGTGAGGACTACTAATACTATCATCCGACCATCACCCGCTCCCCGACTAGTCCCCTACCACGCTCTCATTTCCTCAAGAGAACAAAGAAAAGAAAAGGGTGAGCTCAACTAGCCCAAGAAGAAATATTATGACTAAGATAATGCGTAATAAATTATCATTAGTTCAACAAACAATGTTAAACCGATAAAATATAATAGACATCAAGTTTAATCAAGCAATGAACAAGCAATCCATTAAAAGAGTCAAGAGAGAATAAAATCTACTATCTTTTATGATTTAAAAGGTTTTTCATCACTTTTATCACCGGACTCAAATTTTAATAAATAATCCACATCATCCCCGCACTACTACCAAGGATATTCATTAAGATCACAACCACAAATTATCCATGCACTACGCGCCAAGGATATTCGTATATTCATCAATGGTCATGATCATGCCAACAACTCGTCCATCAATGCACTACGCCCAACGAGGACTTTTACCACATCATTTGTAATATTACTACCATGATTATACCGAATAATCCTCGGTCATAATCATACCAAGTCCATCTATGCACTACAGCCACAATGACTTTTTCAAAAAAATATAAATACGAGGATGATGACAATGATATAAGAATTCAATAAAACAAGTTCAAGAATTAATTTATTCAGAACTAATAACGCCCAAATTGTCAACACGATACTTCTTTTTAGAGAGTAAAATTCAAGAATGCTCAAGAATAATATTTCCATGAAAAGATATCGATGAAGCGCAAAAATATCAAGGATATTCCACTAATTTCATGGAGTATAAAGTCAAAACTTTAACCAACCGAGTATAATAAAGAATGGAATAACAAAAGAAATCACCATGCATGCGATTGCATGTATAAAGTTATTCCAATGTAATAATAAATAATCTAACTGTGTCAAAGTAAAACGCGACCGATGTGATATTCCAATGTAATAATAAAGAATGGAATAACAACAGTAAATCACCACGCATGCGTATTTGCATGCAAAAGTTATTCCAATGTAATAATAAATAATCTAACCAGTCCCAATAAGAAAACGCATAATGTATATATTCCAATGTAATAATAAAGAATGAAACAGTCCCATCAAAAAATGCATATTATGTGATATTCCAAAATAATAATAAAGAATGGAATAATAATGAATTTCACCATGATGCAGATTCATGTGTAAAGTTATTCCAAATAAATAATAAAGAATGGAATAATGTAAGAATTTCACCAAGTATAGGTAGATCACAGATACAAAAGTTATTCCAATGTAATAATAAAGAATGGAATAATGTAAGTTCTCTTCATGAATATGAAAAAAATAATACCCCTTTACCTTATAAAGAAAGAGTATCTACCAGTAGGGCGGGGATATACTTGAAGAAACTTGCACTACGCTCAAAAGCTTTCTTAAACGCTAAAGAAATACGCCAAGATTATAAGAATAATTCTCTCTACGCTTTCTCTAGTAGTTTCAAAGAATTCGTAAGAAATAATGAAGGAATGAGCTTCTATTTATGTAAGAATGGATCAAATAAATCAACTAATCCATGAACTATCCAGATCGATTTACTTTAAAACTATTATATCTGATTGGTTTACAATAAAATATAATATATTCTATTTATAATCTAATAAAACTAATAACTTTATAAAAGATTTTACTTTATAAAAAAGATTTTACTATGCAAACACTACGCAGTAAAACACTACGACATAATAAAATATAATATATTCTAATTATTGTCTAATAAAACGAATAACTTTATAAAAGTATTCGCTTTTATATAAAAAAGATTTTACTATTATTAAAAAATTAATAATAATAAAACTAATAACTTTATAAAAGTATTCTGCTTTATATAAAAAGTTTTCTCGCTTTTATTACATTAATAATACTAATAAAACAAAATCATCATCATCATTATTATTATTCACACTATTAATCGACTGTGTCGCTCCTGTGAAAGAGGGGCTTTCCAATAAGGATTTCTCCCTATCATGCAAATTAGTGTGACCAAACCTCTCCTCGCGTAACTTCTAGATCATCGTTAATATTGCAAATAATAATATTAATAACTTCATTCTCAATTATCATTTAATAATATATAAAATATCGACAATAATTGAATCAATTAACGTGAGATACTATGCAACAATTATCAAGCAATAATCGAACAAAACCGAAAGTGACTTCTCACGTAAGATCAATAATCAATACCGTAAAAGCTACTACGCAACCACGCCCAGATTCCTCGCATTTTTAACACCGTGTTTCAACAGCTAAATCTGTGAAAAACTTCCGCCGTTATTTTCATAAAAAATATTTTTGTCATTTTCTCAATCCGATAATAATTTCGCTAGGGGTCCACTAATGATTGTGTCGTCATCGCATTTAATATTCCCCTCGTAAAACGAATATTTTCCCACCAATCGAATATTATATAACAACTCAACAGTATTTTATAAAATTTAATATAAATTTACCCTACAACAACTATAACATTATATCAAATTCATTCCATAATATTTAAAATGATATTAATATAATTTATAAAATTCATCTTTATTCATAAAACATCAATTCCCAAATCCTAACTTTCAGAAAACCTAGGCTACACCATTTTACATATATACAATACAGTGGAGAAATGGCGATACTCGGCGACGCTCTTAGGCAAGCGTTCATGCCGAGGCACGAGTATGAGAGCCTGCGAGAGGAGGATAAAGCTTGGATTCGGCTTCAGAGACCAATTTTACTTTGTATATTAACATTTGTAACACTTGCGATTGTCATTTCCACCTCAATCAGTTTGAAAATGGTGTTTCCCGGCGATCGCGGCAAGCGGCCGTTCTGCCGTGATCTGCGGATTCAGCCTCTTTCTATAAATGTTACCGGTGGAGGTAGCAATGTTGTCGGTGATTCTGATATTTTTCCTAGGGCATTTGCTCTTACTGATCAGGAAACGGTGGATTATTACTGGATGGTTGTGTTTGTTCCTTCGGTTTTGGTTTTCTGTGCATCCGTTGTTTATTTAGTTGCAGGTAAGGAAAGTGCGAAGCATTTGTATTAGTTTGAATTTTGCATTTTTAATATTGGGAGAAAGATCTTAATTTGAATGTTATGTGAATGGTTTTAGGGTGTTTTTAGGCATAAGAATAAGACACCCTGGCATCATTTAAAGTGAATTAGTAAGATCTTTGTTTTTTTACTTGTTGATGTATGTTTCTATTTGATGATTTGGTTTAATGGGTATCGTACCCTGGAACTTCAGGGGTAGTAATATCAAATATGGGAATATTATTATCTTTTGCTTTTGAGAAAGTGAACTAAGGAGTACTTTTTTTGGATGAATATATGAACTGAATAAGTTATTATATTTTGTTTTAGTGGCACACTATTATTCAAAATATTATTCAACCTTTGAAATCCTCACAAAATATCAGCTATGAGTGAGGAGAAATGCTGGTGAGATCCAAGGTGCTTCACAAACTTTTAGTTTTCTGTGGAACAATTTACAGGCAGCAGTAATAAAGATGATGTTCCATGAAGATATGTATTTGATGTTAAAGTATTTTAATTTGGATCTTAGAAATACTGAAGTTATAAATTGGAGTACTATTTTTGACATATTTGGAATACAATAATGTCAGGGTGACAGCTAGTAAAATGGGAAGTTCATAATATTTAAGGACTATTGAGGAAGATACTAGAGATGTTAAATTCCCATTTGGATGCTATGTTATATAGACATTTTGCTAGAAAAATTATATCGTGTGTGAGAAAATGTGGATTTACGATGCCAGAACACAGTCATTATTGCCCTGATCCCTGTTGCCTTATATAATGTGGATTTACGTTGCTAGAAAGTGTTTATACTTATTTTTGCCCTCTTGCCCTATATAGCTACCATATTTTCTTTTTAATCATTTAACTCTTATCTTACAAACATGGATTCTCCATTATCTCAAAATGTGGTCCCCCCTTTCCTTTCAGACCCTCAAGACACCCCAAGAAAGCAGTGAATAGATTTAAACTCCAATAGATGCCATTGCACCCCTGCAAGTACATGTTGATTTTCGGGCAATTGCATAATCGCTAACTTATTCTTTGATACCATGGATTTTTAATTGAAGGAAATGCGCTATCATTTTTTGTCCATAATATAAATATAGGCAGACTTCCAAAGTAAAGAACAAACTTGCACATGTTTTGGGTGTTTGAATCTGATGTGCTAGTACACTTTGGGCCGTCATCAAATCGGGAATAGCTGTGGGTTTCCTTAGTTTTTTATACGCATTCATCAAACAAGTGAATGATAATTCCATAATTTTGTTTAGTTTTTCTAAGTTTAGGTGAATTCATTTGTAATTTAGGTGCTTCCTATGAAGCACCGACGAGGATACATGATACAGATACAACACGAAACAATATACGTAATACACCATTTTCAGAAAAAGTAGAATATGATACGTTGGAGATACGTTGAAATTTATATAATATTTATAGATATACATATATGTATAACACTTATTTAGTAGAATCAAATTTATCACTACATAGTCAAAATAAAAGAGTTAAACATTACATCAAAATAACGTAATCAGATCCAAGTCATAAGACTCAAAACAGTAAACTAAAAACAAGACCAAGCAAGCTAGTACTATCACCGGACAAAGCCATAACATAGCATCCGAATCCACTTGCATATTAGGAAGTATCCCTAAAGTATTTGGAAGTGACTAAAATTAAAAAGATTAAAAATTATAAAATTGTAGTATCCGAGAGTATCAGATACGTATTTGGAAGTGTTCAGTGTCCGACACAGATACATCGACTTCGAGAAGTGTCCGTGGCTCCGTTCTTCATAGATTGCGGCTATTGGAGAGTTAAGTGGAAAACCTCTAGATTTGCATGATATCTTGATCTTTATGGAGACTCTTAGAAGTGGAAAATTATAAATATGAATAACTTATGATTTGTTAAGTCAACTATTGGATCATGGATCAGCAAGAGAAAATTTGTTTGGACCTGATAAATGGTAGCTAACATGGATCATATAAACTGAAAACATGGATCGTACATAAATGGAAGGCTTGGATCATACATATTAAATGGAAGAAGAAGGAACCTACCCTCATAAAGGATTGGTTGAAAAACACAAACTCAAAGCTCTGCTCAAACTCAATATTACTCATTTCCCCAAAATTAAAGATTACAACTATATTTGTATTGCATAAGACTAGGACTCTTCTTCTAATTAGGTGTAAAAATTCGAATTATTGAAATAATTATAATTACTAAATTAACAAATGCTAGTCAATTTACTAAGAAAATAGTTACACCAATAATTCCTTAAACTACCAAGAACACTTCTTTGTGGACCAAAAAAGTCTTCATCAGTCTAGTTAGTCCTACATTAGAAGGAGAGGTGGGAAAAATTCACTCAGCTAGTTAAGAGAGAGCTTTTAACTTTCTCTGGTTTGTTGGATAATAAGCAGTCATCCAATTATGGATATTTTCCATGTAATTATTTTTGCCTTTATACCATTGTGTTGTAATATTTTGATGAAAGAAATCAGTTTTGATTTTTCCCCTTATGTGGTAGTACCATAATAGGCATTCTATGAGCGACTTGTCATCAATCCAACAAGTGTTCTTGGAAAATTCCAATAGCTCGACTTTTTGAGAAAATATTGGTGTTTCAACGTATTGCATTGATACCTGCTATATTTCAATTGGAAAAGAATCACTGACAAAAGATTTAAGCTTTTGGACATTTTCATGATTCTTTTGAAAGTTGAAGTATGACATAGATTTGTTTGTTATTAATTTGTTTTTGAGGATTTGGAAGCAAGAGGGATGCCAAAATTTTATGGAAGTGTGCATTCTTTTCTATCTTGTGGGAATTTGGAATGAGTGTAATGCTAAGTTGTTTAGAGAAAGTTACTTATTTTTCTTATGTCACTTTGGACTTCTTGTCGCCCATTTATTGTATCCTTTCTTATCTATTAATAAAATTTCTTCTTTTATCAAAATAAAAAAAAATATGACATAGATTTTAAAATTATGAATATGGTGTTCTATGAAATGAACCAGACTATTTGAAGTTAACTTGTGTTTCGGCTTTGTTTAGATCTTGTATGACAAGCTTCTTAGATAAAGAGCTAACATTGATAAACTTTTGATCTTGTTAACAAAATAAACTTGGGCCTCAGCCCAGCTCATTTAGCAATGTATGTACTGTAGCATAATCTACAATAGCAAGCTACTTGAGCTCACATCAGTATGATTTGATTGAAGTTTTTCTCATGATTGGTTTGTAATGTAATTTGGTCAAGTTTTGTTTTACAGTAAGCTCATCAAATAAAACAAGCTGAGTTCAAGCAAGCTACTTTTTGGCTTGGTTTGGCTCATTTGCGCCTGTCTACATTGGTGTGATTTCATGACAGCAATGTTATTTAGGTACAAGAAAATTTCAGCTACATTTGACCCCTACCATATGGGTGTTCGTAGTTCAGTTGAATATGTGTCATATGAAAACCTCGCACTGCATCAACTTTATTTTAGCGTTATTTAGTTGAACATTTTAGAAAACTTTTGGTCCTATGTTGTTCTTTCTTTGGGTATTGTTTCTGATTCATCTATAGCAGTTGTATGTAATCATCATGAGCTGTTAGGTTTCAAATTGTTGATGTATATAACTTTTCTGTAGGAATGGCTGTAGCTTACACTGCTCCGACAAGGCATGGATGCTTGAAGGTGGTCGAGAATGACTATTGTGCATCAAAAAGGGGTATGTCTCTTATTTTTATCCTTTGGCTTGGTATTTGCTTATGTTGACGTGTTGGAATTATGTGATATTTTAGATCCACAATGTGTAATTGCTTTAATTCCCATCTTTTTTGGCTTTGAATGTAGAAGGTGCATTCTTGTTCACATCAAAATCTTTGTAGTAACATCATGTTGCTTATATATAAGTATCAACCATAATATTATACTCTTCATTCTTCACTGAAATAGGCGTAGGGTGTTTGGCTTTGTTTCCCCCTTTAGGGTCTGTGCAGCTCCTCCTCCTCCTCCTCTTCTTCTTCTTCTTTTTATTATTTTTTTTCCTTTTAGTAAAATTTAATTGGGGAGGTTAATATAACCGAAGTTGAAGCAACTCGTTCAAAGACGAAAATTGGGAAGACTTCAGTTTTAGATGGTTTGTCAGTAATTGTGCATTTTGGTAGATTAGTGTGTTTGTCAAGGTTTTGAAGTTTTTTTGGGATATTTTGGTGGAAGTTTGAATAATAACTTTGTTGCCATTCTCTAAGAAAAATATCATATAGGTCTGCACTAAATATTGTGGCACGATGGATATGATTCATAGTTTAATTGTTTGCAGCTAGTGCGGAATGTCTCATGACATTGATTTATGCTTGCAAGATACACTATTAAGATTTGTATTGAAAATGGTGATTGTAGCGAAATTCATTGGGAATAAAGAGCTCTAATGTGGTGTCTAAGCATTTATCTGGGTCTGTATGTGTTTTGTATTGGCGGAAACTCTTTGTGGTCTTTTTGATTCAGAAATATTTGAATAAATTCTTTAGGGAGATATCAAGTGGTCTTCAAGTACGAAAGAGAACTAATAGATATGGTAACATACTTTTGTTTCAATAAGAAATAGCTATTAATTTAGATAGTTTGAGGTGGTTCGAGACCTTTCAATTGATTAGGAACTAGTGTGGGCCAGTAAGGATAACTGGAGATAGATTTGTATTTGAGGTTGCAATAAACCTCGAATTCTCTTTGCTCCGTAGTCACATATGGCTGTTGAGGGCCTGAGACATATTTAGGGGGAGCTCAGATTGATTTAGTTAGTTTCTTCATGATGTAGGTTAGTTGATGGACGATTAAATATTGGAGTGTAATGGTTGTCAGAAATCAAAAAATTGCCCTAGATCTGGATTATAATAGGGAGAACAAAATATGCCATAATGCCAATGACCAAGAATTATCTAGTTTCTGCTATATGATGTATTGCCATTAAAGGTTTGTGCCTAGAGGCAAGGTGCAGTGAAACCAGTCATTTGGAAAGTGAACCCTCAGACTTTTGAATGGAGCCCGTATAGATTATCACGTAAGGGGTTATGTAAATCAAAAGCTACCATTAGTTCCGAATTCACTTGAAGAGAAAAGTGATATATGATTTCAAAAAACATGTGTATCACTAGTTGTGTTTCATGCAAATGGTTTGGTCGAGTATGTTCCACTGCTATATTCTGTGCACTTGAGTCCCAGTTGCAATGACGAAATCAAGACATGGCTTAGCAGAAGGCAGTATCATTGTATGTCTCCAAGTCGTCTTCCCTTTGATTTGTTTCAAATATCTGTCTACAATGGTTGCAATTGTCTTCATTTGATTTGTACAATCCCACTGAACAGAAAAAAAATGAAAAAGAAAAAGAAATGAACATTTACTAATATTGACATCAGCTTAAAAGTTGTAGTCTTTAGATGTCTGAACTTGAAGTCTCTCCTCGGAGGAAAAGCAAAAGCAAAAAATTCTTGAATATGCAACTTTTGTCGCTACAAGTTGACTGCAGGATGGGCCTTGAGCTTCAGTGCATTTGGTAATTTTGTTACTTTAATTTGCAGGTGGCGTCCGTTGTCTTTCCATTCTAAATGCCGTCTTTGCCATAGTTTTTGGTCTTCTTGCACTTTTTCTGGGTTCTACGCTCCTCACACTGGGTAGCAGCTGCTCAGTGCCATTGTTTTGGTGCTACGAGATTGCGTTGTGGGGCCTGGTTATTCTATATGGGTTCACTTCTTTCTTTTTAAGAAGGAAAGCAGCTGCAGTTCTTGATGAGAGTGACTTTAACGGTCGGAATATAGGGCTGGAAATGTTGGAAGCAAACCCAGTGGAAGTGACACCGGAGGTAGAGAGGCGTCTTAATGAAGGTTTCAAGGCATGGATGGGTACATCTTACCTATCCTCGGAGGAGGACGAGGATGATCCTAATGACTATCAGGAAGTGCCGCATCCAGTTGGTACAAACTCCAGCAGGCAAAGAGTGTGATTCAACTATCGTTGAACAAAGTTATCTGAGGTTTGGCGCTGTCTAATCAATTCTTCCAGGACTTTAAACCTCATTAGAAATTGAGTTTAACCTATGTCTGCATTGGAACAAATTATACATATACAGGAACTCTGTGATATATGGATAACAAGAAATGAAATGATGACTAAACTTGTTAGTGGGTGTGGACTCTTTTTATCTTCTGTTCTTTTTAGGTGACTTCACTATTTGTAAATACTATAGTTGACACGATTTTTCCCCTCGGGTTATAGAAATTTTCACCAAGGTGATAATTATAATTATAATTATCGATATATATTTAGGTAAACCTTTATATTACTTGTTCTTAGAGAGAATATTATTGTATATATATAGCTTACCAATAAGAACCATCATAATCCGCTCAAAAAGACAACCTCATCAGATTTTTGCTAGTGGGTAACAATAAATACCTCCATGTTTCAAAAATCTATAAAAACTATACTTGAATTCAAGAGGATATTAAAAAAATCTTTAAAGGATGAGTTCACTAAAGTAAGTAGGAGATAGTAAGATACAACATTTGTAACTATAACGGCAGAATTTGTAGACGCGCATCTAAAGTCGGATCACAAATCGTACCCCAGTGCACTTTATAATAAATTATATATGTTATATATATATACTAAATATTAAGTTAGAACTTTTTTTTGTTGTGAGTTATTAAAATCCCTTTAATTAATATAATTAAGTCCACCACTTTATTTATTTATAATTTAACATATTTTATAGTAATTCCTTGTATATTATTCTATAATTTGTAACTTGAATTTTTTTATTATACATAAAATTCTTAAATAAATATATATTGAAACGAAAATAATTTTTATAATGTAAATTAATAATATAAAATATATATATATATATTGTATTATAAATTTTGTTATCTTATATAGTTATAGTTGTTAGTGCATATTATGATTACAATTGCTGTTGTGTTGGTATCGCTGTCGCACCACGCCGTCCTAATAGTCTCAAAATTAAGTTATGGGCTTAATAAAACCTTTTATTTCAATATTTCCAATTTCCAGCCAACCCTTCTTTTTTTCTTCACTCTTCAGGCCTAAAACCTCTCTCTTCCTGAGCTGCAACAACAATGGCGTCCAATTACGAATTCGAAGACGGGCAGCACCCAGATTCAGCTAGCCACGACCCGAATTTCATACCCGACTCGGTGAAATCCTTTGTAGTTCATCTCTACCGCCATATCAGAGAGAAAAATGTGTACGAGATCCATCAGATGTACGAAACCTCATTCCAAACCCTAAGCGAGCGCATGTTCAAAGACACTCCTTGGCCTTCCGTTGATGCCGTTGCTCAGTACGTTGATAATGATCATGTTTTCTGTTTGCTCTATCGCGAGATGTGGTTTCGGCACCTGTACGCCAGAGGATTATCGTCCACTCTTAAGCAGAGGATTGATTCGTGGGACAATTACTGCAGTCTCTTTCAGGTAATTTTCTATTCAGAATTTAGTCTCTCTAAGTATTTGCATATGTTTATTATATACTCTTTTTCTTCCTCTCTTTTTTTTAGTATGGGAATTTATTGTTGTTACACCATGGGTATCAAAAAGAGTCGTTTTATAGTAAAAAAATGACACAATTTCACACTTTAATTTTCATGCCATCAATATTTAACTTATACTCAAACATGAACAAAAATCTATCCTCAAAGTTTGTAAATTTTGTAAGGGCGACTCTTTGTGGGATGGAGCCATGGAGGGAGTAATAAGTTTTGCTGCACAGGTGAAAACATCACGCGTTTTAAAGTGAGAATGGTTGAATTTATTGAACATATTGTCCATTATACTTTTCTGTTATAAAAATTCAATTTTGATGTTAAGTTGTGTCACCATTTGTAGTATTGGTTGACTGTAAATAATAGCTAAAGGGAGATTGCTTACCGCATCATATATTGGATTAGTAGAAGTTGTTATTAGATGTCTAAGTATAAAACATTTGCCTTGGAATTGCAGCAGTCTCATTCATGCACGCACGCACAGTTGGTGATCTTCCCATTGTATATATAATTATTTTGGAATTAAGAATTTTTTTTATGGGTGAATTGGTTGTAGGTGGTTTTGCATGGGGTGGTGAATATGCAGTTACCAAATCAGTGGTTATGGGACATGGTGGATGAGTTTGTGTATCAGTTTCAGTCATTTTGTCACTACAGGGCAAAGATGAAGAGCAAGACTGAACAGGAGATTGCACTTCTTAAGCAGTTTGATCAGGTAGCCACCCTGGATTATGTTTTTTTTTTCTTTCCCTTGTTGAGTACTTGCAATTCTTTGAAAGAAACACTACTACTTTGAAATGGCAATTCTTTTTTCTGTATACATCTTATCTCTATGATCCTCATATTTCCTTGGTTGGTTGAAGTTGGATGTCCTTTACGTTGAAGTTCACTGTTGGATTATCTTATGAACTTTCCTCGTAATTTTTTCCTTAGGCTTGGAATGTGTATGGAGTGCTCAACTTCTTGCAAGCACTAGTGGAGAAATCTATGATTATTCAGATTCTAGAGCAGGAGAAGGAAGGGCTTGAGCAGTTTACAGCCACTGATGGATATGATTATAGTGGTGGAAGTAATGTTTTGAAGGTCTTGGGTTATTTCAGTATGGTTGGCTTGCTAAGAGTCCATTGTTTATTAGGTGATTATCACACTGGCCTGAAGTGTTTACTTCCAATTGACATAAGTCAACAGGGTGTTTACACCAGTGTAATTGGCAGCCACATAGCCACCATATTTCATTATGGGTTTGCCAATCTTATGCTACGGAGGTATGTTGCTCTTGTGGCCTGCTTTCAACGGTGTCTTCTTTGATTGTTTTCCTTTTTGATTAATTATATGCTATCATATTCTACATTATTTAACATATATTCCTTTTTAATTGTGGATGTGCTAATAGATGCTATTGGATAGGACTTTGTACTTTCCTTTTGCTTTGATGTTTCTATTGGATGACTTTTCCCTTTACTTGCTCCTTGCACTTCTTTCTAATAGAATTTCTTATATTACTTGCACAGAAAAATACAGAATCTTATAGTATTTTTCAAAAAAAAAAAAGAAGAAAAACTTCAAAATTCATGTAATTTCTTTTCTCAAATACTCTCCATGTCTGAAAATGAGAGACTTGTTTCTTTTGTTGATTTATTTATTGAAACTTAGGTTTTTTGTTAGAGACGTGCTTGACCATTATTTTTTGGGCAAATTTCCTCACCAAAGTTTAAAGACTAAAAATTACTATTAAAAATAAATTTCTAGCCTTTGTAGTACGCTTTCGAAGGTTAATTATGTGTTGTTATGGGTGAAGGAATTTTGGGATTTAGAATTTTCGAAGTTTAATTCTTTTCACTCTTTAGTGATAATCCTTTCAGAAAGGAAAATTAAAAACTTTAGAATGTGAAATTCCCATATAGAGCAGAAAATATTAGAACTTATTTATATGATGAAGAAGGATGAGGAAAGTATCTATTAAGCCATTAATTGTGAGATTTGCAGCTATCCTTCCATTAAAGCCACCTACTTACAAATCGTAGTATAGTTAACATCATTACCTTGTGTTTTTCACTGAAAATAACTTTAAAAGAATGTATAGTTGCTTAGAATTCCTAATCCTTTTGGATGTCACATTTTACTTTTACATAATATTTTATCCATTTGTTTTTTTATTTGGTGTCAAATTTTCCTATTTCTGGAATACTTAGACCCAACTTATTTCTAATGTTGTTACAGGTATGTGGAGGCCATAAGAGAATTCAATAAAATTCTCTTGTATATCTACAAGAATAAACAATATCACCAGAAATCTCCACAGTATGTGCAGATTTTAAATAAGAATGAGCAGATGTATGCTTTGCTGGCAATTTTACTCTCCCTTTGTCCCCAAGTGAAGCTGGTTGAGGAGACTGTGAACTCTCAGTTGCGAGAGAAGTATGGCGAGAGAATGTTGAGAATGCAGAGATATGATGATCAGGCATTTGAGCTCTATGATGATCTCTTCTCATATGCATGTCCCAAGTTTATTACTCCATCCGCTCCTAGTTATGAAGAGCCTTTTGTAAATTACAACCAGGTATCAGTTTATGTGCGAGGGATGTCTATGGACTTGTCAAGTATTGCCTTCCTTTTCTTTTGCAACTTATACATTTTTTTCATACAATGACAAATAATGTATATAGTGAACTTGGTCTAATGATTTGGTTCAGAGGCAGTGACTACTTTAGAGGCACACACACATTCACATACATATGCACTTGTATGTACACATGCCCACACCCACACACATATAATATGAGATAGACAAAAAGCATGTCAGATGGGCATGTTTCGCCATCGTTTCACACTTGCTCAAGAACAAAAAGGGAAAATTATGATATCACTAGCTTTTGATGCTTTGTACAACTGAACAGGAGGTTAAAAATTCTATTCAGTTGTTTTCCTAGTATGCATTCTGCACTTCCACAACTGGCATTTCGTGTGTGGCTGGGGTATTTGGCATTGCTCGTCTCTCTTAGTTGGTTGGTCTTACCAGCTTTTATTTGATGCAGGATGCATATAGACTTCAGTTGAAGCTTTTCCTTTATGAAGTGAAGCAGCAACAATTATTATCTGGTGTCCGGACCTTTCTGAAAGTTTATTCAACCATCTCTCTTGGGAAGCTTGCAACCTACATGGAAGTGGATGAACCCACTTTAAGGTCTCAGCGATCACAAGGATTTTGGTTTAGCTTGCTGTCTCTTTATGCACACAAAATTGATTTTCTTGATCATCGTTGTATTTTGTGCTTAACAGGATCATTCTGTTGACCTACAAGCACAAAACGCATGCTGTTGATTCGGATGGAAAAGTCATCTCCAATGCTGATATTGATTTCTCAATTGATGACGTATGTGGTCTCAATCTCTTCAATGTTGGTCTCTTTGTTCCTAGATATTTTAAAATGTGGGCAATGGGGGCATATTTTATGAATTTTGAAAATTAATATTTCAACTGTTACTCATGTAATAACCTTTTTCATAATGATCTGTTTATTCAAGATCCAGTATTATGCATTGACAAACAAGCACATCCCACACGGCACACATGTAATGATTATGTAATTGTAATAAATAACATGTTGTTCGGAGTATAATACAGTATGTACTAGTTTATGCAACTTCCAAAATTCTGAAAAGGATATGAAGTAAGGTAATTGCAGACTTTTAACTTTGTTGTGGACCTGATCACAATGTTTCTGTTATTGCAGGACATGATTGAAGTTGTTGAATCCAGACCAACTAAACGATATGGAGATTATTTTCTCCATCAGATTGTTAAGGTGTGCTTCTTTAGCTTTTATTTGGCAATAGGTTTTTTATTTTTCTTCCATGCTAAGAAATGTATCTCTATCTTTACAAAAATTTCCTATGGTGTGATGTTCCCCGTGTAGCTTGAAGGGTTGATGACTGATATGGACAGGGTAAAGCTGGAATGAGCTATCATCTTTTGGGTGGTTATGAATACTTGAGAGAATTTTGTTCCCCCACTACGACAAGGTTGAGCACCATTTTGTTTTTGTTGTTTTTTGTTTGTTTGTTCGTTTATTTGTTGTGTTGTGTTGTATCCAAGTAAAGATCTTGTTGCTCTTCGTCGAGCTTATTAGTAACTTGGGCCTCTGACCAAGTGAATCAAAAATGGTTGGATGTTGTCTCAAGGCCCTAACAAAGGGGTTGATTTCATTACAAAAGCAGGTATGTTGTGTATAAAAATCATGTTATTCCATTTTTTTTTATTTTAAGGAGATTTGTAGAACCTCCTTGGGTAAAATAAGTCGATTGTAGTAAATATTAAACCAACTTGAATGATTGGTAACAACTTTCTTGATTATTTTTTCCAAACAAAATTCTTTATATAGTAAACTACTTGAACAATACTGCTTATTATCATAATCAGATTCTTAGTGAACTACTTGAACAGTACTGCTTATTACCATAATCGGATTAAGAAACTTATTCTATACAGTTTATGATTGAAAGGAGATTTTATTATATCCCACTAGTGGTTGGTCCTCTTTTTTCTGAATGATCCATTCCTGAAGTAATGCATAATCATTTTTGACCTTGACAAAACCTTATTCTAATTCCTTTTTTTTTATATATAAAAAACAATTAATGCACAAAATCTCAGTGTTTGATAGGCTGGATTCTCGTATATATATATAGTCTTTTGTCCTTCCAAGGTTTGGCTGGAGTAGGTTGAGAAGCTAAGAAATAGATAATAGTTATATAAGAAAAATAAGATGTTAGGTTGTAGTTGGACAAATGGGTGGGTTAATATTTCATTTGCCTAACCATTTTTTTGAAATCATTCAGTTTAAATTTCACATCCCAACAATTATATAATTAAAGGAAATATGATTGTATAACATTAAATATAATATTCTTTATCATATTTATCCTATACTCTTTCCCATTCTAATGTCTAACATTTTTTCATTAGAGGTAATTTTGGAAAGCTTGTGGCTAATTCTCATAGATTATATAAAATGTCAAATAATTTGAAAAAAATAAAATCATCTAAAACAACGTTATATATTATGGGACGGAGGTAGAGGTTCTCTAGCGGACGGTCCGTTGATGGACTGACTATGACAACGATTTTTTGAGCTATAGCGATGATATGAATCGTCGCCATAGATTGGTTCGTTTGGAAAACGTCTCTCTCTCTCTCTCTCTCTCTATATATATATATATATATATATATATATAGTCAGATCGAGTAGAAATTTCTTACTTTGTTAAAATGTGGACTCTTTTTTTTTTGTTTTTTTTTAAATAACTAAAAAAAAAGTTTATTTTATGGAATCGAAATTTTTCATAATACAATGTTTTGGATGTGATTTGGATATATATAACAAAAAAAGCAGTCTGCATGCATCGTACTACCATTTTTTGGTATAGGTATTCAAATCACGCCCAAAATATTATATTATGGAAAAATATAAGTTCCATAAATATTAAATATTTTTTTTTAGTTATTTTAAAAAAAAAACAAAAAAAAAAGGTCCGCATTTTTACAAAGTAAGGGAGTCCTTACCTGATCGGTTCTATATATATATATATATATATCGGGTGTAATCTAGTAGTTGACTAAGCTCCAATTTTGTAGTATCATCATTTACAAAAATAACTTTTATTTCAAATTAAAAGTGAAAATCACAAATACTAAAATTAAAAAAAAGAAAAGAAAAAGAGTACTTTCTTCAATTGTATTGAAATGAACCTGAATTCTTGTCTTTTCTTTAAGGAATCATTAGAATTTTTTTCCCTAATTAAATTTGTAGACAATTAATACATCTTGTTTGGAATCTTTCTTGTTTAAATTTGTATAATTAATTGGAGTTGTTAGAATGTCACTACAGGAATCTAAGTATAAGTTGGATACCATCGACAATTAAAACCATATTTAATTTTTTTAAAAAAAATTAAAAAGAAAAAATTATAGCACAAGACCTCAGTTTGAAATAAATAATAATGATAATCATGATGGGTGGGTTAATATTTGATTTATGAAAAAAATACTGCTGTTACTATTGTTATTAGCTTAATTCTTTATATATACAAATAATTTTTTTTATATTGTTATAATTAATTAATATATATATTTAAATTTTTACAAGTATAAATTATACTTTTTCTAGTTCTATATTAACTGTCTTTTTAACTTCATGCATATGAATTAAAAAACTCATTTAATAATCATTTAAGAATTAAAATTTATATGAAATTTTATCACTATCTCTTTATGAAAAATTAAAAATTATTAATACAAGAGAGAAAAATTCTTGAGATAGTAAAAAAAATTAGGGATGATATAAAAAAATAAATGTTAAAAAAATATAAACGATATTAAATTGGAACAAATATTTTTCTTTTTATATTATGGAAGCGAGAGTAGTATTTATAATGCAATTCAGTCGCGGCACAAAAGAGGAGGCGTGTTTGTCTCACGTGATCTGATTATGACGTGGGAACTGCTAAACAAATAAAATAATCCAAAACCTGTCAAGAAGAACAAACGACTCTTTAAACTCATCTTTATTTATTTAATCACAACCCATTTTTGCATTGCCATTTCAGTATTCAGTATTTAATTACAAAAGAAAAAAACATATTCAGTATTTTTTTCTCTCTTTGCCTTAGTTTTCGTCTGTACCCAAAACAGAGACCCATTGATCTCCGTTCTTTGGTAGCAATTTATAAAACCAAAATTCTCGGTTTTAGGTGAGTTTATAATTTATTCGGGTTGATTTTTGGTGAGACCCTTTTATTCAAAAGTGTCAAATTAAACGTAATAGGCACAAATATAAATACATATTGAGAGAAATTTGTAGAGTTTTGGCAAAAATAGGGAAAAGGGTAACGGTTGAAATTGGATTTCAATGGCGGGAATTGGAGGGAAATGGAGAGTTTTGAGGTCAGTATCAATGGTACTATGGAGCTTTGCACTAGCTTCTATGTTTGTTTCAGCGGAAAGAAGCTTAAAACAGGAAGCTTCAACAAATTCGATTCATAATGCAGCTGACGAATCAGGAACAAATTACCTTCTCAAGGTTGCAAATTTCTTATGGCAATCCAATCAATCTGGTTACCAACATGTTTGGCCGGTAAGTTTAATCATAGTGTTTCCCCCCCTTATTTGCAGCATATTTGTGGATCATTATTTCCTCTTTTTTATTTTGTTTTTGTTTGTTCTATTGGATTGCTCATTTAGTATATTGCTAAATAGTGTTCATTGCCTTCATTCAAATATGTTGTGGGTAATAATTGGCGTTTACTCATCCATAGTATTACTTATTGGATATGTAATATGTTAGCCTTTGTGTCAATGAAATCAATTATTTTAAGATTTGTTGTTTGATGTAGATCTGTGCATTTATATGTGAAGGCATCCAAAATTAAATATATGTACAAAGTCCCATCATATGGGCCAATAAGTATATACACTTGCAGTAGGGGGACCGTGGACCGTTCTTTTTGAGGGGTTAATAGTTCAATAACAAAACTTTTATCTTTGCAGATCAGGGTAAAATTTAATATAATTGAACTTTCTCTATAATTTCTAGAAAATGATACTCCCTCCATTCCTAAATAAGTGACCTTTTAGAAGAAAAAATTTGTTCTAATTTATTTGTCGTTTACAACTTTCTAGAAGAATAAATTATTTACTTTTCTATATCACCCTTACCTTCTCTCATTGTCCTAATAAATTATCTCCCTTGTATTAATAGTTTTCAACTTCCCATAAATGAGTAGTGCTGGAATTTAACACAAATTTTAATTATTAAATGATAGTATTAAATGACTTTCTTAATCCATGTGCAAAAACTTTAAACGACACTTATTTAGGAATGGAGGGAGTAATGTTTAAATCTTAATACTAGTAAAGTTTAAAACTTAAACAGTAGATTGGACAATTTCCCTCTCTTTTTTTTTCTAGTACAAGCATCAATTTGTTACTTTTTTCAATTGTGGTACTAACTTGAAGTCGAGTTCCAGTACAAGCACCAAAAATTGATTTATCTCGTTTCCAATTATTGGGATTTGACACTGGCAAATGTGCATATGTATGTGAATTTGTAAATATGAGTTTATCTTTTCATTCAGATGATTCTAAATACGAGTTCATCGTTTTGCCTAGTTGACCTTATCGTAAGTTCCAAATAGTGGATGTTAATTTTGAAGATTTTCAAATTTGGACAATTTTGGGATGTGCTTTTCAGGAATTGGAATTTAATTGGCAAATTGTTGTCGGTACAATAATTGGATTCTGCGGTGCAGCATTTGGAAGTGTAGGCGGTGTCGGCGGCGGTGGCATATTCGTTCCCATGCTTACCTTAGTTATTGGATTTGATCCAAAATCAGCAACTGCTATCTCTAAATGTAAGCCACAGATCTCTCCAAAGTAATACTTGTTCTAAAAGATATTTACCTTGAATCCAAGGACTAGAAGTTAGCCTCTAACAATGTGCCTTCTAGGACCTGGGAGGGTGAAAAAACATATTCATTTTTAGAGGCAACCATGACACAATTCATTATTGTGGAACAAAGATACGTCGTCATAAAATTTTATCCACTAATAAAATGTTTCGAGCATGATATTCCTTTGAATGATACATTCCAGAGCTATCAGCTGTATGAGGTTCCCATTGAATTATTGTATATTTAAATAAAGTCAGAACATTGGTCCATTTTAAAATTTGAAATTGGGAGCGGAGCCATTATTTAGCTGAGACAGTTTGCCTGGAATAAGTTTTGTACCATATTTCCCTCTAAGTTAACTAACACATAGGGAATTCTACATAGGTATTCTTAATGGTTACACTTTTTGGTGGTGTAGAGGTTAATTAGTTTATACATTCTGTATGTTTTCATTAGGTATGATCATGGGTGCAGCAGTCTCAACTGTTTATTATAACCTGAAGCTACGTCATCCTACAATGGATATGCCGATCATTGACTATGACTTGGCATTGCTCATCCAACCGATGCTCATGCTGGGCATTAGCATTGGAGTTGCTTTCAATGTGCTTTTTGCTGATTGGATGGTCACAGTTCTGCTTATTGTTCTCTTCATAGGTAATGTTCTGTCGTATTAGTTGTTCCTGATTTTTATTCCAATCCTTTAAATTTAACGTTCTATATGGCTGTTTACAGGCACATCAACGAAGGCCTTTTTAAGAGGTGTTGAGACTTGGAAAACAGAAACCATTTTGAAGCAGGTTATTATGATGTTCACGTGTTTCATTATGTAGAGTTTGGTAGGATTTGGACGTTTTACTACTCAACATGAATCTTTACATCAGGGATGCTATAATTTTGAGTTTACTTTGATAATGTGATTGAACAACTTTATTACCATATCTGATACTAGTTACTAAATTGAATTTTCTGCAATGTTGTCCTTTTCTTAAATTAAAATTAGGGAAACTGGAGTTCTTCGTTCACTTATTGTTCCTTTTCTTGTTTCAGGAGGCTACAAAGCGTCAGGAGCAAAATGGTGGGTTGATCCACGTTAACCTATGAAACCAATACCATAAAAGATACTTTCTCTTCTCTTTTCTCTGAAACTAACGTGTTCAATTCTGCCAGGAACTGGAGGAGAGGAAGCAGAATACAAGCTTCTTCCTGGTGGGCCCAACAACGGAACAGGAAAAGTGACCAAAGACTTTCCAAAAGAAGAAGTGAGTGATCACTGATAGCAAGTTTCCTTTTATGGAGTTTCCATAACTTCTAATTAATGACCATATCAGGTCTCTGTTTTTGAGAATGTGTGCTGGAAGGAATTTGGACTTCTTCTTTTTGTTTGGGTTGCATTTCTTGCACTGCAGATCACCCAGGTTTTTGTTTTCTTCCTTATGGTTTTCCTTCCTGAGTTTTTACATATTTTCAAGGAGTATTATATTTGCAATTTCTACAAACTGATTTTTAATTGTGGAGTCACTGGTTTTCATGGATTGGACGCAGAATTATACAGCTACTTGTTCGACAGCATATTGGGTGGTGAACTTAATGCAGGTACCTTTTACTCATGGGTAGACATGACATCATATTACCTATAATTATGTGTTAGCCTGTTTTAGTAAGACAACTGTCACAAACTCACGGTTGACAGTTGAGATTACAGGATTATTGTAATAAACTTAAAGCTTTCTCCATCTGGAAAGGGGGGTTCACACATAAATATGAATCTATACTTCCATTGTCACACAGATTCCAGTTTCTGTTGGAGTATCTTTGTATCAGGCAGTTAACCTGTACACTGGACGAAGAATAATTGCATCCAAGGGAGAGTCGGGAGCCAATCTTCGAGTGGACCAGCTGATTCTCTATTGCTTCTGTGGTGTATTGGCTGGTGTAGTTGGGGGGCTACTTGGTCTAGGTGGAGGATTTATAATGGGTCCACTATTTTTGGAGCTAGGAGTCCCTCCACAGGTGAGTTTGTCTTTCTTGTAAGATAATGTAAAAGGGGAAGAAAGAAAAAAAAGTTGGTACTAGATAAGAAAATTCTTTTTATGCGCCACTTCTGAAAAATGAAGGCAAAAAAACTATGTTAGATCTATTATTACCCTGCATAACATTTGATATTACTTTGACCTTGAAATTCTTGCAACTTTGTGCAGGTTTCCAGTGCCACGGCCACTTTTGCGATGATGTTCTCCTCATCAATGTCTGTTGTAGAATATTACCTTCTAAAGCGTTTTCCTGTTCCTTATGGTAAAGTGCATTTGCCCACTATTTTTTTGGACCTTGTCTTTTTGTTTGTTTGAAAAGTCATATAAACAACCTAGGAAGTTCTCAGTGAGAAAAAAGTAAAGGATTCAGAGTAAAGTGGGAATATAAGGAGTTATAATGTGTTTGGAGAGGAGATTGAACTTCAAAACATCTTATGCATTTATGATGTTTGCATGTATTTGCCAGCTTTCTACTTAGTTTTTGTGGCAACAATTGCTGCTTTTATTGGGCAACATGTTGTGAGAAGGATAATCAATATTCTGGGAAGGGCGTCCCTGATCATATTCATTCTGGCCTCTACCATTTTCGTGAGCGCAATCTCATTAGGTGAGCATCCTCTTTCATTAAACTGGTGAAATACATTTTCTTATGGACTTTGTAAACTTGTCAGGAGTCCCGTGCACCCTTTTTCAGTCTTCTGAAGTAATTCATAATTTCCAAATTGGAATTTTATTTCTTTTTGCATGTGACAGGTGGGGTTGGCATTTCAAACATGATTGGGAAGATTGAGAGGCATGAGTATATGGGTTTTGAGAACCTCTGCAAATATAAAGGTTAAATGCCTTTCCCTCTTGAAGCCTTTTTAGTGCTGCCCAATGGCAAAAGATTGCGCCAGTTCTTGAGTTTTGGGATGAATGACAACCATTGTTGCCATTCAGTTACCTCGAAAACTCAGCATGATACACTGCATTGGCTTTTTGTATGAAACTTCTGCTTCCTTGATCCTCCTCTAGTTCTGAAAAATAGAATTGTAATCTTTGTCAGACTGCTGTTGTTGTGATTTCAAGCCTAATGTTCGTCTTCTGATACAATCATCTCCCTGTGAACTGTCTACCTTTCTCAGCTCATTCTTGTACTGGGAACTATATAATTGATATCAATTCTTGTTTTTTTACTTGTTGTTGGTTATTATCTTTGAGCTCACCTATGTATGTGGGAAAACTTTAACTAGTTATAATTTTACACATTATTTAGTATCTGTAACCATGTTTTATCACTATAGAAATACTACATAGCTTAAACATGCTAGAGTAATGCTACACATACAAAAGACAATTTCAAAAACAACTTGTAAAATTATGTGTCAAATTATAATTAAAGATTGAATATAAAAATGAGATACAAAAATGATGTGTATAATTATAGTTGATTATAATCGGTCCCAAAAAGGAATAGTAAAGGTGATTCTACTATATTTTAAGACTTAAATATGAATTAGTACCCTAAACTATAGGTCATATTCCACTCGGTGATTCACCTTTCAATTTTGTCAATTAGATGATTGAACTATTAATTTTTTTCAATTGCAACAAATTGAGTCTACCACGTCAGAAATTGCTGACATGGCTATTTGTGTGGGGTCATAGGAAGCTGATGTGGCTAAAAAAATAGTTTTTTAATTATGGATTAAACAAATCTGATATAATGGAGGGTAAAATGGTTCATCAACAATTCAGACTAATTAAACATTAAATTAAATCTTCAAAATAATAACAATCGATCTAAACCTCCACCACAGTCGATTTAAAGCAAGTCCCAACTCGGTCGAAAAAAAAACCCTAGCTCAAGAATTGCAAACCAACGATTTCGCCGAAGAAGTATTGAGAATCAACGATTTTGGCACGATTCCAGTGAAGAAGGACCGTGGTCGTGCATTATTTGCTGAGTTGGCGTCCATATTGTGCATTTGTCCCCACTTTTGAAGTTTTGACGAAGTAAATGTATCTACCACATATTTATGTCTATGGTTTGAATATGTGTGATACTTGGGCTTTGATATTGTGCATTATGTTTGTATTGCTAAGAAAATGTAGTCTCCCAACTATAAAGTATTATTCCCCCACAGTTCCCCATAGTTTTGTCTCCCTAACTCATGTGAGGTCCCCATTTATTTACTTTATGTTTAATACTTGTTATATATATATTCTTTTTAATGCAAAAATAGATGTCATTACTTTAAGATTTTATCATGGTGGTAAACTAGTAAATAATGGTGATATAGTTGATTATGTTGGAGGCACTGTTAGTGAATTGTTTAAATATGATCCTGATTATATAACTGGGACTGGAATTATTGATTATGTTTCAACAATACTTGGAAGCAAGAATGTGAAAAATGTATATTATCTTATCCCTGGACAAAGTTTAGTAGAAGGGCTTAGGGCAATATGTTATGATAAATGAGTTATTGACATGTGTGAGTATGCTAAGAAGAATCCTGTTATTGAGATCTACTCAGACCATGACCATGAACAAATAGTAAGTACTGATAAGAACATAGATGATGATAGTGAGGAATTTGTTGAAATTTTAAAAGATGTTAACATTGAAGAACATTCAAATAATGAGGGAGTAGAAGAGATTGAGGTTGATGTGCTTCAGACTGATAATGAAAAAGATATAGAGTATAAAGGAGAAGGAGATACAGACTCTGATACAAGTAGTAATTGTGACTGGTTAGTTGAGAGTGATAAAGAGTTACTTGCTGCTAGAAAAAATTTGAGAGCAGCAAAAGAGAGAAAAAGTGTGAAAAAAAAAGAACAGAAGAAGAAAAAGAGACGAAGAAAATGACAAGTGAAATGAAGAAGGAAATGATGTTGATGAAGGTGGGAAAGGACCTGTTGATGAAGGTGGGCAAAGAGCACCAACTAAAGCTTGTGATGAAATTGACTTGGATTCTGATGAGATGCACACATGAAATAAGTAAGAATGAAGATGATGAGGTGAGACCAACCAATATAAGAAAGAGAAAATATTTTGAGTTTAATCCAAAGACTGACTTTTAAAATGTTGAATTTTCTGTTGGAATGAAATTTACTAACCATAAAGAATTTAACGAGGCAGTGAAACAATATGCAATTGGAAAAAAATACAATGTATGGTTTCCAAAAAATGCAAGGGATAAGGTACAAGTGAAGTGTGCACAGGGCTGTCCTTGGAATTTATGGGCAAGTGTGTTGAAACATGAGAACACTTTTACTGTTAAAAGGTTTAACAATGTTCACAAGTGCACAAATAAACAGAAAAATAGACAAGTAAATGTAAGGTTTTTGGCCAAGCACTATTATGATAAAATAAAATCATGTCCATTTTGGAGACTCTTAGAATTCCAATGAGATATGAAGACGCATTTAAAAGTTAGAGTGTCACTGAATCAGTGCTACAGAGCCAGAGAAATAGTACTCAAACGTGCTTATGCAATAATTGATGAGAAGGAATTGAACACGGCTAACAAAGGTTCAACATTTGAAATTAAAGTGGATAGGCAATCAACAGAGGAACCATGGAGATTTTAAAGATTTTATATAGGATTTGATGCTTTGAAAAGAGGATGGTTAGCAGGTTGTAGGCCAATAATTGGCCTTGATGGATGTTTCCTCAAAGGAATATGCAAGGGTGAGTTGTTATGTGCAGTTGGGATGGATGCAAAAAATCAAATGTATCCCATTGCTTGGGCAATAGTAGAGGTTGAGAACACAGACAGCTAGACTTTGTGACGCCCCTAAAATAAGTATACACAATTCATTTTGAGTTGCCAAATACATGGTACATAATTCAAATACAAACTTAATTATACAACTGTCGTGTAACATAAGCTGAGAGTTTTAACACGAATATTATCTCGTAGATAATATCCAAACTCAAATGGAGTTCTCATTACAATTATTATCACACTATTTTATAAAATAGTGAGGACTACTATAGCCACCATCTCGGATCATCACTCCGTTCCCGACTAGTCCCAGCTATGCTCATTTCCTGAAGAGAACAATGAAAGCAAAGGGTGAGCTCAACTAGCCCAATAAAGAATATTATGACTAAGATAATGCAGAATAAATTATCGTTAGCCTTCAACAGAGTGTAAAACTGATAGAATATAATAGACAACAAGTCTAACTGCAGCGGAACAAGCAATCCATTAGAAGAGTCAAATAGAGCATAATATCTACTATCATCTATGATTTAAAAGTTCATCATCAATATTTTTATCGCTGTAACACATCTCAATAAATAATCCATGTGACGCCCCCAAAATAGGTTTACAACACCCATTCTGAGTCGTCAATAACATGGTACAGAAACAACTACAACTTTATTAATACAACATAAAACTGTGAGTTTAAATACAAATATTGTCTTCTAGACAATATCAACACTCAAATAAGTCCTCATTACAATTATTGATATATTATCTTACAAAAATGGTGAGGACTACTAAAACAACTCTCTAAAACCTTCATTCCATACCCCGACTAAGTACTGCTACATTCTCGCCTCCAGAGAAGAAAAATGGAACAAAAAGGAAAAGGGTGAGCTCAACTAGCCCAAAGAAAGAATATTATGACTAAGATAACACGAACAAATTATCGTTAGTCTTCAACAGGAAAAAATCGATAAAATACAATAGACAACAAGTTTCGAGATCAATATTTGCGGCCGAAATAATAATTCATAGATGAGTTACGTAGAAATGAAATCTACTATAATCTATGAATTTAAAAGTCCATCATCAATATTTTATCCTCAGAACATCAATCAATATTCATCTTGAATCGAATATTCATCTTTGCACTACAGGCCAAAGATATTCATCAGTTGGTCATGTTCATCTCAACACCTGTTCATCTTTGCACTACGGGCCAAAGATATTCATAAGAAAATCATTAATCTTTGTACTACAGGCCAAAGACATTCATTAATATCATCATTTAGGACTGAGGATGATGAAAAATGTTTTAAAGAAAATGAATCCAGTGAAACAAAAAAACAAATATTAAGAATTCGTACTTTAAACAATCTGAGTTCAAAAATACTTCATAAATAATCATAGTGGAGCAAAATTCAAGAATGATCAAAACATGGATACAATCAAAGCTAGTATCCATAATAGATATTTTGGACAAAAACAAAAATTTAATTTTTTCCGTGAATAAGTAATCGATTCGTGAATAAGATCAGATATCGTGAATAAATAACAGATATGTGAATAAGTAACTCCCAAACACTAAAAGACAAGAATTTTACAAGAAAAATCATACCAATATTCCTAAGATAATGATATTAGAAGAAATAATATCATTTTAAAAAATAATACTATCCTTTACCTCGAAAAGACAAGATTTACGACCGAATACTTTGAATATAATCTTTGAAGGAACTTGCAGATCAGATAAAGAACACTCAAAGTATCAAAATACTCACAAGAATACGCTCGATAATATAGAGAGAGAAAGAGAGAGAAAACTTCAGTTTCTGGTGTAATTTTCAATTCTAACCTAAGCACCCTATTTGTAGGAAATTGCTTAGAACACCAAAGCAGAAAATTTAATATAATATTAATATTTATAAAAAAATCACACGCAAACTTGGAAAACTTATATCAGCACATTTACATCACATTCAAGACCCACTCAACTCACCAAAAATGTTTTTTGTAAAAAAAATATTTTAAACTTCAAAAATTAATTATTCTGGAACTTCGGAACTTCAACAATTCATAATAAATATCCCTTTTATCAGAAAAATTCGAACATTATGTTTTTTTTATAGAAAATTCCATTATCTACAACTTTGCAGAAGAAAGTTTTTCCAAATTCCAAACAAAAATTGATCGAAATCCACAAACGGGCGATTTTACAGGCTATAATCAAATTTCAGTCAAGAAATGGGCCCACAAACATGTTTAACATGTTTTAAATAATTTTAGTGACAAAATACTGCCCCTCCTTATTTATTCATATATCCCACATTCATTGTAAAAATATCACCATTATTATATTATTAAAATATAATAATATATTTAAATGAATTATTTTATCAGAAAAGATAAAATATCAATTTTTAACAATTGCCACATTAAAAATTTTCTCCATCTATATCCACATAAAATGAATATTTTCCTTATCATAATAATCAATAATTAATTATTCACAAATAATATTACGTAATCACAATCACCGACAAACCAGCCGCTCGCGGAAGAGGGCTTTCTAATAAAATTTCTCCTTCTTCATGCGCAATTAGGTGACCAAACCTCTCCTTAGACAGAACTTTCTAGCCATTGCCAATAATGTTATCTAATAATATTATTCAAATAATAGGAATTATTGATCTGATAATAAAAATACTGTGTAGTGACAATTATTGAAACAACAACAATATAAAATATCAACGCAGCAATTATTGAATCAATAAAATAAAATATTGAATAAAGAATTACCGTAACAATTATTGAGTAAAGGCCTTCTTACGTAAAAATCAATAATTGGTGCAATACCGTGTGCTACTGTGTTTTAACCACCGGGTATTCCAACAGTGTAAACGATAACAACTACGCCGTTATTTATAACCAACTTATATTTGTCATTTTCCTTTATCCAATCGCTTTCCGTTATGGGGCCCATTTAGGGTTAAATGCAGCATTTAATATTCCACGACCAAACGAATATTCCCCGACAACAATGAATATTTTATAACCACTTGCTTATTTGAAATATTTACGCATTTTACCCATAACTAACCACATTAATCAAATCAGCCCTTCTATTTCAAAATAATAAATAGAGGAAATTCAATTTCATTAATAATAAGTTGGGGTCTTACAAAACCCATTTCCTCAACAGAACTTTCTAGACATTGTCAATTATGCAAATAATAATATGAATAACCTTTTTGTCTTAATTATTAATTTAATAATATAAAATATTTTGACAATAATTGAATCAATAATGTGAGATACTATGCACCAATTACTGTGACAATAATTGAATAAAACTGAGTGACTTCTCACGTAAGCATCAATATTCAAAGATACTATACAAGATCTGCAGTGCGCTTTCTTTGTCGCAACAACTCAGATTCTTGTTGTGGCCCTCAAAATAGGTCCATTCCACAACCCATTCTCGAAGTCGCCAAATACATGGTATGTAAACAACTACAACTTTATTAATACAACCATAAAACTGTGAGTTTAAATACAAATATTATCTTCTAGACAATATCTATACCCAAATAAATTCCCATCATAATTACTGATACATTATTTTATAAAAATGGTGAGGAGTACTAAACAACTCTCTCTAGAACCTTCATTCCATACCCCGACTAAGACTTCGCTACATTCTCGCCTCCTCGAGTAGAAAAATGGAACAAAAAAGGAAAAGGGTGAGCTCAACTAGCCCAAAGAAGAATATTATGACTAAGATAATATACAACAAATTATCGTTAGTCTTCAACAGGGAAAAATCTGAGAGAATACATTAAACAACAAGTTTTAGATCAATATTCGCAGCGGAAAATATTAATTCATAGAAGAGTTACGTAGATGATGAAATCTACTAATATCTATGAATTTAACAGTCAATCATCATTATTTTATCCCTGTAACATCAATCAATATTCATCTTGAATCAAATATTCATCTTTGCACCACAGGCCAAAGATATTCATCAGTCGGTCATGTTCATCTAAACACTTGTTCATCTTTGCACCACGGACCAAAGATATTCATCAAGAAATCATTCATCTTTGCACTATAGGCCAAAGATATTCAGTAATATCATCATTTAAGACTGAGGATGATGAAAAATATTTTAAAGAAAACGAATTCAGTGAAACAAAAGAACAAGTATTATGGATTCGTACTTTAAACAATCCGAGTTCAAGAATAGTTCATAAACAATCATGGTGAAGTAAAATTCAAGAATGATCAAAACATGGATACAATCAAAGCTAGTATCCATAATAGATATTTTGGACAAAATACAAAAATTTAATTTTTCTGTGAATAGTGCCGTATACGTGAATAATGCCGTATACGTGAATAGTAACCCCGATACAAAAAAGTTCCAAATTTAATTAAAAGTTCAGATCAATACTTGAAGATAATGATATTGAAAGAAATAATATCATATATGAAAAAATAACATCCCTTACCTCACAAAAAACGCGATGGATTTGAAAAAGCTGATCATATTGTGAAGGAACTTGCACCGATATAACAACCCTCAAAGTATACTCACAATAATACGCTCAATATATCGAGAGAGAAAACTTCAGTTTCTGGTGTGATTTTCAATTCTAACCTAAGCACCCTATTTATAGGAAAATGCTTAGAACACCAAAGTAGAAAATTGAATATAATATTAATATATATATTATAAATTCCTTAGTCCACCTTCTTAGATCTGAACTCATCTGATTTTGCACATGTTAATGCAAATTTCACCAAGTAAAAAAACGATTTTCTTCAAATAAATAACGAAAACTTTCAAAAATCAATTATTTCGGAACTCCTGAACTTCAATAATTCACAATAAATAGCCTTTTATCAGAAAATTCAAATCCAGTGAGTTTTTATAGGAAATTCAATTCTCTACAACTTTGCGAGAAGGAAGTTTTTCCAAATTCCAAAATGTAAATTGACCAAATCCACAAACCAAGCGATTTTACTGTTATAATCAAATTTCTACAATAATAATTGTGTCCACCAACACACAAAACATGTGTTAAATATTTAATGCCACAAAATACTCTTCCTCCTCATATACTCATAAATTCCACATTCATTATAAAAATATCACCATTAATATATTATTAAAATAATATATTTAAATGAATTATTTTATCGAGAAAAAGATAAAATATTAATTTTCAACAATTGTCACATTAAAATTTTTCTCCATCTATATCCTCATAAAATCAATATTTTTCTCATCATATAAATCAATAATTAATTATTCACAAATAATATTACGTAATCACATTATTGATAACCGTGCGGTTCCCGTGAGCAGGGGCTTTCCAATAAAGATTTCTCTCATCTTGGCGCGCAATTAGGTGACCAAACATCTCCTTAGATGAACTTTCTAGACATTGGAAAATATTATTCGGATAATATGAATTATTACTTGATAATGGAAAATAATGTAGTGTGACAATTATTGAAACAACGAAGAATATAAAATATCAACGCAAAGAATTATTGAATCAATAAAATAAAATATTGAATAAGAATTACCGTAACAATTATTGAGTAGTGGCCTTCACGTAAGAATCAATAATTGGTGCAATACCGTATGCTATCTTGTGCAACAACGCCAGACATCGTGTTTTAACCAACGGTATTCCAACAAAGATAATTGGTAACAACTACGCCAATTATTTATAAACAACTCATACTTGTCTTTTTCTTCATCCAATCGCTTTTACATTATGGGGCCCCACATGGTCATTTGCCTAGTCGCATTTAATATTCCCCGACAAGAAGAATATTTCACAAATATTTTATAACCACCGCTTATTTAAAATATTTGCGTATTTTACCCATAACTATCCATATTAATCACATCAACCCTTACTATTCAAAATAATAATTAGAGGAAATTAAATTTTATTTATTAATAATTTGGGGTCTTACAACCTCCCTCTTTATGAAATTCCGTCCTCGAAATTGACGTCGACGTACTGTGTTTCAAAAGATGAAGATACCTCGCTTTCATTTTCGTTTCTAACTCCCAGGTCATTTCCTCTATAGCATGGTTTCTCCACAAAACTTTAACTTGTGGTATGATCTTCGTGCGTAGGACATGCTCCTTCCCATCCAAGATCTTGATAGGTACCTCTTCAGACGTTAAATCTTCTCGCTATCTCGTACGGTTCTAACTCAATAATGTGGTTCGGGTCATCCACATATTTATGTAACATCGATACACGAAAAACATTATGAACACGCGTCATACTTGGCGGTAAAACAAGTCTATAGGCCACAGTTCCTATTCGATCTAGGATTTCAAATAGACCAATAAATCGAAGGTTTGAACTTTCCTCACATCGTCAATTCTCGCTTTTGGAATAATAACTTCTTGCACCTCCTTTTTCATATTCATCAGCTCCGGTGTGTAGCCTGAACGATTTTAACTTTATCAATAAAAGTCGGTTCTACTTGTATATCATCACGTGAGTCCCTAGAGTCTTTAACTCTATATCTATCATTTGTAAGTTATATGAAATGGGTCTTTGACAATATCGTATTCGTACTCGTATACGATCTTTTACTCAACACATCAGCTACCACGTTCGCTTTTCCAAGATGGTATGGTCAGAACATGTGCCGAAATGAGTCTCCTATTGAGTTCTTCGAAGTTCTTCCCACATTCCTTGCTCCATTTGAATTTTGTATCTCTACGAGTCAGCTGCGTTAATGGAGTAGCGATTCGAGAAAATCTTTCCACAAAATCTTCAATAATAACCAAACTTAAGCATAAAAGCTACGTATTTCGATTCTCGACTTAGGTTGCTCTCAACTGTGACTCATATCCCAATCTTGGATAGCACGCCACAATGACACCTATCAGTTTACTACCGCACGAATATGGCGTCCCCTACGGAGAGTCTGGCTTCGGTGCATTCCACAAAGGACGTCACCAGATAAAGGCTCGGGTACGAAATTCTATAATTGGATTTTTAACTCCTGAAGTTCAATAGGAGCCATTCAATATGAGATTTTAGAAGTGGGTTTTGTACCGGATTCAAAGATGATACAAAATTCAATATCACGCTCTGGAAGTAAGCCAAGAAATTCTTCAGGAAATACGTCAGGAAAGTCAATAACAACAGGAATATTATTCAAATTTGACGTGTCTTTATTCAAATCCATAACATGGGCTAAGAAAGCTTGACATCCGTTTTTCAATAAACGAATAACTTTATGACTTGATATGAAAGTGTTTGACTTCAATGGTTTGGTTGCTTGAATTGAATAATAAAGTTGCTTAGGAATATGAAAAAGTAACAACCTTATGAAAACAATCAATTTTGGCATGATGAGTAGTTAATCAATCAATCCCAAAAATCATATCAAAAGCAAGTATCTTTAAAAAATAAAATTCAATGTGTAATGCGATGGTGCCAACTTGGATCAAACAAGATTTATAAACGATTGGATGTAACGAAAGTTTCTCTAACGGAGTTTCAACAAATAAGTCAAAGTCTAATTTTCTCAGAGTCAAGTTTAAACGTTGAGTATAAGCGGGAGAGATAAATGAATGGGTAGAACCCATCTTCAATAAGGTATAAACTTCGTAAGAATTTATAATTAACTAACCTGTGCTAACTTCGTTTCGGGTTCCTCGCATTCTGATTTGGTCACGACAAACGCTCTTTCTAGGAACAGATTGACTTTGTCTTTTCCAGATGTCTGCCTTTTAGTGCCACCGCTCCAAATTGGACTTGATTTCGCTTAAAGGACAAAATCGAGATCGTGACCATCTTTTCCACAACTAAAACATACCTTGGAAGGTCAGTGAATAGTTTGGACTTATATGTCCCTCCACTCGCATTTGTAGCATATAACCGTGGTCGTTCTCCTCCCTTAGAACCGATTCTTTACTTCTAAGTAAGATCGCTGTCTTCACACACGGTCGTTGTTAAATCTCCTCTTTTAAAATCTCCTCTTGACTCGCTTCTTCTATTTTCATGGTCATGATTACCACCGTAGTGGTTACCATTTTGTCCGCTCTTTTTCTTTCTCCGATGGTTATCGTTGTTTTGTTGATCGCTATCCCTTATGATCCTCGTTTGTGGTCCCTCGGTTGACCGTACTCATTATCTCGCTTCTAATAATTGAGCCTGCATATAACATCCGAATAGAGAGAAATTTATGAGAAATGAGATATCTTGGCGTATCTTAGGGTTTCAAACCTCTCAGAAACATCCGCGTCATTCGTTCCTCATTCTCCACCAAATGAGGTGAAAACCTGGATAATTCCGCGAACTTCGCCTCGTACTGGGACACCGTTATGTTATTCTGCTCCAGTCTAATAAACTCCACTTCCTTCATATGACGAACATTTTCAGGAAAGTATTTTTCATTGAAAAGTTTTTGAAACGTTTCCCAAGACATCTTAAGTCGCGCGAGTCAGTCCGTTTCACGATTCCCACCAAAGATGATCTGCCTCGCCACGGAACATAAAGGTGGTGAATGGAACCTTCTGTTCCTCCGTGCATCCCAAGACATCAAATATTTTGGTAATTTGCTTGACCCATGTTTCCGCCATGATCGGATCCGACTTTTCCTTAAATTCTGGTGGTCCCAACTCTTTGAACAGCTTGGCTGTGACAACCCGCGAATTGCTATCATTTCCTCCTGTATTTTGAACACGAGTCTCCCTCGTATGATTTTGCATGAACTGCAAAAAGCTTCTAAACATCCCCTCGTTCATCATCTGCTCAGTGGTGTTGTTCACATGAGGAACATTGCCAGCCTGTTGCACGTTCTCCTCGTTGGTGAGTACTGGCGTCTCCACGGTCTCATTTCCACTGTTAATATTCTCAGTCGACATTCTCAAATACTGTCATAAAACAAGGGTTAATTAAGGAAATCAATATATCACATAATATTTCTATATACTGACCAACTAACAAATAAGCTTAGGTAGGACACAACAAGGATTTACTCGCCTCCCCTTCTAGTTCTATTCTCGATCTCCGCCAGAGATCATATCCTAAGCTCGATACCAACCGTGGCGCCCCAAAATAGGTCCATTCCACAACCCATTCGAGTCGCAAAATACATGGTACAAAAACAACTACAACTTTATTAATACAACCATAAAACTGTGAGTTTAAATACAAATATTATCTTCTAGACAATATCTATACCCAAATAAATCCCCATCATAATTATTGATACATTATTTTACAAAAATGGTGAGGACTACTAAACAACTCTCTCTAGAACCTTCATTCCATACCCCGACTAGTACTCGCTACATTCTCGCCTCCTGAGTAGAAAAATGGAACAAAAAGAAAAAGGGTGAGCTCAACTAGCCCAGTAAAGTATATTATGACTAAGATAATATACAACAAATTATTGTTAGTCTTCAACAGGGAAAAATCTGAGAGAATACATTAAACAACAAGTTTTAGATCAATATTCGCAGCGGAAAATATTAATTCATAGAAGAGTTACGTAGAGGATGAAATCTACTAATATCTATGAATTTAACAGTCCATCATCATTATTTTATCCCTGTAACATCAATCAATATTCATCTTGAATCAAATATTCATCTTTTGCCACGTGCCAAAGATGTTCATCAGTCGGTCATGTTCATCTAAACACTTGTTCATCTTTGCACCACGGGCCAAAGATATTCATCAAGAAATCATTCATCTATGCACTACAGGCCAAAGATATTCAGTAATATCATCATTTAAGACTGAGGATGATGAAAAATATTTTAAAGAAAACGAATTCAGTGAAACAAAAGAACAAGTATTATGGATTCGTACTTTAAACAATCCGAGTTCAAGAATAGTTCATAAACAATCATGGTGAAGTAAAATTTAAGAATGATCAAAACATGGATACAATCAAAGCTAGTATCCATAATAGATATTTTGGACAAAATACAAAAATTTAATTTTTCTGTGAATAGTGCCGTATACGTGAATAGTGTCGTATACGTGAATAGTAACCCCGATACAAAAAGTTCCAAATTTAGTTAAAAGATCAGATCAATACTTCGGCATAATGATATTGAAAGAAATAATATCATATATGAAAAAAATAACATCCCTTACCTCACAAAGACGGTACTTCTGACTGAAAAACTGGATACAGGGCTGAAGGGAACTTGCACCGTATAACAACCCTCAAAGTATACTCACAAGAATACGCTCAATATATCGAGAGAGAAATAGAGAAAAAACTTCAGTTTCTGGTGTGATTTTCAATTCCTACCTAAAGCACCCTATTTATAGGAAAATGCTTAGAACACCAAAGTAGAAAATTGAATATAATATTAATATATATATTATAAATTCCTTAGCCCACCTTCTTAGATCTGAACTCAGCTGATTTTGCACATGTTAATGCAGCCCACCAAGTAAAAAAACGATTTTCTTCAAATAAATAACGAAAACTTTCAAAAATCAATTATTTGGAACTCCTAACTTCAATAATTCACAATAAATAGCCTTTTATCGGAAAAATTCAAATCCCGTGAGTTTTATAGGAAATTCAATTCTCTACAACTTTGCGAGATGAAGTTTTTCCAAATTCCAAATGAAATTGACCGAAAATCCACAAACCAAGAAGCGATTTTACACAGTATAATCAAATTTCTACAATAATTGTGTCCACCAACACACAAAACATGTGTTAAATATTTAATGCCACAAAAATACTCTTCCTCCTCATATACTCATAAATTCCACATTCATTATAAAATATCACCATTAATATATTATTAAAATAATATATTTAAATGAATTATTTTATCGTAAAAAGATAAAATATTAATTTTCAACAATTGTCACATTAAAATTTTCTCCATCTATATCCTCATAAAATCAATATTTTTCTCATCATATAAATCAATAATTAATTATTCACAAATAATATTACGTAATCACATTATTGACAACCAGGCGCTTCCTGAAGAGAGGGGGCTTTCAATAAAGATTTCTCCTTCTTGGCGTAAGCAATTAGGTGACCAAACATCTCCTTAGATGTAACTTTCTAGACATTGGAAAATATTATTCGAGATAATATGAATTATTACTTCGATAATGGAAAATACCGTGTAGTGACAATTATTGAAACAACAAGAATATAAAATATCAACGCAAAGAATTATTGAATCAATAAAATAAAATATTGAACGATAGAATCACATAAATAATTATTGAGTAGTGCCTTCTTACGTAAGAATCAATAATTGGTGCAATACCGTGTCTTCTTGTCGTGCAACAACGCCAGATTCGCGTGTTTTAACCATAATCGTATTCCAACAATGATAATTCAGAATAACTACTTCTGGCATTATTTATAAACAACTCATACTTGTCTTTTTCTTCATCCAATCGCTTTCTGTTATGGGGCCCACACATGGCTGCGCCGTCGTACGAATATTCCCCGACAGTAAGAATATTTCACAAATATTTTATAACCACCTGCTTATTTAAAATATTTGCGTATTTTACCCATAACTATCCATATTAATCACATCAACCCTTACTATTCAAAATAATAATTAGAGGAAATTAAATTTTATTTATTAATAATTTGGGGTCTTACAACCTCCCCTCTTTATGAAATTCCGTCCTCGAAATTGACGTACGTACCTGGTGTTTCAAAAAGATGAAGATACCTCGCTTTCATTTTCGTTTCTAACTCCCAGGTCATTTCCTCTATAGCATGGTTTCTCCACAAAACTTTAACTTGTGGTATGATCTTCGTGCGTAGGACATGCTCCTTCCCATCCAAGATCTTGATAGGTACCTCTTCGTACGTTAAATCTTCTGCTATCTCGTCTGGTTCTAACTCAATAATGTGGTTCGGGTCATCCACATATTTATGTAACATCGATACACGAAAAAACATTATGAACAACGCGTACATACTTGGCGGTAAAACAAGTCTATAGGCCACGAGTTCCCTATTCGATCTAGGATTTCAAATAGACCAATAAATCGAAGGTTTGAACTTTCCTCATCGTCACATTCTCGCTTTTGGAATAATAACTTCTTGCACCTCCTTTTTCATATTCATCACTCGGTGTGTAGCACGAACGATTTTAACTTTATCAATAAAAAGTCGGTTCTACTTGTATATCATCACGTGAGTCCCTAAGTCTTTAACTCTATATCTATCATTTGTAAGTTATATGAAATGGGTCTTTGACAATATCGTATTCGTATCAGATATCGATCTTTTACTCAACACATCAGCTACCACGTTCGCTTTTCCAAGATGGTATGGTCAGAACATGTGCCGAAATGAGTCTCCTATTGAGTTCTTCGAAGTTCTTCCCACATTCCTTGCTCCATTTGAATTTTGTATCTCTACGAGTCAGCTGCGTTAATGGAGTAGCGATTCGAGAAAATCTTTCCACAAAATCTTCAATAATAACCAGCTAAGCATAGAAAGCTACGTATTTCGATTACTGACTTAGGTTGCTCTCAACTGTGACTCATATCCCAATCTTGGATAGCACGCCACAATGACACCTATCGGGTTACTATGCACGAATATGGCGTCCCTACGGAGAGTCCGGCGGTGCATTCCACACAAAGACGTCACCACAGATAAAGGCTCAAGTGCGAAATTTATAATTGATTTTTAACTCCTGAAGTTCAATAGGAGCCATTCAATATGAGATTTTAGAAGTGGGTTTTGTACCGGATTCAAAGATGATACAAAATTCAATATCACGCTCTGGAAGTAAGCCAAGAAATTCTTCAGGAAATACGTCAGGAAAGTCAATAACAACAGGAATATTATTCAAATTTGACGTGTCTTTATTCAAATCCATAACATGGGCTAAGAAAGCTTGACATCCGTTTTTCAATAAACGAATAACTTTATGACTTGATATGAAAGTGTTTGACTTCAATGGTTTGGTTGCTTGAATTCGAATAACAGGTTGCTTAGGAATATGAAAAGTAACAACCTTATGAAAACAATCAATTTTGGCATGATGAGTAGTTAATCAATCAATCCCCAAAATCATATCAAAAGCAAGTATCTTTAAAAAAATAAGGTCAACAGGTAATGCGATGGTGCCAACTTGGATCAAACAAGATTTATAAACAGTGGATGTAACGAAAGTTTCTCCTAACGGAGTTTCAACAAATAAGTCAAAGTCTAATTTTCTCCAGAGTCAAGTTTAAACGTTGAGTATAAGCAGGAGAGATAAATGAATGGGTAGAACCCAGATTCTAATAAGGTATAAACTTCAAAGAATTTATAATTAACTAACCTGTCTTAACTTCGTTCGGGTTCTCGCATTCTGACCAGCCACGACAAACGCTTCTTCTAGAACCGGCTGACTTTGTCTTTTCCAGATTCCGCCTTTAGTGCCACCGTTCCAGCTGGACTTGATTTCGCTAAAGGACAAAATCGAGATGCGTGACCATCTTTTCCACAACTAAAACATACCTTGGAAGGCTGTGAATAGTTTGGACTTATATGTCCCTCCACTCCGCATTTGTAGCATATAACCGTGGTCGTTCTCCTCCCTTAGAACCAGTTGCTGCTAGCACTGTCGTCTTCACACGGTCGTTGTTAAATCTCCTCTTTTTAAAATCTCCTCTTGACTCGCTTCTTCTATTTTCATGGTCATGATTACCACCAGAGTGGTTACCATTTTTGTCCGTCTTTTTCTTTCTCCGATGGTTATCGTTGTTTTGTTGACTGCTATCCCCGGTATGATCCTGGTTGTGGTCCCTCGGTTGACCGTACTCATTATCTCGCTCTAATAATTGAGCCCTGTTTACAACATCTGAATAGAGAGAAAATTTATGAGAAATGAGATACCGTATCTACGCCGGTTTCAAACCTCTCGAAACATCCGCGTCATTCGCTCCTCATTCTCCACCAAATGAGGTGAAAACTCGGATAATTCCGCGAACTTACGCCTCGTCTTTGGGACACCGCTTATGTTATTCTCGCTCGGTCTAATAAATTCCACTTCCTTCATACATAACGAACATTTTCGGAAAGTATTTTTCATTGAAAAGTTTTGAAACGCTTCCCAAGACATGCTTAAGTCGCGGGTAAGTCGGGTCCGTTTCCTGGACTCCCACCAATGAGAGTCTCCGCCACGGAACATAAAGGTGGTGAATGGAACCTTCTGTTCCTCCGTATCCCAAGACATCAAATATTTTGGTAATTTGCTTGACCCATGTTTCCGCCTATGATCGGATCCGACTTTTCCTTAAATTCGGTGGTCCCAACTCTTTGAATAACTTGGTTTGTGACAACCCATAATTGCTATCATTTCCTCCTCAGATTTTGAACACGAGTCTCCTCAGTATGATTTTGCATGAACTGCAAAAAGCTTCTAAACATCCCTCGTTCATCATCTCACTTTCGGTGGTGTTGTTCACATGAGAACATTGCCCGACTGTTGTTGCAGACGCTCTCCTCGTTGGAGTAAATCTTTGGCGTCTCCACTCGGTCTCATTTCCAATCATTAATATTCTCGGTCGACATTCTCAAATCTTGTCATAAAACAAGGGTTAATTAAGGAAATCAATATATCACATAATATTTCTATATATTGACCAACTAACAAATAAGCTTGGGTAGGACACACTGGCGAAGAAGGATTTACTCGTCTCTCCCTTCTCTAGTTCTATTCCCCGATCTCCGCCAGAATCATATCCTAAGCTCGATACCAATTGTGACGCCCCCAAAATAGGTCCATTCCACAACCCATTCTGAGTCGCCAAATACATGGTACAAAAACAACTACAACTTTATTAATACAACCATAAAACTGTGAGTTTAAATACAAATATTATCTTCTAGACAATATCTATACCCAAATAAATCCCCATCATAATTATTGATACATTATTTTACAAAAATGGTGAGGACTACTAAACAACTCTCTCTAGAACCTTCATTCCATAATTTCACGACTAAGACTTTTACTATTCTCGCCCCTGAGTAGAAAAATGGAACAAAAAGAAAAAGGGTGAGCTCAACTAGCCCAGTAAAGTATATTATGACTAAGATAATATACAACAAATTATTGTTAGTCTTCAACAGGGAAAAATCTGAGAGAATACATTAAACAACAAGTTTTAGATCAATATTCGCAGCGGAAAATATTAATTCATAGAAGAGTTACGTAGAGGATGAAATCTACTAATATCTATGAATTTAACAGTCCATCATCATTATTTTATCCCTGTAACATCAATCAATATTCATCTTGAATCAAATATTCATCTTTGCACCACAGGCCAAAGATGTTCATCAGTCGGTCATGTTCATCTAAACACTTGTTCATCTTTGCACCACGGGCCAAAGATATTCATCAAGAAATCATTCATCTATGCACTACAGGCCAAAGATATTCAGTAATATCATCATTTAAGACTGAGGATGATGAAAAATATTTTAAAGAAAACGAATTCAGTGAAACAAAAGAACAAGTATTATGGATTCGTACTTTAAACAATCCGAGTTCAAGAATAGTTCATAAACAATCATGGTGAAGTAAAATTTAAGAATGATCAAAACATGGATACAATCAAAGCTAGTATCCATAATAGATATTTTGGACAAAATACAAAAATTTAATTTTTCGTGAATAAGTCTTGATATCGTGAATAAAGGTCGTATATCGTGAATAGTAACTCCCCGATACAAAAAGTTCCAAATTTAGTTAAAAGATCGGATCAATACTTGACGTAATGATATTGAAAGAAATAATATCATATATGAAAAAAATAACATCCCTTACCTCACAAAGACGGTACTTCTGACTGAAAAACTGGATACAGGGCTGAAGGGAACTTGCACCGTATAACAACCCTCAAAGTATACTCACAAGAATACGCTCAATATATCGAGAGAGAAATAGAGAAAAAACTTCAGTTTCTGGTGTGATTTTCAATTCTAACCTAAGCACCCTATTTATAGGAAAATGCTTAGAACACCAAAGTAGAAAATTGAATATAATATTAATATATATATTATAAATTCCTTAGCCCACCTTCTTAGATCTGAACTCAGCTGATTTTGCACATGTTAATGCAGCCCACCAAGTAAAAAAACGATTTTCTTCAAATAAATAACGAAAACTTTCAAAAATCAATTATTTCGGAACTCCGGAACTTCAATAATTCACAATAAATAGCCTTTTTATCAGAAAATTCAAATCCATGAGTTTTATAGGAAATTCAATTCTCTACAACTTTGCGGAAGGAAGTTTTCCAAATTCCAAAATGTAAATTGACCAAAAATCCACAAATCCAAGCGATTTTACAAATTATAATCAAATTTGGGACAATAATTGTGTCCACCAACACACAAAACATGTGTTAAATATTTAATGCCACAAAAATACTCTTCCTCCTCATATACTCATAAATTCCACATTCATTATAAAAATATCACCATTAATATATTATTAAAATAATATATTTAAATGAATTATTTTATCAGAAAAAGATAAAATATTAATTTTCAACAATTGTCACATTAAAATTTTCTCCATCTATATCCTCATAAAATCAATATTTTTCTCATCATATAAATCAATAATTAATTATTCACAAATAATATTACAGAATCACATTATTGACAACCAGGCAGTTCCCAGGAAAGAGGGGGCTTTCCAATAAAGATTTCTCCTTACTGGCGCGCAATTAGGTGACCAAACATCTCCTTAGACAGAACTTTCTAGACATTGGAAAATATTATTCAGATAATATGAATTATTACTTCGATAATGGAAAATACTGTGTAGTGACAATTATTGAAACAACAGTAATATAAAATATCAACGCAGCAATTATTGAATCAATAAAATAAAATATTGAGCGATAAGAATCATCGTAACAATTATTGAGTAGTGCCTTCTTACGTAAGAATCAATAATTGGTGCAATACTGGTGTGCTCTTCTTGTCAACAACGCGTACATCGTTGTGTTTTAACCACCGGTATTCCAACAAGATAATCTGGTGATAACTACGCTGGCGTTATTTATAAACAACTCATACTTGTCTTTTCTTCATCCAATCGCTTTCTTCATTATGGGGCCCACATGGTCATACTGGCAGTAGTCGTCTAAATATTCCCCGACAGTAAGAATATTTCACAAATATTTTATAACCACCTGCTTATTTAAAATATTTGCGTATTTTACCCATAACTATCCATATTAATCACATCAACCCTTACTATTCAAAATAATAATTAGAGGAAATTAAATTTTATTTATTAATAATTTGGGGTCTTACAACCTCCCCTCTTTATGAAATTCCGTCCTCGAAATTGACGTACGTACCTGGTGTTTCAAAAAGATGAAGATACCTCGCTTTCATTTTCGTTTCTAACTCCCAGGTCATTTCCTCTATAGCATGGTTTCTCCACAAAACTTTAACTTGTGGTATGATCTTCGTGCGTAGGACATGCTCCTTCCCATCCAAGATCTTGATAGGTACCTCTTCGTACGTTAAATCTTCTGCTATCTCGTCTGGTTCTAACTCAATAATGTGGTTCGGGTCATCCACATATTTATGTAACATCGATACACGAAAAACATTATGAACACGCGTCATACTTGGCGGTAAAACAAGTCTATAGGCCACAGTTCCTATTCGATCTAGGATTTCAAATAGACCAATAAATCGAAGGTTTGAACTTTCCTCACATCGTCAATTCTCGCTTTTGGAATAATAACTTCTTACCTCCTTTTCATATTCATCACTCGGTTGTATAGCACTAACGATTTTAACTTTATCAATAAAAGTCGGTTCTACTTGTATATCATCACGTGAGTCCCTAGAGTCTTTAACTCTATATCTATCATTTGTAAGTTATATGAAATGGGTCTTTGACAATATCGTATTCGTACTCGTATACGATCTTTTACTCAACACATCAGTTACCACGTTCGCTTTTCCAAGATGGTATGGTGAACATGTGTTAAAATGAGTCTCTATTGAGTTCTTGAAGTTCTTCCCACATTCCTTGCTCCATTTGAATTTTGTATCTCTACGAGTCACGTTAATGGAGTAGCGATTCGAAAAATCTTTCCACAAAATCTTCAATAATAACCAATTAAGCATGTAAGCTACGTATTTCGATTCTTGACTTAGGTTGCTCTCAATCGTGACTCATATCCCAATCTTGGATATGCGCCACAATGACACCTATCGGTTTACTACACAAGACGAATATGGCGTCCCTACGGAGAGTGCGCTTCTGCATTCCACAAAGGGCGTCACCAGATAAAGGCTTCTGTGCGAAATTCTATAATTGGATTTTTAACTCCACGAAGTTCAATAGAGCCATTCAATATGAGATTTTAGAAGTGGGTTTTGTCTGGATTCAAAGATGATACAAAATTCAATATCACGCTCTGTAAGTAAGCGAAATTCTTCAGGAAATACGTCAGGAAAGTCAATAACAACAGGAATATTATTCAAATTTGACGTGTCTTTATTCAAATCCATAACATGGGCTAAGAAAGCTTGACATCCGTTTTTCAATAAACGAATAACTTTATGACTTGATATGAAAGTGTTTGACTTCAATGGTTTGGTTGCTTGAATTCGAATAACAGGTTGCTTAGGAATATGAAAAGTAACAACCTTATGAAAACAATCAATTTTGGCATGATGAGTAGTTAATCAATCAATCCCCAAAATCATATCAAAAGCAAGTATCTTTAAAAAAATAAGGTCAACAGGTAATGCGATGGTGCCAACTTGGATCAAACAAGATTTATAAGCGATGGATGTAACGAAAGTTTCTCTAATCAGAGTTTCAACAAATAAGTCAAAGTCTAATTTTCTCGTAGTCAAGTTTAAACGTTGAGTATAAGCGGGAGAGATAAATGAATGGGTAGAACAGTATCTAATAAGGTATAAACTTAAGTAAGAATTTATAATTAACTAACCTGCTAACCGTTCGGGTTCTCGCATTCTCGATAGAATTACGACAAACGCTCTTCTAGAACAGATTGACTTTGTCTTTTTCCCAGATATCTCTGCTTTTAGTGCCACCGTTCAATTTGGACTTGATTTCGCTTAAAGACAAAAAATCGAGATGCGTGACCATCTTTTCCACAACTAAAACATACCTTGGAAGGTCGTGAATAGTTTGGACTTATATGTCCCTCCACTCGCATTTGTAGCATATAACCGTAGTCGTTCTCCTCCCTTAGAACCGATTCTTTGCTAAGATCGCATCGTCTTCACACGATGGTTGTTAAATCTCCTCTTTTAAAATCTCCTCTTGACTCGCTTCTTCTATTTTCATGGTCATGATTACCACCGAGTGGTTACCATTTTGTCCGTCTTTTTCTTTCTCCGATGGTTATCGTTGTTTTGTTGGCTCTTTATCCCGGTATGATCCTCGTTGTGGTCCCTCGGTTGGCCGTACTCATTATCTCGCTCTAATAATTGAGCCTGCTTACAACATCCGAATAGAGAGAAAATTTATGAGAAATGAGATCTTGGCGTATCTTGGGTTTCAAACCTCTCGAAACATCCGCGTCATTCGTTCCTCATTCTCCACCAAATGAGGTGAAAACTGGATAATTCATGAACTTAACCTCGTCTTTGGGACACCGTTATGTTATTCTGCTCCAGTCTAATAAACTCCACTTCCTTCATATGACGAACATTTTCAGGAAAGTATTTTTCATTGAAAAGTTTTTGAAACGTTTCCCAAGACATGCTAAGTGCGGCAGGCTGGGTCCGTTTCACAGACTCCCACCAGTAGTCTGCCTCGCCACGGAACATAAAGGTGGTGAATGGAACCTTCTGTTCCTCCGTGCATCCCAAGACATCAAATATTTTGGTAATTTGCTTGACCCATGTTTCCGCCATGATCGGATCCGACTTTTCCTTAAATTCTGGTGGTCCCAACTCTTTGAACAGCTTGGCTGTGACAACCCGCGAATTACTATCATTTCCTCCCAGTATTTTGAACACGAGTCTCCTCGTATGATTTTGCATGAATCTGCAAAAGCTTCTAAACATCCCCTCGTTCATCATCTCTTTTTCGATAGTTGTTGTTCACATGAGGAACATTGCCAACTGTTGCACGTTTCTCCTCGTTGGTGAGTCTTTGGCGTCTCCACGGTCTCATTTCCATTTGTTAATATTCTCATTCGACATTCTCAAATCATCATCATAAAACAAGGGTTAATTAAGGAAATCAATATATCACATAATATTTCTATATACTGACCAACTAACAAATAAGCTTAGGTAGGACACACTAGCGAAGGATTTACTCGTCTCTCCCCTTCTAGTTCTATTCCCCGATCTCCGCCAGAGATCATATCCCTAAGCTCTGATACCAACTGTGACGCCCCCAAAATAGGTCCATTCCACAACCCATTCTGAGTCGCCAAATACATGGTACAAAAACAACTACAACTTTATTAATACAACCATAAAACTGTGAGTTTAAATACAAATATTATCTTCTAGACAATATCTATACCCAAATAAATCCCCATCATAATTATTGATACATTATTTTACAAAAATGGTGAGGACTACTAAACAACTCTCTCTAGAACCTTCATTCCATACCCCACTAAGTACTTTCGCTACATTCTCGCCTCTGAGTAGAAAAATGGAACAAAAGAAAAAAGGGTGAGCTCAATAGCCCAAGAAAGTATATTATGACTAAGATAATATACAACAAATTATTGTTAGTCTTCAACAGGAAAAATCTGGAGAGAATACATTAAACAACAAGTTTTAGATCAATATTATGATGGAAAATATTAATTCATAGAAGAGTTACGTAGAGGATGAAATCTACTAATATCTATGAATTTAACGATCCATCATCATTATTTTATCCTCAGTAACATCAATCAATATTCATCTTGAATCAAATATTCATCTTTGCACCACGGCCAAAGATGTTCATCGATCGGTCATGTTCATCTAAACACTTGTTCATCTTTGCACCACGGCCAAAGATATTCATCAAGAAATCATTCATCTATGCTTTTCTGAGCCAAAGATATTCAAGTAATATCATCATTTAAGGCGAGGATGATGAAAATATTTTAAAGAAAAGCGAATTGGTGAAACAAAAGAACAAGTATTATGGATTCGTACTTTTAAACAATCCGAGTTCAAGAATAGTTCATAAACAATCATGGTGAAGTAAAATTTAAGAATGATCAAAACATGGATACAATCAAAGCTAGTATCCATAATAGATATTTTTGGACAAAATACAAAATTTAATTTTTCCGTGAATAGTCTTGATATCGTGAATAATTATACGATATCGTGAATAGTAACCAAATACAAAAAGTTCCAAATTTAGTTAAAAGATCGGATCAATACTTGGCATAATGATATTGAAAGAAATAATATCATATATGAAAAAATAACATCCCTTACCTCACAAAGGCAGTCTTACATTGAAAAAAAAACCTGATATCGAGGTTTGAAGGAACTTGCACCGTATAACAACCCTCAAAGTATACTCACAAGAATACGCTCAATATATCGAGAGAAAATAGAAAAAACTTGATTTACGGTGTGATTTTTCAATTCTAACCTAAGCACCTATTTATAGGAAAATGCTTAGAACACCAAAGTAGAAAATTGAATATAATATTAATATATATATTATAAATTCCTTAGCCCACCTTCTTAGATCTGAACTCAGCTGATTTTGCACATGTTAATGCAGCCCACCAAGTAAAAAAACGATTTTCTTCAAATAAATAACGAAAACTTTCAAAAATCAATTATTTCGGAACTCCGGAACTTCAATAATTCACAATAAATAGCCTTTTTATCAGAAAATTCAAATCTCGTGAGTTTTTATAGGAAATTCAATTCTCTACAACTTTGCAGAAGGAAGTTTTTCCAAATTCCAAACAGAAATTGACCGAAATCCACAAACGGGCGATTTTACAGGCTATAATCAAATTTCGGACAATAATTGTGTCCACCAACACACAAAACATGTGTTAAATATTTAATGCCACAAAAATACTCTTCCTCCTCATATACTCATAAATTCCACATTCATTATAAAAATATCACCATTAATATATTATTAAAATAATATATTTAAATGAATTATTTTATCAGAAAAAGATAAAATATTAATTTTCAACAATTGTCACATTAAAAATTTTCTCCATCTATATCCTCATAAAATCAATATTTTTCTCATCATATAAATCAATAATTAATTATTCACAAATAATATTACAGAATCACATTATTGACAACCAGCGGGTCCTGTGAAAGAGGGGCTTTCCAATAAAGATTTCTCACTTCTTGGGCGCACAATTAGGTGACCAAACATCTCCTTGAGATGAACTTTCTAGACATTGGAAAATATTATTGAGATAATATGAATTATTACTTCGATAATGGAAAATACGTGTAGTGACAATTATTGAAACAACGATAATATAAAATATCAACGCAACAATTATTGAATCAATAAAATAAAATATTGAATAAGAACTTCATGTAACAATTATTGAGTAGTGCCTTCTACGTAAGAATCAATAATTGGTGCAATACTGATAATCTTCTTGTCAACAACGCGTATTCTTCGTGTTTTAACCATTTGGGTATTCCAACAAAGATAATAACGGTAACAACTACTGTGGTTATTTATAAACAACTCATACTTGTCTTTTCTTCATCCAATCGCTTTACATTATGGGGACCATACATTTACTTGGCCGTCATTTAATATTCCCCGGTAAGAATATTTCACAAATATTTTATAACCACCGCTTATTTAAAATATTTGCGATTTTACCCATAACTATCCATATTAATCACATCAACCCTTACTATTCAAAATAATAATTAGAGGAAATTAAATTTTATTTATTAATAATTTGGGGTCTTACAACCTCCCCTCTTTATGAAATTCCGTCCTCGAAATTGACGTACGTACCTGGTGTTTCAAAAAGATGAAGATACCTCGCTTTCATTTTCGTTTCTAACTCCCAGGTCATTTCCTCTATAGCATGGTTTCTCCACAAAACTTTAACTTGTGGTATGATCTTCGTGCGTAGGACATGCTCCTTCCCATCCAAGATCTTGATAGGTACCTCTTCGTACGTTAAATCTTCTGCTATCTCGTCTGGTTCTAACTCAATAATGTGGTTCGGGTCATCCACATATTTATGTAACATCGATACACGAAAAACATTATGAACACGTCGTATACTGGCGGTAAAAACAAGTCTATAGGCCACGGTTCTATTCGATCTAGGATTTCAAATAGACCAATAAATCGAAGGTTTGAACTTTCCTCACATCGCCAATTCTCGCTTTTGGAATAATAACTTCTTGCACCTCCTTTTTCATATTCATCAGCTCCGGTGTGTAGCCTGAACGATTTTAACTTTATCAATAAAAGTCGGTTCTACTTGTATATCATCACGTGAGTCCCTAGAGTCTTTAACTCTATATCTATCATTTGTAAGTTATATGAAATGGGTCTTTGACAATATCGTATTCGTACTCGTATACGATCTTTTAATCAACACATCATTTACCACGTTAAACTTTTCAAGATGGTATGGTCGAAACATGTGCGAAATGAGTCTCCTATCGAAGTTCTTCAAGTTCTTCCCACATTCCTTGCTCCATTTGAATTTTGTATCTCTACGAGTCACCAAGCGTTAATGGAGTAGCGATTCGAAAAATCTTTCCACAAAATCTTCAATAATAACCAACTAAGCATAAAAAGCTCGTATTTCGATTCTCGACTTAGGTTGCTCTCAACTGTGACTCATATCCCAATCTTGGATAAGACGCCACAATGACACCTATCGCTTTCTACTTGACGAATATGGCGTCCCCCTACGGAGAGTCCGCTTTGCATTCCCACAAAGGACGTCACCAGGATAAAGGCTCTTGCATGCGAAATTTATAATTGGATTTTTAACTCACGAAGTTCAATAGGAGCCATTCAATATGAGATTTTAGAAGTGGGTTTTATACCGGATTCAAAGATGATACAAAATTCAATATCACGCCTGAAGTAAGCCAAGAAATTCTTGAAATACGTCGGAAAAGTCAATAACAACAGAATATTATTCAAATTTGGCGTGTCTTTATTCAAATCCATAACATGGGCTAAGAAAGCTTGACATCCGTTTTCAATAAGCGAATAACTTTATGACTTGATATGAAAGTGTTTGACTTCAATGGTTTGGTTGCTTGAATTGAATAACGAGTTGCTTAGGAATATGAAAAGTAACAACCTTATGAAAACAATCAATTTTGGCATGATGAGTAGTTAATCAATCAATCCCAAAAATCATATCAAAAGCAAGTATCTTTAAAAAATAAGGTCAACGTGGTAATGCGATGGTGCCAACTTGGATCAAACAAGATTTATAAACAATGGATGTAACGAAAGTTTCTCCTAACGGAGTTTCAACAAATAAGTCAAAGTCTAATTTTCTCCAGAGTCAAGTTTAAACGTTGAGTATAAGCAGGAGAGATAAATGAATGGGTAGAACCGGTATCTAATAAGGTATAAACTTCGTAAGAATTTATAATTAACTAACCCGTGCTAACTTCGTTCGGGTTCCTCGCATTCTGACCGGTCACGACAAACGCTCTTCTAGGAACCGTTGACTTTGTCTTTTCCGTATCTGCCTTTAGTGCCACCGTTCCAGCTGGACTTGATTTCGCTAAAGGACAAAATCGAGATGCGTGACCATCTTTTCCACAACTAAAACATACCTTGGAAGGCTGTGAATAGTTTGGACTTATATGTCCCTCCACTCCGCATTTGTAGCATATAACCGTGGTCGTTCTCCTCCCTTAGAACCAGTTGCTGCTAGCACTGTCGTCTTCACATGGTCGTTGTTAAATCTCCTCTTTTTAAAATCTCCTCTTGACTCGCTTCTTCTATTTTCATGGTCATGATTACCACCAGAGTGGTTACCATTTTTGTCCGTCTTTTTCTTTCTCCGATGGTTATCGTTGTTTTGTTGATCTTATCCCCTAGGTATGATCTCGGTTGTGGTCCTCGGTTGGCCGTACTCATTATCTCGCTTCTAATAATTGAGCCCCGCATTACAACATCCTGAATAGAGAGAAAATTTATGAGAAATGAGATCTTGACGTATCTTGTTTTCAAACCTCTCGAAACATCCGCGTCATTCGTTCCTCATTCTCCACCAAATGAGGTGAAAACACAGGATAATTCCGCGAACTTACGCCTCGTCTTTGGGACAATTATGTTATTCTGCTCCGGTCTAATAAACTCCACTTCCTTCATATAGCGAACATTTTCGGAAAGTATTTTCATTGAAAAGTTTTGAAACGCTTCCCAAGACATGCTTTAAGTCTGCGGCGGTCGGGTCCGTTTCACGATTCTCCACCATGATCATCGCCACTTACGGAACATAAAGGTGGTGAATGGAACCTTCATTCTCCTCGTGCATCCCAAGACATCAAATATTTTGGTAATTTGCTTGACCCATGTTTCCGCCATGATCGGATCCGACTTTTCCTTAAATTGGTGGTCCTAACTCTTTGAAACTTGGTACGGATAACCCGCATGAATTGCTATCATTTCTCCTCAGATTTTGAACACGAGTCTCCTCGTATGATTTTGCATGAACTGCCAAAAAGCTTCTAAACATCCCTCGTTCATCATCTCGCTTTCGGTGGTGTTGTTCACATGAGGAACATTGCCCGACTGTTGTTGCGTTTCTCCTCGTTGGTGAGTCTTTGGCGTCTCCACGGTCTCATTTCCATTATTAATATTCTCGATCGACATTCTCAAATCTTCGTCATAAAACAAGGGTTAATTAAGGAAATCAATATATCACATAATATTTCTATATCTTGACCAACTAACAAATAAGCTTAGGTAGGACACCTTTAGCGAAGGATTTACTCGTCTCTCCCTTCTAGTTTCTATTCCCGATCTCCGCCAGAGATCATATCCTAAGCTCGATACGATGTACCAATGTGGCGCCCCAAAATAGGTCCATTCCACAACCCATTCTCGAGTCGCCAAATACATGGTACAAAAAACAACTACAACTTTATTAATACAACCATAAAGCGTGAGTTTAAATACAAATATTATCTTCTTACAATATCTATACCCAAATAAATCCCCATCATAATTATTGATACATTATTTTACAAAATGGTGAGGACTACTAAACAACTCTCTCTAGAACCTTCATTCCATACCCCACTAAAGACTACTATTACATTCTCGCCTCCCCGAGTAGAAAAATGGAACAAAAAGAAAAAGGGTGAGCTCAACTAGCCCGATAAGAAAGTATATTATGACTAAGATAATATACAACAAATTATTATTAGTCTTCAACGGGGAAAAATCGAGAGAATACATTAAACAACAAGTTTTAGATCAATATTCGCGGTGGAAAATATTAATTCATAGAAGAGTTACGTAGAGGATGAAATCTACTAATATCTATGAATTTAACGATCCATCATCATTATTTTATCCTGTAACATCAATCAATATTCATCTTGAATCAAATATTCATCTTTACTTACAGGGCCAAAGATGTTCATCATCGATCATATGTTCATCTAAACACTTGTTCATCTTTTGCACTACGGGCCAAAGATATTCATCAAGAAATCATTCATCTATGCACTACTGAATAAAAGATATTCATAATATCATCATTTAAGACCGAGGATGATGAAAATATTTTAAAGAAAACGAATTCATTGAAACAAAAGAACAAGTATTATGGATTCGTACTTTAAACAATCCGAAGTTCAAGAATAGTTCATAAACAATCATGGTGAAGTAAAATTTAAGAATGATCAAAACATGGATACAATCAAAGCTAGTATCCATAATAGATATTTTGACAAAATACAAAAAATTTAATTTTTACATGAATAGTCTTAGTATCATTGAATAGTGTCGTATATCGTGAATAGTAAACCAGATACAAAAAGTTCCAAATTTAGTTAAAAGATCGGATCAATACTTGGCATAATGATATTGAAAGAAATAATATCATATATGAAAAAATAACATCCCTACCTCAAAAGACGGTGATTGACCGAAAATCTGGATCTGAAAATTTGAAGGAACTTGCAAAGTATAACAACCCTCAAAGTATACTCACAAGAATCGCTCAATATATCGAGAGAGAAATAGAGAAAAACTTGAGTTTACGGTGTGATTTTCAATTCTAACCCAAGCACCTATTTATAGGAAAATGCTTAGAACACCAAAAGTAGAAAATTGAATATAATATTAATATATATATTATAAATTCCTTAGCCCACCTTCTTAGATCTGAACTCAATTTGATTTTGCACATGTTAATGCACCCACCAAGTAAAAAAACGATTTTCTTCAAATAAATAACGAAAACTTTCAAAATCAATTATTTGAACTCAAGAACTTCAATAATTCACAATAAATAGCCTTTTTATCAGAAAATTCAAATCCAAGTGAGTTTTATAGGAAATTCAATTCTCTACAACTTTGCGGAAGGAAGTTTTTCCAAATTCCAAATGCAAAATTGGCCAAGAAATCCACAAAGCAGGCGATTTTACAAAGTTATAATCAAATTTCTATTAATAATTGTGTCCACCAACACACAAAACATGTGTTAAATATTTAATGCCACAAAAATACTCTTCCTCCTCATATACTCATAAATTCCACATTCATTATAAAATATCACCATTAATATATTATTAAAATAATATATTTAAATGAATTATTTTATCGAGAAAAAGATAAAATATTAATTTTCAACAATTGTCACATTAAAATTTTCTCCATCTATATCCTCATAAAATCAATATTTTTCTCATCATATAAATCAATAATTAATTATTCACAAATAATATTACGAAATCACATTATTGATGACCAGGCGGTTCCTCGGGAAGAGGGGCTTTCCAATAAAGATTTCTCCTTCTTGGTGGCGCAATTAGGTGACCAAACATCTCCTTAGATGTAACTTTCTGAACATTGGAAAATATTATTCAGATAATATGAATTATTACTTGATAATGGAAAATACTTGTGTAGTGACAATTATTGAAACAACAATAATATAAAATATCAACACAAAGAATTATTGAATCAATAAAATAAAATACTTGAGCGATAATTCACTGTAACAATTATTGAGTAGTGCCTTCTTACGTAAGAATCAATAATTGGTGCAATACTGCAAATGTCTTCTTGTAAACAACGCATATTAATGTGTGTTTTAACCACCGTATTCCAACAAAGATAATTGTGAATAACTACGCTATTATTTATAAATAACTCATACTTGTCTTTTCTTCATCCAATCGCTTTTACATTACGGGGCCCACACATGTATTCTGTGGCCGTCGTCATTTAAATATTCCCCGACAGTAAGAATATTCCACAAATATTTTATAACCACCTGCTTATTTGAAATATTTGCGTATTTTACCCATAACTATCCATATTAATCACATCAACCCTTACTATTCAAAATAATAATTAGAGGAAATTAAATTTCATTTATTAATAATTTGGGGTCTTACAACTGTACTTTTACCACTGGGTAATTCAACAGTTAATGGTAAAACTTTTGCCGTTATTTTATAAAAAGTTATTTCTGTCGTTTTCTAACTCCGACTGTAATTCCGTTATGGGGTCCACCAATGATTGTGTCGTCGTACGAATATTCTCTGATAAAACGAATATTCCTCGACCAAACGAATATATATTTTGTGACCACTTGCATACTTTGCAAAATTTATAAATATTACCCACAACTATATCATTATATCACATCCACACTTTATTATTCAAAAATAATATTTAGAGAAAACTAATCTTTATTCATAGAAGTTGGGGTCTTACAGACTTGGTTTTTACATATTTTAATGGATGATCTAGGTTATCTTGGTAGAGGATATGGCCTCACAGTGATAACAGACCAACAAAAGGTATGACATTTTTTTTTGCATTTACTATATTATAAATGTTTGTTATATATAGCTAATGTAATCATGTTTCTATATAGGGTTTGGATAATGCAATGAAGACAATTATACCTCAAGTTAAACATAGATGATGTGATAACACATCTACGCAAATTGGAGGAAAAAGAACAAAGATTTGAGTGGAAATCTGTATTCTAAAAAATAGATAAAAGTACTACTAGGAAGCATTACATGAATGAAATGGAAGAATTGAAAAAATTAAGTCCAGAGGTACATGAGCTGTTGTCAAAACAAGATACAAAACAGTGGTGCAAAGCTTTCTCCAGTGACATGTGCAAGTGTGATATCACCACCACCAACTTGTCAGAAATATCCAATGGTTGGATAGTTGCTGCAAGACAAAAGCCCATAATTGAGATGCTTGAGGATATGAGAGAGCATATTATGGAGATATTGGTAAGAAACAAGACAATGATGCTGAGAAATGATGATGTATTGTCTCTTAGAATTAGAAAAAAATTAGAGGATGCAAAGAATGATAGTTTCTTGTATGAAGTTAAGTGGGATGGTTTTGAGGGGTATGAAGTGAAAAGAGATGGTGGACTTGAAGGTGGGACAGTAAGTTTGGTGAACAAGATTTGTGCTTGCAGAGCTTGGGATCTTGATGGTATCCCTTGTAGACATGCAGTTGCTGCCATTTATGAGCAAAGGGAAGAACCAGAGGAATATCTCTCTCCAATGCTTAAGAGAGATGCTTACTTGGCATCTTACCAGTTTCCATTGAAAGGAATAAATGGACCAGATCTGTGGGAACCTTCAAGCAAGGAGAAATTATTATCCCCAAAACTTAAAATGCTTCTTAAAAGGCCAAAAAAACAAAGGATCAAAGATCCACATGAGGAACATAAGTCATGTGCAAGTGGAAGATTGTCAAAAAAGGAATATTAATGACATATCGGAGGTGCAATCAGATTGGTCATAACATGAGAACTTGCAATAACACACCAGTTCAAAGGCTTCAAAAGGAAAAAGGTAACTACAACTAACAATCAATATACAATATTTTTTACTTGATTTATAATGAAACTAACATTTGGAAATTTAATTCTTACAACTGCAGAAGGTGGATCAGGTAGAGGAGCATCAAGTAGTGTAGAGAGAGGTGAAGATGTTACAGCTGCAGTAGGTGGAAAATGAAGAGGAAGAGGAAAAGGAAAAAGGTAAAGGAAGGGGTAGGCCCCCAGGCACTGATGGTCAAGGAAGAGGAAGAGGTAGGCCACCAGGGAGAGGGAGAGGGAGAAGTGGAGGTAGAAATGAGTTTGGTATCTATGTATCTGCAAGTGGAGAGTCTTACATATCAAGTGGGGCACAACATATTAAGGTAAATACTTTCTCTTAAGTCTAACATGTTTACTTTATTAAAGCATACATTACATATTTTATTGACACTCCTTCACCATTGATTGTTTTTGTTTAATGCTTTTTAGATTTCAACTGGTTCTAATATAAGTCAAGAAAATCCTCACAATCAAACAACTACTCCAGCCATAATGAATCCTCAAAGCCAAGGGAATACTCAAGGTTCAACAACATCCATGTCAGCCATGAGGCCATCTACATTCCAATCTAGGGGAAAAAATTAGATTTTTGCAAATCAACTAATTAATGGAAGGAATGCAAGGCAAAAAAGAAAGTTGTGGATATCTAGTTCAAGTTGTGCATGATGGGAATTATTAGTATTATTTAGATTATGTAGGAGTTTAACCAAGTAAGTATTACGTAATATTTGAACAGGGTTAAATAGTCTAAGTGCTTACTGTTGGCAAACTAAGTAATGTTTTTGGTTTATATTTTGGCAAATTGTGACAGTTGGGTTACTTTATGTAAGTGGTGCACATTATATATGAAAACTATGTGACATTGTCTGTACATGTTGAACAGTGTGCTTTAATGCAAAAGTCATTGTTTTTGAAAGTATTATTGTATTATTAATGGTGTTTTTAATATTATGCATATGTTGGTGTTTGGTGTTAATGGAAATAATAGTTGTTTTAGGTGTTTTGCACTTTTTAAAAAATTAGTCACTGCAAAGTTCAACAATACATTTGTGCTATATAATAGTTGTTTTTAGGTGTTAATGGCATCAGTGCATCCGTGTTATCACTGTAAATTTCAGCAATGCATCTGTAAGACCCCAACTTATTATTAATGAAATTGAATTTCCTCTATTTATTATTTTGAAATAGTAAGGGTTGATTTGATTAATGTGGTTAGTTATGGGTAAAATCTTGTAAATATTTCAAATAAGCAAGTGGTTATAAAATATTCATTGTTGTCGGAGAATATTCGTTTGGTGCGTGAAATATTCTTACTTGTCTTGAATATTAAATTTACTGACGCAAAATTTCCTTATGTGGACCCCATAACGGAAAGTGATTGGATGAAGAAAACGACAAGTATAAGTTTTTATAAATAACGACATAGTTGTTACCGTTAATACTGTCGGAATACCCGGTGGCTAAAATACAGTATTGCACCAATTATTGATTCTTACGTAAGAAGGCACTACTCAATAAATTGTTACTTTAATTACTGTTCAATATTTTATTTTATTGATTCAATAATTGCTACGTTGATATTTTCTATTATTGTTGTTTCAATAATTGTCACTACACAATATTTTCCATTATCAGATCAATAATTCATATTATTTGAATAATATTATTAGATAACATTATTGGCAATGTCTAGAAAGTTACGCTCTAAGGAGAGGTTTGGTCACCTAATTAATTGCGCTAAATAAGGAGAAATCCTTATTGGAAAGCCCTCTCTTCCTGAACGTTCTGGTTGTCGATGATTGTAATTTTGTAATATTATTTGTGAATAATTAATTATTGATTTATATGATAAGAAAAATATTCATTTTATGTGGATATAGATGGAGAAAATTTTTATGTGACAATTGTTGAAAAATTGATATTTTATTTTTTCGGATAAAATAATTTATTTAAATATATTATTATATTATAATAATATAATAATGGTGATATTTTTACAATGAATGTGGGATATATGAATATATGAGGAGGAAAAATATTTTTATTACTAAAAATATTTAAAACATGTTTTTCATGTTTGTGGACCCCATTTCTTGACTGAAATTTGATTATAGCCTGTAAAATTATTCGTATGTGGATTTCGGTCAATTTCTGTTTGGAATTTGGAAAAACTTAAAACTACAATGTTGTAGAGAATTGAATTTCCTATGGAATGAACATAAGATTTAAATTTTTCTGATAAAAGAGCTATTTATTATGAATTATTGAAGTTCCGAAATAATTGATTTTTGGAGTTTTAAATAATTTTAATAACAAAAACATTTTTTTTTATTTTGGTGAGGTGAGCCCACTTGGTGGCTGATGTTTTGGGCAAAAGAAGGGTGCGTAGGAAATTTTAAAAAATATATTAATATTTTATTAATTTTTCTGCTTTGGTGTTCTAAGCAATTTCTTATAAATAGGGTGCTTAGGTTAGAATTGAAAATCACACCAAAAACTAAAGATTTCTCTCTCTATATTATCGAGCGTATTCTTGTGAGTATTTTAATACTTTGAGTGTTCTTTATCTGATTCTGAAGTTCCTTCAACACTATATCCAAAGATTTCAATCATAAGATCTTTGTCTTTTCCGAGGTAAGGGATGCTATTTTTTTTTTTATAAATGATATTATCTCTTTCAATATCATTATGCCTGAATATTGGTAAGATTTTTCTTGTGAAATTCTTGTCTTTTAGTGTCGAGATTACTATTCACGTATACGACATAATTCACGTATACGGCACTATTCACAAATACGACACTATTCATAGAAAAATTAAATTTGCATTTTTTGTCCAAGATATCTATTATGGATACTAGCTTTGATTGTATCCATGTTTTGATCATTCTTGAATTTTACTTCACTATAGTTATTTATGAAGTATTTTTGAACATGGACTGTTTAAAGTACGAATCCTTAATATTTGTTCTTTTGTTTCACTGGATTCGTTTTCTTTAAAATATTTTTCATCATCCTCAGTCCTAAATGATGATATTACTGAATATCTTTGTCTTGTAGTGCAAAGATGGTTGATTTTCTTTTGAATATCTTTGGCCCGTAGTGCAAAGATGTACAGGTGTTGAGATGAACATGACCAACTGATGAATACCTTTGGCCTGTAGTGCAAAGATTAATATTTGATTTAAGATATATATTAATTGATCTTACAGGGATAAAATATTGATGATGGATTTTTAAAATCATAGAAGATAGTAGATTTCATTCTCTACGTAACTCTTCTAATGAATTGTTATTTCCGCTGCGAATATTGATTTAAAACTTGTTGTCTATTGTATTTTATCAGATTTTTCTCTATTGAGGACTAATGATAATTTGTTCTATATTATCTTAGCCATAATATTCTTTACTGGGCTAGTTGAGCTCACTCTTTTCCTTTTTGTTCTATTTTTCTTCTCAGGAGGCGAGAATGTAGCGAGTACTAGTCGGGGTGTGGAATGATGGTTCTAGAAGTTGTTTTAATAGTCCTCACTATTTGTAAAATAGTGTATCAATAATTGTAATGATGACTTATTTTAGTGTGGATATTGTCTAGAAGACAATATTTGTATTTAAACTCACAGTTTAAGTGTTGTGGTATTTTGCACGATAATTGTATTAATAAAGTTGTAGTTATTTCTGTACCATGTATTTGGAGAATCAGAATGGGTGTTGTATAACTATTTTAGGGGAGTTACAGTTGGTATCAGAGCTTAGGGATATGATCTCTGGCGGAGATCGGGGAATAAAACTAGGAGGGGAGAAACGAGTAAATCCTTCGCTAGTGATTCCTACCTAAGCTTATTTATTGGTTAGAATATAGGGATATTATGTGATATGTTAATTTCTTTAATTAACCCTTGTTTTATGATAATATTTGAGAATGGCAACCGAGAATGTTAACAGTGGAGTAAATAAGACCGTGGAGACACCTTTACCCACCAATGAGGAAAACGTGCAACAGGCCGGTAATATTCCTCCTGTAAACAACACCACTTATCAGACGATGAGCGATGGAATGTTTAGAAAGTTTTTGCAGTTCATGCAAAATTAGATGAAGGAGACTCGTGTACAAAATACAGGTGGTAATGATAACAACGCACGGTTTGTCACAGCCAAGCAGTTCAAAGAGTTGGGACCACCAGAATTCTAGGGAAAGCTGGATCCGATTAAGGCGGAGACGTGGGTCAAGCAAATTACCAAGATATTCGATGTCTTGGGATGCACGAAGGAACAAAAGCTTCCATTCGCCACCTTTATGTTTCGTAATGAGGCAGATTACTGGTGGAAATCTGTGAAGCGTACCCATCTAGCCGCACTCAACATGTCTTGGGAAACATTTCAAAAACTGTTCAATGACAAGTACTTTCTTGAAAGTATTCATCATATGAAAGAGGTAGAGTTTATTAGATTGGAGCAGAACAACATGACGGTGTCCCAGTACGAGGCGAAGTTTGCGAAGTTATCTAGGTTTGCACCTCATTTGGTGGAGAATGAGGAATGTATGACGCGGATGTTTCTGAGAGGTTTGAAACCCGACATACGTCAGTATCTCATTTCTCATAAATTTTCTCTATATTCAGATGTTGTCAATAGGTCTCAATTATTAGAACGAGATAACGAGTACGTTCAACCAAGGGACCACAACCAGGGTCATACCGGTGACAGCAGTCATCGGAGCAACGATAACCAGCGGGGAAAGAAAAATACGGACAAAAGCGACAACCACTCTGGTGGTAATCATGGCCATGAAAATAGATGAATCGAGTCGGGGGGAGATTTTAAAAAGAGGAGATTCAATAATGACAATGTGAAGACGTCAGCACCAGCAACAACTAGTTTTAAGGGAGGAGAACAACCACCGGTCAGATCTATATAAATCTGAAAAAGAGGGACATATCATTGGCCCCGTCCAATAGTTCAAGGTATGCTATAATTATGGAAATGAAGGACATATCGCTTCGAGATTATGACGATAGAAAACCAAGTCCATGAGGATGGTGACTCAAAAGGCTATCCTAAAAGTCAAAGTCAATCGGTTCTGGAAGAAGCGTTTGTTGTGATCGGTCAAAATGCAAGGAACCCAAACGAGGTGATCACGTAAGCTAATCATAAATTCTTGCGAAGTTTATACATTACTAGATACCGGTTTTACCCATTCATTTATCTCTCCTGCTTGTGCTTAACGTTTAAACTTGACTCCGAAGAAATTAGACTTTGACCTATCTGTGGAGACTCCGTTAGGAGAAACTTTCATTACATCCAGTGTTTATAAATCTTGTTTGATCCAAGTCGTCACCATCACATTACCTGTTGATCTTATCTCTTTAAAGATACTTGCATTTTACGTGATTTTAGGGATTGATTGGTTAACTACTTATCATGACAAAATTGATTGTTTTTCGTAAGGTTGTTAGTTTTCATATTCCTAATCAACCTGTTATTCGAATTCAAGCAACAAAACCACTAAAATCAATCATTGTCATATCAAGCCATAAAGCCATTCGTTTATTGAAAAACGGATGTCAAGCTTTCTTAGCCCATGTTATGGATTTGAATAAAGACACGTCAGATTTGAATAAAATTTCTGTTGTTAGTGGATTTCCTGATGTATTTCCTGAAGAACTTCTCGGTCTACCCCCAGAACGTGAAGTTGAATTCTTTATTGATCTTGAACCTGGTACAAAGCCCATTTCTAAAACCCCATATCGAATGGCTCCTATTGAACTTCAGAAGTTAAAGGTCCAACTACAGGAGTTGTTGGACATCGATTTCATTCGTCCTAGTACATCTCCTTAGGGTGTTCCTGTTTTATTCGTAAAGAAGAAAGACGAGAGTATGCGACTTTGTATTGACTACCGGGAATTAAACCATGTCACTATCAAGAATAGGTATCCGCTACCTCGTGTTGATGACCTTTTTGACCAATTGCAAGGAGCACAATTCTTTTCAAAGATTGATCTTCGCTTATATCATCATCAAGAAGATTAATCTTGAGGATATTCAAAGACGCCTTTAGAACTCGGCACAAGCATTATGAATTCTTAGTCATGTCTTTTGGATTGACTAATGCTCCTACGGCTTTCATGGATATGATGAACCGAGTATTCAAGGAATATTTAGATCAGTTTGTTGTTGTCTTTATTGATGACATCCTCATATATTCTAAAAGTCGTGAAGATCACGAGCACCATTTGAAGCTGGTACTCCAAAGGCTTCGTGAAAACAAGCTTTATGCTAAGTTGAAGAAATGCGAGTTCTGACTTGAGGAAGTAGCATTCCTTGGGGACGTGGTGTCAAAACATGGAGTATCTGTCGACCGAAGTAACAGAAGACGGTGACCGAAGTTCGTAGCTTTCTGGGCTTAGCTGGTTATTATCGAAGATTCATGGAAGGGTTTTCTCGAATCGCTATTCCGTTAACTCAGTTGACTCAGAAGGATACAAAATTCGTATGGAGCGAGGAATGCGAAAAGAGTTGTCGCTAGTGTATTTTTAATGTTTTTAGAGAATAAGAGAAAACTCAACCAACCAAAAATTACATTACTACAGTACTAGTACCTTGCTCCATTGTGGATAACCAAAGAACCTTCTTCCAGGATTACTTTTAGTCCAAGATATCTTCATTCGAGCTCTATACCCACAATAACACCTTGGAGACTCACCCATCGAATCAAGAGGCTTGCCCAACTCCAGTTCATCTTCCATACCAGTAAATTATGTTTTCAATGAGGGATTTTTTTGGGGGGTAGATAACTGAAACCCTAGCTCGCTTGTTTTCGTTAAATCTTTTCAGTCGATCGATGATGCTAGGACTTTTTTTGGGGATCTGAGTAGGCTTTTTACTTTTGGGGTAGCAACAAAGTTATAGAGAAGAGCTAAATCAAATACTTACTTCATCGTTGAACCATTGATTCGCTAGAATCGTTAATTCTCAATATTTCTTCGCTGGAATCGTTGATTTGCAGTTCTTGAGCTAGGATTTTTTTGACCGAGTTGGGGCTTGCTTTAGATCGATTGCGGCGGAGGTTTAGATCGATTGTTATTGTTATGAAGATTTTAATTTAATGTATAATTTGTCTGAATTGTTGCTTGACCATCTTACCATCCATTATATCAGATTTGTTTAATCCATAATTAAAAAACTATTTTTTAGCTACATCAGCTTCCCATGACCCCACACAAATAGCCATGTCAGCAATTTCTGACGTGGAAGACTCAATTTGTTGTAATTACAAAAAATTAATAGTTTAATTATTTAATTGACAAAATTGAAAGGTAAATCACCGAAGTAAAATATGACCTATAGTTTAGGATACTAATTCACATTTAAGTCTATTTTTAACTAGGAACAAAGCCTATCACAAGAGAATATATATATATATATATATATATATATATATATATATATATATATATATATATATAAAAAAGGTAACAGTTGTGAAAAGAAAGATTGTCCATGTTTTTTCTTTTATCTCGAAGTGAAATCCGATTGAAATATAAGTAGTTACAATTTAACATATTATTTTGTATTTATTTTTTATAATCACGTTTTATTTTTATATTTTGTTGGATATATTTTATTATTTAATTTGGTAGCATGCTTGATGTCCACTGGGTCACACATAATTAATTAATTGTAAAGCATTTGTTCTTTATTTCAAGTTGTGGGAGAATAATAATATGCTTTTCAACAAAGTCTGCGTTTGGATACATTAAAATTCCAGAAAGAAACCATGGAGTCAACTTTACTTATTATTTAAAATTGAAGAACAAACATGCTTCACGAAAATTTATATTTATATTTTATTTATAAAATATTTTATATTTATGTTTTCTTCTCTTATCGAAAAGGATTTATTTTAAAAATCTTAATTTCTCATTTAAAGAAAGGGAGTAATAATTATTTTAAGCTGAATAAACAACCCAAAAAATGGTATAAGGCTTTAAAAAACAAAAAAAAAAAGAAGAAAAAGAAAAAGAAAAAGGGGAATTTAATTCTGGAACATATGCCAGCCAAACAGAGCCTAGTAAGATGCGGAAAGTACGGTTATTAACTGTCCTAGCTTGAAATTGATCTCGCCAATTTGAAACCCTAGCTACTTTTTCTTCCTGTTCTGCGTTGTTGGGAGGGCGTGAAGAGAGAGAAATGGTGTTCTACTTCAAAGGCCGACCCGAAGCCGGTGATTACACCATCTTCATGGGTCTCGACAAGCACGAGAACGAAGAACTCATCAAATATGGCTTCCCCGAAGACATTTGGTACCCTTTCTCTTATCTCTGTGTATATATATATATATATATATATATATATATATATAGTTGTATATTCATTTAATTATAATCTTTGTTTTCCTTTCCTGAAATAATTTTTGCTTTTGCTTTTGCCTTCCTCCATAATTTTTTTTAGACATAATTACGTGTCTCCAATTTATTGATGGTTGAGTAAAATTTAATTTTTCCCTTTGTAACCGTGTTCTGGGTATGAATTACATTGCACTTCATCTTTCAGTTTCAAATTCTGCTCAATTGGATGAAGCTATATCAGTTGTTTGTGTGTTTTATGTTTCTGATTAATTATTTTCTGGGACATTCCTGTTTAATTTTGCTCTATTAATGCCATTCTTCTTGTGTTTCTACTATTTTTTTTAAAAATAATTTATTAACATATACTACTCCATGTTAACAGTTTATGGCTCATATACAATGATTTTGTACCAATTCAATGTATATTTCTTCATCTATACATAGTAGTCAAGTTTTTTCAGCTTCTTATTATGCAGTTTGGTGCTTAAAAAGATATGTGAATATATATGATTAAAGTTTTTCCAATTAGTTTTGGGTGGAAACATTTCAACCAAGTGAGAAAATTTGGGTTGCATTAAAAAGGTAGAGTCTTGGGGATAACATTCATCTCATCCACAAAGTTCACTTCAAATCTATATCTTTGGAGGGACATTAGGGGTTCTTAGGGGTGCACTAGAGCAAGTTTCAAGTACTTATGAGACAATCTAGGATTTTATTTTGATAAACTTATGAATCGAACTAAATTGAATGTTATTGTCTCTAGTTTCCCTGTGTTTGTTTATTCGCTTAACCATCTTTCAAGTAACTTGCAAAGAGTGGTTTGTCTGTTCATTGTTTATTGTTACACCCAACCATTGCAGGACTTTTGGTTTATTTTGAGCCATGAGGGATTTGTGGTAATGCTGTCAATCTTCTGTAGAAGTAATTTCTGTTTAGCTAAGAAACTATGGATATTGATACCCTGCAAGAGGGTGTTAAATAAATAAAGAAACTAGGTAGAGAAAGGAAATGGGTATAGAGAAGACGAGAAGAGAAAGTTACAAAAGCATGTGAAGTGGATCAAACATTTCTTTAGCACAAAAAACGTAGCACCCTAAACTAATTACTGTATTTTCTCCCAGCACCGCAGTTTTAAAAGCCCAAGTATGAAGTGTATTAAGTACTTTTATTGGTTGCTGCCAACTTTTCCCCATAATTTATTAATAATACAAGCCCCGTGCTGGGTATATTGGATGGAGACAGGAAAGAGTAAAAGAAGAAATAAACACCATTTCTGAGGGGATAGAAGCAGCACCTCAATAAGCTTTACTTTGCACAAAGTTCTTGTACGTCAAATAAGGGGCATTTCTTGTGGTAGTGTGCAATAAGGTTGAAAAGGTGTATCATGGAAAAGGTGTGTAGTTTGGGAGGCATGAGAATCTATTGTGACCTATTTTTACTAGAAATTTATAATGAACAGAATACGTTGATGAAATAAGATTTTGTGTTAGGTTCACAGTTTGTTAAGTGTGGTTGAGTGCTCTACTTGAGCTTTTATGAAGGTGAAGAAGCTAAATGATGCTCGTTAAGTTAGTGAGTAGATATGACGAGCCTTAGTTTGGTTGAAGGGAGGCTTATAGCCTCATGCATTCAACTGATTTCCAAATTAAATTATCATGTTTAATTCTTATTTTGGGTAGTTCTCAAGGACCCACTTGAGGGGCCTAATGCAGGAATTATCTTTGGTTGGCTTTCAAGGTAGGACCATTCATATTTTGGAGCTCATATTTTCAATGACAATTCTTGCTTTAATTTTAGTACTTCCTTGACAGGTTATCTTCTATTGCAGGTTCCATGTGGATAAAATGTCTTCAGCCCATGTTTATGTGAGATTACACAAGGGTCAGACGGTTGATGATATATCTGAAGGTCTACTGGAAGATTGTGCTCAACTAGTCAAAGCAAATTCCATCCAAGGCAAATGCTGCATTGATTTTATGTTTTAATACATTACAGTCTATTGTTTCATAACTATAGTTTTGAGTGTTAAAAGCATTACTAGAAAAGAAGCAAGAATTTTAGTTTGAGAAAGTTTGGAGGCTTCACTTTATTAAATTTATTGGGTATGGAAATATTTATCTATTTTTCATTTTTGTAATTGTACTTCTAGTTTCTTGTCTGTTAAGGACAATCTTGAATGTAATTACTCATTCCTCAAAGAAGTGACCTTTTTCTTCCTAGATAGCATTTCTATAAATTCCTTTCGGATTTATGTTATTCACTTGACCTTGAGTCATTGCCGGATGTGTGCAGGTAACAAGGTGAACAATATTGATGTTGTTTACACTCCTTGGCAAAATTTGAAGAAGACTGCTTCCATGGATGTTGGCCAAGTTGGTTTTCACAATCCAAAAATGGTGAGGCGTTGGTTGGTACTGAAGTGTCTGTTTATGTTGGCTTGCATGGGCTATTTTACTTTTTATTTTTTTTGGATTGAACACAATGTGACAATTAGCTACTTGAATCCTTGTCTGATGTTGGTGTTGTGTTCAGGTTCGCACTGTGAGAGTGGAGAAACGGATTAATGAGGTAGTTAATAGATTAAACAAGACAAAAGTGGAAAGGACACCTGATTTGAAGGGTAATCTTTTAATGTCTGCTTAATTTGTGTTAATTAGATGAAACAATACAAAAGTGGAAAGGTCACCATTCTTTTCTTTCTCTGCAACTTAATTCTTAGAAGTAGACAACTTGTTGAATATTTAATTTGTTTTTATGGTTGCAGCTGAGCGGGAGGCAGTTAATGCAGCAGAACGAGCACAAAGGAAACAGCAGCTGAGAGATAAAGTGAGTCTCTTAGTTTCTAGGATAATGTTGGATAAGTGAGATAAAAATGTCTGCTCGTTACATTGTATTGTACTCATGGGTGCATTTTATACCATATAGCCAACATGCACACATATGAAATATATACAATTTTGTGGATGTGATAGTAATAATAATAATAATATATGAAAAGAATTTTTTATTAAAATGAAGACAGAAATACAATGCACTTGTGTTGTTCCTTTTGTGGTCAAAGTTGTTCCAAGCATATTTAATTGAATAAATAATAACTTCTACTTGAAGTAGGACTTGGATCTCTAATGCTATTCAACCTCAATAGTTTAAACCTTATATAACTGAATATTGTGTAAACACATTGGCGTAAAATACTTAAAAAATTAAATGAAGCTAAAAGAAAGGTCCCCACCCTTCTTTCTTTCCAACCAGTCAATATTTCACTATAAATAAAACTAGTACCTTAATTTGGTCATGATCTTTTTCCATTATTTCAAATTTGTAGTCATCATCTTTTTCAGAATTTTGAGAAATGTATTTCAATTGTGTCTTTCATGTTGCTGTTATATATATTTGTCTGTGAACTTGTCGCTAGCCAAATTATTTCATTCTTTTTCTGTTTATGGACCAAGGTAAATTGAATGAAGGCTATGTAGAGGCCTCTAAATCACTAACTTATAGAGAAATGATAGTATAAGCTTCCTTTTCCAATTTGCTTCGGTATCTCATTCAAATTCTCTCTGTTTGACCCTGAAAGCTGAAAATATCTTTCAAGTCTTTTCAACCATATTAGTCAAAAACCTATTTTGTTTTGTTTTTTGTTCTCTTTACAAAAAAGCTGCCACTTGGCAACAGTGCAAAAATCATAATCAGTGGAAAGGCTGAAAGATTTTCCTAAGGAGCAAACACATAATACTTAAGCTCTTGGCTGAGTGATAGCTCTTACCACTCCAAATCAGAGATTCAAGCTCTAATGGAGGGATGAATAGGCGTGTAGTTTTTGTAAAAGCGAAAATTTGAAAGGGTATTGCATCACCCAAATTCGACATCCGTGTATGCTATCATTCTCACCTCTAATACATATCCAGACTGTCTACTCATTTGATACGTTATTCTTACTGTAATTGCCAACCTCACTGCATAGACACGTCTTATACAACTGTTGAAGTTGCTTAGTTTCTGCCAAAGGAATCTTTTGATATGTAATATGCAATTAAGATTTATTTGATTGTAGTTTTGATTCTTCCTTTTTTGCTGTGAGCTTAGTTGATGTTCTAGGATTCTTCATCACTCGCTTTTAACATGTTTTCTTTTTGGGTGCAGAAACGACGAGAGGAGATAGAGAGGCTGGAAAAGGAGAGACAAGCAGAGTTGAGGAGCTACAAGAATTTGATGGTAGCTGACAAGATGACATCTAATAAAGACATAGCTGCGACCCAGAAGTCCTTGCAAGAACTAGAAGAGGACTTCATGTAAACACACTAAAACTTGAATATATCCCAAATCTATAACCTTGTTGCAAGATTTGGGAACTGCCAAAAAGAAAGAAGGGAAAGGTAGAGGGATTAAAGTATAAACGGGAAGGATTGGTTGGGGGGTGAGTTTCTTTTTTACTGGTATTATGTTGTGTGGTATGAAATTGTTTGCGTTGAATCTCCTCTTAATAAGCTCAGGCACCAATGTGCAGTTTGAGAGGGAGAGGAAGTTTGTTTGTATGGACAGGATGCAGATTTAGATGATGAGGAATGACTTGAAATATTTGTCGGATACTGCAAAGTAGATTGTTCTATAATATGATCTTGCCCTTGGTTGGTTTGTTTGTTTGTTTTGGAGTTTTGTTTGTTGGTTAGTTATGATTCTGTACAGTCTTGGATAGTGCTTCTCCCTCTATTGTTATTTCTCAGAAAAATACATTCTTGAAAACCTTTTAAAGGAAAATGATTTGTGTTTTCCGGAGGCTTGCGGGGGCCCGGGGGGGGGAGGCATGGCTTGGCATTCAACATGACAACCCTTACGCATGTTGGATCGAGGGATTGGAATAGAGGGATAAACTATTCTAATGAATTTTATTCATTCAAATGGATATACCTGATAATTTTTTCTCACCACCAATAACTAAATATATACTTAAAATATCTTTAAATCATTTTATTTGTTGTTTCACTGAAATAGGAAATTGTATTTTCTTGTGAAATTTAGTTGTGGTCAACATTTGTTTTCCAGTATTTGAATTTAGTAAAAAATAAAAATGGTAATCCTTGCAGGCACATAATATAGAAAAGGTTTTATGAGCATTCATTTTTTGCAATCATTGAGCGCATTTATTTTAAGCTGTTTTTTTTTTTTTTTAAAAAAAAAAAAAATTCTCATTTAGATTTGGACGATTTAGTGCGAAATGATGAAATTATGAAAAAACTATTTTTGGGGCAATATTTACAAAAATCTGATACATAATTTATTAGGATAGTAAATATTTTAATATGATATAGCTGTTAAAAAATGGAGTATAATAGGACAAACTTTAAATACGAATGATGTACAAGTACAAATTAATTTCATAATCAACATTAATAATAATCACACTTTACACTATATAAACGAGATTATAAAGTCACATAAATTAAAAGAAAAAAAATGACTTCATCCGAAAATATAAAAAACGCTTCTCATTTTCATGGGAGAAGAAACATCCGAAAAAGAAAAAGAAAAAGAAAATTAGAAATTACTGAAATATCCAAATGTGTAATGTAAAGACCCGAGAGGCCATTTGCGCGCCTATATCCGTTTTCTGTTTCAAAAATCTCACTCTTCTTTAAACCCTAAATAAACTGTTGTCTGTACTCTATATCATATCATCAATGGCGATGGCGTCCTTGGACGTTGAAACTTCGAAGAAAGTCATTCGACAGGTTTGAATTCATTCAATCGTTTTATTAATTTGTCATTCGATTATGTGTGCTGTTATTGTTTGTTCGATTTGGTGATTAATGGATTGCAGAAATGAAATGGCTTTTTTTTTCCTGTTTTTGGGGCAGGTTGAGTTTTACTTCAGTGACAGTAATCTTCCTAGAGACGGGTTTCTTTCCAAAACCATTAACGAGAGTGAAGATGGCTGTATCCTTTATTAGTCTCTAGATGTATGTATACATGTGTATATGTATAGTATATTAAGGTATATAAATTATCATATGTATGAATGGTTTGGTTATCCCTAAAATAAATTTCATTGAATATGGTTTATTGAATACTACAAAAAGTTAAAATAATAGTCACTAATGGCCTGACTCCTCATTTTATTTTATTTTTGGAAAAATACAATTTGTAAAAAAACAGAACAAAACATATATAGTATGCATCATTGCACTTTATATGGATTACTATGCTTTACATAAGTAACGACCCTTACATAGTACTCAATGGTTTCTTCTATTCCGTTTTCAGCAACAAGAAATATGGTCAAAACTTTATGTGCTTATAGCTCTATTTGATAATTGATTTTAACAGAAATATAAGATTTTTTAAATATTGAGAGATGTTTTAGTCAGAACCAAATGATTGGCAAGTTCATTCTGTTGTTCTTGATCGAAACTTTTAGTGGTAAGCTTGGCATTGATATGCTCATTCTCTAGGATGAGAAATCATCTGGGTTTGGGGGATGTAAAGCATGATGAGGTTTCGGAAGATACAGTGAAGGCCGTGGCTGAAACATTAAAGACTTCTTCATTTCTCAGGGTTTCTGAAGATGGTGAGTGTTTGTTGTATTGTTTTAATGTATGGCTTAATTTATTAGAAAATAATAACCATTTCGTTTCAAGATGGATCATGGGTTTACAGATCTTTTATTTTTCGCATTTTAGGTAAGAAGATTGGTAGGATTATGAAACTTCCAAAGCCAGAAGAGCTTATTGAGCAATTAGATGTTAAAACAATTGCATCATCTCCATTAGAGCAGAATGTAAAGCTTGAAGATGTAGAGTCTTTCTTTGGTCAGTTTGCCAAGGTATTGAGTACGCTATTGTCATATTGTGGAGCAAAGTCATTATGTACTCCCTCCATTCGAATATATTAGTTGTTTTAAGACTTTTTTACTGTTCCAATAAATTAGTCGTTCTCTCTTATCTAGGATAGAAAGTTATCAACATTCCTATGATACCCCTAATTTCTCTCCTCTTTCCAAGGACATTTATTCCCATAAAAACACTACTATTCTCTTTCCTCTATCTTATTTAACGTTTTCCAATAGAAACATAATGGGGAAAATATGGAAATTGAGACTTATATTAATTATAAAGTAATGACATTCTTAATATGTGTGTTTTATGTTATAATGACTAATAAATTGGAATGGAGTATCTTTTACTTCTTCCTGTTAAAATACTGCTCCCAACATGTTTATGTCTAAGCTACTATTCTTTACCTTTGAACTCTGGAGAACTTCTCTTGATACCTGTGGGTTATTCAAATTATATTCTCAATTGAGTACAGTGAGAAGCTTTATTGATTTTAATTTATATTACATTTGGTTACTGACTAAATTTAATCTTTAAATCTGATTATCCTTTTGCATTTGTTTCTTATGCAAATTCCAGGTTAATAGTGTTAGGCTGCCTCGCCATGTTGCAGACAACAGGCAATTTTGTGGTACTGCTCTGGTTGAATTCTCAACTGAGGAAGATGCTGCAAATGTTTTGAAGCAAAGCTTGGTTTATGCAGGTGCCAAGTTAGAACTAAAACCAAAGTAAGATATGGTTCTCCTTAATTAAAGTAAAGTTAGTTCTAGTGTTGTTAGGACTTATTCAGGTCAATTTGGTTTTTGCATGAGTGTGGGTTATTAACGTAGTTGGATGAGTTTACTTGTCGTTATTGCTCAATAGATGATAGAAATTATTTAATAATCTTTATAATGGTTTGTGTTTATCATAATCTAGAGTTCATGGATTCATGCTCAATTGCTTACAACTGTGTTTTATGTGTCTACATTGTCACCGTCTTACGTGATTCCATTTAAAACCAGATACTTTAAAGAAAAATAAACAGTTGAAGATGGTAGCAATTGGTGATGGTTCAAGCCTTCAATAGATTTGGACTAAAAGTTGGTTTAAATTTGTGAATAATATTTAAAGTTGGGACTCTAGGTGATTGATTAGGAGGAAGTTAGCCCGATACTTTAATGTACTATAACTTCTTCAGAATGATTCGTTTCCAAGCAACAAAGCAAGGTAAAGCAGATGATATGGCAAATGGTACCTCAGTGCCTTTATGTACAGGTAACTATATTGTATAGTTTGGTCTTCTCTAACCTATCTTTTAGCATTTCAGGAAGGATTTTGATGCAGAAAGAGCAATGCTAGAAGAAGTAGAGATTTCTCGTTCAAAAATCAGTTCACATCGTAATATCAACTCAAATGATGAAGCTAAGTATGTTGTCATAACTGTATGAGTTCCAGCAGTTCATATTAATTTTGCTGAATATTTTTTTATATTATATTATCTTCACTTTTGCTGATGAAAGCTACCCCAAAGGCTTAATTGTTGCGTTTACATTAAAGAACAAGTCATCTGGAGATTCTGCAGCCATCTTGTGTGCTCACGCTTCACGCTTAAGGGTGAAAGTCTTCAATTGCCTCTCTCAATCTTAAGATGGATGTTTAGGTGTGTATAAAATTCTTGAGACGACAATTGGGACCAAACCTTAACTGTTTTATTTATAGAATAGCTAAGGGTCAAAATCGTTCATCAAGATTATGAAACCCTAGGGTCCATTATGCCAAATACTATTAGGAATATTATTTATAGGCCACATAATTAATTACCAAACCCATAAATAAAGTGATTAAATTAATACAAAATGTAAGCCCAATAATTACATAAATAGTAGAGGCCACATAAGGAAATAAAATATTCTAACATTCTCCCACTTGGCCGAAATACTATTTATATACAAAACATAACGCTTACAATCATTAATTTGGCCAAGTATTAATTTAATATCTATATCTTGTTCAAATAAAAATATCAATGCGAATTAATACAATCTTTGTGTCACTATTAACACAAGATCCCCATTAGTTACACAATTAGTACTTTTATTAGAACAAAGATTAACATTAAGCATAACAGGTATGAATAGAGTTTACGTAAGTGGTAATAGATTAAACTCATTCATATGGTCCAAAACATTATCGTACCATTTGCTCATAAGTTCTCAAGTGTGCACAATAAAGAGAATAACAAACCATAAACATAATGTGAAGTTCAAAACAACGAGCTCAAAATTGTTGTCTTACATCAAAATAACTTACTAATTAAGACTACCAGTTAAACTCATGCCGACAACATGTTCAAAAAGAGCTTGGGTGGTAAGCCTTTCGTAAGTGGATCCGCTAACATATCATGCGTATTAATATATTTAATGACAACACTTTGATCTTCAACTCTTTCCCTGACAAATAAGTACTTAGTGTTTAGGTATAGTCCAAAGACCACTCGAAATGGTGTTGTTGGAAAAACTAACAAAGAATTATTATCACAAAATACTTTCAATGGCCTTGAAATGGAATCTACAACCTTAAGTCCCGAAATAAGATTCCTTAATAATACGGCGTGACAAGTAGAAGATGATAACAAGCCACATATTCTCGCCATCATCGTGGAAGTGTTAGTTAACTCCCCGCTATGAGTTCTCCACGAAATAGGGCCTCCCCGAAAGCATAAAGATGTACCGATGTAGATTTTTTTTCGCCTTTACACTTAGCAAAATCGTAATCGTAATAACCAACAACTTCAAGGTTATCTGCTTTTTAAAAATGTAAGCATAATATCCTTAGTACCCTATAAGTAGTGTAAAACCCTTTTGGTCGCTTTCCAAAGGATCCAAACTCGATTTGACCGGTAACATCCAAGCATGCCGCTTATATACGCTATATCCGAACGCGTACTTAACTTGAGCATACATAAGACTCCTAACCACAGAAGCATAGGGAATAAGATTCATTTGATCACGTTCAAGTTGATTCTTAGGACATTAATATGAGCCAAATTTGTCACCCTTAACAACAGAGGCGACAGTAGGGGAGCAATTTTGCATGTTGTATTTGTTAAGAACTTTGTCAATATAAGCTCTTTGGGACAATCCTAATATCCCGCAAGACCTATCTCGATGAATTTCAATACCTATAACATAAGAGGTTCACCGAGATTCTTTATATCAAAATTTCCAGAAAGGAAACGTTTGGTCTCATGCAACATGTCTAAGTTATTACTTGTAAGTAGTATATCATCAACATACAAAACAAGAATAACAAAATTTACTCTCACTGACCTTCAAGTATATACATTGATCCACTATTTTTTTTCTTCTTAAAATTAAAATTACTCATCACCTCGTGAAACTTAAGATACCATTGTCGAGAAGCCTGTTTTAACCCATATATGGACTTCTTAAGTCTACATAGCATATGTTCCTTGCCTTTAACCAAAAACTTCTGGTTATGCCATATAGACATTCTCATGCAAGTTACCATTAAGGAATGCAGTTTTAACATCCATCTGATGTAACTCTAAATCATAATGAGCTACTAAAGCCATGACTATTCTAAATGAATCTTTCCTGGATACTGGAAAGAAAGTTTCATTATAATCCACACCTTCCTTTTTGAGTGAAACCCTTAGCAACCAATCGAGCTTTTATTCCTTTCAACGCTCCTTTAGATCTAATTTGGTCTTATAGACCCACTTGCAACCAACCAAAAGTTTAAAACCTTTTGGTAATTCCTCAAGATCCCAAACGTTATTAAGCTCCATTGATTTCAACTCATCATTCATGGCTTCAAGCCATCGAGTTGATTGAGCACTCGTAATGGCCTCTTTATAGAGATAGGATCATTAATCTTACTTGAATCATAGTCAATCTCATTAAGATAGGTTATAAAATCATCAAAATTAATAGGCTTTCTAGGTCTTTCTGACCTACGTAAAGGCCGCATAATTTCGTGAATATGATTTTCAATAATGTGAGGTTCAACATTAGGTGGTGGCTCAAATATCTCAGGGGCATCATTCCCTCAATAGAGGTTGTTGTGCCTCACCCTCTCAATTACAGTGATTAGAAACATAAAACCTGCTTTTCTTCAAGATCAATTTTTCTAAGCTCACCACTCCCACTTAAATCACCATTCTCTAAAAACTCTCGCATGCCTAGTCTCAACAATTCTAGTGGTATGCGAGGATAAGAAAATCAAAAAACCCAATTAGATCTCTCAGGATATCTAATAAAATGGCAACTAATGGTTTTAGAGTCAAGTTTCTTTATTTGTGGATTAAAAAAATTAGCCTCACCGATGAAATTTTACACCTCAGTAAGTATTTTAAACTAGGTTTCCTACCTGTCACAAATTTCATAAGAGTGTTAGAGACAAATTTGCTAAGAACCCAGTTTAAAATATGAACAACTGTCTTTAATGCCTCAGTTCACAAAAACATAGGTAAGCTAGAATTGCATAACATACTACGTACCATATCCATAAGGGTACGATTTCGCTTCTCAGCCACACCATTCATTCATCAGGTACCGTGCATCAGATAATCGAAAGTGACGATTCCATTTTCTTGACAAAATAAGGCAAATGGGCCAGGACTATGACCTGTATCGGAGTGTTTACCATAATATTCTCCTTTTATCTGATCTCACTACTTTAATTTTTTGATCAAGTTGATTTTCAACTTCAGCCTTGAAAACTTTAAACATATTTAGTGATTCAGATTTTTCATTAATCAGGTAGACATAAGTATAACGAGAATAGTCATCAATGAACGTAATGAAAGATTTGTGTCCACCAATTCTTGGAGAAAATGGTCCACATATATCAGTGTGAATCACCTCAAGAAGTGCACTACTTCTTGTTGCTCCTTTCTTATTACCTTTCACAAATTTTCCTTTTATACATTCAATACAATGGTCAAGATCGGAAAAATCTAGTAAATGAAGAATTTCATCCTTTACAAGACGTTGCATTCTGTCTTTTGAAATATGGCCTAAACGTTGATGCCACAATTTTGAAGAATTCTCATTATCTAGTTTTCTCTTATTTCCACTTTTAGAGGTATTTTCTGTAACATTCATTGCTAACAAGGATTCAGAAAAGACATTATCCAAATTTATCTCATAGAGGTTTCCCTCTAAAGAGCCATAACCAATAATATGAGAGTAAAGATAAATAATTATTTTATTATTCCCAAACTTAAATGAAAATCCATCAACATCAAGTTTAGATACAAAAATTAAATTCCGTGTCATACTGGGAACGTAAAGTGTATAAAATAAATAAAAGATGAAACCATTCTCCAAAATTAAAGGAAGAGTTCATATAGCTTCAACTTGTATAGACTCTCCATTGCCAACTTTAATGGTTCTTTCCCCATTTTGGAGTGTCTTCTTTGAAAGGAATCCATGCAATGAATTAGTAATGTGAACCATAAAGATCGTTGTCAAGCCACCATGTATTGAAAGAACATCAATTAGAAAGGATTCATAAGTTACATAATCAAGGACGATATACCTTTCTTTTCAAGTCATTCTCTTAATTTAGGGCATTCTTTCCGAATATGTCATTGCTTTTACATGTGTGACATTTAGGACATGTCTCGTAGTTGTTATCCTAATAATTTGCCTTATTTGTTTTAGTAGAAATTGGTTTATCCTTATTCTTAAAACCTTTGCCATTTTTATAAGTCTTCTTCTTATAGGATCCAGTGGTAGTCAAATGAGCAACATTAGTTTTTTCAACCTTAGGCCTTTCTTCATCCTAGACGCACATGGAGATTAACTTGCTCATCTTCCACTTTTCTTTCTGCGTGTTATAATTGATCTTAAATGGATCAAACCGTGCAGGAAGAGAAGTCATAATGAAGTGAATAAGAAAAAACTTCAAAAATCGCTATGTCCATACCCTTTAATTTAAAGGCCATGTCGTTCATCATCATAATGTTCTCGCGCACCCACTAACCCCATCATACCTGATAGTAAGCATTTTCAAAATAAGGGTACTTGCATGAGTTTTAGAAGAACCCTTAAATTGTTACTCGACTGATGTTAAATACTCTTTAACATTCTCAAAGTCAAGAATGACTCCTCGAATGGTCACACATGATAGAAGTTTTTCATAATCATAAGGGACATGCAATTGATCGCTTCCCACTTTCATAAATAACCTTTTGCTCAATCGAGCTAGTAGTTATAAGTGGAGCAAGATGATCCACTCGTAGTCATATAATCCAAAACCATCATAGTCCGAGAACAATTTTCATTTACACTTTTCAAGCAGTAAAATTAGTTTCATTAAAGATTTCAATTCCAGAGAGATACTCAGAAATAGTAGTTGGAGTCAATGTCGAAACATAATCAAGCTCATAAATATGCTTACAAAAAACTAAAAGAAATCCACAATGTACAACAATAATTAATAATTAATCATAATAAAAACCAACTGTAGGGCAAGCAGTTAGTTACATAAAATCTATTTACAACACCAAAATAGATTTTAATGAGACGTTGGTGCATAATTATCAATCTTTCGTTGGTCCAATTAATAATTTGCTAATAACATCCCCATAATATAATGCAAAACACGTTTATCCACGCATCACCGTTGGGCAGAAACGAAATAAACTTGTTACTTATGCAATAAAATTCTATTTAATAAATTCTAATTCTAATTTTTCCGTTGGGTAAAATTAAAATCTTTATTTATTAAATGTAGCATTATGTGACTTTTCTTAATCTTTAATTGTTTCAATTAATAATCCTCCGTTGGGCTGATTATTAATTTTAACAATAAAAGAGTCACACATACATGTAAATTATTATAATCAAACTCATTTTTCTTTAAACATATTAATCAAGTTTGAAAATTAACATTATTTAAAATTTACATGTAACATCTTAAAAGCCCTAATAATATATTACATCATGTTCAAAAAATTTTAAATTAAAATATATAATTATGAACATGAATTGATTATAAATAATCACGTAAATTTTAAACTAAATACATGATGAATTGATAATATTTTTATAGTCAGAATGACTAATAAATTTATTATAATATTACTGATGGTTTTATGAATAAAAGTGAAATATTATGTAAAATGGGTTGTGAATCCTGGACATACAAAATAGATGGAATTAACAATAAACAATAATGCGTGGAGAGCAAATTTCAATCCATAAATTATTTGGTTCCACCCATAATAGATCACTAGTAGTTACCATCAGAAGGAATATATGACAATTTACAAGCACAGTAGATATAAAAGTTAGCAATATATATGTTTAGTATGACATGAATTAAAAATAATCATAAAATATTAAACATCCTTTATTAAAATATTTTGGTAACGTAACTGAGTATTCAATTGCAGTAGCATAAATGCATGAACCCTTTTCACAAATACCGCATATACCTTCGGTTCGAAAACTCATATTCATGGGAACATATCAAACAATTGTACATCATCCCAATTAAAAGGAATATGTAGAATTAAAAAAAAAAAAATAGCATAACAACGTAACTAATTTATTCTATGCAATAACGTAACCTTTGCTCTGATACCAGATGTTGAATAAATTATACAGGAACGTATTATTGCATAGAATAAATTCAATTAATTATAATATTAAGTACTTACATGAATGGAGAGAAGCCATCTTGTGTGTATCACGCTTCCGCTGCGCTTAAGGGTGAAAGTCTTCAATTGCCTCTCTCAATCTTAAGATGGATGTTTAGGTGTGTATAAAATTCTTGAGACGACAATTGGGACCAAACCTTAAATGTTTTATTTATAGAATAACTAAGGGTTAAAATCGTTCATCAAGATTATGAAATCCTAGGGCCCATTATGCCAAATACTATTAGGAATATTATTTATAGGCCACATAATTAATTACCAAACCCATAAATAAAATGATTAAATTAATACAAAATGTAAGCCCAATAATTACATAAATAGTAGAGGCCACATAAGGAAATAAAATATTCTAACAAAAGGTTGAAGAAGATTTGGGTTTAGAAGTTGAGCAAGCTGAAGGAGGAAAGGAATCCATTGACAGCCCTGTTCGTAAAGATGAAGCTAAAGTGAGTGGTGAGGACAAGGAAACTGCTGCAATGTACAAGGACAACAAGGATGTTTTACTACGTGAGGATCTTAAGAGCATTTTCGAAAAATTTGGTTTTGTCAAGGTAAGATAATGAAGTTTCATTTGTTCTGAGATTGCAATAGTTTCTGAAAATTTTCCCAATTACATTTCTTCCTTAGTTTTATGTGCATCTTTAGGGTCTAGATGGGGAGTCATCTGCTAAACCCAGCCTAATGAGTGACTTTTGCCTTGGGTCCCATTAGTTGTGTTAGTAGGTGGCCTCGTAGGGGTACCTTTTATTTCACCAATTAGTAGTAGCCTATTCTAAAACATTAATATACAGGGAGGGTTATTTGGGGATATAGATAAATCGAATTATTGGTAAGATTAGATTACATTATATTGGAGTTTATAATACAGGAGAAGCAGTGGATCTCATGTGGTTTTAACCTTTTTTGATGGGTATGCAGTAGTTCAAATATTCAACCATTGAATGCACGTTGTTTTCATTATTTTCTTTCAAAAGAAAGCATAGACTTGTTTAGACATAGTTGTTTATGTTCAAGGCAAATACTTGGCTACGCCAAATTTTAGGCTGCAAATTGATTGAGTTAAGCTGATGTCACCCATGTTTAGCAAAAGAGCTAATTACTACTTAAGGTTAGCTCGGCCATGAGCAGAGTTTGAGCATTCAGGAGTCCTGCACAGTTAACTTTTTAAAGTTTTAATAACCAAGTATAGTATACCTTTTTAATATTGAGTTTCAGCAGTGGAAGTGTTAAAAGATACAATAATGGTTTGCTGTTAGCTTTCTGAAATTAAAATTTAACATTTTTCTGGTATGTTTTTCTTCTTGCAGTTTATCGATTTCAAGATGGGAGCAGATTCAGGATACGTCCGGTTCGAAGAAGCAGGAGCAGCACAGAAAGCACGTGCTGCTGCTGTTCTTGCTGAGGAAGGTGGTCTAGTTGTAAAAAACTATGTGGCTACTTTGGATCCTGTAACTGGTAGGCAGCAAGCCTGTTTACTCTTTTGTTAATAGTGTGCGTGTTGTTGGAATGGATTAAGTTTTGCTATTGCCATTTATGTATGCTTGATAATTTTTAAACTTTGTACAATGGAAGGTGTAAAGCTCTGCAAATGCACTTACCTTTTGTCCTTGTGTATTTTAAATATAATCTCTTGACTATGGAGTGCACTCATAGAGCATTTCATTTCAGGTGAGGCTGAAAAAGAGTACTGGGGTTTACTTCGTGGAAATCAAGAAAGATACAAGGGCAATCGCGGAAGGTATTTATAAACTTACCGACTTGTTGCCTCTTGCTTTCAATTTTTGAGACTTGTAATCATTCTTGTATTTAGATTGTATTGTCAAAGAATTTTGAGAAACTATGTTTTATATTGACGAAGTTTGAAGTTCTCAAAATGTTTTTGTCTTCTTCTCAGGGGAGGAAGATTTAATAGACAATTTAATGGGAAGCACTCTCGCTCTAGGGAAAACAATTACTCAAGTCGCCCAAATAAAGTTTGAGAAACTCGAGTCAGTAGCCACCCTGGACAATCTCAAAAGCCCACCCATTTTTGTAAGATGCCTTTGACGGTTGTTTTGTGTTGGTTTTCCCTAGAGCCAAGTTTAAGTTATATATAACCCCTCAGAAATCCTTGAACAAGTTGGTTCTGGATATCTTCATTGTTGTTGGGATTATGCATTTGTTATTGCCATTTTATTGATGTGAATTTAGCAGCTGGCAGCTGGCAGTTGTAATCTATTGACATAAATTTATGGAAAAATTGTATTTCTATAACATAAATTAAATCATCCCAACAGGTTTCTGTTATTATAAACCAGTCAGTCTTTCACCGAAAGGTACAAATTTAGTTATTCAAAATCTTTTAGCAACATATTTACCTAACATGTATGCGTCTAGCTGCTCAATTAGGAACGGCAGCAGTTATCGAGTGATATAGACAACTGCACGCTAGCAGGACTGTGCACCATGTCCGGTTTTTCGGACCGGACCGAACCGGCTGGTTTGATATAAAAAGAATCGGTACAAAAAAATTAGTATATACTGGTTTTTTGGTATCGGTTTCGATACGGCCTATTTATAGTTCGGTTTTATCGAACTGGACCGGTATATACCGGTTTTCTAATTTTTTTTAATAATAATAATAAAAATAATTTTCGGTAAAAATCCGGTTTGATATACCGGTACCGAAATTTGACTAATTTTGATACCGGTTCGATTAATTGTCGGTCGATTCGGATATTTTTATCGATTGCACAATTTTCACACGCTGAGGGTTACCTCTACCTCCCATGTTAGGTATAAAATGATATTTTATAATTTTTCAAAATATTATTACTATAAAGGGACATCTCATGAGGTAGCCCTCACCTCCCCCGCCCTCAAAATAATATAAAATATTTTAAGAAATAAAACAACATCAAAAGATTAAGAATTTGCACAACTAACAATAATTTCTCGTATAAAACAAGTATATTAACCTATTTTATCATCATAAGTTAAAGCAAACCCATCAAAACTTAATCAGTATTTTAATATATGTATAATACATCGGTTCAATATCAGTCTATCACCAGTTCATGCATCTTGTACAATGTGGTGTCAGTTCCGCAACGTCTTCAAATTATTTATTTTTGTACTAAAATCGCATCGACCAAGTCATTGATTCGGCTAAAAACTGACAAATTTGATTATTTCAGTTTGATTTTTGTTCAAATTACTATTCATATATTCAGATTGAGTAATATATACAAAAAAACAAACGTGTACTATGACATGTTAATTCTAAATTACAATTTATTTTTGAAATTTTAAATATTTATAATTGACCGTAATAAGTAGACAAAATAATATTGAAAGAGTAACAAGAAAACAATTATCGTATTATTTATTCTTTTAAAGTAATTAGTTTTAAAATATGTAATTAATGAGAATCAAGATCAAAAAATAAAGAATAGAAAACGAGAGTAGATCCTCTGTCCCCAAATTCCGTGTCTCCCCACTTAAATTTTGACACATGTCATTTTATTTAATTTTAGAATTAATTAGTGTTAAGTTAGAGACTATGTATCAAAATTTAAATAGAAGAACACAAGGAGACAAGAGAATTGGGGACAGATGATCTGCTCTGAAAGAAGGTTTATTGAATTTTTATTTATCAGTATGTTTTTGGTAATTAAAATATTTACGTGCTCATGCCAAAAAAAGGCAACTTATTAATTCCTGAAGCTTCCCGTTTGGATTTAGGTGTGGATCATTTAAATCCGAGTTAAAACGTCGCCGTCCATCACTCAAAGTCAAAAATGCTCGACCTTTAAGCATAGGGTTTGAAAATACAGCCCCCCATTTATGTTTGAAAAAGCTTTGTAGACCGTTTGTATATCTCTCTCTCTCTCTAAACTAAAACACACTTTCTCTCTCTAAAAATATCTCTCGCTGGAAGTTCGCAGGCCATTTCCAGATCTTTCACTCACCAATTCGATCTGCAATGCGCGTTGAAACGGCTGTGAAGCCCTCGACCTTCCCTCTTCCCCGATTGCAGTTCTTTAAGCTGAGTTCGGTGAGTTGCCCTTTTTTCCCTACTTTCTATTTTGTTCCTTCTTTTTTTTTTGAAATTCCTTCTGGGATCAAATGGTTCAGTTTAACTGAATCTTTGACATTCACTTCTTTGTACTTTATCAGCGCTTTCACTTAGCTTTTCAATTTTTCGCCCAATTTCTATAACTGAATTTTGCTCTATCCATTTTCCAACACTTAAATCTACTTAATTATTACCTACAATCATAATTCAGCTTAGATTTATTGGTAATTTGGAATAAATTATATTTGCATTTTCTTTCTTTTGTGTCCGTACCTTGTCCCCAGTCCCCCATCTCTGACTTTGCATATTGTTGTTAGTTTCATGCCAATAGTGCTTTATTTTTTTTTAATATCATGAGTTTAATTTTAATTTATTCTTTTAGGTTCAGGTTTCATCAGGCAAGGAAGTGGGACCTGCCACATCACAGGGAAATTGAATATGATTTTGGGGAGACATTTGGAAGAGAATTATTGGAAAGCACAAATTGGGGTATGCAAGTTCGTGGGTCGATCAATTACTGATGAAAGGTGATAGGCCAAACACTAGCTCTTCTGATGGGATTGCTGATGGTAGTCAGAGAGTGCGACCTTTACATGGGTAGGCTTGTTTATATATCAGTTTTATTGTTTGTACCTCAGTGTAATCTGGGTCTTTCCTTTTTCCTTGCTCCTTCATGGTCTTTATATATCCTCTTACAAGTTTTATATGTTCTACAACATAACATTGTCTCTCCCGGTATATTAACACCCACATCAGTTTTTTTGAGACCGTATGTTAATAGCGTCTTTTAGATTTCTAGTTTGCATCTTGTAAAGTTATGCAACTGCATCAAGTAGTGATTTTTATGGACAATTGACATTTTCACTTGTCCTTTTATTTTAATACTTATTAACCCGTTACATTGATGGTGAGGCTGAATTATTTCTTGGTGAGACATGCAAGAAAGTTGCTTTTGAAACTGATTTTGGCAATATCTTTGCTCCCCTGTTAAATTATAACAATCTTGACTGAAAATGATACTAATTCTAAACATGGTACAAGGAACGTTTTATCCATAACATTTGAAATCAAAAAAAATATTTGGACATTTGATTGGAATGAAAGAATAAGCACCATGTATATTTAATTTGTATAACACTATGCAACTGTTTGTTTTTTTTTATAGGAGGACTAGTGGTCCTACCAGGAGATCCACAAAGGGACAATGGACTTTCGAAGAGGTAAATGGATACTTCTTTAAGATTTTTGATAGTATTTGGCCAGCTACGTAAATAAAACCAAGTTCAGTTTGGTGCGTTTGTGATATCTATTATATTTATACACGGTGTGGTTAGTAAATTTCTTCTTTTTTATTTCATAATATTTTGGTCTTTCACGGATTCACTTCTCAAGCATGGATGACTTATCAATCAATAATCTTATGATGAACTTAGCATTTTACAGCCTTATTTGTTTTAATGTATGTATATAGACATTTATATCATTTATATACTAAATTTCAATGTATGTTGGCAACTATTTGTTCAATTGCTTCCGTGTTACTTTTCTCTTTTCCTTTTATGTTATATATATGCTACAATTTACGAAATGTCCTATATTATTATTTAGCTTATGGATTGTGATATCTTTGCACTTTTAAAATTTTGTTTAATCTATGGTGGATCTCACCTTAGACTGCAAGTTTTGGCTGATTTTGTTCTTCATGCAATCTTAATTTCCTCTCTTCTATTCACTCCGTTGCATATGATATATTGCTGCCTGTTGTTTAAGAATATATATATATATATATATATATATATATATTGTTATCATATATAATATTATATACTCCAATATTACATTTTTATGTTTCTGATGTGGTGGATCTTTTATTTTTACCCAGGATGAGATTTTGCGCCAGGCAGTTCAACGTTTTAATGGAAAAAATTGGAAAAAAATAGGTATCCCTGTCATCACCAAGTCTGTTTCTGTCCACATCAGAAGGAATTTAATACTGGTTTTTAGATATATTTCCTTGCATTGCTCTTTTATTTTCTTCATTTTCTTTCAGTGTATAAAGTTTCAATCTTGTCATTTTTGCATAACATGATCTGCTTTTGTTTACATATGATCTTTTCTCTTACGACGTTAAATATTTATTCTTCTTTTATATAGTTTGACACACAGACTTTCCTGTATAAACATTTAGTGATGAATTTCATAAAGTTTCCTTGTTCTGCTCTTTTATTTTCTTCATCTTATATCAGTAGGTTTTCATGCTTGTCAATTTTTGCACAACATGATCTGCTTTTTGTTTAAATTTGTTCTTTTCTCTAACAACATTAAATATTGGTTTTTTCTTTTATATAGTTTGCATACAAAGATACTTTCCTGTATGAACTTTTAGTGATGAATTTCATAAAATTTAGCTACTAGCTGGATGATGACTTCTTTAGTCTTAGATGGATTCCCGAACTGATATGTAATTTCAACATTTACAGTAAGCAAGGAATTCACTTATTAGCTTGTTACCTATTTGAGTTACTCTTCTTTTGGGAGTACATCTCTTGAGTCCTGAGAAATATTATATTAGGCAAATCTAACAAATACTATGCAGGTAGGGTCTTATAATGTTGTTCTGTTTTGAGTGCCATTGGCCCATTGTTCTATTAGCTCTTGTTTATTTCTAAGAACCAAAAAGATTTGTGCCAAAATAACAGAGTTTCTTGTTGGCTATTCTTGTGGGAGGAGGAATACCTTAGCGTCATAGACAAATATTTGAGAATCATTTTGTAGGCATAATAACCCGACTTGGTCTTCTGTATGCTCTATTAAGGTTATTTGAAGCCTGTGAAGATTCTGACATTGTAAATTTCATTTTGTACCTACATCTTGGTTATTTTTTCTTGTCTCACTCCTAAACACGGCATTTCTTGATTCTTGTTTGGTTTGCATTTTGTACAACTTTGTTTTATCATTGTGTTGCAATGGCTTGATTTACACATGACTAAACTATCACAACCACTTCTTTTGATTTTGGGGCTACCTATATGTTTCATGGATGCTTTACTTCATATTGATGGAATGAATATTTAAAATGTACATAATGCTATGTGTAGCGGAATGTTTCAAAGAACGGACAGATGTGCAGTGCTTACATAGGTGGCAGAAAGTTTTAAATCCAGAGTTAGTCAAAGGTCCATGGTCTAAAGAGGTGAGACAGTAAGTTAAATATTGTTTGAAATAATTTACATGTTTGAGCATGTCCTTATTTTCTGACCTCAATCGTTCTCTTTATAATATCTGTTCAGGAGGATGAAATAATAATTCAATTGGTGGACCAAATCGGGCCAAAAAAATGGTCTACTATTGCACAACATTTACCTGGACGTATTGGTAAGCAGTGTCGGGAAAGGTAGGATTAGATATGGCAGCTTAACCCTGCTAATTTTGGTGCTTTGTATTTCTTTACTACGAAGTTTTGTGATGTAAGTTTGTTTCCAGATTGATCAGTTGGAAGTCTAAACTGTATGAATTGGACTTTTTTAAGTTTTAGCCAGCTCATTATTATGTGTGATATTCACTTTCCTCTACATATTTTCATGCCTATCTGTTGATAGAAACCCTTTAGAAAGCACTATTTGTATATTATATTTCCTGCATAAAATTAGGTGAACTTAATGGAATTGTGTTGTAGTAAAATATCAAGTTTGTAACCACTGCAATGGATTTTTATCACTATATTTCCAAGTAGATACTTTAGTGCTTTGAATTTTACTGATTGTTCAGCAAACCTAACCAGAATTCAATGAATCACAGAACCTTGTCTTCCACCCCTTTCAAACTTTGTGAAATTTCCACAAATGACATCTTCTTTTGTAACCCTTGCCATAGCCAATTCATTGAGGTGTCAGAATAGCATTATACAGGTTTTTACTGATTGCCCATTCAAAAATTATTTTTCTTTGATGAACACTTTGTTTCGTAATTTTCTGAGAACCCTTCTTATGTTAGTCTGAACTTGCTTTTATACTCATCTTTATCTTACATTTGTGCTTTTAACAGTGCATTTGCATTTGCATTTATATTTAGATTCATTACTACAAATGTCAGTTATGAGCATATGACTCTCTTGGAGTTGTGAATGCATCTTCATTGGTTCAACTGCTGGTTCAGTGTGGTTCGATCGGTTTAGGCACTCTGGTACTGTCCGGTCTAGGGGCGGTTCATTAACACTCGATTGTTTTAGGCGGTCACTAACAATTTGGATCCAACTACAAAACCAATCTAGCTTAGGGTCCGGGTCCTGGTTCAACTGGTTGAACCGGCCAGGCCGACCCGATTCTGATTATCGTGTTTAATTGTTTTTAGGTTTTTTTTTTTGCAAATATCTTTCCTCGTTGCCCTATGGCCTTATGTCATGGATACATTTCTTCAGGTGGCATAATCATCTAAATCCTGGGATAAACAAGGATGCCTGGACACTAGAAGAAGAGTTGGCTTTGGTCCGTGCCCATCAAGTTTATGGGAACAAGTGGGCAGAGTTGACAAAATACTTGCCTGGAAGGTAAATATCCTTATCTATGTGGAAATTTTGATATTGTTATTGGATTAGTGGTTTCACATGTTCCTTCTCTATCAGGTTCTTCATAGTATCTCCTTGATTACTAGTCAAAACTTTAAATATCCATAATTTTCTTTGATTTCCAATTTTCTTATTCATCGTCTATTCGCCATTTTTCTATGTTAGAAGTGGTCACTATTAGCACGACTGCACGAATTCTTAATATCTGTCTGCCTCTGTGGTCAACAGGACAGACAATGCCATTAAAAACCATTGGAATAGCTCCGTCAAAAAGAAACTGGACTCATACTTGGCGTCAGGCTTACTTGCACAGTTTCAAGGTTTGCCTCAGCAGGAGTCTTCTTTTTCATCAAGGGTTCAGCAGTACTGTGGTGATGATAATATTCCTGCAGATGGGACAGAAGCTGAAGAAACCTCAGAATGTAGTCAAGGTTCTACGGTCTTGGGTTGTTCTCAATCTACTAGTGACATGGTCAATGCAGCTGCAAGAGAGGATTTTCGATTGACTGAAGAATCTAGTCATGCTAAGGAATCAAGCTCTAGTCCAAGGCATCAAGAAGTTTCGGCTTCCATGCCTGAAATACCTTGTGAATTTGGTAATTCGGCCAAGTTCTTTGAACATAATTTTTCATATGACTGGGTAACATCTCCAGGGAATGATTGGCAGCTTGATTCAAATGGGTTACCAAACATTTCTTCGGTAGATTTGGAGCAGGAATCATCAAAGTTATTTCATTGCATAGCTGATGGCAAAAACCAAGAAGGGGTACCTTTTCCATTGCAAAATTCTGTGGCTATATGTTCTTCCACTCCCATGGCAAACATGGGGTGTGACAAACCAGAGAACATATTAATATCTGAATATTGCAATCCACGAGCAGGGAATGAAGGTTCATTTTCATCCAAAAACCTTGCAAAATGCTCAAATACAGCAGATGGTTCCACAGATACGTTACTTTACCAGTCCTCACATTATCATATCCCTGAGTCTGCTCCTCTAGCTTCAACCTCATATTATTCATTCAGTTCTGACTTGTTGGGAACTTCATGCTGCCAGCCCTTTTCCATTCCTTCACAACTTTCAGATGACGGTGGTGCAGTTGTTTTTGGTAGTGATCCCAATCAGTTTAATGACCTCTCACTTGAAAATCAAGAAGAGGAGCTTCTCACAATAACACATGATGGCTTTATCTATACCAGTGACTCTATTGATTCTCCTTTTGATAATGGGATCGATAATGTCGGACTGCAAAAGCAACCTTATCAGGATGCTTTTGGTTCAAGAGAATCAAATAATATTCAAAGTTGCCCTTCAGTTGATGAAATGCCAGTTGAACCAGCTGAAAAGCCGGATGCTGGAGTATTATTCTATGAGCCACCTCGTTTTCCAAGCTTGGATGTTCCTTTCTTCAGCTGTGATCTAATCCAGACGGGTACTGATATGCAGCAGGAATATAGTCCTCTTGGTATCCGCCAGCTAATGACGTCTTCTATGAATTCCTTTACCCCATTTAGGTTGTGGGACTCACCATCTCGGGATGACAGTCCAGATGCTGTGCTGAAAAGTGCTGCCAAGAGTTTTACATGCACGCCATCCATATTGAAGAAGCGACATCGCGATTTGGTTTCACCTTTATCTGAAAAAAGGTGTGAAAAGAAGCTCGAAAGCAGCTTGAACCAGAAGTCATTCTCCAGCTTGGCTAGAGACTTCTCTCGATTAGAGGTCATTTTTGATAAGAAAGGCAACCATGATGCAACTTTGGTGTCTCCGCCAGCAAACTTGAGAAGATCCTCTGGTGCCTCAGACGAAGATAAAGAAAATTTAGGTTATGCTACTGAAATGAGGAAAATGGAGGGTAAAGATTGCAATGTACTGTTAGAAAACAGAATGTTAGAAAAAGAGTTCGATAGTAGCAATCCACAGGACAAGATAAAAGAAGGGGTTACTAGTATTGATGCTAAAAATATGGGTGACACTGATACTACTGCAAAAATCGTGAGTTCTTTTCTCTCTTTTTCTTTCTTTCTTATTTTTTCTTTTTTATTTTTAATGTGGAATTGGGATGTATATGTGTCATGTGTGCCCTGCTGGACTGAAGGGTGATTTCTCTTGATGTCTATGAAACTAGATATATGGAAAAAAAATAAGTTGGTGATTACTTTAGGTAAAACTTTACAACAGAGGGAGGATTATACTTGTCCAAAAGCTTGCCCAAATATTTGTATTGTTTATGTTCAGAGCTCTGAAGTCCAGCTAATTATTAACACTTTTTCATGTGGTCAATTTTCTGTCTCTGGTGCATAGATTTGAAAGGCACAATATACGTGCATATTTGGTTCATAGCTTTTTTGCTTCTATGAGAGAGAATTCTCTGAATTTGAGTTTCATAATACTCTTTAAGGATGTAAACTAGACTGTTACATTGACATGCGAGTTGGAAATAACTGGCTGACAAGGCTTCTCATCCTTATTATGTCAGGTACAACAGCCTTCTGGGGACCTCGTTGAACAGAAAATGTATGATATGTTGTTCTTTTCTCCTGATCAACTTGGAATAAAATCAAACAGAGTCACGAGTTCAAGTGCTAGAACTCTTGGAAGTCAGTATACCAAAAGGCTAGAAGCTGCATCAAGTCAAGCTGCTGCTTCAGAATCATCTGAGAACCCATGGTTATCAGTCTTAAGCCCAAGCACTGCCTGCAGAAAGAAGGGTGGAAGCCATCTTGTTGCGACTACATCTATACAGTCTGATCCTTCATCAGCTCCCCTGGAGATTACTGTTTCCAATTCTGAGAAAACTGATGGTGCTGAAAATTTAAACACGTAAGATATTCTGTCTTTTCAGTATTTTCTTGGTCCTGTAATTTGTCTACTTGAATTTATCAAGTTGTATTTTTGATTGAAAACATATTTCACTTGCTATGACATTTTTCAAATATTGTTGCCAGTTTCTTTTCATGGTTTGCGTACTGATGGTTTTTGTGTTCCATAGTATTGGTGAAACTCCATTCAAGAAAGGTATTGATTCCCCTTCAGCATGGAAATCTCCTTGGTTTATTAACTCTTTTGTACCAGGCCCAAGAATTGATACAGACATAACAATTGAGGTATCTGAGCTCAGCTCAGCACATAGAATTGTTTTAAATAATTTTTTTTTTTTTTGCTTCACTGTTTTTTACCTCATTTTATGCTCTTGGAATGGAAATTTTGCAGGACATTGGTTATTTTATGAGCCCAGGAGAGAGAAGCTACGATGCAATTGGGCTAATGAAACAATTAAGTGAACATACTGCAGCTGCACTAGCCGATGCCCGGGAGGTTTTGGGAAACGAAACTCCTGATTCGATATTAAAGAAAAGTTGGTCCAACAAAGAAAAAGCAGATTCTACTTCACATATATTGGTATGATCAGTTTGCTTGCACCAAACTGCTACTTTCCTTTCCCAAATTCTAAGACTTGTGTCTTTCCTCTGAATCATTTCAGGCCGAGAGGCGGACACTGGATTTTAGTGAATGCGAGACGCCTGGCAAGGGCAAGGGAACAGAAAGGGAGAGATTTTCAGCGGCCATGAGTTTCTCAAGCCCCTCTTCCTACCTGTTGAAAGGTTGCAGGTAGGCGGTAGCTGCCTGCTTCTTTCGGCTGACTTACTTTTGTGCTCATTCTTCCAGTATTTATGTTAATTAATTTATGGATTTTGGACCTTTATTATGTATTTATAAGTGAAATTTGGTTTATTATAATGTGAATATTCCAACATTTTTTCCTTCATTTTTCTTGTTATGTTATCTTAATCGAAAGTTGGACAATTGGCATAAGAATTTACTTTTCGAATATTAATGTTTGAAAATAAAAATAATAATTAATTTTAGCAGTCAAATTTAATGTTAAAATTTTTATTTTTATATAAACTTACAACATGAAAAATGTAATATCGAGCATCCCGTAACTTAAGCTAGTTGCGTCCCTGATAAGAACATGCATGCATATGCAATAAATACTATTTTGGACATTCTTTTACGATACTATTGGCGCCTTATTCTCGTAGCCAGTGTAATATTTGCTAGGGTTTAAATCGTACACGAAATTATTTAGGTGCAGTTTGAAAAATTCAAAACCGCACATGAAACTTTTTGTGATTGATGCGGTGTGGTTTTAAACCGTGCGGTGCGATTTTATTTGGTGCGGTTTCGGTTTCAAAACCAATTGAAATAACAAACTCGTAAAATAGTTAGCAAAATCATCCACTATTATGCAGTGAACACAATCATAGAGTTAATTTAGCAAAATAGTTTCAGGCATCAATAATTATATGGTTGATTAATACTATGTTATCACATTTGATTTAGAAAATACCAAACCACTCTTGATTTACAAACATAATTGATATTATTTATTCTTCATAACCCTGCAATATCTGTCTTCTAAAATAAAATGAGGAGACTATTTTATAATAGAGAAATTATATATACTTGTAGTAAATTTGAGAAAACATGATGATTATTTGGTGTGATTTCAGTTTTGCGGTTTTGACTAGTAACCAAACCGAAATCGTAAATTTGGTTTTTCAACCCATCTAAAATCGTCACATACGCCGGAACCGTTGGTGCGATTTTAATTGGTGCGATTTGTACAATTTTTAATGCGGTTTCGATTCCAATTTAATTCCTTACTTAGCCCCTAATATTTGCATGTCATAATTGACGGCAGGCAGGTTCGTCCGTCAGTATTTGCATGTCATAACCGACTGACCTGCCGACCTTAATACCACCGACGAATTTAAAATCGTGCCAAATAAATATTTATTTTATTTACTATTCGAAAACCTTATAAAAATATCATAATTATTTTCCCCTAAAAATAAGAAAAGTCAATTCACATTAAAGTTTTGAGCAACACTATCATTCTACTTACTCCTGTTGTTGTTTTTTTGAAAATAATGTATAAATAATACTCTGTTAAATATTTTTCCTGGTCAATAGGTGAATTGCTTTTAAGATTAATATAATATGATTTTGTTTGATTTTAATTTATGCAATAATTAATATTTTAAACTACTTAAAAAATATTATTAAGTTTAAAATTGTTATTTAGAAAATTAAAGTGAATTAATATCACAACTGAAATTTTAAAATTTTATAAATTAACTAAGATCAAACTCAATTGAGACTTGTATTTCGGAGGTAGTAGAAAGTAGAAAGGATGAATTGAATAATGATCAAGGAAATTACAAGTTTAAAGAAACTAATAGAGCTAACATGGTGTGTACTTTAGCTGCAGCCATGTCAGTCACACCATCACCTGTCATAGTGCTGCGATGCAAGATAGCAAATGCTCTCTCAATGACAGCTACCAAACGTGAACAAGAACTAGACCATGATGAAGCTGCAATGTAGTGTAGTACAACATTTTACAACAGAATATTAACTACAGTTTACATAACTTTACCTTAGTTACATTGTTTATAATAGTATAAATAGTGATATCCAGTATGATTGTAAAACAAGTAATGGAGAAATAAAATTTAGCTTCTGTTTTACGCTTTTGCTCTGTTTTGGCATATTCATTCATCTGAAGGAATCTAACATGGTATCAAAGCGTAAATCTATTTCATTATTCTGCAATCAAATCAAGTTTGTTTTCTCTTGATCTATTCTGTTCTAAGCTAGAAATTTAGCCATTCTTATTCTAGTTTCGTACTTGAATCTATAGTAATTTTCTGTTAGTTCGGATCTTCTATACTCCATTAAAACTTCATATCAATGGCTTTTTCTTACAATAAGACTAGTTATGCTAATGTAATAGCAAATAATTCATCTGATATTTCTACATCTAGTACACAACATCAAACTGATGATTCTAGTCATAATAATTTTGATTCATTGTCAATTAATCAAATTCTCATCCTCTTTATTTGCACAATAATGATCATCCCGGACTAATTTTAATTGCCAAAAAGCTTACTCGGCACGTAAAATTTTTGGTCCATGGAAAAGATTGATGCAAATAGCATTGTCTGCCAAAAACAAATTGATGCTTGTTAATGGTTCATTTCCTAAACCTGCAGAAAATTCATCCTTAAAACCTCAATATGATAGAGTGAATGATATGGTGATTACCTAAATTTTAAACACAGTTTCTGATGAAATCAGTGATGGAATGAATTTTGTAAATTCAGTTGTTGAGGTTTGGAATGAGCTTCATGAGAGATTTTTTGGAGTTAATGGCCACAAAATCTATGAAATACTTAGAGACATTCATTCACTTGAGCAGGAAAATAGGTATGTGGAGATATATTTTCATAGACTTAAGAGTTTGTGGGATGAATATGGAGTTTTAAAACCTACTGTAAATTGTGTTTGTGGTGCTCATAAGATCCAAGAGGAAAGAGAGCAGAGGAAGAAGCTTATACAATTTCTCATGGGTCTTCATGATAGTTATGCTATAGCTAGAGGTCAAATATTAATGATGGATCCATTACCATCTGTTCTTCAGGCATTTTCCTTGATAAAACAGGATGAGAAACAAAGACAAGGATATTTGTCTTCTTATTCAGATGGTGCTAGTTTTGCAGCTACAGGGAGAAATATTCATTCTCAGTACAAGGACTTCACACACTCTGGACATTCACAGTATAGTACTTCACAATATAATCATGGAAATGCTTCCAGTGCAAGTAGTCCTACTAGTAATAGTACTCAGAATTCAATTACTAAACAACCACTAAAGTGCTCCTATTGTAATGGAGAAAATCATATTCGAGACACTTGTTTCAAGCTGCATGGATATCCTCCAAAGAAAGGAAAGAAGAAAGGGAAATTATAATTTCAGAACAATTCCTAAAGCAATGCAGACAAGTGTTGACAATGGTCTCATGACTACTATATCATCTGACCCTTCACAGATGGAGTTATTACAATCTCAACACACAAGTTAATCACATGATGAAGATGATGATTGCTAATAAGGGATGAAATCTCCCGAAGATCATATTCACATAAAGCAGTACAACCTCTATGTTTTCTTCTTTATCACATATGTCTCATCACACTTGGATCATAGATACGATTAGTGACACCCCCAAAATAGGTATACATCACCCATTCCGAGTTGTCAATACACTGCATGCAAAACAACTACAACTTTAATATTACAACAAGAAATCAGGAGTTCTGAGATATTGCCATCTAAACAATATCTACATACAAATAAATCCTCATCATAATTATTGATACATTATTTTACAAAATGGTGAGGACTACTAAACAACTCTCTAAAACCATCATTCCATACCCCACTACATACTCGCTACATTCTCGCCTCCTCCGAGAAGAAAAAATGAAACAAAAAGGAAAAGGGTGAGCTCAATCTAGCCCGATAATGAATATTATGACTAAGATAACCTGTAAACAAATTATCGTTAGTCTTCAACAGGAAAAAAAAATCTAATAGAATACAATAGACAACAAGTTTTAAATCAATACTAGCAATGAAAAATATTAATTCATAGAAGAGTTACGTAGGATGAAATCTACTAATATCTATGAATTTAACGATCCATCATCAATATTTTTATCCTCAGAACATCAATCAATATATATCGGAATCATATATTCATCCTTGCACTACTGAGCCAAGGACATTCACCATTGGTCATGTTCATCTAAATACTGCTCATCTTTGACTACTACGCCAAAGATATTCATCGAAAATCATTCATCTTTGCACTACGTGCCAAAGATATTCATCGAAATCATTCATCTTTGCACTACAGTGCCAAAGATATTCAATAATATCATCATTTAAGACCGATGATGATGAAAAATATTTTTTTTTTGTTAAAACGAATCCAAAGGAAACAAAATGACAAGGATTAAGGATTCGAGATTCGTGCTTCGCTTTTATCCACGTCCAAAAATACCTCAAAAATAATCATAGTGGTGTAAAATTCAAGAATGAACAAAACATGGATACAATCAAAGCTAGTATCCATAATAGATATTTTGGTATGAAAAGAAAATTTTTCATTTTTCATGAATAGTGCCATATTCGTGAATAATCAGATCGTGAATAAAGTCCGTGATAATCGTGAATAAGAATCAAACACCAAAAGTTTTAAATTTGATAAAACTTGAGATCAATATTTCAAAGATAATGATATTGAAGAAATAATATCATTACGAAAAAAATAATATCCCTTACCTCGGAAAGAGCGAAGATTTAACTGGAATACCTTGAATATAAAGCTATAACTTGAACTTTCATCGTATAGCAATACTCAAAGTATACTCAAAATACTCACAAGAATACGCTCCGATAATATAGAGAGAAAACTTGAGCTTTACGGTGTGATTTTCAATTCTAACCTAAGCACCTATTTATAGGAAAATGCTTAGAACACCAAAGCGTAAAATTTATTAAAATATTAATATATATATATATATATATATATATATATATATATATATATCTTCACGCACACCTTGGACAATCTGATCTCAACTCTTTTTCTATGCTAGTGGGCACACCTACCTTGTTAAAAACGTTTTATTATTATTTAAAATAATTTAAACTTCCAAAATCAATTATTTCAGAGCTTCGAACTTCAATAATTCACAATAAATAGCCCTTTTGTCGAAAAATTCAAATCTCGAGTGTTTTTATAGGAAATTCAATTCTCTACAATTTTGCGAAAAAAAGTTTTTCCAAATTCCAAGCGAAAATTGGCCAAAAATCCACAAACGGACAATTTTAGAGGCTATAATCAAATTTCAAATCAATAAATGGGGTCCAATTTACATGTTTAACATGTTTTAAACATTTATTGCAACAAAAATACTCTTCTTCCTCGTATACTCATATATTCCACATTCGTTGTAAAAATATCACCATTATTATATTATTAAAATATAATAATATATATATATATATATTTAAATGAATTATTTTATCAGAAAAAGATAAAATTTCAATTTTCAACAATTGTCACATTAAAAATTTTCTCCATCTATATCCACATAAAATTAATATTTTCCTCATCGTATGAATCAATAATTAATTATTCACAAATAATATTACGAATCACAATATTTGACTACCAGTGCTTCTCGAGAAAGAGGGGCTTTCAATAAGAATTTCTCCTCTCTTGCCGCAATTAGGTGACCAAACCTCTCCTTAGATGAACTTTTCTAGACATTGCCAATAATGTTATCTAATAATATTATTCAGATAATATGAATTATTGTTTCGATAATGAAAAATACCGTATTGTGTAATGACAATTATTGAAACAAACAACAATATAAAATATCAACGCAACAATTATTGAACCAATAAAATCTTTGAGCAAATTCACATCATAACCATTATTGAGTAGTGCCTTCTTACGTAAGAGTCAATAATTGGTGCAATACCGTGTCTTCTTCGTCAACAACGCGTAGACATCGTGTTTTAACCAATTTGGATATTCCAACGATTATAAATCAGTAACAACTTCACGCCTGTTATTTTTAAACAACTTATATTTGTCGTTTTCTTCCTCCAATCGCTTTTTCCGTTATGGGTCCACATGGTCATTTGCTATTGCATTTAATATTCCCCGAGCAAAGCATTTAATATTCCACGACCAAACGAATATTCCCACAAACAATGAATATTTTATAACCACTTTGCTTATTTTGAAATATTTATGTATTTTACCCATAACTATCCACATTAATCACATCAACCCTTACTATTTCAAAATAATTATTAGAGGAAATTAAATTTCATTTATTAATTATTTGGGGTCTTACAACCTCCCTCCTCGTGAAATTTCGTCCTCGAAATTGACATACGACTCTGTGTTTGAAAGGGTGAGGATACCTCGCTTTCATTTCCGCTTTCTAATTCCTGTGTCATTTCTTCTATAGCATGGTTCCTCCACAAGACTTTAACTTGTGGTATGACCTTCGTCAAGTAGGACATGCTCCTTCCTATCCAAGATCTTGACAGATATCTCCTCATACGTTAAGTCTTCTACTATCTCGTCCTGGGTTTCTAACTCAATAACGTGGTTCGGTCTTTCACATATTTACTGAAGTACGGATATGTGAAACACATTATGAACACGAGACATACTTGGAGGTAACGCGAGTCTATAGGCTACATTTTCTACTTTCGGTCAAGAATTTGAAATGGACCAATAAATCGTGGATTGAGCTTTCCTTTCTTCCCAAATCTTGTAACTCCTTCCATGGAGCAACTCATGAACAATACATGATCCCCTATACTAAATTTCACGTCTTTTCGATGAAGATCCGCATAACTCTTTTGTCGATCTTGTGCCGTTTGTATACGTTGTCGAATCATTTGGATCTTTTCGGTAGTCATACGTACTAACTCGGGTCCCAACAATGTTGCTTCACCCACCTTATCCCAACATATTGGAGAGCGACACTTTCGTCCATGTAATGCTTCATATGGAGCCACACCTATACTTGCCTGATAACTATTGTTGTAGGAGAATTCCACCAATGGTAAATATTTATCCCAATTGCCCTTGAAGTCTAGGACACAGAGTCTTAATAAATCTTCAAGAGTTTGAATAGTCCTCTCTGATTGTCCGTCCGTTTGAGGATGGTATGCCGAACTGAATCGTATATCCGTGCCCATAGCTTTTTGCAAGCTAACCCAAAATCTTGAAGTGAATCTTGGGTCAAGATCCGAAACTATAGATACTGGCATGCCATGCAACCTCACAATCTCATTTACATACATACGAGCAAGACGTTCAAGAGAATAAGTCTCCCGTATCGGCAAGAAATGTGCATACTTGGTTAATCTATCAACAATAACCCAAATAGCATTTATGCCTTGAGAAACCGTGGGAATACCCGTAACGAAATCCATGGTAATGTGTTCCCACTTCCATTTTGGAATCTCAAGTGGTTGCAATGGTCCCTTAGGCACTTGATGCTCCGCCTTTACACGTTGACAAGTTAAACATGTTGAGATAAACTTTGTAATCTCTCTCTTCATATTATTCCACCAAAATGTTTGTCGAAGATCACGATACATTTTAGTACTTCCAGGATGGATTGCAAATGGTGTATTGTGTGCCTCCATCATGATCTTGTACTTCAAATCGTAATCGTTAGAACACAAAGTCTAGAGTGGACTCAAGTATTCCTTCTTCATCAATTCTCGCTTCCTAATAGCACCTTCTTGTACTTTCTTCTTCATATGCATCATTCCCCAATTGGCTTGAGCAACCTTAACTTTTTCTATTAAAATTGGCTCTCACGCGATATCTTGACATCATCGCACCTTTCGTTCCTCGCATATGATCTTCTACTTAACGAGTCACCTACCACGTTCGCTTTTCGGGATGGTATTGAATAATAGTGTGGTCGTAGTCTTTCAATAAGCTTGAGCCAACGTCATTGCCGCATGTTGAGTTCTTTTTTTAGTGAAGAAATATTTAAGGCTTTTATGGTCCGAATATATCTCCACTTTCTCCCATATAGATAAGGCCTCCGGATCTTTAAAGATTAAAACGATTGCCGCTAACTCTGATCATGAGTAGGATAATTCCTCTCATATTCTTTAAGTTGTCGTGAGGCATAGGCTATGACTTTCCCATGTTGCATGAGAACACATCCTAACCCTTTGCCCGAAGCATCGCTGTAGATAACAAATCCATCCGTACCAGATGGTATTGTTAGAACAGGTGCCGAAATGAGTCTCCTCTTAAGCTCTTGGAAACTCTTCTCGCATTCCTCGCTCCATATGAATTTTGTATCCTTTCGAGTCGATGAGTTAGCGAGTAGCGATTCGAGAAAACCCTTCCACGAATCTCCGATAATAACCAAATTTAAACCCAAAAAGCTACGTCTTGATCACCGACTTGATTTGTTCCCAACTTTGTATTGCTTCAATCTTCGTCAGGTCAATGAGATACTCCAAGTTTTGACACCACGTGCCCAAGGAATGCTACTTCCTCGCCGCGAACTCACATTTCTTCAACTTAGCATATAGCTTATTTTCACGAAGCCTTTGGAGTACTAGCTTCAAATGGTGCTCATGATCTTCACGACTTTTGGAATATATGAGGATGTCATCAATAAAGACAACAACGAATTTATCCAAATATTCTTTGAATACTCGATTCATCATATCCATGAAAGCCGCAGGAGAATTAGTTAATCCGAAAGACATAACTAAGAATTCATAATGCCCATACCGAAGTTCTTACGAAGGCGCCTTTGGAATATCCTCGCCTCTAATTTTCACCGATGATATCCAAAACGAAGATCGATTTTTGAAAAGAATTGTGCTCCTTTGCAATCGTCAAACAAGTCATCAATACGAGGTAGAGGATACCTATTCTTGATGGTGACATGGTTCAATTCCCCGATAGTCAATACAAAAGTTGCATACTCCGCCTTTCTTCTTTACTAATAAAAAAGGGAGCACCCTAAGGAGATGTACTAGGGCGAATGAAACCGATGTCCAACAATTCCTCAGTAGTTGGACCTTTAACTCCTGAAGTTCAATAGAGCCATTCGATATGGGGTTTTAGAAATGGGCTTTGTACAGTTCAAGGTCAATAAAGAATTCAACTTCACGCTACGGGGGTAGCCGGAAGTTCTTCAGAAATCGTCGGAAAAGTTAATAACAACAGAATATTATTCAATTTTGACGTGTCTTTATTCAAATCCATAACATGGGCTAAGAAAGCTTGACATCCGTTTTTCAATAAACGAATCGCTTTATGATTAGATATGACGTTGATTGATTTTAATGGTTTAGTTGCTCGAATTGAACAACGAGTTTGATTAGGAATATGAAAACTAACAAGCTTACGAAAACAATCAATTTTGGCATGATGAGTAGTTAACCAATCAATCCCTAAAATCACATCAAAAGCAAGTATCTTTAAAGAGATAAGGTCAACAGTAAGATAAGGGTGCCAACTTGGATTAGACAAGATTTATAAACAGTGGATGTGATGAAAGTTTCTCCTAACGGAGTTTCCACGAGATAGGTCAAAGTCTAATTTTTCCGTGTCGATTTAAACGTTGAGCACAAGTAGGAGAGACAAATGAATGGGTAGCAAGACTTATCTAGTAAAGTATAAACTTCACAAAAATTTATAAATAGCTTACCCATGATCACCTTTCGTTTGGGTTCCTCGCATTTTGACCATCACAACAAACGCTTCTTCCGAGAACTGATTGACTTTGATTTTTTCCGGGATGGTTTTTGAGTCACCGTCCTGCTTTGAACTAAGTTTCGCTACCATGCAATCTCGGCGATATGTCCTTCCTTTCCACAATTATAGCATACCGAATCGTTGGGGCGCTTTTGATGATATGTCCTCTTTTCCGCATTTATAGCATATGATCGGTGGTCGTTTCTCCTCCTCTTGGAACCAGATTCTTCACTGCACAATTATGCCTTCACATGGTCATTGTTGAATCTCCTCTTTTTAAAATCTCCTCCTAACTTCGCTTCTTCTATTTTCATGGCCATGATTACCACCAGAGTGGTTACCATTTTTGTCCGCTCTTTTTCTTTCTCCACTTTGGTTATTATTGTTTTGTTGATCGCTATCTCCTAGATGATCCTCGATTGTGGTACCTCGGTTGACCGTACTACGTTATCTCGCTTCTAACAATTGAGCCCTATTAACAACATCTGAATAAAGAGAAAATTTATGAGAGATGAGATCTTGACGATCTTAGGGTTTCAAACCTCTCGAAACATCCGCGTCATACGTTCCTCATTCTCCACTAAATGAGGTGCAAACCGGATAACTCGCAAACTTCGCCTCGTCTTTGAGACACCGCCATGTTGTTCTCGCTCCAGTCTAATAAACTCCACTTCCTTCATACGACGAACACTTTTAGGAAAGTATTTTTCATTAAATAGTTTCAAACGTCTCTAAGACATCTTTGAGTGCGGCTTAGATGGAGTGCGCTTCACGCACTCCCACCAAGATGCCGCCTCGCCACTTTAACATAAAGGTGGCGAATGGAACCTTCTGTTCCTCCGTGCATCCCAAGACATCGAATATCTTGGTAATTTGCTTGACCCATGTTTCCGCCGTATGATCGGATCGCACTTTCCCTTTAAATTCTGTTGGTCCCAACTCTTTGAATCGGGCATTGGTGATAACAACCCGTGAATTGCTATCATTTCTCCTATGTTTTGAACACGAGTCTCCTCAAATGCGATTTTGCATGAAACTGCAAAAGCTTCTAAACATCCCCTCGCTCATCATCTGCTCAGTGGTGTTGTTCACAGGAGGTACATTGCCAGCCTGTTGCGCGTTCTCCTCGTTGGTAAGTACAGGCATCTCCACGGTCTCATTTCCACTATTAATATTCTCAGTCGACATTCTCAAATATCGCATAAAACAAGGGTTAATTAAGCAAATCAATTTATCACATAATATCCTTATATACCGACCAACTAACAAATAAGCTTGGTAGGACACACTAGCGAAGTATTTACTGTCTCTCCTCCTAGTTCTATTCTCCGATCTCCGCTGGAGAGATCATATCCTAAGCTCGATACCAACCGTGACACCCCCAAAATAGGTATACATCACCCATTCGAGTTGTCAATACACGATGCATGAAACAACTACAACTTTAATATTACAACAAGAAATCAGGAGTTACGAGATATTGCCATCTAAACAATATCTACATACAAATAAATCCTCATCATAATTATTGATACATTATTTTACAAAAATGGTGAGGACTACTAAACAACTCTCTAAAACCATCATTCCATACCCCGACTGCATTTCATTACATTCTCGCCTCCCGAGAAGAAAAATGAAACAAAAAGGAAAAGGGTGAGCTCAACTAGCCCAGTAATGAATATTATGACTAAGATAACACAGAACAAATTATCGTTAGTCTTCAACAGGGAAAAAAAAATCTAATAGAATACAATAGACAACAAGTTTTAAATCAATACTCATAATGTGAAAAATATTAATTCATGTAGAGTTACGTAGAGGATGAAATCTACTAATATCTATGAATTTAACAAATCCATCATCAATATTTTTATCCTCGTAACATCAATCAATATATATCGGAATCATATATTCATCCTCGCACTACGAGTGCCAAGGACATTCACCATTGGTCATGTTCATCTAAATACTGCTCATCTTTTGCACTACGGGCCAAAGATATTCATCGAAATCATTCATCTTCGCAGCACTACGTGCCAAAGATATTCATCGAAATCATTCATCTTTTGCACCACTGTGCCAAAGATATTCAATAATATCATCATTTAAGACCAATGATGATGAAAATATTTTTTTTTTAAAGAAACGAATCCAAAGAAACAAAATGACAAGGATTAAGGATTCGAGGATTCGTACTTCGCTTTTATCCACGTCCAAAAATACCTCAAAATAATCATAGTGGTGTAAAATTCAAGAATGATCAAAACATGGATACAATCAAAGCTAGATATCGTGAATAGTCCAGATATCGTGAATAAGAATCTCAAACACCAAAAGTTTCAAATTTGATAAAACTTCAGATCAATATTTCAAATAATGATATTGAAGAAATAATATCATTACAAAAAAAAATATCCCTTACCCCGGAAAGACAAGATTTCTAACCTGGAATCTCAATATAAAGCTATAACTTGAACTTTCACCGTATAGCAATACTCAAAGTATACTCAAAATACTCACAAGAATATACCGATAATATAGAGAGAAAACTTCAGCTTTACGGTGTGATTTTCAATTCTAACCTAAGCACCCTATTTATAGGAAAATGCTTAGAACACCAAAGCAGAAAATTTATTAAAATATTAATATATATATATATATATAATCTTCACGCACACCTTGGACAATCTGATCTCATCTCTTTTTCTATGCTAGTGGGCACACCTACCTTGTTAAAAACGTTTTTATTATTTAAAATAATTTAAACTTCTAAAAATCAATTATTTCGGAGCTTCGGAACTTCAATAATTCACAATAAATAGACCTTTTGTCAGAAAATTCAAATCTCGAGTGTTTTTATAGGAAATTCAATTCTCTACAACTTTACAGAAGAAAATTTTCCAAATTCCAAGCGTAAATTGATCAAATCCACAAACAGACGATTTTAGAGGCTATAATCAAATTTCAGTCAATAAATGGGGTCCACCGACATGTTTAACATGTTTTAAACATTTATTGCAACAAAAATACTCTTTCTCCTCGTATACTCATATATTCCACATTCGTTGTAAAAATATCACCATTATTATATTATTAAAATATAATAATATATATATTTAAATGAATTATTTTATCGTAAAAAGATAAAATTTCAATTTTCAACAATTGTCACATTAAAATTTTCTCCATCTATATCCACATAAAATCAATATTTTCCTCATCATATGAATCAATAATTAATTATTCACAAATAATATTACGTAATCACAATATCGACAACTGTGCGCCTTCCCAGGAAAGAGGGGGCTTTCCAATAAGAATTTCTCCTTCCTGACACGCAATTAGGTGACCAAACCTCTCCTTAGACAGAGCTTTCTAGACATTGCCAATAATGTTATCTAATAATATTATTCAGATAATATGAATTATTGCTTCGATAATGAAAAATACGTGTAATGACAATTATCAAACAACAAAGAATATAAAATATCAACGCAAACAATTATTGAACCAATAAAATATTTGAATAAAGAATTATCAGTAACCATTATTGAGTAGTGCCTTTTACGTAAGAGTCAATAATTGGTGCAATACCGCAAATGCATCGCAACAAATTTGTAACAACGCTGTGACATCGTGTTTTAACCAACGGTATTCCAACAAAGTAAATCTAACAACTCTGCCTGTTATTTTTAAACAACTTATATTTGTTGCTTTTCTTCCTCCAATCGCTTTTTATGGGGCCCACATGGTCGCTACTGCCGTCGTCTTTAATATTCCCGGCAATGCGAATATTCCACGACCAAACGAATATTCCCCACAACAATGAATATTTTATAACCACTTTACTTATTTTGAAATATTTTATGTATTTTACCCATAACTATCCACATTAATCACATCAACCCTTACTATTTTAAAATAATAATTAGAGGAAATTAAATTTCATTTATTAATTATTTGGGGTCTTACATACAGGAGCAACAGATCATATGTGCAATAATTTGAAGATTATGCATGATGTCTGTCATTTGAACTACCCATTACATATTTCATTACCTACTGGAACCACTGTGAAAATTAATCAAATTGGTTCAGTTAAATTAAGTTTTAATTTGACATTGTACAAAGTGTTTTTTGTGCCCTCTTTCAACTATAATCTCTTATCCATCAGCACATTAACTAGAGATTCTTGTTCAGTTTCTTTTTTCCTTGACAAATGCATTTTTCAGGACCAGAACCAGAAGAGAGTCCTGACAGTTGGTAATGAGCATGAAGGACTTTATCACTTACATCTTAGTTCATCTCCTTGTGGTTCAAGTTTTAGTTCCAGTCATGTTAACTCAGTCTCTAAATCTAAGACAAGTGCATTATGACACTTGCGACTAGGGCATCCTTCTCTATCCATTTTAAATAAAATTGATGTTCTTGCATCAGACATTGATTCTTCTTGTAATGAGACATGTCCCATTTGTCCTATTGCAAAACAATGTAGCTTACCTTTTAATAACAGTTCTAGTTATGCTTCTTGTATTTTTGATCTCATTCACATTGATTTGTGGGGACCTTATAATACATCCACACAAATATGGTTGCAAATATTTCTTAACTGTGGTTGATGATCATTCCAGGGCAACATGGACTTTCCTTATACCAACAAAGCAACATGTGTTTCATGTCCTTCTAGATTTTATAGCTTATGTCAAAATGCAATTTGATAAGCACATTAAAATGTTTAGAAGTGATAATGGAACAGAATTTTTTAATAAGGATATTTCTCCTTTTCTTTCTTCTCATGGAATATTACATCAAAGTTCTTGTGTTCATACACCACAACAAAATGCTAGGGTGGAAAGAAAACATCGGCATTTGTTAGTAATGGCAAGAAGCCTAAGATTCCAAATCTGGTTTTTATACATTTTGGGGAGAATGTATTCTTGCAACCACTTTCCTAATTAACAAATTGCCTACTCCTGTTCTTCACTATAAAAGCCCTTATGAACTATTGTTTGGACATCCTCCAAGATATGATGCTTTAAAAGTTTTTGGTTGCTTAGCATATGCTTCTATACACCGAACAGACAAATTTGCTCCTCGAGCTATAAGAGGAGTATTCATAGGATATCCCAGAGGTCAGAAAGGTTACAAAATACTTGATCTCCAAACCAAGAAAATATTTATTAGCAGGCATGTCAAGTTCCATGAAACCAATTTTCCTTTTTCTCACATCTCAATCCAACATAACTTCTGGAAATGATCCTCATGCAATCTTACCGTGGGTTGATAATTTTGTATCTCCTACAGATTTTACATCTACTCATGAATCCCCAACTGAGTCTTCTATTATCAATTCTCCTGTTGTATCTTCTCATAATCATTCTACACCTGAGCTTTCTCAATCTGAAGTTTCCATTCCTTCTTCTCCTATCATTCTCAATGTCTCAGCTCGAGTTTCTACTAGAACTAAAACAAGACCACAGTGGTGGAAGGACTATGATATATCTAGTAAATCTACTAGCTTGTTATCAGCTGTCAGCTCTCCAGAATCTCAAGTATCTTCTTCTTCTAAATATGCTCTTGCAAATTACATTTCTTATTCCTCTTTTCCTTCCTCTCACCAAAAATTCATAGCAAATTTGTCCCATGTGAAAGAACCCACTTATTTTGCTCAGGTTGCCAAAGATCCTAATTGGGTCACAGCCATGAATAAAGAGCTTCATGCTCTGGAAGCTAATAACACATGGAAGTTAGTTGAACTTCCTAAGGGTAAAAGCACAGTTGGTTGTAAATGGGTGTATAAGATAAAATACTCCCTCCGTCCCATAGTTATAGGCTGATTTCTTTTGGCACATAATTTAAGAAAATCCGTTTAAGTTAATTTTTAACACAAATTTTTCACATATACCCCTTAATATAAAATTAATGAATAAATTAATTACTCATTACTTATCACATTGAAACTCTTAACTTCATTGATTGTTGGTCCAATTGCCTTTTATACACAAAATATGTTAAACTAGTAAAGCCTAAAAATTTGAATTCTTTTATTGAGAATACAACAACATTAAATGTAGTGATAAAAATAATGACATTGAAGGTTGTTTCTTCAAAAAAAGAGTAATAGTTGAATATTTATTATAAGGGTATTAAAGTAAAATAATGAACCAACTAAATTTTATAAATAGTAAGTAGCCTATATATTGGGACATCTCAAAATAAAAAAATCAGCCTATAACTATGGGACAGAGGGAGTATCTTGCTAATGGAGATATTGAAAGATACAAAGCAAGACTTGTTGCTAAAGGTTATACACAAGCTGAGGGGATTAATTACCATGACACTTTTGCACCAGTGGCTAAAATGGTCACAGTTAAATGTCTTCTAGCAATCGCTGCTGCTAGATCTTGGCCAGTGCACCAGCTAGATGTGAATAATGTTTTTTTACATGGAGACTTACTTGAAGAAGTTTACATGGATCTTCCTCAGGGTTATATAGTTCCCACTTCTTCATCTCTTCTTGTGTGTAAGCTCCAGAAATCCCTTTATGGGCTTAAGCAAGCCTCCAGGCAATTGTTTGCCAAGCTTACCACCAGTTTACTAGAAGTTGGGTATACACAATCCTTAGCAGACTATTCCCTTTTCACACTCAAGAATGACAATTTGTTTACAGCTGTTGTTGTGTATGTGGATGATATATTGGTTACAGGTGATGATTTTGTTCAAGTTACAGTTTTGAAGCACATGCTTGATACCAAATTTGGTATTAAAGATTTGGGAGAAATCAAGTACTACTTGGGTTTTGAAATTGTTAGAGGTCATCATGGTATTTTTCTCAGTCAGCGAAAGTTTATTCTTGATTTATTGATTTCAGCTAACATGGTGGATGCCAAATCTTTAACTATTCCATTGGATCAGCATACTAAGCTTCATGATAATGAAGTTTCTGGTGCATTACTTCAAAATCCTTCTATCTACAGAAGTTGGGTTGGCAAGCTGTTATATTTAACCCTTTCAAGACCCGACATTAGCTATTCAGTTCACTTACTTAGTTAATTCATGCAACATCCAAGGAAAAACATCTTGATGCGACCACTTAGAGTGCTAAGATATCTTAAATGTCTGAAGAAGTCAAAGTCTATTTTATCCTTCTAACAATAGTCTTGTTTTGACCGGATATTGTGATAGTGATTGGGCGCTTGTCCTACCTCTCGAAAAATCGATCCATGTGCTTTTGTCTACTATTGGGTTCTTCTCTTATTTCTTGGCAATCCAAGAAACAATCATACTACCTCTCGCAAAGACCGCAGAGAAGGTGAGATAGGCTCTTTGCAACCACTACTTGTGAAGTTTTATGGTTGCACAGCTTTATTAAAGGATCTTCAAGTCGCAATTATTGGTCCTACTCATATTCATTGTGATAATAAAGCGACCATAGATATTGCTTTGAGAATCCAAAGATATCATGTCGACCAAACATATTGAGCTTGATTGCCACTTTGTGAGGGGAGAAGGTGCAGTTTGAGATTATCTCTCCTATCAAAGTTCCTTCCAAGGATCAACTAGTCGATCTTCTTACCAAAGCTCTCAGGAAAGGTACCTCATTGGTTTTAGCTTCCAAGTTGGGGTTGCACAACCCTTGTGCTCCTCCAACTTGTGGGGAGAGTAATAGAGCTAACATGGTGTGTACTTCAAATTTGCCATGTCAGTCCACACCATCACACATCATCATAATCTTTGCGATGCAAGATAGCAAATGCTCTCTCAATGACAACTACCAAACGTGAACAAGAGCTAGACCATGATGAAGCTGCAGTGTAGTGTAGTACAACATTTTACAACAGAATATTAACTACAGTTTACATAATTTTACCTTAGTTACATTGTTTATAATAGTATAAATAGTGATATCCAGTATGATTGTAAAGCAAGTAATGGAGAAATAAAATTTAGCTTCTGTTTTACGCTTTTGCTCTGTTTTGGCATATTCATTCATCGGAAGGAATCTAACAGAAACTATTTAATGATTTTTTCAATGTTGTACAGAAACAAGGGACAGTTATATACAGCCAGAAATTACCCGTTAATAACAACCCCCACCCCCCAGCCTCCCATCCCCTAACCAAAAAAAAAGTAAAGGAAAAGAAAAGAAAAGAATTACATGATCACCAGACCCTTTGGATAGTCAAGGCTATAGTGTAAGCCTGTGAAATATTGCAACAAGTCCCCAAGCCCTTCTTTCATTCCTATATAGACCACATAAATCTTCACCTCTTGCAGTACAACTATTGAGAGGAGGAATGTAAGCTTAATTTCAAAGCTTTTCTTTCAGTTCAGGAACACTGCTGTACATTTGTGTGTCGTCTGATTATACGTAAGAAGCTGACCTTGAGACTGCTTGCAGCATACTGTCCTCGTTCTTGCTCCAAATCTACAGGGATGATGCATGGATTTCGTGGCAGCCCACAAGCTCTCCGATGAAGATTCAGCTTCTCGCAGAACCATTCTACTTTTAGTTGCACCATCCGATATTTTTGAATCACTTCCAACAAAATTTGGTAACTGTAGCAAATTCCTATAAGAGAAATTCATTGCTTCTTTCTCAGAACTTTTCTCCAACCTCCTCGCAAGTATTTCAGCCTCCATATGATGAATCATATCCTTACTTTTCATACCATTAAATATTTGATATTCCTCTTTGGTTAATCCACTGGCACACCAGGATTCTGCAACCAGCTGGAAAGTACTTTTCTCCGGCTGGACTTTAAACTCTTTCATGAGTTGGAGTATTTCTTCTGCGTTCCGTGGCTGCTTTGCTTCTCCATACCCCCAAATTAAGGTTTCAAAAGTCTTCAAATTGGGAGAGATTCCATAGTCATGCATTTTCTCGAAAACCCGTGTTGCAAAATCCATTCTACCGGCACTACACCATCCATTGATGACAGTAGTGAAGATAACAACATTAGGGCGGATATTTGAGCCGACCATAGCAGTTAGGATTTCTTCTGCTTTATCGGGTTCCCGTGCACGCACATAACCTTTAGCCAGAATGCAGTATGCATGCGCGTCAGGTGTAATGCCGGCTTTCACCATGTCATCAAAGATTTCCCTGCACTTATCCATGAATCCTGCAGCGCTCCAGGCATTCATGATGGTGCTAAAACTTATGACATCTGGTTTAACCCCAAATTCTTCCATCAATGTTAAAACCTGTCAAACCAATTCTCTATCAGTTTTCTCCCTTTCAATATTCTACAAAAATGTATTACATAAAACGTTAATTATGTTAAGCTCCAAAAGTTTTGGCGTATTGTCTGGATACATGCAATGTTTCTGAGCCTTTTGCTCTTATACTAGCTGAGCAGACGGGATAATAGAAGCAAAGAATTCTAAAGATATTTGTATTGAAAATATATAAATGAAAAAGGACAAGATTGGAACCATAAATCAATAAAGAAAATGATGCAATGCGAAAGGGGAAAGTACTTTTAATCATAAAATCCAATACATGAATAAATTAATGCCAGTGTTAGCACATAAGAGGGACTATGTAATCAGAGCCAGCAGCAGTCAAACAGCTCAATCGTTCTACTTAATCCTTCTTCTGTGCCTCTGCCCATGTTCACTTGGAATAGGGAGGTATGTTACAAACGTCACATAGCATGTATTTTACTATGAATTGCATATCTGTATCTAGGATAAGGAGGGCAGATTTAACCATGTAACGATTTCCGACTGTATAAGAACAAGGGTTCTATACCCAAATGGCGTCAATCCTTTAAAATTAAAAGCATGCAAAAACATAACAAAGTGAATGCCATAAATCAAGTGTGAGATAGAGAAGAAAGAGCGACAATATCCAAAAAACTAGCTATATTTTCTAAACTAAATTTGTGAGTGACTGCATAGTCATAAAACTAATAACCCTGGTTAGAGGATATGAGAATAAGACATTATTCAACAAAGTCACTAACAACAATGTCAAACTTTGACGAAGTACTGATACTGGTGTGGAAGATAGCATTCCAATAGAAAGTAGCTGAGGAATACTTTACTATACAGTACAAATATTGGCCCTTGTGCTGCTCATCTCACATTGCCTCTCTTCCCTTCGTTTATCTGTTTTGTCACCCCAATGCTACGTTTGGACTAAAAGAACGGAATTGGTGAAGGAATGGAATAGAGAAGGGAATGAAATGGTGAGTGGAATGATTCATTCCATTCCTGGAATGAGTCATCCCATACCCTTCCCAAGGAATAAAATTCACAAATTTGATAGAAATGGGAATGGTTCATTCTAGTCCAATTCTTGCAATCCAAACGTAGCATAAGAATTCAGAGGATGCCAGAAATCATCCAACGGGAGCATAGATAAGTTTGCACACTACGATATTATCTAAAGATAGAGATTTCATATTTTCCTTCTGTAACTGAAAACAAATTGCAAAAGGCAAGTGTCATTAAAGCTACAACTTCTTTTATTTAGATTATCTAAATGTTTCAGGATTTGAATCACTTAAGAGTCTTTATATTCTAGAGAAATTAGTCTCACCCGCAAGAAACAAGATTAGGGTGTTACAAGAAAACTGACTTCAGAATTTAATTATTATATGGCAAATGACAATAAGTGATCCATTTTGTGGCATTCATAATATCACCTTCACCTTGACAGAACTCCTATATCTACGGGAAGACAGAAACACATATCTTGAAACACAGAGTTATCAAATTAACAAGAACGATTTTTTAGCACTAACCTCATCAACGCCTTCTCTATCCTTCATGTCTAGAAATCCTTTAATGAGTGAGTTGAAAACAACAAGATTAGGGCGAATGCCATAATCTTTCATCCTGTACACGAACCTCAAGGCATCCTTTATTTTACCTTCTTTGCAATATCCTCCTATAATGATGCCACAAGTTCGTTCATTAGGCTGCACATTGTTGTTCTGCATCTCTATTATCATCCTTTCAGCCAGTTTGGTTTCTCCATTTTGTGCATAAGCTGATACTATTGTATTGTAAGTAATAGTATCAGGTTTTAAGCCTGAAGCTAACATTACATGTACCATGTTCCATGCCTCTGTGATATTATTCTTGTTACACCACGCTCTGACAAGTACATTGTAAGTCCTTAGATTAGGTTTCACATTTTCCTCCTGCGACATTAGCTCCAGCACCTTCAGACATTCTTCAGGCTTACCAGCAATCCCATACCCTTTAATTAATGTGTTGAAAGTGCTGGTACTGAGTTTGATTCCACTCTCCTTCATCTTCCTGAAGCTCTTCATGGCTTCCTCCATGTTCCCAGATTCAGAAAAAGCATTAACAACAGCATTGAAGAAAACCGAATCGGGCTCCATTCCATTTTCTTTAACTTGAGAGATGATTGGATGTATGAAGTCGAAGCGCTTCTGGACAGTCAAAGCAGCTAATAGAGTAGTGTATGTTATAAGGGATGGCTTGTGTCCTTCAATCAAACTATCAAAAATAGAGTGGGCTTCTTGGGGCTTCCCTCTTTCTATCAAAATGTTCATTAATTTTGTTCTCGAGCGAACTGTTCGGCAACTTACTTTTCCCAAGCAAAAGGTGCAGAGAATAGACTCTGGCTTTGGGTATAACTGAATCATATTACCTCGCTTGTTTCCCTGCAAAGTTAAAAGATTGACAATTTTTGGAACATGGAATAGGGAATTGAATTGAGGAGTAAAAAATAATGTTGAAATAGTCTATACCTTGATTGGTGACAACTTAACCAGTTCTTTCTTAATAACTGTAGTACCTCCTTGATGCCTGCTGGCAGTCCCTGAGTAAGCCCTCCTATTAGCAGACTCTCCCATGAGGAGCACTGGGATTTCTTGAGTTTCTTGTTGCCAAGTTGTATGCTTACACAGTTCTAGGCACTTAGCACCAGCTATTCAATTGACCATTCTCACCATCTCTCCAACTAATTTCCTAGGTAGAAAAAATCTCTGAATAAGACACGGATTGTTCTGATGGAAATGTACGAAGGAAATCTGACCATGAAAATGTCATTCAAAGAGAAAAAATTGAAGCTAAGTCGAGACGAATAAAATTATAAAATGCAACTGAGAAACATACTCACACTATTATTAACTAAAGAACTAAATTGTAAAATCAACAAAGCCACAGAATTGCAAGCAATTCACAATATCAAGAAATATATGAATACAAAAAATTCACAGAAAAGAGAAGTAAAGAGAATCCATTTTCCCAACTACAAAAAAACATAATGCATATATTATTTAACTTCCAAAAAGTTAAAAAAGGAAAAAATCCTACATGCCCAACAGGAGTTGGTATCATCTAAACTAAAGGCTTCGAGACTTGCTGGCGCCCGACCCAAGGCAACCAAAATCCAAAAAAACATCACTGATACACAGAACCAACTATCCATTCTCACAATTGCCTTTCCATTAGCTTTCAGTATTCCCTCAATTATCTCAGTATTTTAAAACAGCAACCAACTTGTGCCAAGTGTTTCAGAAACCTATACCAGAAATCTTCCATAGGTAGGTAATCCAAAAAATTGTAATAATATTTTCATCAATTTTCCATTTGAGATTTCGAGATCTCTCAAGTCCTACCCATCAAAATGCTTGTTAAGATTAAAAAAACTGCTTTCACCCCAAATTAGACTAATAACTTCATAATAATGGGGAAGAAACTAAACACAAATTCAAAATCCCAATTTCCAAGTTCAAACCATACTAACGAGTTATAACATTAAAAAATCAACACACCAAAATTAGTCTAATTAAAACCCAAATTTTGACATGGGTTTGGACATCAAGAAACTCCTCGAGAAAAAGATACAATCTTTTATTAAACCAGACATAATCAAAAATGAGAAGGGGCGGAAAAAAGGGGAAAAAGAAAGATAGCCCAAGAAAAGTGAAAACCCCTTAGGGCCAAAATTAGTTGAAATTGAATAAGAAAGCAGCAAAGTTCTTGAAAATGAAAAAAATGGCAACATTTTAGTACCTGTTTAGCTTACTGTAGTGAGGGAGAAAGAGAGATGAGCATGCCTGCCTGCAGAGTAGTACTATTTTGTAAGGAATATACAAGTTGAAGGATTCTGGCGAAATCCAATTTGAATATCTTATCCACAAATATTATTGGATAGCGTAAAATTAGTAGTAGAAGGCGATAATGCCAAGCAAAGTGAGGCTGAAAAGAATTTGGGGGGAGAGGCAATTTTCTTTTCTTTTCTTTTCTTTTCATATCTTGGGAGCAATTTTCACGGCCTTTTCTTGTTTTACTGGTATAAATACAAGAAGAAGGGGAGGGTTTAGTTGACAGTCAAAAAAGTAGGAATTTTTTATCTTATACGAGACAAATTACCCCCTAAACTCTGCAAATGATTTTATTAATTATATAAAAACAAGATTTATATTACTACTAAAATATAAATATGTTGTCAATCGCAATGTATTGATATTGATAGATATGTTGCCTTTCATATTTTGTTATTACCTTTTTCTTCCACCAATTACTCACTAGTGTTTACAAAAATATAAAAACTTAAGCAATAATAAAGGAAAAAAAACAGAGAATAAAATAAAGAAAAACACACTTATCATGACAAGAAATGACTTATATTGGTGTCGCAAATTTTAATAGATTGAATTTAAATTAATTAAAGTTCAATATTAAATTTAACTATGTCTTTATAATGATTAAAACGAATTTGGATAGTAGTTACTATGAAGTTAATTTCATGTTAAGTTAGTCAATTGAAACACGATCACCCGACCGACATTGTATTGATCAATTGATCAAAGTTAACTTTATACTAACTACTAGACTAAGTTATTATGATCATTAGGTTTCAAGTTGGATTGTTTTAGTAGTTGTCAAAGGTTTTGTGCTATTATTATTTATTTATTTTTGTTTGTAAGTTTATTTTTTCCTCTTTTAGAATTATATTGTAATTCCTAAAAAGTTGAGCTTCAAAAAAAAGTTCAAAATACTGAAAATAAAATCTCATGTGAGCATTTACATTTTCTTAAGGTAAAACAAGAGGGGGAAATATATAAACACTTTTTTTCTTCCAAAAAGAACAACCTTTAATTCTGTAAAACTTTTTTTTATTATTTTTTTTGCCAAATCAATTAATTTTTTTTTTCAAAAAACAAAGCCAAAACAACATGCTTCCAATGACTTCTTTTATTGTTTCTAATTTTTTATTTTTGGTGGGACTTTTTTTCCCTTATATTGTCATTCACAGAGTTTGAGCTTAATAATGCTATCATAATCAACTTTGATTATTAAGGAATTTGTTTTTATAGTTTTTAAATTAGTAATAGAAATTGAAAAATGTCCATTATTTTTTATAAACTAAGAAAATTAAGTTAATAAAAGCCTAAAAAATCATAAAGAGTCCTTCCACAGTCACTCTCCCTCCTTCCCTCCCTCCCTTTGTGACTGAGAAATTGGTGGGATGAAATGCTGAAGGTGTGGAAATGGTATCAGAATTGCTTGGCAGTACATCCAGTTAAAACCCAGGTCATCGCTGCCCAGGCCATTACTCATTCCACTCTCCTTAAACGCCACCACCCAGTTGCTGTAAGTTCTTTCTCTCTCATCAAAAAAATTCCAAGATTTATATACACATTGTAATATCTTCTCTTTCTCTGATTACTGTTGGGAAAAATATAAAGAAGTCATCTTTAATTGTTGGGTATGTGTTTGCTCTTGAACATTAACTTGTTGCTATATAGATAGGAAGCCTAATACCTCTCTAATACAATTAATTTGATCTTTTATGCTTGAACCCTAAATTGGCCGTCTTTAGTTGGATTTAAGTGGTGCATTATTTGTTGAGAAGTGTATGAGGATGAATGGCTAAAAGTCCAATATGATAATGCTCACATTGGCCAAAATCTCTTCCTTAAAGTTAAAACCCTTTATTAAAATGTTGGGTCTTTTTTATCTTTGCTTCTCCTCTTGCATTTTCTTTTTGGGCAAGTAGGTTAAGGATAAGGATTTTCCTTTTGGGAATGTTTCTTCAGAATCCTTGCAAATTAATCCAAAATATGAATTAGGCTTTATACCTTACCACTGCCCCCCATTTCCACCCCCACCCAAAAAAGAAATTGAAAAAAGGAAAATGAAAAGGAAAAAAATCAAGAAAGTAAAACCCCAAGGTGGGAGAAATTAAATGGCTGGGGCCTAGCGGAATATGCTCAAGGTCACTGAATCCAACCCCCATACTTGGGCCAAACTTACTCATCTAAAAAAGAAGGGGAAAAGATAAAGTAAAAGAAGATATTTTTCTCCAATTTATAACCTTTTTAATCATAATTTGTTCATTTTTCATTTATTTTAGAGGAAGCATGAATGGTTTTCATGATTTAATATTAATTTGTTGTCTAAAATCTGATAAGTTAAAACATTGATAATCTAGTTGTGAGTTTGAACTACTCTGGGAAGTTTAGTGACTGGATGGTCATTGTCATATAGTGATATATATGAAACAATCTATATGTCAGTTTTGTTGGAAGATGAGCAAACCAAAAATAATGAATATTAATGATTCATTGTATTTTGTGCTCATTGGAAGAAGAAAGATATAATAGCTAAGTTCATAGTATTAGTATGGTTCTTGTTAGTACATTGAATATGTTGGTTCATGTATTGAAAATTTAATATGGCTCTAGAAGTCTCTATGCACTAGTATAAATAGAGAGCTCTATGTGTCATTTTATATAAGCCAAAAGCAAGAGAGGAGAGAAAAAGAGTAAGAGAAAGAAAGAGAGTTGTATGCTATTACAATTTCTAAAGAGTAATACAAAAAGTTATTGAGTTAAGAAAGGCTTTGTAAAGTCAACATCTGGCATCAAAGCCAGTTTCCATCTCAATATCTCTTCTTGTTTCATTTCAAAATGTCTAACGGCTTGGTCCAACCTCAAATTCCAAAATTATTGAAAGACAACTATGAAAGATGGAGTATTCAGATGAAAGCATTGCTTGGGTCTCAGGACCTAATGGAGATTGTAATAGATGGGTATACAGATCCCACTGTTGAACAAGAAGCTGAGTATACAACAGAACAGAAAAATGCTCTCACAGATCAAAGGAAGAAAGACAAAGACTTTGTTCTTGATTTATCAAGCTGTGGATGATTCTACATTTGAGAAGATTGCTAAAGCAAAAACTAGTAAGCAAGCATGGGACACTCTTGGCACTATATTTAAAGGTGTTGATCGAGTAAAGCGACTTCGCCTGCAAACTCTTCGAGCGGAATTCGAGGCAGCCCATATGAAGGAAGGTGAAAGTGTTTCTGATTATTTCTTTCGATTGCTTTCTATTGTTAACCAATTAAAAGGAAATGGTGAGAAGATTGAAGATGTCCGTGTTGTTGAAAAAATTCTTCGTTCATTGACAACAATATTTGATTATGTGGTTGTGGCCATTGAAGAATCTAAAGATTTAGAGATTCTTTCAATTAAAGAATTATTGGGAATATTGCAAGTACATGAGCACCGCATGCAAAAGAACGACAATTCCAAGTTTTTGGAGCATGCCTTAGAGACTAAGTTAAATCTAAGTGAAAAGAAGTTTTTTCAGCAAAATCCTCGACGTGGCAGAGGTCGTGGAAGAGGCTTCAACAACAACCGCGGACGTGGTCGAGGCTGTGAAAATCAATCAAATGATTAAAGTAGTACTTCTTGGAGCAATCGTGGTCGTGAAAGTGGAAGAGGCAGAGGTAGATTTGGTCGTGGACATGGAAGTTGTAATCCAAAAGATATTAAATATTTTAATTGTAATAATTTTGGTCATTATGCTTCAGATTGCTGGCACAAATCTACTGTAGAAGAACAATCAAATTTTATAGAAACAGAAGATCCAAACAAAGAGGCCGCCACACTTCTTTTTGTCCAAGAAGAAGTTTGTGATCAACATAATATGTGGTATTTAGATTCTGGAGCAAGTAACCATATGAGTGGAAAGGAGGAGTTGTTTGAGGAGCTTAAAAAAGATGTTCATGGAAGCGTAAGCTTGGGAGACTCCTCAAAGCTGCCAGTGCAAGGTAAAGGAAAGATCAAAATTTATCACATAAATGGTATACCGCAATACATCTCCAATGTTTATTATATACCCAATTTGAGAAGTAATATTCTCAGTGTTGGGCAACTCTTAGAAAAAGGGTATATAATACATTTGGAGAATAATGCTCTTTCTCTAAAAGACAAAGATGGGAAAAATACTGCTCAATTTAAAATGGCGAAGAATCGAATGTTCCCTCTCCATCTTAATACAAGTTCTGAGACTTGTGCTTTGGACATCTTCACTTTGATGGGCTTAATTTGTTGGCCACAAGAAGCATGGTGCTTGGCTTATCAACTCTTGACCAAACAGAAAAATTGTGTGAAACATGCATACTTGGCAAGCAGCAGAGAAGTTCCTTTCCGATGGAAAATCTTGGAGAGCAAAAGCACCATTGCAATTGGTTCACACTGATATTTGTGGACCACTCAATCCAGTTTCTCTTGGAGGTAACAAGTACTTTATCCTCTTTGTTGATGATTTCAGTCGGAAAATTTGGGTTTATTGTATTAAAGAAAAATCAGTTGCTTTTAATATTTTCAAGAATTTTAAAGCTCATGTGGAGTTGGAGAGTGGTTGTAAAATTAAAATACTCCGATCTGACCGAGGTGGAAAGTACACCTCGAATGAGTTTAAACAATTTTGCAGAGTACATGGCATCAAACAACAATTCACAGCAGCATATACACTGCAACAAAATGGAATTGCGGAACGAAAAAACCGCACCATTCTTGATATGGTGAGGACTATGCTAAGAGAAAGAAACCTTCCAAAGCAGTTTTGAGCAGAAGTTGTATCTTGTGCAACTTATGTGCTTAATCGATGCCCAACAAGAGCGGTGAGGAATATGACTCCCCAGGAGGCGTGGAGAGGTCAAACACCAAGTGTTGCACATTTAAGGGTTTTTGGATGTGTTGCATATGCTCAAATTCCAGAAGCAAAAAGAACGAAGATTGATGATCGAGGAGAGAAATGTATTTTTATAGGCTACAGTGAAGATTCTAAAGCCTATAAACTCTACAACCCACTTACTAATAAAGTGGTGATAAGTAGAGACGTGGTCTTCAATGAAGAAGAAACATGGAATTGGAATGATAAAGAAACAAGTAGTGAAGTACAAGTTGATATAGAAGAACCAGATAATAAAGGCCCACAAGATTTAGTACAAGTTACTTCAACTTCTTTGCCTGTATGAGCATCTCCATCTACAAGCCAAAGAAGTTCGTTTGTGCAATCCCCTTTGTCAGAAAAAAACATTATTGGGTCTTCATCACCAAGCACACCAATTGGAATGAGGAACTTGGAGGATATTTACAATGAAAGTGAGGAAATTAATCTTTTTTATCTCTATGCAGATCATGAGCCACTTATATTTGAAGATGTTGTGAAGAAAGAATGTTGGAGAATTGCTATGAAAGAAGAAATCCAATCTATTGAGAAGAATAAAACATGGGAATTAACTGCTCTCCCTCAAGGGCAAAAGGCATTGGAGTCAAATGGGTGTACAAAATTAAGCGTACAACTGAAGGGAATATTGATCGCTACAAAGCAAGGCTTGTAGCAAAAGGATACAGACAAAAATATGGCATGGATTATGAAGAGGTTTTTTCTTCAGTTGCTCGACTTGATACTATAAGGATGATTATCTCTCTTGCTGCCCATAATCATTGGAAACTTCATCAGTTGGATGTCAAATCTGCATTTTTGAATGGTACTCTTGATGAAGAAATTTATGTCGATCAGCCTGAAGGTTTCAAAGTAAAAGGAGATGAGGAAAAAGTGTATCGCTTAAAGAAAGCTCTATATGGGCTAAAGCAAGCTCCGCGAGCTTGGAATGCTCGTATTGACAATTACTTACAACAAAATGGTTTTTTCAAATGCTCATATGAACATGTTGTCTATGTAAAAAAGAATGATCGAGGAGATATGCTCATTGCATGTCTTTATGTAGATGATCTGTTATTCACAGGAAATAATCAGCAGATGTTTCATGATTTCAAGATGGCCATGTTTAAGGAGTTTGAGATGACAGATTGCGGGCTCGCATCCTTCTTTCTTGGAATTGAAATAAATCAGCAAGTTGATGGCATTTTCATTTCCCAAAAAAAATATGCAAAAGAAATTCTTGAAAAATTCCAGATGAGCCTTTGCAAGGCAGTAAGCACTCCAGTTGCAACTGGCTTGAAGTTGACCAAAGAAGGTGAAGGGAGACTAATAAATCCGACTTTGTTTAAAAGTTTAATTGGAAGCTTGCGATACTTAACAAACACAATGCCAAATATTGTTTTTGGTGTTGGTCTTTTAAGCAGATATATGGAAACACCGAAGGACTCTCATTGGGTTGCAGCAAAAAGAATTTTAAGGTATATAAAAGGAACTCTTGATTTTGGTCTTTTTTTATAAGAATGGAGAAGACATGAATTTGTTTGATTATTCGGATAGCGACTGGGGAGGTGACCAAGATGAAAGTAAAAGCACCTCAGGGTATTTATTCTATCTTGGTTCAACAGCTTTTACATGGGTTTCAAAGAAGCAAAGCATCGTAGCCTTATCATCTTGTGAAGCTGAGTATGTGGCAGCAACTAGGGCTATTTCTGAATTAATTTGGCTACAGAATTTATGAAAAACACTTTATCATGGACAAGAAGACTCTTCAGTTCTATATGTGGATAATATGTCTGCTATAGAATTGACAAAAAATCCTCTGCAACATGGAAGGAGCAGGCATATTAATATGAGATCATTTTATTCGAGACCATGTGAAGAAGAAAACAGTTGAAGTTGAGTATTGTAGATCTCAAGATCAAGTGGCAGACATTTTGACAAAACCTCTTTCTGCGAACACACATCAGGGATTTCGGACATTGCTTGGAATGAAGACAATTTTGGTTTGAGGGGGGGTGTTGGAAGATGAGCAAACCAAAAATAATGATTATTAATGATTCATTGTATTTTGTGCTCATTGGAAGAAGAAAGATATAATAGCTAAGTTCATAGTATTAGTATGGTTCATGTTGGTACATTGAATATGTTGGTTCATATATTGAAAATTTAATATGGGTCTAGAAGTCTCTATGCACTAGTATAAATAGAGAGCTCTATGTGTCATTTTATATAAGCCAAAAGCAAGAGAGGAGAGAAAAAGAGTAAGAGAAAGAAAGAGAGTTGTATGCTATTACAATTTCTAAAGAGTAATACAAAAAGTTATTGGGTTAAGAAAGGCTTTGTAAAGTCAACAAGTTTTGCTACACTTCATTGCCAGAACGAGGCAACCTTTGTATTTGCTCATGAGAGTTGATCAGTTGACTTGACTGAATACAGAAGCAGGCCTGCTTGTTGCAACACACTATTGTCAAACTTTACCTTGAAAACAATTTAGGTGTTGATGCTTAATTTAAGCTTTGAACTTTCATTTTTGACAAATCTGTATGCTGCTAAAACCTAATTCAAATATGAGTATTTTGCTTCTATACATTCGTCATGATGCATCATGCCACTTTGTTTGTTTATGTGTTTCTGAGTCAACAAGAGAGAGAGAGAGAGAGAGAGAGTGGGGGTGTAAAGTGAGATTATTTTGGGATAATTGAGAACAAGGAAGTAGTTAAATGACAGATGGTATATAACTGGAAAATATGTGTGAATTGAATGTCAGTATATACCATCTTAAAGTGACTCCTCGCAAAAACATGTTATTTTTGGTTATTACGTGGCACGTTATCTATGGCGAAACCCATGTTGTTACAGAGTATTTATAATGTTAATTTTTATGCTTCCTCTTTTCAGGCTTTCAACTTGGTTCAAGATTTATGGTCATATGTAAATACAAGAATTTTAATATCCTTTTCATTTTTATTGCGTGGTACGTTATCTGCAGAGAAACTCATGTTCTTTACCGTATTAAGAAATATTTAGTAGATTTATGGATTTATAAAACCTTCTTTCATAAAAATGGATGAAGATAAGGAATTAAATATCAACTGGAGACGAGTGGCCACCACAAGCTTGTTTGGGTTTGGATTTGTTGGGCCTGTTGGCCACTTCTGGTTTGTTATTCTTTTTCATTTTCAGATATACACTGCCTCCAGATTGCGAACACGTATTGGAGATTGGAGGGTTCTCCTTGATTTTGGATGAGTATGTGGTAGGGGCAATATTACCTAGATCATGTCTTGTTGTTAAAGTGAAAATTGGCCCTCTACTATAAGATTGTCTCACTGATATAGATATTAGAAAAGCAGACTTTCAGATATTCGATTCAATAATGCTCCTAATTGGTAATTCGTATGTGCATGTCAAATTGTCAATATAAAACTTTCTTTACTGAATAACATATGTTCTGAAAATAATGGTTTGATGCGTCATGAATAATGTTTGCTTCAGCAGATCATATTCATGTAATCTTCTATTTCTTGAAGTTATATATGAAGGTTCACATGCATGGGTTTTTCTTCTGGAAAAAGCTTCGATCAAGTTAAGGAAGACGTGAAGAGGGAGGGACTTTCTCCCAGCATTGATGATTCTAGAGGGAGATAGGCATATGGCCAATTGTTCGTTCAGGTAGTCAACTTGAGATTAGTTTGTACTGGTGAGGTATCAGAGCTAGCTCCTCTATGTCAGTTTCTTTTGCTTGCTGGACAGCTCTTTTCTGTCATGGGTCGAGTAACAACGTACAGGATACTCCCTGGAAGCATGCAATGGTTTACATCTTTTCTGGCAATTTAAAAGAAAATGAAGAACGGCCAAGGTGGATAATAGCTAGCTTAATTCTTCAGTAATAATATCATCATAACCAAGTATATATTATACTCCATCCATTTAAGTTGAGTGTTATAAATACTATATGTAAAAATACTCGACATTAATTCCCACTGGGGTTTTTCAAGCTCATCCGGTTTCAGTTGAAGGAAGTCATTGGTTGTTCAATGTAATTAATATCAAGTTTTCAAATAAAGATTTGTATTTCAATGTTTCCAGCGGCGGAACTAGGGGGGGCAGGGGGGTGGGGGGGGGGGGCATATGCCCCCGGTAGGGAGGGGGTTCAGGCTAAAATAGGGGTGGGGTGGGGGCGATACACCGAAAATTATCTACAAGCAGCTGCCGGAGCAGCAATCGTTAAATATGGCCGCAATGGCTGCCCTTCAGAGCTCTTTTACTTCTCTTTCTCTCTCCTCCAGTTCGTTCTTAGGCACACGTTTTTCTCCCATTCTCGGCCCACCTCTGGTATGCCTTTTCTTCTCTCTACTTTAATTCTTGGTTTTATTAATGCCTGTTGTAACAAATTATCTGTTCTCTTAAATTCCTTTGGAAGTAGTTTATGTTCCTTCTTTAGAAACTTGTTTTGAAATGGGTGTTGGTCCTAGCTCTTGCATATATGGCACAACTTCTCTATATTTCGTAATAACCTAGAAACGATAAGAATTTTGAAAGGAAAAAGAATCCGAATCCAAAATTTATTTCTTTAAGTGAACTTGGATGCTCTTTTTTTTGTGTCATGATTTCATATAATTTCATATGTATGTTAAAATTATTAGTTTGCATGGTTCCGTATCCCTGAGAATGTATGCTTAATTATAATTATGATGTTTTTATTTATACAAATAGCCATGAAATTGGTAGCTTAGAATAGTGCGCACAAGTTATTCGATAAAAGTCCCAATTAAACTGTTTTGGCAAAAAAATCGAATATTAGATGGAATCAAGGCTTGTATCAGATTGGGGAATTAGAAGCTAGCAAACCAAGTGTTAAGAGTTGAGCAGTTAGCTGCAAATAGAAATAAAAAATTAAAAAGTGGTATGTCAAAACAACTTTGAGTGTTGTGTTGGGCAGCCTAGTAAGCATGAAGTGGAGGTTCTATAAATTCTAGACATACTCTCATATACTATATGCTATATGTAAAAAAAATGGAGGTAAACCATCATATGGATTAGAAGTATTAAAGTGAGAAAGTACTAAATCCCTCGCCGCTGCAACTTACACGTCGTTATTCCGGACCTCCGGTATCTGTCCTCAAATTTTGTTCTGGTTCCGCCACTGAATGTTTCCAGTGTTGTGATTAATTTTACTTGGTCCCTGGATCTTATAGAGTTTCAACGTCTTTACGGACCATCGTTTTCTGCATTTTTGTTCAACAATCCTTTGGTGGGTGATCAATTATTGTTTTAAGATATATATATATATATATATAGAAATGACTAGCTAGTTATTAATTAGTTAAGAGAATTATTTCACCACAGATCTTACAACAATCTACGGGTATAATTCAATTATTTACCAAATAACCGATAGGTAATAAAGCTGGCCGGCTCATCATCTATATCTTTCATGTGGTTTAATTCGTGTCCCTGCTGGATGAGCGAGCTAATATATGTCCAGATTGTATTCCCTCATCAAAACCAGAACCACACACTGAAATATCGCCTTCCAAATTTAGGGTAAGTATAACAAAACATTTATGTACAGTCTGGGCAGACTGTACTACCATTTTTTGATATAAGTATTCAAAACACGCCCAAAACATTGTATTATGGAAAATTTTCAGTTCCATAAAATATTAAATTTTTTTTTTAGTTGTTTAAAAAAAAAAAAAGCAAAAAAAAAAAAAAAAATCCCTCATTTTAAGAAAGTAAGGGATCCCTTACTTGATCATTTCTGTATATATATATATATATATATATATATATATATATATATATAACTAATATTTAAATTGAACTGACACTTAATTAAGCAAATTAAAGATCCATACATAAATACATACATACTTGACTCATTCGTGGTCGGCTCGATACTGAGCCACGCAAGCACGCAGCAGCACAGGCAACCATAGTAGCCATCTCTTCAATGACGTAATCACTCTGTAGTCGTGGATCAACAAGATCATCATAATTTTGATTTTCGATAGCTTTGGTAAGCAAAGGCTTGGCCTGTACATCCAACAGCACAACAAACCATTTGATTAGTTTCTAGGCTCACAAATAATATGCATGCTTCAAGCTCAAAGAAGGGGTTATCCCACATTATGTGGTGCGGTTGGAAGTCCAAAATTCGCTTGGGTGCAATTGAAAGTTCAAACTGTGCAACTTAACTCTAAAATTGCATACAACTCCTGTTATGATTGGTGCAAGCTTACGGTGCGATTTTATTTGGTTCGATTTCGATTTCGGTTTCAAAACCAATTAAGATAGACAACATCAAATTCATCTTTACGTATAAGAAAAAAAAATCTCGATATTACTATGTAATTCCATGGGGAATGGGATAGCAAAAATAATTCAAACAACCATTTTACAAATAATATAGGAAAATTGAATGAGAGAAGAAGTCTCATAAACAATAAAGTGAGATGCTAAATTAAGAGATCATACTGAAATAGTGAAACAATAAACAATACCAAGAGGAACATACACCATTGGCAAGAGGGCATCACACTTATGACCACATCAATAAAAAGATGAGAAATTAGGCTTCAAAATGCATTAATCACACACACATCGATCCCAAATTAATATATATATATATATATATATATATATATATATATAAGAGCTTAGCGGTGCAGTGTGGCTTGAGCGATACACGAGCCTTCCAAAACTGCACCCAAACCGCTCAACTATTTTATGTTGTCACATACGTTGGAACTATTAATACATCTCAATTGGTACGATTTAATTGATTTTTTTGTGCAATTTCAAGAACAATTTTGATTCCTTACTCAACCCTAACTAATTAATTGAATTGCATTGTCTGCCATCAAATATGCATTGATTAAATTAGTAACTAGTATTACATATTTATATATAAGTATGCGACATTAACACCAAAAACCTATCATTTTGGCATTTTTTATTGTGCTACGTACTCGGTTCTCACCTCAAAATATATGAGTATAACAAACTTCAACTCTACTACTATGAATACTGAGATAATAGACTTTTTGATCACTGTCAGTGGCGGAACCAGCAAATTTTTATAGGGGGTCAGAATACATATGTAAAAAAAATACATATATCAAGCTACCTAAAACAGTACAAAGCCATAACCTTTTTCATGATTCGAAATTCAAAAAAGCAATCTTTTTTATCTTCCAATTTCTTCAAACTTCGCACTGTTTATATATTCAAATCTTTTGAGCTCTCAAACAGGAATAATATAATAGAAAAAATAAATGGCCAATATGGTAATGACCCATTTTAAAAATCCAAAAAAACCCACAAACCCCAGACAGAGAAATTCATCTTCAAGTCGGGTTAAAATTTAAAATTCTGAAAACTAAATTGCTTAAAGATGTAAACATTAAAATTCATCAAAATTCTTTCTCTTAGGATCTGAGCCAAACAAAGGTAAAAGAAAAGAAAAACTAAAACAATCCGAAAAATTAAAGAGATAATCTTGAAAATGAAATAATATAATTTAAAATACATAACCTGAATAAGAACCAAAGGAAATGAATGGGAATTAAATTAAGTACCAACAGACAACAATAACAAACAAATATATCTCCAAAAAATGTAAATCAGATTGACTTAGATTACTAACATTAGTACTGCGGCTACTGCCGAGAAGAAGATTGGTCGAGCAATCGAAGGCCCGGGCAGAAGGATTAAATCCGGAACTGGAAGTGAGAGACGCGTCCTGAACGACTGAGGAGTGAGTAGTCGCAGTCGGCAGAAGAACCGAACAAGGAAAAGGAAAATTATTTATGCCCTACTCCTAATGATTGATTTGATCAGTGATGCGATTTTGAATATAATTTTTTTTAATGAAATGAAGTCGTTTCATGTTAGTTAAAAAAAAAAAAAACTTAACTTGGTTGTTGCGCATGACAGACGAGTGAAAGGCGTGATGCAGGTGACAAATGGCGGCTATGGCCAATGATGAAAGAATTAGCACTGGTGGGACACGGGCCAAGGCGTGAGAATACTCTAAAAGAAGTCGCTGGAATACCAGGGTCTGCTACCCCCTAGTTCTGCCTTTGGTCACTGTACTGGTGTCCGATTTTTATTATAGTTACGGAAACTTTTTTTGTTACAATCGCATAACTAAACTCTAAAATAATTATTAAATGGTCATTACTTATGATTTTCGTCCAAAAAATGGACGAAAGTGTCGAGTGTATTGACCCTTTTTTTTGCTGATGTGGACGAAAATCATAAGTAACGACTATTTGGTATAAACTATCCTCATAAATACTATAAACTAGTCATAATTTAATTTTAAATAAATTTGTATAACTTGTCATGACAATATATAAGTGCAACGGCCCAAATTGTAAATTGCTAAAATTTTTGAGGTTTCCAAGTTAATGTTTACACACATATTTTAAGTGTTTCAATTCCTTCACTATATCGAATCATGCATCAAAGTTCAAACTTAAAAATAAAATTAAAATTAATGGTAATATATATATATAGGAAAAATGTATATACTATGCAATAAGTGTATACTTATGATTTACGCTTTTTTGGATTATAGCGACGGTTTCACCCACATAAATCAAAAAATCCATCACGTAATACACAACTATATATATATATATATATATATATATATATATATATATTAGTGCAAGATAAAATTAAATTAACAAACATACCCACGAAACCAAGCAATCAGCTATGGAGGGATCCGGTTTGTTTAGTGGTTTACGTCCAGTAATAAGCTCCAAAAGCATTACTCCATATGAGAATACATCAGATTTCTCCGATTCTCTCTCCCTTGTTGCTTTATCTGGAGCCACATACCTGCATATATATATATATATATATATGTTACCGTCCTTATTATATTATATTGATCTAAAAAATGTAATCTAAGTCGAGTAATTAAAATTAACATACAATTAAGAAACTATTGTGGCCAGATGCATGCTTTTTTACAATGAAGTAAAAGAAAAAATTCGTAAAATAGCATAAATATTTTTAATGAAATAAAAATAAAAACGATTGCAGATAATTAATTACAGCTCCAGTAATTACTCATTAGCTTAATTTTACCAGTAAAAAAATTATGGATATTAAATTTTTTAAATTACTATATATGAGATTAATTATTAATAAAAGAAAAATGTACTCTCACCCAAAAGTTCCCGCCACCCTAATGTATTTATGTTGTATATCTTCTTGGTCGTTGTCGTCATCACCAGTATCAACAAAGAGATTCTTAAGTCCAAAGTCAGCAACCTATATAAAACAAAGAAATCAATTTAAATATTTATGTGTTGACTACATATGAAGGTCAACATACATACAATCTATAGACTATAGAGATGAGTTTTTCAAACCACAACTAGAAGAATCAAGAGAGTTTTATTAAAAAACACTGGTCTATATATATATATATATTCAGCACATACATATATATATTCACTTAATTATAATTCAGCAGAGATCGATGCAGATATCTTAATTATATTACTAATTATATAATTATAAGGTCAGAATATATAATTAAGTTGATCTAAAGGAAAACCTCCATGCATAATTAAATTGGTACCTCAATATATATATATATATATATATACTAGCTAGCTAACTATATATGTATAATACTCCATGACTGTCCAAATTAATTGTTAGTATAAATAAATTTTATATACCTTAGCCTCAAACTTGGAGTCGAGAAGAATATTAGATGCCTTGAAACCACGATGAATAATACAAGGATTGCCTGCAATCACATACATATAATCATTTAGTAATTAAACATCATTGAGAAAATATAGTCATCGTTTATTGTTTTTACTTATATCATCACCTAATTAAGAGGTTAATTAATTAGTTATTATACGTGATTTTAATTAAAATAGGGCCAATTAATTAATTGTTATTCGGCTCAACTTAATTATCTATTGGAATTAATTAAGATGGTAAACTCAGAAAAAGAAGAAGAAAATATGTAAGAATGAACTTACTGTCCTCATGGAGATATGCCAGTCCTTTAGCAGATCCTATAGCAATTTTCATTCTAGTTGCCCACTCCATAACAGGCTGATCTTTACCTGATCGAACGAATGTCATGTATATATTATTCATGTTAATTATTGTGAGAATCAATAATTATATATATATATATATATATATCATATATACACTATATATATAGTAACAATATATCATCACTTTGGGATTTTTAATTATAGAGATATAGTATGGTAAATATACTGCATGTGATTCTACTTGCAAAACCCTTTTTTATAATCAACTAGCTAATTATATAAGGGCAAATTAAACATATGTTAAAAATATATACGTGTTGGTTGAACAAATTAATTGTCTATATATAAGGACAGGAAAAGATAGAAATACATTTAAATCAAAGTCATCTTAATGCAATGAAATCAAAAGCAAATTAAGAACAAAAGTATATATATAACTAATTAATACTTGATGACAATTAATTAAGCAGCTAGCTAGCTAGCTTAATAATATATATATATATATATATATATATATATATATATATATATATATATATATATATTACCATGTAAATGGAGTTCCAAGCTATTGTTTGGAACAAACTCATAAACAAGAAACCTTTCATCACTTGTGATGCAATAACCAACCAGTTTAACAAGATGGTGGTGATGCACTCGGCTAATAATCTCAACCTCTTGTACAAATTCACGCAGGTCCCCTTGACCGATCATTCCTTTATTCAACCGTTTAACTGCAATTCGTCTCCCATTGGGAAGAACTCCTTTGAAAACACATCCAAATTCACCTTCTCCAACAAGGTTTTTCTTTGAAAAAATTCCGGTTGCTAACCCTAATTCTTGAATTGTGAAATTGCCACCTGACAAACCTCCTACTGGATTAATATTGCCTTGCAACTTAGGGGAATACAGATCTAATTCAGTGCTGCTGCTCATGCTCATGCTCAATTCAATTGGTGGGGCCAAAATATTCCAGGGCATTGGGATACCATGAACCAATGGTGGATAAAATATTTGTTGCAATTCTTGTGGTGGTGATCTGTGATCTGATCATGAACCAAAACCAGAAATTAAACACACACACACACACACACACACATATATATATATATATATATATATATATATATATATATGCAAGTGATCAGCCATTAATAATTAATTAAACCTCAAGTGAATGAGTAAATTTACTTAAATTTGTAATTAAGAATGAAAAGGAATGGGAAAAAAAAAAGAGGATATATATTTGAGCATCCATTAATGTATTAGATTGATTGATATATATATAGCTAGCTAGCTACTTCAAAAAACTACACTACGAGTACTATAGGTTCATTGCCTATCATTTCATGCATCTTATATATGTTAAGAGGTCTAAGTCTTATATATCTTCAAGTAAATATATGTAATTATAAAGACCACAGTACAGAAAAAATAATTAGGGCAGGTTAATTATTAATTAAGCAACCATCAAATGCAGATGATCATAGAAATTAAACTCCATCCAAATGTTTAATTCACCACTAATGCAAAGCAAGAAGAATTTCCAACAAATTCAACCAAAAATTACTAATGGCAAGAAACAAAAATTGATAAATATTACTACATATGTCAACTCGATATTTAATTAGAGCAAGTTAAGCAACTAGCTAGCATTAATTAGAGCAAGTTAAGCAACCAACAGATGATATATAGATCATATAAATAAGACTTCATAAACCAAAATTAAGAATAATTTTCAACTATATCAACCAAAATTAATTTAAAGACGATTAATTATACAAATACTAATCATCATTAAACTACTTAACTATTTTACTAGACTATGTCCTGCATTTAACTATTTTATTCTTTGAATTAGCTCCAAAAATAGGTCTTTTATATATATATATATATATATATATATATATATATATATATATATATATATAAATTAATGGTGCTCAAGTCGTGCGTTAATTACAAATAAATCGGTACATTTGCAACAAATGACAAAGTTGTTGCTGACCGGCATGGCGGCATCAACCCTATATTATAACATTAATTTCGCTAAAACTAATTTCTTTTAATTATAAAATCAAATATAATCTGCATTTAATGAAGATATATAGGACATCAAAACTAGTAATAATGTACACTACAACCGAACTTATAATTAATTTTTATTATTTTCAATGTTAGAAATATTGAAATAAATTTCTTAAAGCATGTTGAAGCCTAAATTTTTGAACTTGAACAGGTCTAAAAAGATGAACCCGCACCATATTTTATAACCTTCGAACCGAAACCCCCAATTAGAAATGAAATTCAAGAGTCTAAACAACTGAATTGAGAGATACGTGTCTAGTATCAAGGGAAGGTCAATGATCATTAAATTATTAATCAGTACTTAAGAGTGGATTGTTAATCTTAAATAATTATTTAATACTTCTAAACTTGGACAATTTATCTAATTATCTCATCTTATGTTAAGAGATGCAAAAATTGAAGATGTTAAAATTAATATTTAACAATTTCATTCCATTCACCTTCTTTCTTTTACGTACATGCGCACTTTTAACACATATTTCATCAATACCCTTAATACATCACACATCACAATTTTATGTGTACTTTTAATTAGCTTCTTCTTTTTCGTTTTAATTATTCTTTGGGTAGGAAATATGATTAACATTATTTTTATTTGATATTTTTAGTCATATATAACAAAGGAAAATGAAAACTAATATAAACAAAAAATTAAAATCAGAAACTATCAATATTTTATTTCTAAAGTTAAGTATTAAATGTTTAAACAAATAATTATCAAAAATAGAAAGTATTATCACTCTTTAATTCTAAAAATAAGTATATATCAAAATTAATGTTTAAACAAACAAGTGTCAAAATAAAGGACAGTCAAAAAGTAATTAAGCAATTTCCCCAAATGATCAAATACACAATTAATCAAGAAAATATCTAGTAATTGAAAATCACTCTATCACAACTTTAAATCAATAATTAAACAATAAAAGTACATAAAATTCTCACCATATGAAGGAGAAGGTGGTGTTGATCTATCAGAATTTAGAGGTCCATGAGCATTTTTCCTTTTTCTAGAACAAACAATTAGCAAAGCTATTATAACAAAAATAAAAACACCACCCAGCAATGTTCCAATAATGGTAAGTCCTATCGGAATATTTTTAACTGATGATGCTACATGAGTACTCACAACACTTGGCGGTGCTGGTGGTGGAATTAAAGATGCTGTTGCTTTTGCTGGTGGGGGAAGATCAGCAACTCCACCTTGTGACGGCGGTGGTTGATGAGCGGTGGGTTGAAAAGGTGGCAGAGGTGACCTGGAGGGAAGAGATAGGGAATTTAGCGGTTGTGGCCGGGGAATAGACGGTGGAGGAGTGGCGGCATTGTGTAACATTGTGGATTAAAAAAAGGAAAAACGGATTGGAATGTAGTAGTAGTAGTAGTAGTAGTAGGTTTTTAGAGAGTTAAGAGAATAGTTGTAGTAATAGTAATGTTCGAGTTGTAGACTTTTGGACACGTACTCTCTCATATACATACAAAATATATATATATATATATATATATATATATTAGTTGTGTCTCGTGACTTCGGCATTACATGGACGATGAAATTTATTTTAAATTTTGAACAGTTCAAATGATTTATTAAGGGGAGAAAAGTTCAAAATTAATTGTATTTTATTAGATAATATAGAGGGAAAAGAGTGGGAGTGGGAGTGGGAAAGTACGTTTAAAGAGTGAAAAGTTTTACCATGCATTTTTACTGCGATTTATTTACGGTGCCTTAATTAGTTTGATAATGTTCGTTGGATCTCTAAAATATGTAATCACAGCCCTTAATTGTTTAAGAGAGAGGAATACAACTGTCAAACCTATTACCACCTTTGTTCCTGCACACTGTTTTTCCGAAAGAAAAAAAAAACAAGAGTCGTGAAGTTCGTTTTGGAGATTTTTTTTAAAAAATAATAAATTATATTTTTTAAAAAATAAATTTAGAATAAATAGTAGTTACAAGATTAACTTTCAAACCTAATTGTTTGATTAGCTTGAATAATAGTATTACTAAATTTTAAAATTAATTTCACAATCTTGAAAATCTACCATGAACTGCTTTCTATATATATATATATATATATATATATATATATATATATGAAAATGTAGGCACATAAGATTATTTATATTAAATAAAATCACATGTCTTTCAAATTATTTAACAACATAATTCAAAAAGTATGACCAAATGGAAATTGTTGACCTATTATTCTTGGAAATATATATATTAAGATTCGCATATATTGACATATTTAGATATAAACTTTCAACAATAAATGATAAAGAGTTAAATTTATGAAGGACGAAAAAATAATATGACTAAATATGTGCTATAAAACCTTTAGTATTAGTATAAAAAAAGGGTAAATATAATAATGGACTCACTCTTTGGTATGGGATTATAATATATAATTGCAAATGTAATTGTGTTATTTTTTGAATAAGTTATTAAATATAGAATTGAAATAATTAATGAGTAATGTTGGGTCCCAAATAAACGTTTAAATGTTTTGTCTGAGATACACTAGTTATTATTACATTAATTGCTTAATATCTACATTTATTATTACATGCATGCATATAATTCCCCACAATGTTTGATTAACCAATGAAATAATGGCAAGTGTATTTTTGTCACAAAACTTAAAATGTCATTCAGTATTTTGAATGCGTCTTCGTTTATATCGCTCAAAGTTTATACTCCCTTCATAACATATATATTATATGATGTTTTAAAATTATATATAAAAATTAAGAAAATTATTAGAAAATATTAAATATAGTATCAATTGTCTATAATATTCTTAAATTTTTATTTATTATTATATTTATTGCATACTCTCTCTCATCTGTAATATTTTTCTATAAGAAATACTTTTGAAAATATTGTAATTAATTGTCCTAGATTTTTAAAATCATTTACTCCATATATTATGGGACGGAGGAAGTATTCGATTCCCATTAATAATAGATGTTGATGACAAACTCTATATATGTTGACATTGGTACAGATGTGGTGAGAATTCCTTTATACGTATGTAATTGTTGTAAGCACAATATATTCTGTCGGGAGTTTGAAACACCTTGCCTACCTCCCATTTTTGAAAGAAAAAAGAAATGTAGATAAATTTCAAATCTTATACAATCAAGTTGTTCTATCTAACAGAACTACATATGTGTGCAAATTAATACTTGTCACGTTTATGAGACAATATTGGGTTACAAACTTACAATTGCTTTCAAATATGTATAACTATATTAATTTTAAGAATATAATTTCAAAATATATAAATTACTGGGAATATATAATGACCATACACAGCTGCGTATTTTTTATTTGTGCACAGTCGGTCAAAACTACGTCATTTTGTCAGATTTATTTTTGATTTCTAATTTGAGAGGAGAGAAACTATTTTTTTTTTTTAAAAACAAATCTGTCAAAACGATGTAGTTTTGGCAGACTGTGCATAAATAAGAAATACACAACACAGTTGTATATTATATTTTACGAAAATTTTAAATTTTTAGAAAAAGGAAATGATTTTAAAAGAATCTACAAGCGAGGTTGTAGTAATAAATGGAATTGATATTTTTAAAAGTAATTTGGATATTTTTACAAGAATTCTCTAATCACATTTAAATGTGAGCTCGGTCCATATATTATTATTGTGGAATTATGTTGAATATTGGATCCTATTTTTTGGTCTTTGGTCTTTGGTCATTAATTATTGGTCAATGGTCAATGGTCCTTACTCCTTTAATGGGTCAAGGGAACATATTAATGGGTCAAGGGAACATATCACCATTATCTCATTAATGTTACTCCTTTAGTGAAAATGAGTCCAACTCATTTCCTTTTCTACCCTCTAGTTCTTGGCTATAAAAGGAGGCCAAATGGAAGAGGAAAGACACACCAAAATTGATAGAGTATATCTTAGAGAGAAGAAAGCAAAGCTCTAGTTTGAGTGTCAAAGAGAGTTAGAGAGTGAGAAGCTTCGGTTAGAGCATTCTGTAGAAAGTGAGGGTGTAGAGAGAAATAAATGTTAGTTTATTTCTCGGTTGAGAGTTTGTAATCTCCATATTATTTTCATAGTGATTTTTACGAGATCTCTTCCCGTGGTTTTCCCTAATTGGGTTTCCACGTAAAATTCTTGTGTTATTATTTTTATATCTCATACAGTAGTGTGTTTGTATTTATCTTAGTGTATTTGTGTGAGCTTGATTTCACAACAATTGGTATCAAAGCTCTCGGTTCACACCAACGATCAGTTTAAAGAGAAATTAGGCAGGTCACAAATACGAAGATGGCAAGCACAAGTCATGAGGTATGAAGTTGAACCATTTGACTTAAGTCAAATTTCAAAGATTTAGCGATGTACTGATCAAAGATGTTTTGGCTCAACAAGGATTGACAAAGGCACTTTAGAAGGGAAGAAACCAAATGACTATGACGGATGAAAAATGGGTGGAACTTGAAGCTAAGTAGTGGCAACAATCGATTGAGTTTGGCGCCACGATCAAATATCGTTTTGACAGAAACCTCTTGAAGGACTTATGGGAGAAACTTGAGAAAGTTTACAAGTCAAAGTCTCTGTCAAATCGGTTATATTTGAAGAAGGAATTGTACCTGCCGGATGGAAGAAGGGTCGATTGGCCAATCATATTAATGAGTTTAATAGATTGGTGACCCAACTAACCAATATTGATGTGAAGTTGACGAAGAAGATAAAGCCTTATTGCTTCTTGTCTCTCTACCGATTTCATACTCAACTCTCCGCACTACACCCTTGTAGGGAAGGAAAAGCTTGCGATTGATGTGATGTCGATGAAGATCTTGGACCAGGATAAGTTCAAGGCACTACTTCCGAGATCAAGGAGATGCGGTCTTCTTACTTTTTCAAATGGGCGTGGCGGGGGTCCTAATCAAAAGAAGTATTCCAAGAAGAATCGAGAAAGGTCTCAATGAGACCGAGCAAGAAGGATAAATCTCAAGTTGAATGTTATCATTGCCGACGAGAAGGGCCACTACAAAATCGGTGTCCATTGTTGAAGAAGGATAACAAGAAGAAAGGAAAGCGATTGAAAAATCTGCTAATGTTGCCGAAAGACGAGATGTGTCTTGTGACGGAGAGAGAATTGCATACTGTGATGTAAAAATGAAGCTTCACAAGGTGATCTCTTATCTGTTAGAGACGTTGGCGACCTTTGACAGATTGGTACATGGATTCCAGGTTGTTCTTTTCATATGTCCCTCATAGGGATTGGTTTGATACTTTTACATCCCGCAATGGTGGTATAGTTTATTGGGTAACAATGCGATTCGCAAGTTATCTTGGGATAGGCACCATAAAAATTAAAATGTTTGACGGAGTTGTTAGAACATTGGGTGATGTAAGGTATATTCCGAATCAAGAAGAGCTTCTATCTGTCGGTTGGAGTACTTGACTCTATAGGTTGCGATATCTCGATCGAGAGATGGTGTCATGAAAATTACCAAGGGCTCGATGGTAATTATGAAGGGCCTAAGAAGGGCACCCTCTACAAGTTGATAGGGGACACGATTCTTTGGTGGAGCGGCAAATTACATCGAGGATAATTCCAACGATGATAGCACGCAATTATTATGGCACATGCGACTTGGTCATTTGAGTGAAGGTGGAATGAAAGAACTTCACATAAGGCGATTCTTTGAAAGGTGTCAAACGTGCGGTTTGAATTTTGCAAGTTTTGCGTGTCGTGAACAACTGAGGGTCGACTTTCAAGGCGAGGAGCATGATCATACGTAAAGAATGTACTTGATTATGTACATTCGGATGTGTGGGGCCCGATCAAGCATACGTCAATGGGTGGAGCCCATTATTTTGTTAGCTTTATAGATGACTACTCGTAAAGGTGTGGGTGTATTTTATGAAGGCAAACCGAGGGTTTTCGAATCTTCAAGCGTTGGAAAGCTAAAGTAGAGAACCAGACCGGAAAAGAAGTCAAGTATTTCGGATCGGATAATGGCACGAAATACAAGGACGGTCATTCCTACGCTTACATCGGGATGAAGGTATCACCAGCACTTCTCGGTCGAAAAGAACTCCAGAGCAAAATGGGGTTCTTAGGAGAGATGAACATAACTCTATTGAACGTGCGGATGTATGAGATTGAATGCGATTGCCCAAGAGTTTTACGGGTGAAGGCAATCAATACAAATAGCGTTATCGATAAAATCGATCTCCTTCAGCAGGAATTGATTACAAAATCCCCGAAGAGGTATGGAGTGGGAAACCAGTTGATTTTTCTGTGATGAAAATCTTTGGTTGTCCAGCTTATGCTCATCTGCCAGTCGAAGAGCGACAGTCCAAGCTTGATCCAAGGTCAAAAGAGTGTATTTTCCTTGGATATGAAGATGGTGTCAAGGGATACAGGTTATGGGATCCAGTATCCAAGAAGAAGGTTGTCAGCAGAGATGTGGTGTTCAATGAGAAACACATGCTGAACAAGTCCGAGAATGAAGAATCTGCAGCAAGTGAGTTGCAAAAACACCCAGTTGAGGTGGAGCTTCCTGAAGAGATTGAAGATGATCAACCTTCAGATCCCCAAGAGAGGTCCTATAATCTTGTTAGAGATCGGAAAGGCGAGTCGATAAACCAGTCACGAGAGATATGGGTTTGAAGACATGGTTGCCTTTGCCTTGATTCTTTAGTAGTGGAGATCCAACTAGCTATCAGGATGCTATTCAGTCCGATGATAATGATAAATGGGCGATAGCTATGGCAGAAGAGATGGAATCTTTACAAAAGAACCAGACATGGGAGTTAGTTCAACTTCCAAAAGGATCGAAGGCTATAGGATGCGGTGGGTGTTCGGGAAAAGAAGCTCGATCGATAAAGAAGGTGAAAGATTCAAGGCGGATTAGTGGCAAAGGGATTCTCTCGAGAGAGGAATCGACTACAATGAGATCTTCTCACCAATTGTGAAACACACATCGATTCGGTTGATCTTATCTATCAGAGAGCATCACAGGATATGGAGTTAGAAACGACGATGTGAAAAACAAACTTTCTCCTATGTGATTTAGAAGAAAAGATCTACACGAAGCGACTGAGGGTTTATTGAACCAGAAAAGAGGGTTTAGTTTGCGGTTTAAAGAAGTCCCTCTATGGTTTGAAGCGGTCCCCAAGATGGTATATGAAGTTTGATAACTTCATGATGGCTCGTGGTTACTCTCGTTGAGTATGATCCATGTGTGTATTTGATCCCTTGATGATGGATCTCTAGTATTGTTAACGTTATATGTCGATGACATGTTGATAGCGAAGAAAGAGGAAGTCGATATTCTTCAAATTGAAAGAATTTGTTGAAAGCGATGAATTTGACATGAAGGATCTTGGGTCACCTAAGAAGATCCTAGGTATGGAAATTCACAGGATCGCTTGCGAGAAAGTTGTGGCTAACTCGTAGCGAAGGATATGTGCAGTAAGGTCTTAGAGAGGTTTAACATGAACTATGCTAAACCAGTTAAGACTCCGTTAAAGACATTTCGTGTTATCTTCACAGTTGAGCCCACAAACAGAGGACGAGGTGGAGTATATGTCTAAAGTACCGTATGCAAATGCGGTGGGTTGTCTAATGTACGCCATAGTATGTACAAGGCCAGATATCTCAAAAGCAGTCAGCGTGGTTAGCAGGTATATGGCAAATCCGGGAAAAGAGCATTGGAATGCGATAAAAATGGATTTTTCGTTATTTAGCGAGTACAACCAATTACGGTCTTATGTTTGATCGTGATACCGCAAAAGTGAGGTTCTGAGGTTCGTTGATTCGGGATTATCTTTGGAGACCTGATGCAAGGAGATCTACGATGGGTTTGTATACACTTTTGTGGAGGATGTATATGTTGGAGGTCGGTGTTGCGATCTACGGTAGCATTATCAACAACAAGAGGTTTGAGTATATGGCATTGACAGAGGCAAGCAAGAGGCTTTGTGGCTTAAGGGACTAGTTGAAGAACTAGGTTTCAAGTAAGGCGGTATCCAGATTCAATGTGATAGTCAAAGTCTTATTCATTTAGCAAAGAACCAGGTGTTCCATGCCAGAACCAAACATATAGATGTTCTGTATCACAAGATTCGTGAGTGGCTGAACAATGGTGACATTGCAGCTTCACAAAGTTCACACAAAGGAGAATGTCGCAGATATGCTCACAAAATCGATTCTGTTGAAAAAGTTCAAGCACTCGTTTGGACTTAATTCACTTCGTCTAATGTTGAGTTAAGTAGTGGAGTATCCAGGGAGAGGATACATTCACGCAGACCTGAAAGAAGATCACAGATTTGGAAAATATGAGCCAAGGTGGAGATTGTTGAATATTGGATCCTATTTTTGGTCTTTGGTCTTTGGTCATTAATCATTGGTCAACGATCGATGGTCCTTACTCCTTTAATGGGTCAAGGAACATATTAATGGGTCAAGGAACATATCACCATTATCTCATTAATGTTACTCCTTTAGTGAAAATGAGTCCAACTCATTTCCTTTTCTACCCTCTAGTTCTTGGCTATAAAAGGAGGCCAAATGGAAGAGGAAAGACACACCAAAATTGATAGAGTATATCTTAGAGAGAAAAGAGAGCAAAGCTCTAGTTTGAGTGTCAAAGAGAGTTAGAGAGTGAGAAGCTCGGTTAGAGCATTCGAGAAAGTGAGGGTGTGAGAGAAAATAAGCAGTTAGTTTATTTCTCGGTTGAGAGTTTGTAATCTCCATATTATTTTCATAGTGATTTTCCGAGATCTCTTCCGTGGTGGTTTTCCCAAAGGGTTTCCAATGTAAAATTCTTGTGTTATTATTTTTATATCTCATACGATGAGTGTGTTTGTATTTATCTTAGTGTATTTGTGTGAGCTTGATTTCACAACAAATTATTATTTTTTGTGGAAATATTCATTAATTCCTTTAATTAACTAGCTAGGAATATTGTAATTGCGTGCCCAAAATTAATAAAAAGTGATTTGTTTTGTTTTGAAATAGTTTAGTTGAGTTTCTCGACTTTCTATTCAATGGAGTAATACCTCAAAATTCAAATTTTGTGTTTCAAATAAACATGTTATTATTATTATAAAAAGTTGTTCACATATTATAAGACCACGATATTGAGTTACATATGTTATAAAATAAAAGGTCATTCACAATAATAAAAGGAGAGACCTTACTACAGAAACTATCACAAATTAATGATCTATCGCATTATACATTGGTCTCACATAATACTATACTTGATATATAGCAATTCATCGAACCTACAGGCTACAGAAAGAAGAAGAAAAAAGGTATAGCTTCTTCCCTGCCTATATAGACTGAACCTTGAAGATCTCATGGCCCAATAAACACTTGGAAAGCACATAAATGAACAAAATACCAGACTGATTTTGCATGAAATCCAGCCAACTTCATATCATTACCTACCATTACCATATCTGAACAAAACAACCCTGTGATTTGCAAGAACCACAAGTCAGGCCAACTTCATATCATTAACCACCCTATCCAACTTTTCATACAATCCCACCCTTCCATAGCCAGCAGCCAACAGATCATAAGTCGATCTAGTGAGTTTGTAAGTGCCTTTAATACATTCCAAAAACAAGTCTAACCTATCATAAGCTTCCTTTCTAAAGTATGAACAGATTACCTTCTCAACGTCATCAGGGCATGTAAATGTCATACCCTGCTTCAACATCCTTCCAACAGAATATTCTACATCATCTAAACAATTCACCTTAGCATTCATCCTTATAATTCCTGCGTGAACCCGTGACTGAACTTCCAAAGCTTGATTTTATTTTGCTAGACCTAGCAGCAGCTCTTCCATCTCTTCCTTTCTCCATAGTTCAGTATACAACCACACAAGCTTCTCGGCCATGTAAACGTTGATCTCCCACCCACCATCTAGTATAAACTTTAAAAGCTCTGAAACATTATCCAATCTTCTTGCCTCACAGAGCCACACAAGCATACCCTGTAGTAAGGGTACGTTAGGCATGATTCCAGCTGAAATCATTTCTTTATAAAATTTATCAGCATAACAATATTTATTTAATTTGATGAATTCCAATATGAGAAGCTGGTAAGTTTGAAGATCTACAGAAAACCCAGAAGCCATTTTAGCTGAATACCAAGCTTGCCTTTTCTCATCATTTCCCAACATCGCATATGCCAAAATAAAAGAATTATAGGTGTCAGCATTCGGCTTATAGCTCTCTGAACTTCCCATGGTTTCAAATAGGCTCAGAGCTTTCATTACATTACCAGAAGACAAGAAAACAGATACTAGGGCATTGAAGACATCAGAAGTTGGTTGTATACCATGGTTTTCCATTGAAGTAAACACGCGCATTGCAATTGGGACATCTTGAATCTTCCCACAAAGATATAACAATTCAGAGTAATAGTCATGATTTCTCTCATTTTCTTTTAGCAGTTTCTCTAATCTCCATTCCAATACCTGGTTAAATTAATATTGTAAGTACATAGTTAGTGATCAAAAGAACATTACACGACTAAAATCTGAAAAATGGAAACATTTTCAATTTATCTGTTACTCCCTTGCTTCCTGTTGCTTAACTTCCATCTTTTTTCCCACCCAAAAAGAGTCCCATTTCTTTCATTTCCTTTTGTTTTGATAATAGTATAAAATGAATAAGGTCCTCAAGTTTTTCATCATCATACCATCACTATTAACTAAAAGAATTAGTTTTAGGGGTAAATGGAACATTTTTTTTTGTACATGAGGGAGTTATTATATGAGTAAATGAGCTTCAACAGATATCATAAACTTACTTTCACATATGGAAACATGCTGATATATTATCCAATATACATATTATACATATATAGATATATAGATATAGAAAGAGAAGGAAAAGAGGAAGAGGGAGAATTACCAACCAGCTGAGCTTTTCTGGGACTGGAATACCTGAGACGTGTAATGAGATCATCCCAGGAAATTTCAAGGGTTTTGAGGATGCTGCTGAAATTATTATTATTATTATTATTATTATTATTATTATTATTATTATTATTGCTGTTGTTGAGCTGAGAAATGAGTGTGGTTCTGATTCGCGAAATTGGCTCTTCAAGCAATCTCGTCAGCAGAGGTGGATTCCTCAAACTACTGAAAATACGCCGAAAATATTGATGACGACGATGAATTGTGCCATTTTTACTCATCAATGATAAAACCCTGAAACGAGCCATCGCCATTTCTGTTCTGTTTCTTCCCTCTTCTCAGTTTTTCATGAGGGCGTGTTTGGATCACTCGACATCATACATGTGCTGAATGCTAGTTCCTGTGCCTATTTTTTTTTACTTTTTTCCCTCTAAATTTTTCTTCTAATCAAACATTTTTTTTTCTTTTTTATTTATAGATAAAAAAATATATAGTCAAACAAGTAACATAACTTGGACCTCATTTTCATTTTTTTAATTATGTGTCTTGATACTTCCACCTCATTTTTATTTATTATTTACAAAAAAGTAAGAAATCTCGTAAAAATTATCAAAATTATAAATGTTGTGTTAATATAATTATTATTTCATATATATATACACAATCCGTTTCTCCAGCGAACTAAGAACGAATCAGTTATAGCGGCGGTTTTTTATGCTATAACGACAGAAAAAATCGTCGTTATAATTTCTGGTTCGCTCATCAATTCATTGCGAGAGAGAAAGCTGCTATATATATATATATATATATATATATATATATATATATATATATATATATATATATGTGGCTATATATATATGTATAGTGTGTGTGTGTTTGTTTAGTTCTTGTTCATCCAGATCAGCCTCTTGGTTATGGTAGTTATAATTTTGCTTAAACTTTGGTCTCTATTTAAAACTATTTATGAAGAGTTTAAGACCTTATTATATGCATTTGTCTTCTTTTTTCCCCTTGGTGCTATGTTGAAGTTCAGCTGAATTATTGCAACTTTTGTCAATTTTACTCATCTGTGTAGCTACATGCAAGTATTCAAGGAATTCAAAAAAATTGAAAAAGAAAATAGTACCATAGGTACTGAAGCTGATACTACAAAATACTAGGATTTCCAGCAGGAAGAAGGTCCGCAAATTTAGCCAGTGCATGCCATGCCATCACTAGTTACAGAGCAAGGTTGCCATTCTACATGCCAAAAAAATGATTTGTTTCGATTTCTAAATGTAGACAGAGATACAACTGAAAATTTACTTTCATAATTTTACAGGGAATTCAACACAACAAGAGTTCGGGAAAAAGTTTAGCCCATAGATTCCAGAGATTAAGCATCACGGGCCAAGAACCATACATCCTCAAATCTAACAACGTACACTTATCTAGAGAAATGGAATGACATCAAAGAACTGGAGTTGCAAAACCTAAATCCCTTGAGCACCGAGAATAGCTCAAGTTGAATGACTAGGGCATCCCAAAGCTTGACAAGGCTGATTGGAACAACGTTGAGAAGGCCTGGGATGTACTCTGATCATCTGCTTTTATCTTCATTTGTGCTTTACATGATGAAGAGTTGATTATACACTCTACAAGGAAAATTGACGGCTCTCCTGCTTTTTGTGCAAAGAAGAAGAATTTGAAGTTTGGGGCTTGACCACCTGAGGCGATGCAGTGAATGGAATGAGCCTGCATGTGACGGAGAAGGGATTGAGGGTTTGTCAATGCTACCACTCCTTGTGGAGTTATGGAGCCATCCTGAAAAATAAATTAGACTAGTTCAATAGGGATTATAAGAATGGCTTGAATTTTCATTTTTGAGTAAGTAACAGTTATATAGTAGGACTTCATGGCTGCATTGACAGAGTCTACAAGTTTAAACATGTACGTCTTCAAGTCAAAACCTCATATATAAAGTGAGGAGTTTAACGATAACAATAAATGAACTTCTAAATTAAAGAAGTTAATTTTGAAAGGGAACCTGTGATGCAGATATTGGAAGTTGGCGCCATTTCTGCTGAAAAGCGCTAGGATCAAGCACAGCTTTAGCATTAAGCATCAATACAGGGGCAGGAGGAGGACTAGATTCAATTGATAATCCTAGACCAAGCAGATCATCAATGGCCAAGCTAGTCTGTGGAGAATGTGCTGGTAGTGTGGGATCTAAAGATACAAGATCCGACTGAACCTGTGAAGCAGCCAGGGATACGGAACCATCATATGAAGGAGCGTTATAAGCAGAAGCATTGTTATTGAGAACCTTATTTTCTTCCTTTTCTGAAGTACTTAGAAGCAGATCCTTGTCATTTGCCTCAACCCTCTGGGATGAAACTATGTTCTCTGAAGCTTCGACCCCAATAGACAAATTCCCAAGTTCTTCTGAAAATGCGAAGGGACCTCGGTGTTCCTTATCAGTAAACATGTATGATGGCTGCCAAAAATTTAGGCCGTCGGGTAAGTCAACTCCAAATAGATATTTTTCTTCATCGAAATAAGCACGATTTTTTTTTTGAGGGTGGGGGTGGAATGAAAGAATGTAGCAAAGGAGGGAGCTGTCATCAGCAAACCCATTAATATTATAAAGACCCTTACAAGCCCTATAACAGTTTCCAGCCAATGTATGATTTATATTGTTGGCTTGATTCTCTACACTTAAGGTAGTTCATGCTTTTAAAACAATACATGGTTTATTTACATTAACCACAATGAAATTTAACTTCAGCTGATGATTCTGGCAATGATTGAGGCTCCTATTTATTATTTCTTTATTATTAGAACCATAAAGAAAAATCCAAGTTATCATAATTGCCTTACGATCATGACGGTGGTTTGTCTACACCAATCAGAGATGAGGGAAGAGAATTGACGTACCTTCTGGTATACAACGGAGAGACTATTGAATTCATCAAATATGCGGTCCTTTATTTCGCTACTTTGAGTGTCAGCAAAGGCAGAAACAGCTTGCTTTGGAGGATTCACCACTAGTTCTGCTACAGAGACATTATACTGCAGAAGCCTGTAGTAGAACAAGGATCTATCATGAACATCCTGCAAATAAAAGAGAGTTTAACCACAATCCTTCTACAAAGTAATTGTAAACTTGTATAATTTTCAACAGATAACTTTGATCTGTTCAAGCGGATGAATAATCCCATACCTGATGAAAATCAGCAATACCAGCAGCCAATACAGCTCCAAGGGCTTGCTGAGTCTCGGGTGGTCTTCTTATGAAACATTTCATTACTGATGTAAGCAGATGTAAACGAACCTGAGTAGCTAGTGAACTAATTAGACCAACAAGGATGCTAATAAATGAATAGGAAAATAAGTTTTTCAGTCAAATGTGCCCGGAATTCGTAATGCAAGAAAGTAAGATACTAATAGGCCTGCTAGTTTCACCTTTTGGGGAGTAAAAATAAGTGATTTTGATGAAAAGGGGATATGCAGGCCAAAACACTACTTTTTGAATTTTTCCAAGTTGCTTATTGAAGTTCATATATTTGAGACTCTTCTACCCTTGGAAAATGATAATAATATCAAGACTACCCATAAATAATGATAGTACCATTTTTTTGTCATACATTTGAGCAGAAAAAACAAGTTTTAAGAAGTATTTCAATATTACATCAGCAATTATCTTTAGCTGAAACAAACAGGCTTTCCAGCTAACCAAACAGACCTTCCTGATTATGTCAGTAATCGCTTATGAATTATAAGCAATTATAGATTCAGAGAAAAAGAAAAAAAAAAGCATTTTCAACAATTATTTTAAGCAGAAACAGGGGGGCACGGTATATAGCTCAATAAACTTGACGGAAACCTTGAGGACAGTACCAGATGGAAAACTCATGAGATGAGGTAACTGTTAGAGAATAACAACGCAGCGAAAAACAAATAGTAAAGAGAAAATAGAAAGAAAACAATGACATTAACGCGAAATTTACGTGGTTCACCCAAAACGTTTGGGCTAGTCCACAGTCGGCGGCTAATCAATTTCATTATTTTTTGAAAATTCGTACATCATACAATTGCATGATTCCCTCCATATATAACACAATATAAGTAACCCTATACCAATTACATTTTAGATAGCTTTACAACATCTCTGAATTAAAGTTGGACCAAACTTCACCAATAACAGTAACCGTTCGACCATTTCTTCTTATAAGCATGTCAGTAACGCAAGGTTGTCTATTAAGTATTTGAGGTGTAGCCATGAGTCCACAAGGCATGTTGTTAGGGAATACTTTGTTCAATGAAAGCAACAAATAATTTTACCTCAGAACATAGCAGCACAGGAATTTAGGACAAGAACTTTGAAACAGATATGAGTAGCATATCCTTATTGTTGATGGTTGGGGTGGGGTTTGTTGTAGGGAAGTCAATCAACTGGGGGTTTCACATATCTTCTACACATTAAAATGATACTTGGGAGGAGAGGAGGATTCAGAAGACACTCTCTGGTAAGCCCCAAAAGAGGTCAATGAAAACGATAAATTTGAAAAACTAAAAGTTGGTTACCTCTGCAGAGTATTCATCATCCCAGTTTTCAACTAGACTTTCCAAAACATAGGGAGCATCCTGCATGTCTTGAGCATACTCCCCTAACATCCATATAAGAGCTGCCTTGGCTTTGGGTTCCTGAACATTTTTGCTGCTGATGTTACCAACAACTGCAATGCAATCATGACTCCATTGTGGATATTTCCTAAGAAGATCTTTCACAAGAACCTAAATGAAGAAATGTCAATTTCAAAGATTAATTTGCAGGACTTGCGGGCAATATTTCAGTACATTAGATAGAAACTTCCCAACATCTAACATCCAAAAACTAATTTGCAGTTACCAGAGTTTCAGCAGTCACATGGTCCTTTTCCATCTCCAGAAACTGAAGCAGCCTATCAACAATTGCATTAACATCATACTGCTGCAGTGCTATTTTCCCAACAGCTCGTATTGATTCCCTAGCCATGGGAATATCAACATTTGCAGCATATTCACATAGTTCTGTCACTGAAATAGACTCAATAAAGTCATGCATCAGTCGTATTTGAAAAACTGAAAAGGTTATATGACACATGTGACCAAAGAATGAGTCACAAACAGAGACAGTGCCTTTGCAGATTTCTAAAAATGAAAAAAATGTAACAAACATTGTATATGCTTACCTATTTCATACGTATTGCTCTCGTTAGCCACGGCAGTCAACATTTCAAGCTTTAATTTCTTCACATAAAACGGTTCATTATACTGGCAATAGAAGTGTTTGTAATCTGAAGAAAATAACATCGGTGCGCGCATGACCAAAAGATGCAAGTGGCTTAATACTGCAAAGGATTGCTCTTGACTCCCTGAGCTCGCTTGAGTAAGCAATGGGGCTTTGATGCGCTCATATACCTAACATAAGGAAGTTCTACATTAGGAAACGCAAATTTAACCTAAAAAAAAGTTAGACGTCACCGTGATATAATGGACTCCTGTGACCCGACTACAAAGTACGATAACAATGTAGAACTTATGCTAAAGCATTAAAGAATGCAATACTTCATAAACAGGATCAACTACAGGTTAAAGTGAACAAAAAACTTATCCTTTGGTGGAAGATTGGTGAAAAACTTAAATCAGTATAAGAATAAAGAATTCAACACCATCTAATGGAAACAATATCAATGATGTTACCGATGACCAAACGGGAAGCACATACAGCATGTCTGGACATTAAATATATTGCAATTTGCCAGCAATTCTAGGCATATTAAAGTAAATGGAAATACTAAACATTAGAATTAATGATGTTTTACTTAAAGTCAATTTTTTTGTAAATACTCAATTCAACCAATTCAGAAAAGAACAATATGATAGGTACCTGCTGATGGACATCAGTCATAGACAATGTCAGTTGTAGAAACAACTTGATAGTTGCTAGGACAACAGCACCATTTGCATGTTGAAGTCTATCTTCAAGAAGATTCATTATGTCAAAAATCTCATTACTATCTGGAGGTACATATTTAGAGACCAATTCAAGAACAATACATTGTGCCCATTCACTGAATTCCTTGATCCTGCACATAATCATGTAGAATATTTAAGAAATGCTCTTTAAAATAAATCCCTCCCTTGTTTCTAATAAAATCATGTAGAATATCTAAGATATTGAGATGTTAAAAGATCATTTACTACATTAACCCAAACAACTCTTACTAACAAGACATGGAATATCCCTCCCTTTTTTCTTCTTTTATTAAAAGAAATTATATATATCCACAAGACCCCCTCAGGCCTCAAGCATTAGAAGCAACTACCACAGAAATAAATGGGGAAATAAATGGTGCTCAATGTGGGGGTGCTGGAAACTGTTTAACTCAAACAAGACATGATAGTTCATGTGATAAAATACAATATATATATATATATATATATATATATATATATATATAATTCATACTTATTTAAAAGGTAATATATAACTGGCTTGCTAAGCAAGGCTTCTCTCTCCCTTGATGCTTCCTCAGAAGTATTTGCTTCCAAACTCCAAATCTCTTGTAGGGCAGACAAACAGTTTGCAACCACCTGAAATTTGATTGAAAAAAAAATCCAGTATGATCAAATGATTTAATGAAGATATGCTGACAATTTGACATACGACAAGAATTTGGACTTTTCTGGAAATCATTCAAGAAAATTTAATTCTCAAAATTAATTCTATGAACTTAGAAAAATAAAATTAATTCTATGAGCCAAGTATCTATGCTGCATCAATGTTTTATCTAAAGAATGATTGTGGATTACAGGATCTAAATCACTAAAACGATCTATGATGCAGCAACTTCGCTATGTAGTTGATGAAAGGGGGTGTAATTGTATTGATAGCTTGTCAGATCCTTTTCCTTTTCTTGGTGAAAATGAGATATAATTTCTTGTCTAGTTTCACATTTAGGGTCCAACTTTTGTTAGTAGGATGATGTGGAGAGAGAGAGAGAGAGAGAGAAGGAATGATTGAAATACTTCTCATTTACGAATCAATACCCATCCACCTGTCCTTTCATTTTAAAAGAGTTTATTCAATAAAGATTGGATTTCCTTCTTGTATTTTTTGTGATAGTCACTTGGACTTCCCATCTCCTATGGATAGAGTGCAATCCCTTTCATTTCTTTGGGATTCTACCCTAGGCCTCTTCGATGGTTAGGTATTTGCCTATTTCAGGTATTTGTAAGAACTATCAGGGGATCCTCAATAAGAATATGTAATTTTCAACATCTTTGGTTTTTCTTGAACCTCAAAAAATAAAGTTTTCCAAAAGTTGAATTATATTATAAATTGAGCTAGTAAACATAGAGAATTTGACTGAATTACTTAAAGGTCTCTTTGCCAACTCCCAAAATCTATGAGTTCATAGTCCTAATCATGGTGTCAACTTCCAAATGAAGCTTGTATACAGTTTAACGCCAAGTATATCAATACTCAACCATGCAAGAGTGGAATGTAAAATCAAAGTTCTAACTAGTTTAGATTACAACTTCCGTGGTGTTCAAGTCACTTCAACACCCTTCAAGTCAAATAGACATAAACAAACACTGTGCCTACTCTACATTCATTTGGGAAGTAACATGGTTGATAACATTTGATCCCAACCACGGTAAACTCCATGAGTTAAAAGAATCATATAATCAAAAGAGTGTGACCTGAGCATCTGGATCATTAAGCATTAAATGCTTAAGCATCGCAGGGAAGTCAGCATCCACACAAGTTGAAGCAGAAATATGATACAACTTCAAGACCCCAATGGATGCAACCATCCTCACATAACTACTCCCATCTTTCAACCCCGATCCCAGCGGCCCCACCAAGTACTCCACTAAATTAGCCACACGAAGTGTACACAAACTCCTCAATGCCAATCCACGAATCATCGGATCCTCATCATTACAATCCCTTTGAAGAAAATTAATTGTCAAAAGCGCAAGATCAGGATTGTTCTTTGCATAATTCCCAACATACAAATAACACATTTTCTTCAAAACAATATCAGAAGTGGCCGAGCACATCACCATTTCACTGAAAACCGACGAAACATCAATCCCAACTGTCATGTAAGATATCACCTTCTTGAAGAGCTCTCGCTTCGAATCGTCAGTCCCTGGCGTTCTGCTCCCAGCCAGCTGCCGAAGCTGCATTTTCAAATCTGAAACCTCCCCTTTTCTGGGAAAATTAGGATTAAAATTAGGGTCAGAAAACTCAGAACTTCTAGAATCATTAATTTCTGTCTGCCCTTGTGATTGTTTGCGTACAAAAGATATAGAAAACAGTGTTTTCATAGCCATCTTAAAACCCTCTAAACTGCTTCAGCCAGAGCTGCTAGATCTTTTGTAGTCTACAAAAAAATTCTGGTCTTTTTTGGTAAAATTAATAAAATTTGATCACTTTACATAAAAATTGCTTAATTTTGGTGAATTAAATATAATTTGTGTATACATATTGTATGTTTGTGTTTGTTTTATTAAACGGTTGAAAATTACGAAATCAATTACTACATTCTCTTGAATTCTCCGCATGTATGTATAGGAAAAGAGAGAAGTATATACCCGGAGGGCTGAGAAGGGGAAGAAGATCGCTGGGATGGAGCTGGAGGAGGAGCCATTATCGAGCTTGATGTAGTAGAAAAAGAGGATGACAATTGTAGTATTTTATTAGGGTTTCACGGGGTGGTGTAATTGTGGCTAATTGTAACTGGAGATTGAGATCTCTGTTGCGTTGGAGATCTGTAGATCCTTCAATGGCAGAAATGGTAGTTGCAGTCTTGCAGATACTGATTAAAAATGAAAACTAGAATAATTAGCTATAAAAAGTAAGAAAATATAAACGCAAAATATTAGCTATAAAAAAAATGAAAATGAAAATGAAAATAGTGTCTGTGCCTAGAACCCGACATTTCTTCGTATTTTTTATAATAATTTTTATCGGGTTTTTGGGTTCGGATTAGGTTTGAATTTTGTATTATTTGGTTAACCGATTACCTGAATAAAAAATAAAAAAAAAAAAAAAACAAATCCCCAAATTCTTCATCCCTCATCTATTATCATTAAGGGTGTAAACGAATCGAGTCGATCCGAGTATTGAGTTGTTTAGATTTGGTTCACAAAATTTATCGAGTATAAAATAAGGTTTGATTGAAAACCGTTTAGCTACTTAAAATGAAAGACGATTAGAATCGAAAGACGAAGCGGTTTGGACTTTTTCAACGAATATGATCCGAGTATCAATAGAAAATTATAATTTGAGGAGGTTCGAATAATTTATCGAACTTTAATATGTGCTCATATTTAACTCATTTATATTTCGAGTCGAGCTCGAATCGAACGAGCTCGAACTGTTTGCTCATTTTACAGCCTTAATTATCATTTGATCTTTCATCTTTTTTCACTTTCAGTTTCTCTCTCATCTCTCATATCTCTCACTTTTGGATCCGGTTAGCATAAAATTTATTTTTTAGTAAATTGGTCAATTGACCAATAGAATGATAACACACATCCTGTGTGTCAGCATTCTATTAGTCAATTGACCAACTTATCCAAAAATAAACTTCATGCTAATCACTTCCCTCATTTTTACTCTCTGATCTCTCATCTCTCACTCTCAACCAAAAGTTATGGCTTAATTTTAAGATTCATTTTTCAATAACTTATGGGCTTGTGTCAATTTCATGAACTACCCACATGGATATAACCATTCAACAAAGAAGTATAGTTTCTCATCTCTCTCTTTAAGAATACGCGAAAATTGCCCATATATATACATATATAGGCACTAATTCCAATCAAAACCCACCCCAAATCGCGAGTTTTAGATATGGAATTTTCTTGATAAGTATAGATATAAATCTGGAATTTATTATTATTCATTTGTTCTGTTCATTACCTTTATGAGTATCTTTTGTAAGACCCCGAATTTTATGAAATAAAAGTATTCAATTTTCTATTTAGTAAATGGTTAAATTGAGAAAAAGGTAAAGTTAAGGGTGATATATATAAAATTTTCAAAATACGCAAGTGGTTATAAAATACTCATTTCTGTTGGAGAATATTCGTTTGGTCGTGGAATATTCTTGTTGTCGGGAATATTAAATGCGACCAATAGCAGTCATTTAATGGGCCCCATAAATGTAATAAGCGTGGGATGAAGAAAACGACAAGTTTGAGTTTTATAAATAAATGGCGTAATTATTACAGTTAACACTTTGTTGGATTACGGTGGTTAAAATACGATGTCTGGCGTGGTTGCGTAAGTAGCACGGTATTGATTGCATATTTTTGAATTATTGATTCTTACGTAAGAAGGCACTTACTCAATAATTATTACGATAATTACTTATTCAATATTTTATTTTATTGATTCAATAATTGTTGCGTTGATATTTTATATTATTGTTATTTCAATAATTGTCACTGCACATTATTTCCCATTATCAGATCAATAATTCATATTATTTGAATAATATTATTATATAGAATTATTGGCAATGTCTAGAAAGTTCTGTCAAGGAGAGGTTTGATCACCTAATTGCAAGGCGCCATGAGGGAGAAATCCTTATTGGAAAGCCCTCTTTCCTGAAACCTGCTGGTTGTCATTATTATGATTCTCATAATATTATTTGTGAATAATTAATTATTGATAAGTAAATATTTATTTGATGCGGATATAAATGATGGATTTATTTATTTTATGTGATTATAATTGAAGGAATTAATGTTGAGGTGTTTTATCAGTATTTTTATCGGAATGGAGGTATTAAAAATCAAATTAGTATTTTTACGATATATTGCGTGAGTTATAATTTTTAATCCGACCGTTGGATCGTTGTGATTTTTGGATATGTTATACATATATAAGTTGAGTACATGTCCACAAATTTTGAATCGTTAAAAATGAACATATGATTTGTTATAAATTTTAAGAGGTGATTGATTCGGAAATTAGGTTTATAAATGATTTTGGTGGAAAATTCTAAAATTGAGTGGTCCCCACTTGTGGTTGGTGAAGAAATGTGCTGAATTTTATTTCAAATGTGGTGGATGGCAATAGTAGCGAGTAAAGCCATCGGTGGCGAGTCAAGTCCAGCTTGTGCGTCTTAACATTTTCTATAAATAGAGGCTAAGTTAGAATTGAAAATCACACGAAACATAAAGTTTCTCTCTTTCTCTCTATATATTATTTATTCTTGTGAGTATTTTGATACTTTGAGTGTTGTTATACTGATTGCAAGCTCCTTCAAAGACTATATCCAGATGATTCAAGTCGGAAGTCTTGTCTTTTTTGAGGTAAGTGGATTGTAAAGAGTTATTATGTTTTTCGGTTTAAGTAATTTTTCCGACCTTCAAAATTCTGGAAAAATTGAAATGATAATTTGATGATTTTTCTGGATTGTGTCCAAAATAGTGATTTTGGATGTATAGATTAGGAGTTATGGATTTTATGAGAAAAGACTATTTTAAAAGTAAACCCTTATAACTCCTTGTGGTTAACTCCAAAATAGATGAAATTTTTATTGGGAGTACATCTATATAATATAAGTATACCCTGTAAATTTTGGAATTTTTGGATAAAAGTACAATTTATGATAAATGTCTAAATATTCGGCAGTTTTGGCCATACGAAAAAATAGTAAATGAATTTTAAAAATTTCGAAAAAAATATATGTTCAATATAGGACTATGTTCTGCTAAATCCCAGAAAAGAAAATTTGTTTGTACTGATTTGGTATTTTTCATAAAAATGGACTAGTTATGAGTAAATGAATTAAATATGTTATGTGAAGTAACAAAATTAGAAAATAGGATTTTATGGCTTGGGAATCCTATATAAGGTAAATGCAGATTTTTGATGAGGGTTTTGGTTATTGGTGATGAAATTTTATGAGTTTGACATTTTAGGATGATTAAATGCATTAATTAGTAAAGTGTAAACAATTGAAATAAATTGTTTATATGTTTAAGAATTTTATTGTGGAATTTCTACCGTTTTCATGTCGGGGTTACTATTCATGAATTACTATTCACGAATTACTATTCACGGGATACTATTTACGACAAAATTTGTTTCTTTTCTGACCAAGTTATTGTTGATTTATGAAACTTACTCTTGAAATTAAATCCATGTTTTGATCATATTATTTTTATTATCATATATAACATTTTTATAACCCCTGGTGAAGAAATTTCTCTTTGACTTGAGTGTAAAGATGGGTAGATTATTAGTATGATCATGACTATGGGTTCTCTTTGGCCAGTAGTGCAAGTTGAATCATTGACTGGTATGATCATGACCATTGAATTTATAATTGAATATTTTTAGCTTAAGTGCAAAGGTGAATTGATCAACATGGTTATAATTATGGTTTATATAAATTCTGAAATGATTATGTATTTATTTGAGATATTAATATCTTTGGCCTGTAGTGCAAAGATGAATTATTGATGAATATCTTTGGCCCGTAGCGCAAAGATGACATGTTGTTGAATATCTTTGGCCCGTAGTACAAAGATGACTTGTTGCTGAATATCTTTGGCCTGTAGTGCAAAGATGAACTGTTAATGAATATCTTTGGCCCGTTGTGATGCCCCCAAAATAGGTATACATCACCCATCTTAAGTCGCCAAATACATGGTACAGGATACAAATACAACCTTAAATATACAACAAGAGCTGTGAGTTTTAATAAATATTGTCTTCTAGACAATATCCACTCTCAGAATAAGTTCTCATTACAATTATTATCACACTATTTCATAGAATAGTGAGGACTACTAATGTTATCATCTGGACCATCACTCCGCTCCCCGACTAGTCCTGCTACGTTCTCATTTCACGAAGAGAATGGTGAAAGAAAGGGTGAGCTCAACTAGCCAGGTAAAAAATATTATGACTAAGATAATGCAGGATAAATTATCATTAGCCTTTAATAATGTTAAACTGATAAAATACAATAGACATCAAGTTTAACTGCAGCGGAATAAGCAATCCATTAAAAGAGTCAAGTAGAGAATAAAATCTACTATCTTTTATGATTGAAAATATTTTTCATCACTTTTATCATTGAGACTCGACAATAAATAATCCACATCATCCTCGCACTTCTACCAAGGATATTCATTAGGGTCACGACCACAAATTATCTATGCACTATGGGCCAATGATATTCGTGTATTCATCAATGGTCATGATCATGCCAACAACTGTCCATCAATGCACTATGGGACAATGAGGATTTTACCACATCATTTATAACATTACGGTCATGATTATACCGAATAATCCCTAGTCATAATCATACCAAGCCCATCTATGCACTACAGGCCACAGATGACTTTCAAAAATATAAACATGAGGATGATGACAATGATATAAGAATTCAATAAAACAAGTTCAAGAATTAATTTATCCAGGAACTAATAACATCCAAATTATCAACATGATACTTCTTGTAGAGTAAAATTCAAGAATGCTCAGAAGAATATTTCCATGAAAAGATACTAGATAAAGCACAAATATCAAGGATATTGCACTAATTTCATGGAGTATAGAAGTCAAAACTTTAACCAACTGAGTATAATAAAGAATGGAATAACAAAAGAAATCACCAGGCATGTGATAGATCGCACAAGCAGGTTATTCCAACAGAATAATAAATCTGGAACCGAGTCCAGTAGAAAAGCATTGCATGTAATATTCAGCCAATAATAAAGACGAAACCAGTCCCATAAGAAAAGCGCATGCAAAGCAGGATATTCCAACAAAATAATAAATAATGGAATAACAGAAGAATTTCACCAAGTATAGGTTAGCCCGCGTATACAGGTTATTCCAACAAAATAATAAATAATGGAATAACAGAAGAATTTCACCAAATATAGGGTAGCCCATGTATACAGGTTATTCCAACAGAATAATAAAGAATGGAATAACAGAAGTTCTCTTTATAAATACAAAAGAAATAATACCCCTTACCTTATAAAGAAGAAACTGGATATCGAAATAGTGAAGTAGCAGAATACTCTTCTTATTTCTCTCTATATTTTCTCTCTCTAGAGTTTTAGTGAATTCGTAAGAAATAATGAATGAATGAGCTTCTATTTATAGGAGAATGGATTGAATAGTAACTAATTCATGAACGGTCCAGATTGATTTACTTTTAAACGGACGGTCCATATTGATATACTATTATAAATTCAACCAACGGTCTGAAAAATTAGCACATCTCCTCATGGAATAATATTGTACCCAAAAATAATTTGGACCGAAAAGAAATATATTGTTCGGGTGAATAGTGCTTCGTGAATAGTAACTCGTGAATAGTAACTCGACACAAAAAGTGTCCTGAATACCCGATTGAACAATATAATCTCCAGACATCAATTATCATCGAAATAGATGTCGATTTCTACTAACACAAATAATCCCAACACAATGAAACTATCAAATTCATCTTTAATCAACACAAACTTATTCATCATTAATATTATAACTCACAATATTTAACAACGAGGTTGTTCCCGGGAAAGAGGGGCTTTCGATAAGGATTTCTCCCTGTTCGGCCTTTGATTAGGTGACCAAACCTCTCCTTGGCGAATTTCTGACATTGTAAATATTGCAATTTAATAATATGAATAACTTTGTCGTCTCAATTATTGATTTAATAATATAACATATAATGCGAGATATATCTTTGTGACAATAATCGAATCAATAATATGAGAGATATGATGCATCAATAATTGAGTATAATCGAGTGACTTCTCACGTAAGCATCAATAATCAATACTGCAGTGCTCTTTCTTATTCAACAACGCGTATTACTGTACTTTTACTATCGGGTAGTTCAACAGTTTTAACAGTAACACCTCTGCCGTTATTTTTATAAAATATTTTTGTCGTTTTCTCAATCCGACAATAATTTTGTTGCGGGGTCCACCAATGATTGTGCCGTTGTACGAATATTCCCTGCTAAAACGAATATTCCCCGACCAATCGAATATTATCTAACAACTTGCATACTTTGCAAAATTTATAAATATTACCCACATATATAACATTATATCAAATTCATTCCATAATATTCTTATGAAATTTTTCCCTCGAAATTAGGGTACGTACCTGGTATGTCGAAGAGGTAAGGATACTTTGATTTCATTTCAGATTCTAACTCCCAGGTCATTTCCTCAACATCGTGGTTCCTCCACAAAACTTTGACTTGAGGTATAACCTTGGAACGTAGAATATGCTCCTTCTTATCCAAGATTTTAACAGGAACCTCCTCATACGTTAAATCTTCCGCTATTTCGTCCGGTTCTAACTCAATAATGTGGTTCGGGTCTTTCACATATTTACGTAACATAGATATATGAAAAATGTTATGAACACGAGACATACTTAGCGGTAAAGCGAGTCTATACGCCACAGTTCCTACTCGATCGAGGATTAAAAATGGGCCAATGAATCGAGGATTGAGCTTTTCTCTCTTTCCGAATCTCGTAACTCCTTTCCATGGAGCAACACGTAACAACAAATGATCTCCAATATCGAAATCCATGTTCTTTCGATGAAGATCAGCATAACTCGTTTGTCGATCTTGTGAGGTTTTTATACGTTGTCAGATCGTTTGAATCTTTTTCGTAGTCATACGTACCAACTCCGGTCCCAACAACGTTGCTTCACCCACCTCATCCCAGCATACTAGAGAATGACACTTTCTTTCATACAACCCCTCAAATGGAGCCATGCCAATACTTGCTTGATAATTGTTGTTGTAGGAAAACTTCACTAATGGTAAGAACTTGTCCCAACTTCCTTTAAAGTCAAGGACACAGGGTCTTAATAAATCTTCCAGAGTTTGAATAGTCCTCTCTGATTGTCCGTTCGTCTGAGGATGATATGCCGAACTAAATCGTAAATCCGTGCCCATAGCTTTTTGCAAACTAACCCAAAATCTTGAAGTGAATATTGGGTCTCGATCAGAAACTATGGATACTGGCATACCATGCATTTCTATAATCTCGTTTATGTACATAATAGCAAGACGTTCAAGTGTATAAGTTTCTCGTATTGGTAAGAAATGAGCAGACTTGGTCAATCTATCAACAATGACCCAAATCGCATCTATGCCTTGAGAAACCTTGGGAAGACCAGTAACGAAATCCATGGTAATGTGCTCCCACTTCCATTTTGGAATTTCAAGTGGTTGGAATGGACCTTTTGGCACTTAATGCTCCGCCTTGACTCGTTGACAAGTTAGACACCTTGAGATAAACAGCGCTATCTCTCTCTTCATATTGCTCCACCAAAATGTATGACAAAGATCGCGATACATTTTGGTACTCCCAAGATGGATTATAAATCCGGTGTGTTGTGCAATAGCTCCATCATGATTCTATACTTTAAATCGTATCGTTAGAAACACAAAGTCCAGAGTTGACTCAAGTATTCCTTCTTCATCAATTCTTGTTTCCTAAGATAAAGCACCTTCTTGCACTTTCTTCCTCATACACATCGGCTCCGTGTCAGGCTTGAGCAGGCTTTAACTTTATCAATTAAAGTCGGTTCTACTTTCAGTATATTCATACATCATCACATGGGTCCCTAGAGTCTTTACCTCTATCTCCATCCTTTGCAAGTCATACAAAATGGGCCTTTGCGTTGACAATATCTTACTCGTACCCGCATATGATCTTCTACTTAATACGTCAGCTACCACGTTCACTTTTCCAAGATGGTATTGGATGGTATGATCATAATCTTTGAACAGTTCAAGCCAACGTCGTCATCGACTTTTGAGTTCCTTTTGAGTGAAGAAATATTTGAGGCTTTTATGATCCGTAAAGATCTCCACTTTCTCCTCATCTGAGTAATGCCTCAAATTTTAAGTCAGAAGACAACAAATGCCAACTCTAGATCATGAGTAGGATAATTTCTCTCATATTCTTTGAGTTCTTGAGAGGCATAGGCTATGACTTTCCCATGTTGCATGAGAACACATCCTAACCCTTTTCAAGAAGCATCATTTGTAGATGACAAATCCTACGAGCCGATGGTATTGTCAAAGCAGTCTTTGAAATGAGTCTCTCTTGAGTTCTTGAAAACTCTTCTCACATTTCTCGTTCCACCAAATTTTGTATCTTTCCGAGTCAAATTGAGTTAATGGAGTAGCGATTCGAGAAAATCCTTTTCTGAACCTCCGAATAATAACTATTGGTTCGAGAAAGCTACGTCTTGATCAATGATTTAGGTTGCTCCCAGTTTTGAATAGCTTTAATCTTTGTTGGGTCAACAGATATTCCATGACTTGATACTACGTGCCCAAGGAATGCTACTTCCTCAAGCCAGAACTCGCATTTCTTCAACTTGGCATAAAGCTTATATTCACAAAGCTTTTGGAGTATCAGCCTCAAGTGTTGCTCATGATCTTCAAGGCTTTTGGAATATATGAGGATGTCATCAATAAAGACGACCACAAAGTGATTCAAATATTCATTGAATACTCGGTTCATCATATCCATGAAGGCAGCAGGAGCATTAGTCAATCCAAAAGACATGACTAGGAATTCATAATACCCATACCGAGTTCTGAAAGCCGTCTTTGGAATGTCATCAGTTCTAATCTTTGAAAAGAATTTGGCGCCTTGCAACTGGTCAAAAAGGTCGTCAATACGTGGCAATGGGTACCTATTTTTGATGGTAACGTGGTTCAACTCCCGATAATCAATACAAAGTCTCATACTCCCGTCTTTCTTTTTCACGAATAGAAGAAGAGCACCCCAAGGAGAAGTACTAGGGCGAATGAAACCGATGTCTAACAATTCCTGCAGTTGGGTCTTTAACTCCTGAAGTTCAATAGGAGCCATTCGATATGGGGCTTTGGAAATAGGTTTTGTACCGGGTTCAAGGTCGATACAAAATTCAATTTCACGCTCTGGGGGTAGGCCAGGAAGTTCTTTAGGGAATACTTCAGGAAATTCATTAACAATAGAAATATCATTCAAAACTGACGTATTTTTATTTAGATCCGTGACATGAGCTAAGAAAGCTTGACATCCATTTTTTAATAAACGAATAGCTTTATGGCTTGAGATGATAGTGATTGATTTTAATGGTTTGGTTGCTTGAATTCACATAATAGGTTGGTTAGGAGTATGAAAGCTAACAACCTTACGAAAACAATCAATTTTTGTATGATGAGTAGTTAACCAATCATTCCCTAGAATTACGTCAAATGCAAGTATTTTCAATGAAATAAGATCGACAGGTAATGTGAGGGTACCGATTTGAACTAAACAAGACTTATAAATAGTGGATGTAATGAAGGTTTCTCCCAATGGAGTTTCAACAGATAAGTTAAAGTCCAATTTCTCCAGTCAAATTTAAACGTTGAAGCGCGAACTAGGAGAAATAAAGAATGGGTAGAACCGATATCAAATAAGGTATAAACTTCATTTAGAGTTTATGATAAGCTTACCGTGATGACCTCGTTAGGGTTCCTTACTTTCTCGAGGTCACGACAAACGCCTCTCCTCTTGCACTCTGGGTTTTGACTTTTCTAGATTTGCGCTTTGATGCCTCCATCCTACATTGAACTTGTCTTGGGTGAAACGACAAAATCCAAGGCTAGGTGACCTTTTCTTCCACAATTATAACATCTTGGGATGGCATCAGCAGCTTTGGTGATATGTCCTCCCTCCGCATTTGAAACATATGATAGGTGGTCGATCTCCTTCCTTAACAACGGGTCTTTGGTCTTGACGTCTTTCCATCATTGTTGAATTTCCTCTTCTTGAAATGTCCATTCTTATTGTTTTGTACGATTACCACCAAGTGGTTACCATTTCGGCCTGTTGATTCCCTCACGCTTGTTATCACCGCTTCATGATATTTGCTCTCACATCGGTATTATCATTTTGTCATTTACCGCCTCTCATTGGTTGGGTTGACTCATTATCACACTCCAATAATCGAGCCCTATTAACAATGTAAGACCCGAATTTTATGAAATAAAAGTATTCAATTTTCTATTTAGTAAATGGTTAAATTGATAAAAAGTAAAGTTAAGGTGATATATGAATTTTTTTTCAAAATAAGCAAGTGGTATAAAATACTTATTGTTTTAGGGAATATTTGTTCTACGTGGAATATCCTTGTTGTGAGGGAATATTCGTATGTGGCATGACCGTTGTTAGAACCCATAATAGAATAACTCGTCGGATGAAGAAAAGCGATAAGTTTAAGTTTTTATAAATAATGGCGTAGTTTATTCTGAATTAACACTTTGTTGGAATACACGGTGGTTAAAATATAAGAATCTACTGCTGCATTGTTGACTGATGCCAGACGGTATTACAAAATATTTTTGAATTATTGATTCTTACGTAAGAAGGCCTTTTCAATAATTATTACGAGTAATTATTGTTCAATATTTTATTTTATTGATTCAATAATTGCTTTGCGTTGATAATTTATATTATTGTTGTTTCAATAATTATCACTCAGTGAGTATTTGGATCAATAATTCATATTATTTGAATAATATTATTAGATAGCATTATTGGCAATGTCTAGAAAGTTCTGTCAAGGAGAGGTTTGGTCACCTAATTACGCGTCAGTAAGGAAAAATCCTTATCGAAAAGCCCCCTCTTTCCTGGGAACTGCCTGGTTGTCATTGTTGTGATTCTGTAATATGATTTGTGAATAATTAATTATTAATAAGAAAATAATTATTTGATGCGGATATAAATGATTAATTGATTTATGTGGTTATAAATGAAGGAATTAATGCTGAAGTGTTTTATTAGTATTTTGTCGAAATGAAGAACAAAATATGGGATTTTCAGAAAAAATTAGTTTATTACTTGATTTTGTAAAATCTATAACTCTTTGTGTATAATGAGTTAGGGGATGAGCCATATATCAAAAGAAAGCCCTGAATGTAATCTAAATGTAGAAATTTGAATCACCCAAAAAATCCTTTGTAGATTTATCGTGGTGAATTTTTGAATGAAACTGGTCCGAAGGACTAATAATCCGAAAAATCAGTGTTCTTGAGATATATTGCGTGAGTTATAATTTTTAATCCGACCATTGGATCGTTGTGATTTTTGGATATGTTATACATATATAAGTTGAGTATATGTCCACAAATTTTGAACCGTTAAAAATTAACGTATGATTTGTTATGAATTTTAAGAGGTGACTGATTCAGAAATTGTTTTTATAAATGTTTTTAGTGGTAAATTCTAGAATATGGGCCCCACTTTTTTGGTTGGTGATTGAATGCATGTGCTTGAATTGGATTTTCAAAGGTGATTGCTGCCATTTTTTTCAAAATGGCATGCGTATAAAATAAATTAATATTTTATTAATTTAATCTCCTTTGGCGTTCTATCATTTTCCTATAAATAGGCACTTAAGTTAGAATTGAAAATCACACCAGAAACAAGTTTTCTTTCTCTCTATATTATCGAGCATAATTTTGTAAGTATTTAGATACTTTGAGAATTACTATTCAGTACAAGTTTCCTTCGGCTTTTCATCCGATATTCCGTTCAAAAGTACTGCTCTTTTGAGGTAAGGGATTTTAAGGGTTATTATGTTTTTCAGTTTCGAAATTTTTCTGAACCTTCAAAAATTCTGGAAATATTTGAAATGATAACTTGATGAGTTTCCTTGATTGTGTCCAAAAATGGCGTTTTTTGGATGTATAGATTAGGAGTTGTGGATTTTATGAGAAAATACTATTTTAAAAATAAACCCTTATAACTCCTTGTGATTAACTCCAAAATTGGTGAAATTTTTATTGGGAGTACATCTATATAACATCAGTATATTCTGTAAATTTCAGAATTTTTGGACAAAAGTATAATTTATGATAAATGTCTAAATATTCGACAATTTTGGACATGTGAAAAATAGTAAATGAATTTTAAAAATTCCGAGAAAAATATATGTTCAATATGGGATTATATTATGCTAAATCCCAGAAAAAAAATATTTTTGGAACTGATTTGGTATTTTTCATGAAAATGAACTAGTTATGAATAAATAATTAAATATGTTATGTGAAGTAACAAAATTGAAAAATAGGATTTTATGGCTTGGGAATCCTATATATGGTATATGCAGATTTTTGATGAGGTTGTTAGTTATTGGTGATGAAATCTTATGAGTTTGGCATTTTAGTATGATTAAATGCATTAATTAGTAAAGTGTAAACAATTAAAATAAATTATTTATAAGTTTAAAAAATGATTAAGATATTGTGGTAATATTAATAATATTAGATTATGAGATTATTAAGTGATTTATAACATTTGGATTAAGGTGTTATGAAATCATTGATTTATGAATCTTACTCTTGAAATTAAATACAGTTGTTGATCGTATTGTTTTTATTATCATATATAACATTTTTATAATCTCGGAGATGAAATTTCTCTTTGACTTAAGTGTGAAGATGGGTAGATTATTGGTATGATCGTGACTATGGGTTCTCGTTGGCCAGTACTGCAAAGATGAATTGTTGACTGGTATGATCATGACCATTGGATTTACAATTGAATATTTTTAGTTTAAGTGCAAAGGTGAATTGATCAACATGATTATAATTATGGTTTATATAAATTCTAAAATGATTGTATATTTCTTTGAGATATGAATATCTTTGGCCTGTAGTGCAAAGATGAATTATTGATAAATATCTTTGGCTCGTAGTGTAAAGATGTCCTGTTGTTGAATATCTTTGGCCTGTAGTGCAAAGATGAACTGTTGATGAATATCTTTGGCGCGTAGTGCAAAGATGAATTTATTAGTATGATTATGAACAGGAACTGTGATTTGGTGTAACCATGATCTTTGATATTTCGGTAAAGACAATGATGAAAATATCTTCGCGTCTTGGATGAGAAGAAAATTAGAACTACAATTATGATTATGAGTTATTCATATGATCGTGAACAGGATCTGCTTGATTAATGTTACGAGGTTAAAGCATTGATGGTGGACTTTTAACATGGAGAAGATAATAGATTTTATGGTTATTTGACTCTTCTAATGGATTGCTTTCGTTCACATTACAACTATGGTTGAAAAGTTTTATCATCTACCATATGTTCTAAATCTACGATTTATTATGATGAAGGCTATTGATAATTTAATTATCTTTAGTTATGATATTCTTTCTTGAGCTAGTTGTGCTTCTTCCCTTTTGTTTCACAATTCTTTCATGGTAATAAAAGTGTAAAATGGGTTGAAATGGCCAGGGATAACAGAGGAATAGTGTGGTGGTCCGAGACTATCAAAGTTTCTCAACACATTATAAAAGCGGCATAACATACAATATATAATTGTATTGAGGACCTAAGATGTGTGTGTGTATATTATACGTCACTTAATAATTGATTTTGGTGAACAACAATAGGGTGAGGTGAACCTAACTTTGGAAGGGTGTTTTGCCACTATCATACAAGATGTCTAATGACATACAATCTCGTGTTATCATAAGAAAGGGTTGTGCACATCCACTTGCTGAGTATATCTACGAGCACTACCTATAAGAAGGTTTTCTTGAGCACTTCCCAAAGATTTTAATTTCTAAAATAGTTATTGACTGTACCTTTATGTAATGAATCAATATGAGGTGCTGTCCATTGTTGGGACATGAGTCATAGTTGGTATTAAAACTCACAATATGTGTTGTTGTATTTTGCACGACAATTATAGTAATAAAGTTGTAGTTGTTTTTTGTACCATGTATTTGGCGACTCAGAATAGGTTGGATGGACTGGACCTATTTTGGGGGTGTCACATTTGGTATCAGAGCTTAGGGATATGATCTCTGGCGGATCGGGGAATAGAACTAGGAGGGGAGAGATGAGTAAATCCTTCGCTAGTGTGTCCTACCTAAGCTTATTTGTTGGTCAGTCATAATATCGGAATATTACGTGATATGTTTATTTATTCAATTAACCCTTGTTTTGAATCTGTATTCTAGAATGATATCTGAAATACAGGAGATGAGCAATGGAGAAATCATGATGACAGGGAAGATGGAATTTGAAATAAAAGTAAAGTATTCTCAACTCTTTGAATTATCAGGTACGTAAATTTCGGGGACGAAATTTCATAAGGATAGGAGATTGTAAGACCCCGAATTTTATGAAATAAAAGTATTCAATTTTCCTATTTAGTAAATGGTTAAATTGAGAAAAAAGGTAAAGTTAATGGTGATATATATAAAATTTTTAAAATACGCAAGTGGTTATAAAATACTCATTTCTGTTGGGGAATATTTGTTTGGTCGTGGAATATTCTTGTTGTCGGCGAATATTAAATGTATTTAATGCGCGACCATTAATGGGCCTCATATAGAATAATTGCTTGATGAAGAAAACGACAAGTTTGAGTTTTATAAATAAGCAGGCGTAATTATTCTGATTAACAATCATTGGATTATCCGGTGGTTAAAATCTGATGTCTGGCGTTGGTTGCGTAGAAGACGCGATATTGCACAGATTTTTGAATTATTGATTTTTACGAAAGAAGGCACTACTCAATAATTGTTACAGTAATTACTGTTCAATATTTTATTTTATTGATTCAATAATTGTTGTGTTGATATTTTATATTATTGTTATTTCAATAATTGTCACTTTGCATATTTTTCCATTATCAGATCAATAATTCATATTATTTGAATAATATTATTATATAGAATTATTGGCAATGTCTAGAAAGTTCTGTCAAGGAGAGGTTTGATCACCTAATTGCGCGCCAGTAAGGAGAAATCCTTATTGGAAAGCCCCCTCTTTCCTAGGAACTGCCTGGTTGTCATTATTATGATTCTGTAATATTATTTGTGAATAATTAATTATTGATAAGTAAATATTTATTTGATGCGGATATAAATGATGGATTTATTTATTTTATGTGATTATAATTGAAGGAATTAATGTTGAGGTGTTTTATCAGTATTTTTATCGGAATGGAGGTATTAAAAATCAAATTAGTATTTTTACGATATATTGCGTGAGTTATAATTTTTAATCCGACCGTTGGATCGTTGTGATTTTTGGATATGTTATACATATATAAGTTGAGTACATGTCCACAAATTTTGAATCGTTAAAAATGAACATATGATTTGTTATAAATTTTAAGAGGTGATTGATTCGGAAATTAGGTTTATAAATGATTTTGGTGGAAAATTCTAAAATTGAGTGGTCCCCACTTGTGGTTGAGTGAAGAAATGTCTTGAATTTTATTTCAAATGTGGTGGTGTGGCAATAAGTAAGCGAGATAAAGCCGTAATAAGAGTAAGTAAACCAAAGGAGTAGCAAGTCAAGTTTTTGCTTGCTGCGTCTTAACATTTTCCTATAAATATAGGGCTAAGTTAGAATTGAAAATCACAACTGAAACATAAGCTTTCTCTCTTTCTCTCTCTATATTATCGAGCGTATTCTTGTGAGTATTTTGATACTTTGAGTGTTGCTATACGGTGCAAGCTCCTTCAGCATTATATCCAGTATTCAAATCAGAAGTACTGTCTTTTTGAGGTCCGAGATTGTAAGGGTTATTATGTTTTTCAGTTTTGTAATTTTTCTGACCTTCAAAAATTCTGGACAAATTTAAAATGATAATTTGATGAGTTTTCTGGATTGTGTCTAATAATGGCGATTTTTGGTTGTATAGATTAGGAGTTATGGATTTTATGAGAAAAGACTATTTTAAAAGTAAATCCTTATAACTTCTTGTGGTTAACTCCAAAATTGATAAAAATTTTATTGGGAGTACATCTATATAATATTAGTATACCTTGTAAATTTCAGAATTTTTGAATAATATTATTTGTGAATAATTAATTATTGATTTATATGATAAGGAAATATTTATTTGATGTGGATATAAATGATGGATTTATTTAGTTTATGTGGTTATAAATGAAGGAATTAATGCTGAGGTATTTTATCAGAATGGAGGAATTAAAAATCATCCGTTTGTGGATTTTAGATATTTTGTATTTGGAATTTAGAAAAACTCAAAGCTACAAAGTTGTAGAGAATTCTATTTCATGTGGAATGGACATAAAATTCGTATTTTTCTGATAAATGGGCTATTTTCTATGAATTGTTGAAGTTTCGAAAAATAAAATAATTTTTATTAAATTTTGTGTGGGACCCACTTTTGGTTTTTCAAGCATGTGGACTGCTAGGTTGTTTTTCAAAGAAAGCATGCTAGACTTATTCAAAGCATGCGCAGAGAATTTGTTAATTAAATAATATTATTTTATTATTTAGTCTCTGTATAAGTTACAGTATTTTTCATATAAATGAGCGCTTAGGTTAGAATTGAAAATCACACCGAAACAAGTTTTCTATCTCTAGATTATCGGCGTATTTTTTGTTAGTATTTTGATACTTTGAGAGTTACTGATTCGGACAAGTTTCCTTCGACTTTCATCCGATATTCCAGATCGGAGAATGTAGTTATTTTGAGGTAAGGATGTTATTTTCTTCTTAAATGATATTATTTTCAATATCATTATGCCAAAATATTGGTTTGAACTTTTTTAATCAAATTTGGAACTTTTTGTGTTTGGGAGTTCTACTATTCACGTATACGGCCTTTATTCACGTATCGACACTTATTCTGAATACGACACTTATTCAATTTAAAAATAAAATTTTTCCTTTTTGTCCAAGATGTCTATTATAGCAACTATCTTTGATTGTATCCATGTTTTGATCGTTATTTTTGAATTTTGCTTCACAATTGGTTATTATGAAGTATTATTGATCTTGGATAAACCATTATCTGAATCCTAATATTTGTCCTTCCATCTCAATTGGATTCGTTTTCTTTAAAATATTTTTCATCATCCTCAGTCCTAAATGATGATATTACTAAATATCTTTGGCTTGTAGTGCAAAGATGAATGATTAACTGATGAATATCTTTGGCCCGTAGTGCAAAGATGAACAGGTGTTGAGATGAACATGACCAACTGGTGATACAAATGAATATCTTTGGCCTATATTGCAAAGATGAATATTTGATTAAAGATGTATATTGATTATTGTTACAAGGATAAAATATTGATGATGGACTTTTAAATCTTAGAAGATAGTAGAACTCATTCTCTACGTAACTCTTCTAATGGATTGCTATTTCTGCTGCATTTGTTGAATTAAAACTTGTTGTCTATTATATTCTATCAGATTTTTCCCTGTTGAAGACTAATGATAATTTATTGTATATTATCTTAGTCATAATATTCTTTACTGGGCTAGTTGAGCTCACCCTTTTTCTTTTTGTTCCATTTTTCTTCTCGGGGAGGTGAAACATAGCGAGGATCGAGTCGGGGTATGGAGTGATGGTTCAGAAAGATGTTTTGTCGATCCTCACTATTTACGTAAAAATAGTGTATAAATAATTGTAATGAGGACTTATTTGAGTGTTGATATTGTCTGAAGACAATATTTATATTTAAACTCACATTATGTGTTGTAAATGTTTTTTATACGACAATTGTATTATTGAAGTTGTAGTTTGCTTTCTGTACCATGTATTTGGCGACTCAGAATGGGTGTTGTATTCCTATTTTGGGGGCGTCACATTAGTTCATTCCTTGTGTGGCTATTTGATTTTATAAATATGGGTATTTCATATGTATCTTTTTTAGTTAATTATTGAGCTTCATTTCGGTTATTAACCGAATAGCAAATTTGATTTATTAGGTATTCGGTAATTCGGTTATCTACTAATTTGATTAACAATTCGGATATTAAAAATTTATGCTTTTTGATTTTTGGTTATAACCGAATAAGCTATTCTTCGATTCAGTTATAATTGAATTGTCCACCCCTATCTATGGCTGCCAAAGTAGTAGAAAAAGAGGATGACAATTATAGTATTTTATTAGGGTTTCACAGGGTGGTGTAATGGTGGGTAATTATAACTGGAAATTGAGATCTCTGTTGCATTAGAGATCTAATGATCTATAGATCCTTCAATGGCAGAAATGGTAGTTGCAGATACTGATTAAAAATGAAAACTCGAATAATTAGCTATTAAAAGTAAGAAAATATAAACGCAAAATATTAGCTATAAAAAAAATTGAAAATGAAAACTCAAAGTGTCTGTGGCTTGGGCTGAGCAAAGAACCAAATTAAAACCGAAATCGCACAAATCACACCAATTAAAACCGCACCAACGGTTCTGATGTATATGGCGATTTTAGGTGAGTTGAAAAACTAAATTTACGATTCCGGTTTAGTTACTAGCCAAAACCGCACGCATAAATCCGAAACCGCACCATGTTAATAGATTAGTCTATAATATTTTTGAATCTTTGTATTATGATTGTAATATTACTACATGTAATATATTTTTTGTTAACAATATGATGTAATATGATTGAGCTACTCTTAGTAACAATATGTTGTAATATGATGAGTAGTGTAAGACCCCAACTTATTATAAATAAAATCAAATTTCCCTATTTATTATTTTGAAATAGTAAGGGTTGATTTGATTAATGTGGTTAGTTATGGGTAAAATGCGCAAATATTTCAAATATGCAAGTGGTTATAAAATATTCATTTTTATCGGAGAATATTCGTTTGGTCGTGGAATATTCTTACTGTTGGGGAATATTCGTATGACGGCGCAGCCTTGTGTGGGCCCCATAACGGAAAGCGATTGGATAAAAAAAACGACAAGTATAAGTTGTTTATAAATAACGACGTAGTTGTTACCGTTAATACTGTTGGAATACCCGATGCTTAAAACACAGTAAAACACGGTATTGCATCAATTATTAATTCTTACGTAGGAAGGCATTACTCAATAATTGTTACAGTAGTTAATGTTCAATATTTTATTTTATTGATTCAATAATTGCTACATTGATATTTTATATTATTGTTGTTTCAATAATTATCACTACTGCGATATTTTCATTATCGGATCGATAATTCATATTATTTGAATAATATTATTAGATAACATTATTGGTAATGTCTAGAAAGTTACATACAAGGAGAGGTTTGGTCACCTAATTGCGCTTGTAGAAGTAAGGAGAAATCCTTATTGAAAAGCCCTCTTTCCTGAAACCGCACGGTTGTCGATATTATAATTACGTAATATTATTTGTGAATAATTAATTATTGATTTATATGATAAGAAAAATATTCATTTTATGTGGATATAGATGGAGAAAATTTTTAATGTGACAATTGTTGAAAATTTGTTATTTTATCTTTTCTGATAAATAATTCATTTAAATATATTATTATATTTTAATAATATAATAATGGTGATATTTTTACAATGAATGTGGGATATATGAATAAATGAGGAGGAAGAGTATTTTTGTTGCAATAAATATTTAAAACATGTTTTTCATGTTTGTGGACCCCATTCTTGATTTGAAATTTGATTATAACTCAGAAAATTGTCCGCTTGTGGATTTCTTTTTGTCCAATTTTGTTTGGAATTTGGAAAACTTTCTGCAACGCAAAGTTGTAGAGAATGAAATTTCCTATAGAAAGGACATGAGGTTCAAATTTTTCTGATAAAAAGGCTATTTATTGTGAATTATTGAAGTTCCAGATTAATTGATTTTTTATTTTTTTGGAGTTTTAAATAATTTTAGTATGAAAAACGTTTTTTGTAATGTTGTTTGTAATTTTTCCTATTTTATTTGTAAAGAAGAAAGACGGGAGTATGCGACTTTGTATTGACTATCAAGAATTGAACCATGTCACCATCAAGAATAGGTATCCAGATTACCTCGTATTGATGACTGTTTGACCAAATTCTGAGAGAGCACAATTTTTTCCAAAGATCGATCTTCATTCTGGATATCATCAGCTGAAGATTAAAACTGAGAATATTCCAAAGACTGCCTTCAGAACTCGATACGAGCATTATGAATTTTTAGTCATGTCTTTTGGATTGACTAATGCTCCTACGGTTTTCATGGATATGATGAACCAAGTATTCAAGGACTATTTGGATCAGTTCGTTGTTGTCTTTATTGATGACATTCTCATATATTCCAAAAGCCGTGCAGATCATGAGCACCATTTGAAGCTGGTACTCCAAAGGCTTCGTGAAAACAAGCTATATGCCAAGGTGAATAAATACGAGTTCTGGCTTGAGGAAGTAGCATTCCTTGGGCACGTGGTGTCAAAGCATGGAGTATCTGTCGACCTAGCGAAGATTGAAGCAATACAAAATTGGGAGCAACCGAAGTCGGTGACCGAAGTACGTAGCATTCTGGGCTTAGCTGGTTATTATCGGAGATTCGTGGAAGGATTTTCTCAAATTGCTACTCCGTTAACTCAGCTGACACGAAAGGATACAAAATTCGTATGGAGCGAGGAATGCGAGAAGAGTTTCCAAGATCTCAAGAGGAGACTCATTTCGGCACTGTTACGGCGAATATCATCTTGTTCGGATGGATTTGTTATCTAACGATGCTTGAGCAAAGTGTTAGGATGTGTTCTCGTACGGCGTGGGAAAGTCATAGCCTATGCCTCGCGATAACTTAAAGAATATGGCGGAATTATCCTACTTTCATGATCTAGAGTTGGCGGCCGATCGTTTTTTGCGCTAAAGATGGGAGGCACTATCTATATGGAGAGAAAGTGGAGATATATTGAGACCATAAAAGCCTCAAATATTTCTTCACCCAAAAGGAACTCAACATGCGACAACGACGTTGGCTCGAAATATTAAAAGATTATGACCACCATTCAATACCATCCGGAAAAGCAAACGCAGTAATGGTAGGCGGCGTTGAGTAGAAGATCATATCGCGAGGAACGAGTGCGATGATGTCAAGTATATGCATAGAACCAACTTTAATCGATGAAGTTAATGTTGCTCAAGCCACAGACCCGGAGCTGATGCATATGAAGAAGAAGTACAAGAGGGTGTTATTCTAGAAGCAAGAATCGATGAAGAAGGAATACTTCGAGTCCACTCCAGACTTTGTGTTCCTAACGATTCTGATTTAAAGAACAAGATCATGATGGAGGCACACAATACACTATTTGCAATCCATCTTGGAAGTACCAAAATGTATCGTGATCTTCGACATACATTTTGGTGGAACAATATGAAGAGAGAGATCGCGAAGTTTTTCTCGAGGTGTTTAACTTGTCAACGTGTAAAGGCGGAGCATCAAGTGCCTAAGGGTCCATTACAACCACTTGAGATTCCAAAATGGAAGTGGGAACACATTACCATGGATTTCGTTATGGGTCTTCACACGGTTTCTCAAGGCATAAATGCTATTTGGGTTATTGTTGATAAATTAATCAAGTCTACTCATTTCTTGCCGATACGGGAGACTTATTCCCTTGAACGTCTTGCTCATATGTATGTAAATGAGATTGTGAGATTGCATGTCATGCCAGTATCCATAATTTCAGATCGTGATCCAAGATTCACTTCATGATTTTGGGTTAGCTTGCAAAAAGATATGGGCACGGATTTACGATTCAGTTCGGCATACCATCCTCAAACGAACGGACAATCAGAGAGGACTATTCAAACTCTTGAAGATCTATTAAGACTCTGTGTCCTAGATTTCAAAGGGAGTTGGGATAAGTATTTACCATTGGTGGAATTCTCCTACAACAACAGTTATCAGGCAAGTATAGGTGTGGCTCCATTCGAAGCATTGTATGGACCGAAAGTGTCGCTTCCGATATGTTGGGATGAGATGGGTGAAACAACATTGTTGGGAACCAAGAAGTTAAATCGTATGACTACGGAAAAGATCCAAATGATTCGACAAACGTATACAAAACGGCTCAAGATCGACAAAAGAGTTATCTGGGATCTTCATCGAAAGGACGTGAAATTTAGTATTGGGGATCATGTATTGTTGCGTGTTGCCCGTGGAAGGGAGTTACAAGATTCGGGAAGAGAGAAAGCTCAATCCACGATTTATTGGTCCATTTCAGATTCTTGTGGAAGTAGAAAATGTAGCCTATAAACTTACGTTACCTCCAAGTATGTCTCGTGTTCATAATATTTTTCATATATCTGCGCTTCATAAATATGTGAAAGACCCGAACCACGTTATTGAGTTAGAACCGGATGAGATAGCCAAAGACTTAACGTACGAGGAGGTACCTGTCAAGATCTTGGATAGGAAGGAGCATGTCTTACGTCTGAAGGTCATACCACAAGTTAAAGTTTTGTGGAGAAACCATGCTATTGAGGAAATGACACAGGAGTTGGAAAGCGGAAATGAAAGCGAGGTATCTTCACCTTTTGAAACACACAATGATCGTCGTCAATTTCGAGGACGAAATTTCATAAGGAGGGAGGTTGTAAGACCCCAACTTATTATAAATAAAATCAAATTTCCTCTATTTATTATTTTGAAATAGTAAGGGTTGATTTGATTAATGTGATTAGTTATGGGTAAAATCATGAAATATTTCAAATATCTGAGTGGTTATAAAATATTCATTTTATCGGAGAATATTCGTTTGGTCGTGGAATATTCTTCTTTGTCGAGAAATATTAAATGCGACGGCAGCGACCTTGTGTGGGCCCCATAATGGAAAGCGATTGGATGAAGAAAACGCACAAGTATAAGTTATTTATAAATAACGGCGTAATTATTCTGATTATCTTGTTGGAATACCGGTGGTTAAAACCACGATAAAACACGGTATTGCATCAATTATTGATTCTTACGTAGGAAGGCATTACTCAATAATTATTACGATGATTCTTTATTCAATATTTTATTTTATTGATTCAATAATTGCTACATTGATATTTTATATTATTGTTGTTTGATAATTGTCACTACACGATATTTTTATTATCGGATCAATAATTCATATTATTTGAATAATATTATTAGATAACATTATTGGCAATGTCTAAAAATTTACATCTAAGGAGAGGTTTGGTCAACTAATTGAGCGCGCCGATGAGAAAATCATTATTGGAAAGCCCCTCTTTCGTAGGAGCTAACTTGGTTGTCGATATTGTAATTACGTAATATTATTTGTGAATAATTAATTATTGATTTATATGATAAGGAAAATATTCATTTTATGTGGATATAGATGGAAAAAAAATTTAATGTGACAATTGTTGAAAAATTGTTATTTTATCTTTTTCGATAAATAATTCATTTAAATATATTATTATATTTTAATAATATAATAATAATGATATTTTACAATGAATGTGGGATATATAAATAAATGAGGAGAAAGAGTATTTTTGTTGCAATAAATATTTAAAACATGTTTTTCATGTTTGTGGACCCATTTCTTGACTGAAATTTGATTATAGCCTGTAAAATCGCCCATTTGTGGATTTCGGTCAATTTCTGTTTGAAATTTGGAAAAATTTTCTTCTGCAAAGTTGTAGAGAATGGAATTTTCTGTGGAAAGGATATGAGGTTCGAATTTTTCTGATAAAAAGGCTATTTATTGTGAATTATTGAAGTTCCAGATTAATTGATTTTTTATTTTTTTGGAGTTTTAAATAATTTTAGTATGAAAAACGTTTTTTGTAATGTTGGCACATGTTTGTCTGATATCTAGACAAAAAAAGTGGGCGTAAGAATTTAAGAAAAGTTTATTTATATTTTATTAAATTTTCTGCTTTGGTGTTCTAAGTATTTTCCTATAAATAGGGTGTTTAGGTTAGAATTGAAAATCACACGAAACTCAAGTTTTCTCTCTCTTTCTCTCTCTATATTATCGGCGTATTCTTGTGAGTATTTTGATACTTTGAGTGTTCTTTATCTGGTGCAAGTTCTATTCAAAGACTTATATCCAGATATTCCAATCGAAATCTTTGTCTTTTTTCGAGGTAAGGGATATTATTTTTTTAAATGATATTATTTCTTCTAATATCATTATACCGAATTATTGGTAAGATTTTTCTTGTGAAATTCTTGTCTTTTAGTGTCGGGGTTACTATTCACGTATACAACACTATTCACGTATCACGACCTTTATTCACGAATCACGGACTTATTCACGGAAAATTAAAATTTTGTTTTTGTCCAAAATATCTATTATGGATACTAGCTTTGATTATATCCATGTTTTGATCATTCTTGAATTTTACTTCACTATGATTATTAATGAAGTATTTTTGATCTTGGGTATGCTTAAAGTACGAATCCTTAATATTTGCTCTTTTGTTTCCTTTGGATTCGTTTTCTTTAAAATATTTTTCATTATCCTCGGTCTAAATGATGGTATCTTGAATATCTTTGACACATAGTCTGCAAAGATAAATGAATTTTGATGAATATCTTTGGCTGTAGTGCAAAGATGTACAGTGTTGAGATAAACATATTATTAAGTGATGAATATCTTTGGCCTGTAGTGTAAAGATGAATATTTGATTCAAGATGAATATTGATTGATGTTACAGGGATAGAATATTGATGATGGACTTTTAAATTCGTAGATAAAAGTAGATTTCATTCTCTACGTAACTCTTCTATGAATTATTATTTCCGCTGCGAATATTGATTTGAAACTTTTTGTCTATTGTATTTTATCAGATTTTTCCCTGCTGAAGACTAACGATAATTTGTTCTATATTATCTTAGTCATAATATTCTTTACTGAGCTATTGAGCTCACCCTTTTCCTTTTTGTTCTATTTTTTCTTCTCGGGAGGCGAGAATGTAGCGAAAGTCTTAGTGAGGTGTGGAATGATGGTTACAGAAAGTCGTTTTAGTAGTCCTCACTATTTTTGTAAAATAATGTACCAATAATTGTAATGAGGACTTATTTGGGTGTGAATATTGTCTAGATGGCAATATTTATATTTAAACTCACAGTTTTCATGTTGTATTAATAAAATTGTAGTTATTTCTGTACCATGTTATTGACGACTCAAAATGGGTCATGTATACCTATTTTGGGGGCATCACAAGTAGCCTGTTAATTATTGCAACATATTGTTACTAGAAATATTAGTGCATATTATTAATAAGAGTAGGGTAACAAAGATTGTATTTAGTTTTTGTTTTAATTAGTTTTGGAACCGAAACCGCATCAAATGAAATCGCACACCACACGGTTCAAAATCGTACCGCACCAATCATAAACGATTTTATATGCGATTTTGAATTTGTCAAACCGCACCTAAGCTAGCCCAAACCGCACACGAAACCGCACCATGCTCACCCCCTATTTGTGGCTGCCAAAGTTTATCTTTTTTTTTTATGGAAAAAGGAAAAGAATATAAAATTCTAATTAAGACGGGAAAAAAATAACATATTATTTTAAAAAAAGAATTGTGTTGGCGATTAATTTATAAATAAATTAATAACTTAATTGTTAAATATAAATTATTACTTTACTCTTATATTAAATCTTAAAAATTGATATTTTCACAAGATTGATAGTTCTACAAGATCTCTCACATAAATAATAAATAGACCCCACACTCATAGGGTTGTTCATAAATTTCAGTATTTTTAACTTTTTAGGTGAACCGAACCGATCAATACAAAAGAAAATGATTCGGGACAGGTTCAATACAAACCAATTTTCAGTACCGATTCTGGTTACCTATTTCATAAGTTCGGTATATATCAGACCGAACCAGTTGTACCAAATCCAAATTCTTTTTTATTTAAATAATTTTTTGACTTGCCTTATAGAATTGACTTAAATAACTCAAAAGGAGAGTACTTAGGACTTGATGAAGTTTGAATTGATGGTCTCTCCTATTTATAAAATAGAGGTAAGACAATAGAACACAAATTAGACAATATGGGATATTGGTAAGACAAGATAACCAAGTGAAGGAAGTCCCACATTGGTTCACTTCTAAAAGTCTAAGGAAGTTTTCTTTATAAAAAGACTTTCAAGTGAATCCTTAATATTTAAGTCCCACATTGGTTCACTTATAAAAGTTTAAGTAAGTTTTTCTTATAAAAAGACTTCAAAGTGAAACTTTAATAATTACGTTTCATATTGGTTCACTTATAAAAGTCTAATGAAGTTTTTCTTTTCCTTGTAAAAAGATTTCAAAGTTAAACTTAATAGCCAAGTTCCACATACTTGTAAAAGTCAAAAATCCACAAGAATTAATTAAAGTCCAAGGTTGAATTAATAAAAGTCCAAGGTTGTAAACATTCAAGGAAGTTGTAAAAATCCATAAGAATTAATAAAAGTCCAAGGAAGTTTTTCTTATAAGAAGACTTCCAAGTGAAACTTTAATAGCCAAGTCCCACATTAGTTCACTTATTATTGTCTAAGAAAGTTTTTCTATAAAAAAATTACCTAAGTGAAATCTTAATAGTCAAGTCCCACATTGGTTATTTTATAAAAATCTAAAGAAGTTTTCCTTCTAAAAAGACTACAAGTGTGATTTTAATAGCAAAGTCCCACATGGGTTATTTTACAAAAGTCTAAGGAAGTTTTCCTTCTTAAAAGACTATCAAGTGAAGTTTTTCTTGAGACCTTAATAACCAAGTCCCACATTGATTGTTTTGTAAAAGTCTAAGAAAATTTTTCTTATAAAAAGACTTCTAAGTCTTTGATTTTTTTATATTGGGCTTGGTACAAGTCTTGGGCTATTTGACCTTTAGCCTAATTTTGACTAAAAAACAAGTCTTGGGATGCTCTTTCTTGGGCTAGTTTTTGTTTAAAATTGGGCTGAGTTTTGTTTAAAATTGGGTCGGTTCTAGTAAGGTATAAATCGAACTAATCGGTCTAAACTCCAATAATCGATTTGGTATCTTAGGATCAATCCAGATCTTTGGTATTGGTTTTCTATTTTGTGGGTTTTTGGTATTCGGTTTGGTCCAGTCCGGTTCGGTCCGATTTTTTACCGGTGAACAGCCCTACACACTCATATGAGTGAAAGTTTATAAAAATATCAAATTTTTTATATGAAAATATCAATTCTCTAAATCTTTTAATATTTCTAAGTATTATAAAATATTTACTTTAGTCTTTTTCTTTTTTAAGCACAATTTTTTTAAAAGTCCCGAAGTATCTCCACACAAGGTAAATATAATTCACAAGTTTCGCACAAAAAAGGAAGAAATAAAACAAATTTCATACTTAAAAGGAAGAAAAATATTTCATATAAAATAAAAATAAACTCACTTCAATAAAAATCGGAAACCTCAAAGTTATATTAATAAAAATTGAACCGTAAAAATTAAACATAAAATTTTAAAATTATAATATCTCAATTTTAATCACTAAATTAAAACTTTATCCGAGATACAAAACTTTAACAAAGGAAAAAGTTGTCAATTTTTTATCTTTTTTTTTAAAAAAAACTTTCAAATTTTTTAAAACAATTTCGTCCATTTATTATTAAAAATAAACAAAGAAAATGCTACAATACTTTTTTATTTTTTTTGGAAAGAAATGCTACAATACTCTATTTGCTGGGTTTTGGGTATTAGGGGTTTATAACCGTCTCAAAGTCTCCTTAACTCTCCCCTTCTTAGCTAATAGCTATATTCGATAAGACCGCGGCCTTATTCCATCCCATTATCAAATTATCCAGAGTTTTGAGTTCAGACGAGATGTTATTAACTCAATATCTTCCGAGATTATCCATTTTTGTCCCAAAGTCTTGTTCTCTATACCCCCAATTATTTATCTCTCCTAAATCCAAACTACAAATCACTTCCACTCTCATATCCACACCCAAAATCTCTCATTTCTCTTCAACACCCACCATTCCCTTACAGGCCCATCAAGAACTCACACCCCCAGAAGAAACCCATGTCGAAATTTCTCTCGAAAAGCTGTTTGTTCCTCCTGATACCGAGGTTTCATCACCATCGAGCACAAGAATCTTAAAGGGTTCAAACATTGTGCTCAGTAAGTATGCTAGAGATTCTCAAGTAGTTCAAGCTGAGTTTGTTAAGAGCAGTGTGAAAACTGAGGATTGTCCCTCTGATGGGGCACCTGAGTTTGCTCTTGTTGGCCGTTCCAATGTCGGAAAATCGTCTTTGTTGAATTCTCTTGTGCGGCGGAAGAAGCTCGCCCTAACATCCAAGAAACCTGGTATTTAATCTGGCCTCCTAATCTCTAATCTCCTATCTTTATGTGTATCTGTTTACCATTTGGGTATAATTGATAGTATCTCTATTTATGTAGAAATAAGCTTGAAGGTGATTGGGGGAAAGAATTAGTTAAGTCATGATTTTTGAAATGCTAAATAGTAAACAGCTGAGACCTTTTTTTTTTTTTTTTTTTTTTTTTTTTTTTTTGGGGGTGAGGAGTTGATGCATATTTTTTTCATATAGCATTACTGTTGTAACTTGTAAGATGAGTGCTATTTCTGGAGTTTTGGCACTTAAGAACTTTAGTATGAGGAATGTTGTAACTTGAGGATTTCTTCTGATTTATAGTATATGACTATATGTTTAACCATGTCTGTGGAATGGGGCTATTTCAATCATCATCTTGTGCATCCATTCGGAATGATTCATCTAAGTAACCCATCAAAAGAGGTTCTATTGAGATGGTTGTATAGTTTAGGCATATATAAGTACCATAACTAACAGCAACAGGTGCATATGACAAAAATTACATTCAATGACAGACTCAAGGCCTATGGAGCCATCATGCCTATTTGTCAGATGTTTTATATATTTGTTATGAATTCTAAATCCCCCCCCCCCCCCCCCAAAAAAAAACACACACACACACACATCTCTCACCCCACGTCATAGGCAGCTTTTTCTCAGTATATTTTGTTTTTGTCTTGTAGAAATAACTTTTGGACCCTTTCTATATGTATGTACCAAGATGTTGATTGGAGTGTGGTTCTCCTATTTGAAGATTTAATTTCAATTTTTCTTTCATTTTTGATGGTGTTACAACGAGGTTACTAGGGATTTTTAAGTTTCCTGAAGACGTCTCTGTTCCTGTATGCCTCATGAAGAGTATTTGATAGATATATTTTTAGTTGAAAATATTTGATATATGTTGTATTTGATTTTCCCTACTTGCAGGGAAGACGCAATGTATCAACCATTTTCGAATTAACGAGAGTTGGTACCTAGTGGATTTACCTGGATTTGGGTATGTATTGATTCTTCCGTAGCATATTTATAATTTATATTGAATTTTTCTTGCTATGAAGGCAAGATTACCAGAAAAGGAAAGTAAATATGATTTTCAAACCGGAATAGGTATAATTGTTGTGTGCTGGTGTTCAAGAGAAAGTTAAATATTTAAGTTTCAAAAGCAAAAAAGCTTTCGTGTTAATTTCAGGATTGATATTTCTGCAGTTTATGTTTAGCATCAGTGTCTGTCATTGCCTTTGATTTTAGTTCTTTTATGCTATGTTTGGATCTCTGAAAGAATGAGGAGCTGAAAAGGAAAGTAATGGAAAAGTAAAGAAAGATGAAATCTTCCTTATGCATACACACCCCATCCAATTTTATAGTTCCACAATATGCAATACCAAGTAACCAAACCATTGGCAAAGTTCTTAGCTTTCTTTACTATTCATTTACTTTCCTAGAACCAAACATAATGTTGAAAATATTCGCCTTGGTTATGATATTGAGATTCTGAAAACTATTATCACATAACCCTAGAAGGTTTATAGGGTCCAGTTCTTGTAAGGTAGAGTTTAGATTTGATGTCCCCCTCACCCACCTTACTACTAAATATTTTTTTGAAGAAAGAAACCTTATAGTAACATATTTTTCTCATGGTGTGTTGTACTGTGTTGTTATGAGTCTTCCCACCACTACTTTTTGTGGGGTGTAATGGGTGGAATTGGGTTTACGTTGAAACTTGATAGCTCTATTCAACCAACTTTTGAAGTATGATTTCATATTTTCTTAGTTAACCCACTGACTCTACAAATATTGTGCTAAACTGAACAGGTATGCATCTGCACCACGCGAACTTAGGACAGATTGGGCTAAGTTCACTAAAGACTATTTCCTGAATCGGTCAACTTTAGTCTCGGTGTTCCTCCTCATAGATGCTAGCATTCCTGTCAAAAAAATTGATCTTGAATATGCAAGTTGGCTGGGTCAGAACCAGGTACCCTTCTTTTATTTATGTCTGATAAAAATATATTTTTGTACGTTATTTAGATCCTGTGAACTGCAAAGCTTCTTAACATGCTCCATCCCAGAATATGGTCTCGTACTGCACACCAAGTTTCCGGATAAAATTCTCTACTCCCTCTTTACTTGATTTATTTTTAAAAATTCTACAAAATGCGTTGTTTTTCTAGATTTATTTGGTGAAGGATATTTGTAAAATTAGAATAATTGGTAGCTTCATCCTGTCTCGTGCAATGTTTTAATCAGAACTTTTAAGTGATCAAAGTTGATGAATTAGAGTCTTTGAACCAGTTGATCTTATGCATACCCTCAAAGATTAAAAGTTCTTCCCTGGAAGAATCTTGATTCTTTATCACGAATTATTACCTAAAAGCATTAAATTACTTCTTGTTGAACAAAGCTTTCCTTCCAAGTTAAGTTATAGACTCTATTTGTAATTTTTTAGATTCCCATGACATTAGTCTTCACAAAATGTGACAAGAGGAAAAAGAAAAAGAATGGAGGAAAACCACCTGAAGAAAATGTGCAAGATTTTCAAGAGCTAATCCGTGAGTTTTTTCAAGCAACGCCACCTTGGATTATGACCAGCAGTGTTACCAATCAAGGTCGAGATGAGATACTCTTGCACATGTCTCAGCTGCGGAACTACTGGCTCAAGCATTAAGAAGATAACAAAGTTTGGAATCTGGTGTGTTTGCATTGAACTTCATCTTCTCCTTTGGCCAAGATTACCACAAGTTCCTTGCGGCCAAGGTTATATAGTTCTAAACTGGTTACATTTCAAGTAGGATTTGATGGATATCACCTCAAGACCATTACTTGCTCATTTTTGAACCAGCTGAAATTGATGAGAAAAGGGGATAAGTAAAATAAATATTAACAGCAGGATTAGCTTTAGTACATGGAAGCTGACTTTAATTGCAGTGAAATTCTGATACACTGGTTTGATGCTTAAAGATTGCCCATCAGTTTTGCTCTTGTAAGTATAATATACTATGCTGTTGTGGAATGATTATAGTTCAAACAAATACTGTCACCCAGTTAATATTAAATTGTATCTTGGGACAACTCCAGGGAAGTATGGAACTAATTACCATGTAAATTAGTAATATTTAATTGCTCTTCTTGTTTTTTTCCTCTAATGGCTGTTATTCAGTGATTGTGAATGTGAGATAAATGTTGTATATGACATGTTGTTTACAAGAACTTTATATGAACCATAAAATTGGTTAGTCGAACCAGCAGAGCCTTGCTACAAATTTCAAGCTTTTGCTGAAAATGCCCACAATACGAGTCCCTTCGAAGTATTTATTTTTCTGTCAACCTTAGTAGGAGTTATTTTTTCTCATCCAATATTGAGAGGGTGTTTGATAAAAATTGATTAAATGAATTTGAATTTGAATGAATTGAATTTAAATGAAAAAAATTGTTTGATAATTGATAAGTCTGAAACATCTGAATAACAGTTTTTTTATTATTTTATCCCTATTAAAAAATTCAACATTATTGTAAATTTTTTTAATATTATTTAATATAATAGTTAATATTATATATATATATATATATATATATATAAACTTTATTTTCGGCCAAAAAAAATGACGTACTGAATGGCTGATTCAATCATAAACAAACAACCTCCTAATCTTAAAATTTAATATCAAATGGTTTTTATAAGAAATGCAAGTGCCTATGAAAATGTCCAACTATGCCCATGATGTAGGCCCGACAAAATATGGTTATGGGTTGGTTTTGGTTTTCAAAATATAGTTATAGTTCCATTTAAGAACTAAAACCATATTAACTATTTTTAATATGGATAATGTGGGTTGGAACCATATGGTTATGGTTAAAAATCATATTAATCATATTAACTATTTTAATATTGTTATTGGTTATGGGTTCCATGAAGGCCTGATTTGACACTAATATTATGTGATTATGTATATACCCCTTACCCCCCACCCCACCCCACCCCACCCCACTCCCACAAAAAAAAAATATTATGAGATTATCTATATACCTCTTACCGCCCACCCCACCCCACCCCACCACTCTCCCAAAAAAAATTAATATTAAGCGATTATGTATACACCACTCACCCTCTACCCCCCACTTACCCCACCCCACCTACCAACCTACCCACCCACCCAACACTCCTCCCAAAAAAATAATATAGCCACCCCACCCACCCCTACCCCCACCTAGCCACCCCCATCCAACACTCCCTCTCAAAAAAAAATAATATAAGGTGGTGTACACATTATTTTTTTTGGGTGTGGTGGGGTGGGGTGGGGAGTAAGGGGTGTATACATAGTCACATAATATTATTATTTTGGTTGTTGGAGAGTGGAGTGGGGTGGGGTGGGGGTAAAGGCTGTTACATAATCACATAATATTATTTTTTTAGGGAGGTGGGATGGGGGTGAGGTATATACATAATCACATAATATTATTTTTTTTGGGTGGGGTTGTGGGGGGTGGAGTGGGGTTGGGGTGGGTTAGGTGGGGGGGGGGTGGGGTGGTTGAGTGGGAGTAAGTGGGTAGGGGGTGGCGTGGGGTTAGGTGGGGTGGGGTGGGAGCACGTGGGTAGGGGTGGGGTGGGGTGGATGCGTAAATGGTTAAACTTTTTGAATATGTAAATATGAATGGAAAGAACTTTTGATTTAGATTTAGAATAAAATATGGGTCGACAAATGGTTAACCGGATTGAAACTATATTTCTTTTTAAAAATATGGTTCCAAACTTTATCCAACCCAAATAAATAAAAATAATTAACCAACCCATTTAGTTCGAATTAATATGAATTAACCCAACAGTTAACCAACTATATTGGCTGGCCTAGCATGATGCAAAAGAAAAGGTCCAAAAACGAAGCGACAAATCAACATCATATTTCATCATTAATAGACTAACGGTACCATACCACAAGCCCAATTTCCAGTTTGAATGATCTAAGCTTCAATAAAACTAGTAGTTGTGGTTGCACCAATCAGTTCTACTAATACATTTTTGTCTGTAAACTCTCTTTGGATTTTACTTCATCTACTAATACTAAAGTCAGAGTTGATACAGTTTACCCTAAGCATCCATATACAACTACTTTAATGGTTTCAATCCTAGGGATGCTCGAAGCCTGTTCGCTTCTGCAATTTCTGGATCTGGGTGGTCTGTTCCGTCATCCTTTCTTTCCTTCTTCTCCTTCTTCTCTTTCCTCTTAGGTTCATCACGTTTACTAGGGCTAGTACTTCGAGCATGCCTCTTGCGGCGGTCTTCTCCATCACGATCTCTGCGATCCCTACTCCTACTTCGGCTCCTTGAACAACTCCTCCGCCTACCACGGTCCCTGTCTCGTCTTTCTCGTTCTCTTCCTTCCCTCTCCCTCTCACGACCATAATCCTTTTCATCTCTCAAGCGATAGCGGTCTCTGTCCCTATCCCTTTCCCTGTCACGCCCTTTTCCTCGATCCCTTTCATAATCTCTATCGTAATCTCTGTCCCTGAGAAAGGAAAGAAACAACCGAAAATGGTAAAAAGTGAGCTCCAAAATTACAATAGTCACAGCATCACAAAGGACATACACGACTTCTGTAAATTAATTTATTCCTGAAATGACATCTGGAGGAAACAATTACAACTAAGAGAGAGAATAGAATGCGATTTTTTCACAAACGAAAATAGAAATGATGTCCATGAAAAGCAGTTTTGGCCAAAACAGAGTTATTCAATGTTCAGAGCTTCAATACGGCAAAACAGGCACAGCATGCAAAATCATAAAATACAGTCACAGGCTTTTCTGTCGAGACTTTGATTATATAAGAGGAGCTTAATATTCAAAAAACTATATTAGAACCCATTTGTATATACACGGCACTAAAATATACAAGTAGAAATTAATAACTGCTTCCAAGAACCTCAATCAATAAAAAACTATTGACAAATAAGCTCGTAATACAACTTTAATATTGGTAAATATTGTTCATACAAACAAGATTTGAGCTTATTGTTCATACGAACAAGATTTGAGCTTATTGTCAAATTGTCGATATTCAATTTCATTTTAGGCACAAAACATCCCCTCTCCAGACCCCAACCCCAAATAAAGATTGATAGTTACGGAACAGAAATGAGGCCCAAATCTTCAAACACATCACCTAAAATGTGTACAAAAATGGAAAATGCTCACATCCTCAGCAGTTCGCACGTGTGTGTGTGTGTACGTATTCTTGAGATGAATTCAATTACATAGCACTAGATTTGTGTGATCCATCATACTTCTCGCTGTACACTGTCAGTACAGAGAAACCTGGCAGGATCATACCTTTATATAGGAAGCTGTTTTAAGCCACTGATGCTAAAAATGCCATAAGTCGCATAAGTTTGATCTACGTGAATGTGTGTGCCAGTGTGTGCATGTGCTATACGAATTAGCAACAGCTTCTGCAATACTTTATCATAATAAAATACACAAAACAGTTCATGATTCTTCCAAGAGAAAAATGAATGAAAAACTGTCAACAAAGTTGACTTCCAGCACACCACTAATAATTGTTTTAAAAAATTTAATACTCCATCCATTCCAAATTAGAGATACATTCCTAAAATGACAACTCACCACTAATAATTGTTTTAAAAATTTTAATACTTCCTCCATTCCAAATTAGAGATACATTCCTAAAATGACAACTTTTAAGAAAAACTTTAATTTTCAAATAAATCCCTAACATTTGCTAGAAAGATAGTGTTGGTGACATGATAATACTCAATTAACTTATAGCATAAGCAATGGCATATTTGAAGCTTAATGTCACTTTTTGGTCTAAAATAGAAATCAATACCAAAACATAGACAAAGATCGAGCAGTTTTAGTAGGTCCCAAGTCAACTCATTCAGTGACTCATGTAGTTTTTTTTTGTTTTTTTCGTGGCATTTGTTCATTTATGATGGCTTTTCAAATTCATATGAAACTTTAACTGATAGTAATTAATAAGTAAAAGCTTATAAATAGGTATTTAATTGTTAATATAATATAAAGTTATATTTAGACCGTCTACTTATATTTTCATACAAATATCAAATAAATATATAGATTGTATGTTATTATATTATGAATAATAAATTTATATATTTTTATGCATATTTAGACCCTACCATTACATTTAACTTTTATTTTAATTTTTTATGCGGGTGTACTTTCAAACATGTAATTTTTGTGAAACATTCAATCAAGTTTAATATAGAAATTATCTGTGAATGATTATTAGCTAAGATGACTATGAATGGGTACTACGGAAAAAGAAGCAATGTTTCGCACGATTTTAGTAGACATTAACTATTAAAGATGCAATGCATCATTTGTCACTAAAAATTGAGCAAAAATATTAATATATCAATTAATATAATTTCCATGATTCATGAACCTAATTAGTATAATCCATCTCATTCAACTTGCTCTAATTCCAACTTACTCTAATTTATAATAAATAGAACTCTACCTACACACTAAATTACACAAAAAATTTTACAAGTTCACTATGAATCAACAAGATGCAAAATAGCCTCTACGAAAAGAAGCAAGCTTTTGGATGTGAATTTTCGTAACGAAAGTTGAATATTTAGACTCCGTTTACAATCCTAGCAATAAATCATTTTTGAGCTTACCCGTGTAAAGCACGGGTTATTAAACTCGTGTATATTTAATTTTGGAATAGACACAAAAAGGAAAATGTATCTCCAATGTTGGCACGAAGGGAGTATGTTTTATTACTTGAGATAAAATAAGGTTTGCGATGATAATGATCCTTATGTCTAAGGTTTAAGATATATACTCTAAATAAATTATGTACATGAATAACAACGGAGCCGCCATCTGAGCCATAGATGTCACCGAATAAGAATGGGTATGGAACGGATCAATTCAGACATACAAAACAGAAATTGTACTTTTAGGCATATGGTTTGTATACAGTGTTCTAAAAATCCCCGCCTAGGCCCCCTTGACGCTCAGCCTAGGGACTAGGCCCCTCTGACACCTCATCTAGGCCCAAGACGGCAAAAAAATCCTTCCAAGAAATTAGGCAGGGTCTAGGCGGAGAGATTTTTTATTTATTTTAATAACTATCCAAACCAGATTTTGATATATTTATTTTTCTAATGATTTACCATACTCATAATACAGGTTGTAGCATATCAAATCACAACAAGAAGCAATATCAAGTCAAAATGAATAATTTTATTATAGTTGTAATTTTTTGAACTTGTACCAACTTCAAATTATATAAATGATGACATATTTGTAATATTTAGTTTAATTCAACATAATTCTTAAATTTATGTTTAGTTTCTTAAATTTTAATATTAAATTAAATTCTTGAAATTTTAAATTTTATTATTTAATAGCAATCTTGTTTATGAATAAAACTAATACGTTAAAAATATGTTTAAACTTTGAACAATTGCATGTTTGTGTTTGAACTTTGATATTAGCAATATGGATGTGTTTGAACTTTAAGCAAATGCCTCTATTATCTTTATTATAGATTGTTTTGCTTTATATTATTGTTTTGTTTGGATAAATGTAAGATAAAATATTAAAATTGGCTTAAAATAAAAAAAACTCGCTTTAGACCCTCTTGACCTAGGCCCCCAGGCGCTAGGCCCCGACCACCTCTCCATCTTTTAGAACATTGTCGGATTGTTTGTGATAAAGAAAATGTCAAAACACATAAAACGTATTACATAGCCTTGTCACACAAATGATTGCTTAAATTTTCATGGCAATATGTTAGCAAAGGAAAAAACCATCTAATGGGTAGTAGGCACCTAAGTAAATCTTTAGTGAGATTCATTCAGCCATTTTCCATTACTAGGCGTTTTAAAATTAATTCAAAAACTTGCTTATAAGTTGCAATATCAGTGTTTGCTAATCCTCCAACAAAGTGGACTTACAGAAGTATATAACATATAGCTCAAGGAAACAACACGGACACAACTTTTAGGTATCTATTTAAGACCTATTGACCTTATTAGCAAATAGATGATTAAAAATAAAAGGTGATAGACTATTAATCTCGCACATTTTAAAAATGGAATGGTAAGTGCATCAAGGGAACCACGAGAATAGAGAGGAAATTGTACCTGTATCTGTGACTATCTCGCTTTCTATCCCTACCTCTTTCCCTACCTGGGCTTCGCCCACGATAATGTTCCTGTTTCCATTAAAAACAATACCAAAAAATTAGAAAGCATACCAGGAGAAAAGAGCTTTTCAGCTACAAAGGATGAGACAATGTTGTCTATCAAAAGAACTAATCAAGTAAAAAGATAATGGACCTTATCATGATCCTCGACTTCTAATGCAGCCATGAGTTGGTCATCCTCGTCTTTTTCTTCTTCCTCCTCAAAATCATCTTCCAGTGCACTTTTTCGAAGCTCTAGTGAACCAATGGCTTCAATAGTCCATCTGAAAGTGCTCAATGAGTAAATTTAGACTCTAGAGAAATGCTTAATAGCTTTATAGCAAAATATCATATCACAATCACAAAAGAGGCCGTCTTTGCTTTTGAATATACCATGAACAGATGGGGCTAATTGTGAAGTCAGCCTTGACCATTTATTAAAACAGTAAGATAACCTATCCCAATATCATCGTGCATGGCAATTTTAAGGCAATATAAATACTTCATCCACACACACAAAAAGTATATAGCTACATAAGAGTTGAAAGAAAAGAAAGAAAAAAAATGAATCAGAATAACAAAAATACAATACTAGATGACCCGTAAAGTAAGATTGTATGAACGATTACAGAACTAAAATAATCTAACATAGTTTTTTTTTTTATGTAATAAAAAAATATTACATAGGTATATTAATTAACATTATTGTAGCAATTGTACTAAAAAAGTTATGGTAAAAGAGTACCTTTTCTTGATCCGTGGCAAAGCAATATCACATGAATAATCTTTTGTCAAAAGTTCATCAATAACCTCATCCATATGCGTCAAAGTGTATTCTGTCAAAAATGAGAACAACATTTAAATAAAGAAAATTAGCATATCATTCCAACATTTCCTGAATCATAAAATCGAACAGCTTCACTATTATGAAGGAAAACAATTTAAAAGAAAGGTAAAAGTCTTACGCCCATCAGCTAATTTGCGCCTCAATTTTCGATAGTCGTTGTATAAAGGCTCGAGATAGCGGTACACATCAATATCCGTCCCCGTAAGACGTAAATAGAAAGCACCAAGAACCCGGACATATCTGCTTGGCAAAGAGTGAAAGTGAATCCAGTTACAGAATAAAACCCAAAAAAGGCCTAGCCTTCAATAACAGAAATGAAAAGAACAAAAGAACTCCAACAAAATAAAAAAATAAAAATTAAGATGAAAGCATTAAGAACTGAACCATACTAGAATGTATGTGAGCCCTGATTCTTTTCTTATTCAATATCTTTCAATGTGAGGCTGATTTGAGGTAAAAAATTATTCAAGCCAAACCATATAGGACAGGGAAATTTTGGCTGCTTCAAGGTTTTATTTATAGCATGATAAGGTCCGCCAAACTAAAAAGAACAGAAGAGATGGTGTTGGTTCTAACAAACAGTAATTATATACATGTTTGTTTTTTCTATTTCAACTTCTATTTGACAATAGAGTAACAACCTTAATCTGTTTTACTTCAAATTTTTGCAGATGTAGTACAACTAATTTGTATTTCTTCCACTTAATACAAAAGTGTCACGTGGAAGATGCAAGGGAAAAGAGCCGTTAGCTGTAGCTGCTTCTGATAGAGCAAAGCTGGAACGCTGCGTTTCAGCAGTCTTTTATTTACTTTTTGGTTCATTCATAAGTCGTTAGGATTTCTGTCAACAGGGCCACATGTTAAGTTTTCATAGGGAAAGGTTGTTATCTCGAATTTGTAACCTGAGCTGGTATTTAGCCGCTTGTAAGAGTGAAGGAGAAAAAATATTTCATTGCAAGTTTAATTCCTTTCTTCCCAATTCGTAATTTTTTGGCCTTCTATTCATTTCCATTTCTGCATTTTTAATTTCTGTCAATTTGGTATCAGAGCAACCCTGGGCCATTAATGGCTGATAATACTGCAAAACCCAGCTTGCAAAAACATGAGAAGGATTTGAAGGCGTTAGAGGGGAGGATGGATCAGCTTCAGGAGCTGGTAGCAAAAGAATTCGAGCACTCATCTATGCAGTTTGAGGCCATGGGCTAACAGATCACTCAACTAAGCCAAACGATGCTCACAACGAGTGAAGAGGTGGCTCGAAGAATACTTGAAGCTATGGAGGTAACAAGGAAAGCTGAGAAGGAGAAAACTACTACTGCAGAGGTGATTGATCCTATTACCTCTTTTGTATTAGTTGATAGCCCCCGTAACCACTCCTTTGACTGCTCCACTAATACCTCTTAATATAAACCCCGTTCAAGTTCATATAACACCGTGCTTGCATCAACAAACAATCAAATGCAAGGGTGTGCAATAGTAGTTCTAACCCTTTACACACCGTAATAGCATGATTCCATCTACACTATCCGAGACCTCGCAATGCACTGGTCCATGGTAGCTACTTCCACCAATTCCTTAAACCAACGAATCATACCACCTACAATATCTAGAGAGGGTTGGCCTTTTCTTTTAGATTCTAGTCAGATTGGTCCATTCACAACTCTGACTTCACCAAACCCCACCTCGCTTGCTCGCACTCAAGAACTATAACCCCAGAACCCCAAACTCTGCCTATACATGCAACCAACCTATACAAACCCAGCTCAAATTTAAATCCCTACTACAACCTAAGAACTCCCATATCCATACCATGACCGCAGGACCTATATATACACCATCAATTCAAAACCAATCAACCTCAACTACACTTCCCTATAACCCTTACCAACATAACCTAAATTCACCTGGACCATCACCAATGATCCACTCTGCAGAAAGTAATCATTACAGAACACCAGCCAATCCATTTTTGCCTCTTCCCATGCCCAAAATGAATTTTCCCCACTTTGAAGGAAAGGATGCTAGAGGATGGTTAAAAAAATGTGAGAAGTTTTTCCAACTTAATCCACTGTTAGACTCAAGGTCTAAAGTGTTGTATGCTGCATTATATATGGAGGGGGGAAGTGTATGTTTGGTATCAATCATTACAGGGAGGAGAAGCCATGGTCGCTATGGAAGAATTTGCCTATTATGTATGCCATGTGTTTGCAAAAGGAGGCCATGAGAATTTGATAGGCAATTTAATAAACCCGGTGCAAAAGGGAAGGGTGGAAGACTACATAAAAAGGTTCAAGAGCTTAAAACCGCATGTGGAGCCAAAATAAGGGTCAGTCAGTACAATATTTTAGCTTTCTTAGTGGGTTAAAGGAAGAAATTGCAAATGCTTTGTATATTGTCGACCCTCAATCCTTAAGGGAGGCAATTACACAAGCCGTGGGACAGAAGTGTATCTAGAGTCACTGACAAGAGGAACCATGGCAAATTTCAAGGACCTCGGCCTAAAATGGCAACCTATAAAGCCGTAACTAACTATACCCCATATAAAGAGAACAAGCAGCTAATAAGATGTATAATCGCCAAAAATCTTTCCCTGTTAAAAGACTCACACCAGCAGAAATGGTGGCCAGGAGAGAGAAGGGTTTGTGTTATAACTGTGATGAAGTTTTCACCAAGGAACATAGGTGCAAACAAAAACACATCTACTTGTTGATAACTGAGGAAGAGGAGAGGTGCAAAGAAGAGGAGTCGCACCAGAATTAGCCATACTCACACCTGGAGAAGAAGGGGAGTTATTGCAAATTGAAGAAAACTGTGAAATGTGAAATGTCTATCTATGCCTTGACAGAAACTAATGGGATCCATACCCTTAGATCAAGTAGGGAAGATCAAGAACAACTACATTAAGATGTTGTTGGACAAGTGGGTCTACCCACAATTTTATATCTCGTGACATCGTTAAAAGGTCAAGAACTACCTATAGAACCATGCAGCCTATTTAAAGTCACAGTGGCCAATGGCAATACTCTACAGTGTGACAGAAAGATAGCACAGTTAAAGTGGCAATTTCCTTCAAGGAAATTTCAAGCTCCTATGTATGTTATACCTCTAGGAGGTTATGATGCAGTCTTGGGAATACAATGGATGCAAACAGTAAGCCCTATTTGTTTGGACTTTGATAACAAGACTGTAACCATACACTGTGAAGGCACTAAGATGGTTCTAGCAGACCAAGGGAACTACAGTCAATTCTTTTCAGTCCAAGTGGCTGAGAAGTTTAACTTGAATCCAAGGGAAGAAACTTACTTCTTAGTCCAATTAATGTACTATAGAAGGAAGTTCGTAAAAGAGAGAGAAACACCAAGAAATACAACAACTAATCAAGGACTTTGATGATATTTTCCAGGAGCCACAAGGTCTGCCACCAAAAAGGGTGCAAGATCATAGCATACCAATCATGCCTACTTGCAATCCAGTAAACACCAACCCCTATAGGTATCCATACATACAAAAGGCTGAAATTGAGAAGATGGTGAAGGAGATGTTGGACAGTGGCATTATAAGGCATAGCACATCACCATATGTTTCACCAGCCTTATTAGTTAAGAAAAAAGACAACACTTGGAGGCTTTGTGTTGATTACATGGCTTTAAACAGCATCACCATAAAAAACAGGTTTCCCATTCCCATCATAGAAGAGTTATTAGATGAATTGAAGGGAAGCAAGTACTTCACCAAGCTGGATTTAAGAAATGGTTACCATCAAATCAGAGTGAAGACAGAAGATATTCATAAGACAGCTTTTAAAACTCATCAAAGGTACTACGAATTTCTAGTTATGCCCTTTGGTCTGACTAATGCCCCGGCTACCATCCAGTCTGTCATGAATGAGGTGTTTTCTCCATTCTTAAGAAGATATGCATTAGTATTCTTTGATGATATCTTGGTTTATAGCCCCACTCTCGAGAGCCATAAGGCTTATTTGCAGCAGGTCTTTGCAGTCTTAAGAAAGAATAGGTTCTATGCAAAAAGAACTAAATGCACCTTTGCTCAGATTCAAGTAGAGTACTTGGGACATGTCATTAATCATCAAGGTGTAGCAGCTGATGAAAAGAAGATAGAGGCAATGAAACTATGGCCCAGACCTAAGACACTCAAGGCTCTCAGGGGGTTCCTAGGTCTCACACGCTACTATAGAAGGTTTGTCCATCAATATGGTATAATCAGCAAGCCTTTAACTAACCTACTTAAAAAGGGCTCCTTCAGATGGAATGAAAAAGCTGAGCAGGCTTTCAACAAATCAAGTCACCATGTGTCAAAGACCCCGCTTTTACCTTTAGCTTTACCTGACTTTACAAAGGTCTTTGTTGTAGAGACAGATGCTTGATATTCTGGTATTGGGGCAATCTTAATGCAAGAAGGAGGCCTCGGCTTTCCTCAAAGAAGGCCTTATCTCCAAGACACTTGGGCATGTCCACTTATGAGAAGGAATTGCTAGCAGTGATCATGTCAGTACAAAAGTAGAGAACTTACTGGCTTGGGCAACCTTTTGTCATCAAAATAGATCATGAAGCACTAAAGTACTTCATGGAACAAAAGTTGACTATCTTAGTTAAGCAAAAATGGGTGTCTAAGATGCTTGGTTTTGATTACAGTATCCAATATAAGAAGGGTAAAGATAATGTTGCAGCTGATGCCTTATCTATCCGTAGAAGCCAGAAACTGAATGCAACAACACCGTGGTTCAGACCAGTAGTTCCTAGTTGAATAAGGAAGTTTATGGCAGTCTAGATGATGACCTCAAGCTCAGGACATTATGACTCAACCGATAGTAGATCCTCATAGTCACCCAGGTTATTCACTCCAGGCAGGTATTTAAGAAAGAATGGTAAAGTCTATGTGGGAAGTGGTGGAAATTTTTAGGCGTAAAATAATGGATCAGGTGCACAGCAGTAGTGAAGGAGGCCACTCAGGCATGACAACTTCAATTAAAAGAGCTGAGATGCTATTCTATTGGCCTACTTTAAAAAAAGACCTTACTGAGTTAGTAAGGCAATGTGAAATCTGCCAGAGGCACAAAGGAGAGCATATACCAACACCTGGGTTGCTGCAACCTATACCCATTCCTGACCAAGCATGGGAGGTTATCACTATGGATTTCATTGAGGGATTGCCTAAATCTGAAGGTAAAGACACAATACTGGTAATTGTTGATAAGCTTACCAAGGGCTGCCACCTTATAGCCCTTACACATCCCTTTACAGCCACTCAAGTAGCACAGTCAATCTTGGATTCAGTCATCAAGTTGCATGGTCCTCCTCGAATCATTATTTCTGACAGGGATAAAATCTTTACTACCTCATTTTGGAAGGAGTTGTTTAAGGCTTTCGGCACTCAAGTTAACCTGAGTACTGCCTACCATCCCCAAACAGATGGCCAGACAGAGAGGGTTAATCAATGTATTGAAATATACCTCAGATGTATGACTAGCAACAAACCTACTCAGTGGTACAAATGGTTACCTATGGCCGAATGGTGGTATAACACCACCTTCCACTCAGCTACAGGAATGACACCATTCAAGGCCCTCTATGGAGTACAACCCCCAACTGTTAATTACCATCAAGAGGGAACCAATAAAAATCCTCTCATAGCTGAATTTGTTAAGGAAAGGGCAGCTACACATCAGCTACTACAGAAATCACAAGAAAGGATGAAGCTTTATACAAAAAGAGGACTGAGAGAGAATTTCAAGTGGGAGATGAAGTTTATTTGAAATTGCAACCCTATCGACAAGTTTCAGTAACACAAAAAAGGCACTTCAAACTATCTGCCGGTATTATGGACCTTATGTAGTTCTACAGAAAATTGGGAAAGTGGCATACAGACTTCAATTACCACCTAGTTCCAAGATTCATAATGTCTTCCATGTTTCGCAATTGAAAAGAAAAATTGGGCAAACTAAGGTGATACAGACTGCACTACCAGATGTTAATAAGGTAGGAGAGTTGAGGCCCTCGCCTGTGGCCATACTGGATCGCAGGTTGGTAAAAAAGGGCAACAAGCCAGTAACTATGGTTCTGGTTCAATGGTCCAACAGCATTCCAGAAGATGCAACTTGGGAGGCATGGGATAAGCTAACTCTGCAATATCCTGAATTTGATCCTTGGGGACAAAGATCTTCTCAAGCAAAGGGGAATTGTCACGTGGAAGATGCAAGGGAAAAGAGCCGTTAGCTGTAGCTGCTTCTGATAGAGCAAAGTTGGAACGCTGCGTTTCAGCAGTCTTTTATTTACTTTTTGGTTCATTCATAAGTCGTTAGGATTTCTGTCAACAGGGCCACGTGCTATGTTTTCATAGGAAAAGGTTGTTATCTCGATTTTGTAACCTGAGCTGGTATTTAGCCGCTTGTAAGAGGAGTGAAGGAGAAAAAATATTTCATTGCAAGTTTAATTCCTTTCTTCCCTATTCGTAATTTTTTGGCCTTCTGTTCATTTCCATTTCTGCATTTTTAATTTCTGTCAAAAAGGAAGTACTTCACCTATAATGATACTTTGTGTTTTATGTTTTAGTACAAAGGAGTACATTGGTACTTCAAAATATTACTAGAAAGAAACTCAACAAGTTTGTTAATTTCATTCTTGCAGGACAGACATTTTCAGAAGCTAATTGAACCCAAAGTTTTTACATGCAACATCTAGTACAGAAATCACATCAACCTAGTAAAGTCCCGTAGTAATAATTTCAGTGCCACATGTATAAATTACTTCAATTGGCCATCTATAGACTATGGGAAAAGAGAAAAAAAAAAAAAGCTATATAAATAAACAAACAAACAATTTAGAGGATAAATAGTAAACTGACTTGTAATCTTGGTTCTTGATAAATTCGACGACAATGTCCTTCTCGGGCTGGATCTGGAGCATCTTCATGACGAGACACATGAAAGGTGTGGGCTTGCGATTGCCTCCGTGAGTTCCGCCGAGGTGGTCCAGCTCCATGGCCTTGTCGACCAGAGTCTCGGCGGTGAGACCGAAGCATTGCTCCTTCCAGAATGTGTTCTGGTAAATCTTTGACCTCAATATTTTCTCAACTAGGTTCTGTGGGTTCGTCCCCCTTATGCTCTTCGCCGCTGGGTCCGTACGATTCGCCATCAATCAAAACGCCAGAACCCACCGATATGTATGTTTCTGCTCTGTGGATGTAGAATGTAGAATGTTGAATGTAGAGACTGGACAAAGATTTCAAAACCCTAACACTTGGACCGAAGATGGTGATTGACGAGTGTGATTCTTATACATACTTGGTCACCGACCTGTGACGCTATAACTAAAAAAATAAAAATTACTGCATTTTAATTTTAAATTTCAAAAATAATAAGTTGAACTGATTTACTATTTTAATGAAATTATTGAAAAATTGTGTTGAATGAACTAAGCAACCTTTAATGTAAAGATAAAAACTAACTTTAAGTAGTGGTGTTTAATATTCTATTTATTTATTTATTTTACTAGTTATAGTTAGAACTAGGTAGTAAATGGTAACCTAAAATTCAGATTCGTCTCAAGATTCAGATTTAAAAAAACGGATATTATTCGTGATTCGAAAAAATGGATATATCCGTATTCGGTTTAAAGGTATCCAGTAAATAAATCTGACATACGAATACTGGATATAAAGCGTATTCAGATTCGATTAACATTCGATTAAGTAAATATATCAATATTGGATACGGATATCAAAATTCAATATCCTAAATCCGTATCCTAATAACTTATATACATATATATATATATATATATATATATATATATATATATATATATATATATATATATATATATTAGTTATTAGACATTTTCCTCCCTTATGATTAGGATGTTTAATTAATATGTATGGTTTAAATATTAAATTGTGTTTAATTAATATTTATGATTTAAATTTTATTTTTTTCGTAAATATTTTGAATGAATTTTATATTAGGTTACTTGATAAACTAATTCGGATATTTGGATATCCGAATAATTTATGTCTATTCGGATAAAATAAATTCAGAATTTATATTATCCGTATTCAATATTTTTTTGAATACTGGGATACGGATAATATTTTAAAATCCATGGATAATCTAAATACGGATAGCGAATTGGTATCCGTATCCGTATCCGTTTTATACCGTTTACACCCCTAGTTAGTTAGAACATAGTTTTTTTTATACTAATTTCATTCTATCAAATATCATACACAAGTATATGAACCAATTTTATTTTATCACTTCTGTTTTATTTATTATTTTAATATAAGGGGTGGTTAGAATAAAGTTAATTTTGGTCAATTGATTAATACATTGGTGTGAGCACTATTGATCAATTAACTAACTAACCATCAATGGTACTCTATCAGTTCCATAATAATTGTCTTTTTACATGAAAAAATGTGTTTCAATTTTTTTGTCGTTTACAATATTTTAGGAGAATAAGTTATTTATTTTCTTATATTACTCATAATTTTTCTCATTGCCCCAAGAAATTTTCTTTTTTGTATTAATAATTTTTAATTTCCCATAAAGGGGTAGTGATAAAATTTCCTATAAATTTTAATTCGTATTAAATGAGTTTTTTAATTTGTGTATATGAAATTAAAAAGATAATTATTATGGAATAGAGATAGTAACCAGATTCAAAATATAACGTTTAGATGACTCAATTAACTAGGAGTGAGCAAAAAACGGATAAAATCGAATTACCGAACCGAACAGAATTTTTTAAACCGAATTATTTCAGTTTTTTGATTTTTTTCATAATTTCGGTTATAACCGATTTAATTCTTGTTATTCGGTTTTGGTTTGTTTTAAAAAACAGGTTATTCGGATACTCGAATAACTGAACTTTATTAATTGAAAATAATAATATTATTAATATCAATGATCATATATGCGAGTGCAGACTACTTTATTAATATGCGTGAGTCATCACTCCACTACTTTCTATTACTCATCAGTTATCATATTCATTCTCCCAGCCTCCCAGACCCAGACTAGCACTGCTCACAAGTCATAGCCTCACACCTTCTTCTTCGGCTTCCACTAGCACCTCAGATCTTCGGCTCTTCCTCAGATCTCCTTCTTCTTCTGCTCACACCTCCTCAAATCTCCTTCTTCGGACATAGACGCCTGAAATGCATTCAGGTATCACGTACGGGTTGTTCCGGAACAGGAGCGAAGTTTCCTGCAATTTGGACTTGTGGGTCTGCAGTTTTTCGTAATGGGTGGTGAGTTCATGTGCGGTTAAAGCCCTCTCCACGACGTCTAAGGCCATTACTGCAGCTTTTAGTATGAAATTCCATTGTGGGGTTGACGGAGATGTAGAGTTTTTGCAATTTACATTGTTTTTTCTTTGGGGTTTATTGGAAAAAATGGAATTTGAAGAAGAGGAGGAGGGCAATACTCTTGGAAAAGAATTGAAAGTAGAGGATTTGGGTTTAACCCATGTACTAGTAGCCGTAGCAGCAGAAGACATGGCTTTAATTTAATTGGGATTCTGATTCGATTTTTATTCGAATTTCCGAAATTACAATTCGATATTCGGTAATTTTCAAATTTCGGTTATTATTTTGGATAGTAAAATTATCACTAATTCGGTTTTTAATTTTAACCGAATAACTTATTCGGTTCGATTATAACCGACACTCCTACAAATAACTAGACAAAACTCTTATAATTGCAAAAGGCTACATTGATTATATGGAGACATTTAGTGGTGTTGACTGTTGAGAAACCTACCACTATGCGGCTTACAATTTTAAAATTAATAATACACGATATTATAATTGCTAAAAATTAATAAATTCAAAATATATATAAGTATAATTTTGAAAACGAGCTAATACAATTTTTAAGAACGTCAAACAGCGATCCTGCCGTACAAGAAATATTATAAAAGCAAACTTGGGGAATTTGGTCCGATCAGAACTCTCACCTGCTATACTCTCCTCTTGCGGCCGCCCTTCGTTTATTATCTCTATCTTATTAGCAGTGTCTTGATAGGTGCGATATCCTCTCCCTCCTCCTCCATTTTTCTTATTGAAAGATTTCATGGAATTTTTATCCTCAAGAGTCAAGCGTAGTACTTTCTTATCAGCTGCTCTCAAATGTGTTTTTTTTTTCTTTCTATCGCTCACTTGCAGGATTGCTATAATTTGTAAATACAAAGCCTTGCTCACTTATTTTCGCTCACTGAGGGTGAAAGGGGCTGTTGTATATTGCGGCAATTTGTGGTGCAAAAAGGACAGATTTTCAATTTTATTAACTTTAGGTTACTGGGTGCTGTTGAAGTTTGTAAACTTAGATATTATTTGTTGATAAAGACCGGAAAATCCCATTAGTATTTCGTGATCTCCTTGATTACAGTTGACGTTGACTGTTTTTTTGATTAACGGATGATATGTACATATCCTTGTTCCCTTCGTATTTTACTTTACTTCGTATTTGCAGCTTCTCATCTAGTCATGTTTTGATGTTGAATACAATTTCCTTCTTAACTCCTTTTGGCTTCTCCCAAGGACAGGGAATATGGCTTGTTCATTTGCTTTTGTATGCCAAGAAGTTCTAAAAGACACCTTAAAGATTGTGCTGTCAACATAGGAAAGAAAAATGAATGGTGGCGTAACTAAATAAACTCATCCTCTTTTGATCTTTGAAGGGCAGAGCCAAACGTAGAGCAACACAATGATATCAGTGGAAAAAGCTCTCCAAACAGTACTGAATGTAGCTCAGCTCCTACAGCCCCTAAATGTTCCCATTTACGATGCTCTTGGCAAGGTCCTGGCTGAGGACATTCGTGCCCCTGACCCTCTTCCTCCTTACCCTGCCTCTATGAAGGTACCCTCTAATTTTCTATAGACTCTAATTCTCTTTCTATACCTCTACCACTCTATATATATGCATACATACACGTACTAACATATTTATATTAAAAATACATTACTTTTGTTTTTCACCTGTTTCTTTTTAGGATGGACTTCTTGTTCTCCCATCTAGTATTATCTATTTCAATCAATTAAGTTTCTTTTCCTGTCTTTTTTGTACCTTATGCTTGGCATTCGCATGCTTATGGTTGGCAAAGTCATATCAGTATGAGTTCAATCATCAATGTACATTTTCCTATTCTTTCTCCTTCAGTTGCAGCTTGCATAGTCCTTTCACCCTTGAGGTTACAGATAGTACAGAGTCACAAAGCTGATCTTAGCTTAAAATAACAGTTTTTGGGTTGCTTAACCTTCTTTCTATTATTCTATATGTGGCTTGGATTTTCCTTTCCATTGAACAGAGCCTCACTTCAGTCATTCCAACTCACACACCCTAAAAAGGATAAGAAAAAGAAAATGTTTAAAAGTGTTGCTTTAGTTCAACAAATCTTAATTTTTCAATACACTTGGAGTTCTCAGTTGCCTCAGAATCCCAAGCGCTTGTTAATTATAATTTTTTTTACAGGATGGCTATGCAGTAGTTGCTTCTGATGGTCCCGGTGAATATCCCATAATTACTGAATCAAGAGCAGGAAATGATGGACTTGGCATGACAGTGACTCCTGGAACTGTCGCATATGTAACGACTGGAGGTGAATCAAATATGTTGATTTACCGTGCTTGTTCATTAATAATTACTTGTGGATTTTCTTCTATCTTCTAGGTGATAATACAAGCTTGTTTAAAACTTATAACATTTTTAGTTACAAGTGAAATCGAAAAAATGAACTAACTACTAGCAAATTAGGGCATTGTTGGTTTGACCATGGTATGAAAGTCATTTGGTTACTTTGTTGGGGTCCACCAGTTCTGTATAGGCAAAGTGATTGAACTGTAATTATATTAACTAATAAGTCAAACGAATGATTTGTAAAATAGACTTCAAAAAGTCAAAACGAGACTCTTTTTGTGAACCAGAGGGAGTAATATACACACACATGTATGTTGTTAAATATATATGCACAAAGATATCCTATTTTTAACTTTTTGTAATTATAAGTTTATGTTGTACTGAATTTCAGTTTCTTTAAATAGTCCGGTTTCTATGATATTGTTCTCAATTTCTGAGTACTAAATTTCCATTCTTGCCAGGACCAATTCCTAATGGTGCGGATGCAGTTGTGCAAGTAGAGGACACTGAACTTATTGAGAGTGCTCCAGTTGAATCAAAGCGAGTACGAGTATTGGTGAACACTAGTCAGGGAGTTGATATTCGTCCTGTGGTATGAACTTTTCTTTGTTGTATTCACTATTATATTTAAATGGACTACTTGCTTATTGGAGGCTTGGTAAATATTAGTATACGTGCAATGTTTTTTATGTTTGAAAACTCTTTTACTATTCCTTCCATCTCACAAAAGTTGTTTTAAGTTCACTTATCACACAAATTAAGAAAATTAAAGTAGAGGAGAGTGTCAAGTAACTAAGTAAGTTTCAATTTTACCATAGTGGACCCCACTTAAGTACACTAATGGTTCTTTCTCTTTATTACGACAGTGGACCCCACTTAAGCACACTTTTGTGGGTAAGCTACTAAGCTAGTCTTTATATAACATTTTACATTTGAATAGTGTACTTAAGACGTCTGTTGATGGACACATATATTTTTATACTTAGAGACATCTTTTGTAGGACGGAGGAGTAATTGATTTTACATAAATCAAGAAAGTTTTGCTGAATAAGTTACAATAAATTATATTTTGTGCAATAAATTTTGAAATAATGATATTTTAGTGAAACCCCATATTGCAATTTAAGGCTCAAAGGTATGGTTGGTAGAATTGCCAAGTCTTCTGAATCGCTTAGCACTATCCAGATTAGGATTCCAGAAGGGCACATTTGGAACATGGGAGCTCCAATTAATGGGTTCAGGTTAAGATATTAGCGACCATAGTTGAGACTGCTGCAAGAGTTAAAATTGGTCAATCACAGCTTAGTGTCTTCTTGTTGCCTAGTGTACCAACACATTCTTCCCTTCTATGCAATTTTTTTTTCATGTCTGAGGGAGAAAACAGTAACCTTAGAGTTAAAAGGCCGTGCTCAATTCACTAATAATTTATTTGAAGATTATTTATTCAGCACCTACTACCTAATCATAGTTGTTTTCTTTATGATGTTTAAAGGCCATGCTCAATTCACTAATAATTTATTTGAAGATTATTTATTCAGCACCTACTACCTAATCATAATTGTTTTCTTTATGATGTTTGCTTTTATCTTGTATTCATCATAAAAGGCTCATTTATATTTTGTTGGTCAGGGATGTGACATTGAAAAAGATGCTATAGTGTTAAAATCAGGTGAACGATTAGGTACTGCAGAAATTGGCCTACTTGCCACTGTTGGTGTAATGATAGTGAAGGTAGTTGATTTCTTACTGCCTTCTTTTTGGTGGGGGGTTTGGAAACGACTTTATTTGCTAGAGAAATATCTGAAAGATGAATGCTATTGTGCAGGTATATAGCACCCCAACAATTGCTGTGCTATCCACAGGAGATGAACTTGTAGAGCCAACAATAGGATGCTTAAGTCGTGGCCAGGTATTGAAGATAATAGTAAAAAATTGTTTAAAAAAAGATTTTGAATTTGGAACAAATTTCCAAGTTTGAAACTTTAGCTTAAATCATTAAGTCTTATTTTGCCATATGATGAGGGAAAATTTCTTTTGCTTTCTCCTATTTTCGTTTGATTTCTTTTTATTCTTTGAGTGCGATGGAGGTTTTTTTTTTTTTTTTTTTTGGGGGGGGGTTGCATTTGTTTTAAAATGCTATGAGAGTTGTGCCTTAAGGCTCAAGCTGATTCATGAAGGCCAGAAAGCAGAGAGTATTTGCCTTTCATAAATTTGTATTTTCATTTGCTCTCTCTCTGGGTCAAATTCTTGAAAGGGTTATTGTTTTCTATTATTTTACTATATTTTTCTCCTAAAGTTGAATGTTTCTTGAATCATAATGAATTCATTTCTCGAAACATAATGAATTCTTTAAAAGTAAATGATCCTTGCTGGCACTGTGGTAGTTCATAATGTATGTCCACATCAATCACTATGCTATACATGGTCTACATATTAAATTAAAATGATTTACAGCTGCATTTTCCATCCATGTTCTAATTGCCTTGCACAGATTAGGGACTCCAACCGTGTTATGATTTTGGCTGCTGCCACACAACATCAGTGCAAAGTTGTGGACCTTGGTATAGCTCCTGATGATGAAGAAGAGATTAAGAAAATTTTGGACAGTGCTTTTTCTAGTGGAATTGATATTCTGATAACTTCTGGAGGTGTTTCCATGGGAGACAGGGACTATGTCAAGCCTTTTCTTGAAAAGAGAGGGAAAGTTCATTTTCATAAGGTAAAATAATGACTTGTCTTCCTGCATCGCTCTCTGCTTCTTTTCATCCTACTTATTCCTCTTTCTCTCTCACTCTTCGTCTCCCTCTCTTTCTTTTATTTATTTTTCCTTACCACTTAAATAAATTAATTTTATTTTCTGGGATGTCCTACATTAAGTTCAAAGTTGCACCACAATAATTTTATACATGTTTCACAATTACCATTATAGCCTTAGTGGTAGGACAACATTAACGTTGACAAGATAAAAACAAAAGAAGAGTGGCCTCACCATATACTTTTCAAGTTAATGTTTGTACAAAATGAAGAGTACCCACCAAATATAGTAGGAGTATGATCATAATTCTTCTACCTCAGGTTAGCATGAAACCAGGAAAGCCTCTTACATTTGCAGAGATCGTTACAGAATCAGGGGAAAGCACAAAAGTAGACAAAATTCTTGCATTTGGGTTACCTGGAAATCCAGTGAGTTGTTTAGTCTGTTTCCACCTATTTGTGGTTCCAACAATTCGCCATGTTGCTGGATGGGAAAACCCTTACCCACTGAGGTTGCTGAAAGTTCTCAAGAATTTATCCCATATTACTTTAGTATCTAATTTACTTATCAAAGGGAGAGTTGCTGCCTAACATTTTGACATAATATAATGGATGATCTCCATGTACCTGTTACAGAGTGCTAGCTCGCCTGAAGCATTCTATTAAGACAGATGCAGTCCGTCCGGAATTTCATCGTGCCATTATCAAATGGGAGGCCACTGATGGTTCAGGCATTCAGGGGTGAGAGTTCGATTTTTTAATGAAAGGTTACTACCATAGGGTCTTTTTGTAATTGGATCAGCATAAGACCTGGTTTCTTTCAGGAGTTCCATCTTGCTGATTGTTCCAGGTTGATGATTTATTAGTCACTATCAATGTTAAAATGATTATATCTCCCACTTTTAATGGATTTCAGATTTGTTGCTGAGAGTACTGGTCATCAGATGAGTAGCCGACTTCTAAGTATGAAGTCAGCAAATGCTTTGTTGGAATTGCCAGCATCAGGCAGTGTAATATCTGCCGGAACCTTTGTGTCAGCAATAATAATTTCGGATGCAAGCACTTTTGGAGTGAGCAAGATTTTTTCACTGGTTTCAAGCCATCCTCCACAACGTACTATATCACAAGAAGTGAATGTGGAAGCATCTGAAGGTTCTGAATTCACAGTGGCAATCCTCACTGTGAGTGATACTGTTGCATCAGGGTGGGCCTGATCGGAGGTATTCTATAATATTTTTGCTTGTAGCCTCTTTGTCTGAATGTGGATGTTTCAATGTGAGCTTAATGTATTTGGGGAACATACCTTTATGAAAACTGTGAACATATTATAGCTGGCTAACCTTGAGTTGTTACAATTTTTGCATGCTATTTACTTCCATATATACTTTGTCTTGGGTCTACTTTTGTGTTCTGGTTGGAGAAATGAGGTCTTCAAGTTATGCTAGAATTTTGCACTTCGTGTAGACCTATGTACAGTTGGTGTTACAATGCTCCGCTAAACCCTTATAGAGTGACGTCCCTGTTACTATTTCCCTTTTACTTAGCTCCCCTTCAAAACTTTTCTACAGACTTTTCGGTGGTAAAGTAATCTGGCAGTGTTAGAAAGGGAGTTGCTTTTGTAGCAGCCACCTGCATACAAATTATGCCGCTAGTCTTTCCCTTCTAGTTCCCTTCTTTGGCAGAAGCAAGCAGTGATAATGGCCTTTGCAGCTTATTAGACCCCCTCCCTCCTATCCCCAGTAAATAAACCCCCCAGTCCAATCCAAACTGAACTTGAATTTTGATTCTCTTGATGCTTCCTGTTTTAAGTTAATTAATTTATATTAGTGGAAGTTCTATTGTTTCTATATAAATGGACTTTCCCTTCTTCAGTACAATGGAAATGAGATAATTGTTTGTAGTTTGAAGAGAACTGTAACTTGCTTAAATATCTGAATTATGTGCATCAAGATACTCCTTTTTGGATCATCATTCCAAAAGGGTCACTTTTGCTTATGCTACAGAGACATTGTGAAGTTGATGTTGCTCCATGTCGGAGTGAGTCATGGAAGTACACCGAGTTCTTCACAATACATATTAGCAACTTCAAAAGCACAATATCTTGATTCTTGATAAGTCTTTGGATACGAAGTGCTTCATTTTGCCTTTGAATGAGTTATGAATGTTGGATACTTTCTAATTTCTTCGACTATACAAAAATGCTTTACATTATTTTTTTAATAAGTAAATGGTTTACAATATAGAGAAAGGCTTCAAAAAGTTTGTATTTGCATCAGGATACACTTTTTTGGATCATCATTCCATAAAGGGTCACTTTGCTGCTGCTACATTGAAATTGCCAAGTCGATGATGCTCCATGTCAGAGTGTGACATGGAAATACCAAATTCTTGGCGACAAATATTAGTAATTTCAGAAGCACAATTTCTTGATAGCCATTGAATACTAAGTGCTACATTTGGCTTTGTAATGAGTAGTCAATGCTGGATCTTTCCTTAGATATAGGAAAATGCTTTATGTTATAGAGAAAGGCTTCACAAATTTTGTATTTTGCTACATTGGATACTAAATAGTGTCAAAGTCCGTCTTTTCCTCTCCAGCTTCCTTCCTTCTTTCCCGACCTTCGCATTTTGCATGTGTACTTTACTCTCTTTCTCTCTCTCTAAAGACCTTTTACAAGTAAAGTCATTGTTGTTTTGGTACTTGGTGTGGATTTACCAATAACTTTATTCCATATGATAGTTCGAAACTTCGAATCCATCCCTTGTGAGGCTCTTAAATCCACCATTTATCTTGTTTACATTGATGAATATGCTGTAACATGTAATAAGTTTAGCTGATACTCTTCAAGGCAAATGTCAAATGAGTTCATGTCATATCGTATATGCGAAGTTATATGTTTACTGTGTTGATTTTACTCACGATTAAAAGTAAATTAATTTATAATTACTGTTTACCAAGGTTGTTGCAACATATGCAGTTCACTCAGTAGTTCAAGAATCTGTTTGTACGTATATCATATGTCTTACGTTATTCCCATAACTTTTATGATTCTGCAGTGGTCCAAGGGCAGTTTCCGTTATAAATTCTTCATCAGAAAGATTAGGTGGCGCAAAGGTCATTGCAACATCTGTGGTTCCAGATGAGGTACCTAGGATCAAGGAGATTTTGCAGAGATGGAGTGATATTGACAATATTGATCTAATTCTTACCCTTGGTAAAGTTTCTACTTCCAGAGTCTTGTTTCTTGCTCAGATCGAAAATATATTTCCTTTCCTTTTTCCTTTTCTCTTTCTATCTAACTTCTAGGCTAGGTGGTACTGGCTTCACCTCAAGAGATGTTACCCCTGAAGCAACAAAAGATGTGATACAGAAAGAAACTCCTGGTCTTCTGCATGTTATGATGCAAGAAAGCCTGAAGGTACCATGTTTTTACATGGCTGTTATACAATCTGTGTTCTTAGTCTATTCATTGTCGCACATAGATTTTCACTATTTTCAAAAGCTTTAAACTTTGCCCTGAATTGAACTCTTGAAGGTACTTTACTATTAAAATGGCTGAAAGTTTTTCTTGGACAAGTTGACATCTTATACGACACTTAAAATGCAGAAAATGGATGATCTGTTTTAGTTGTTTGAGCTTTAGTCCATATGTTTTTGTATATGGTATCTTGATTTAGTATTGTTTTGATAGTTAATTTTCTCGAACTTATTTGTTTTTTTTTTCACGTTCTTGTTCTTTTCCCCCTCTTTTCTTGGAGGGTAGTGTACTCTTGTTGCTTGATGGTCGAGTGAGTTGGTACTGAGAAGAAATTTGGGGAGAATTAATGAGGAGATGATGAACGGGGACGATGCTTTTGTATTGTGCTATGTTGTAAGAGGAGAAATTTCTAGATGAATTTTAAGGGAAAAAATATTAGTTAAGGTATTAGTTGGTCATAGAAGGGTAACCAGTGTTGTGCTGAGTTCTGTGTGTACATGGAGTGAATCCAAATGAATAAAGGTCTATTGTGTTGTTTTTGTGGTGTTTGTATTAATTTTCAGTCAGTAATTTTGTTGCATACCTTTTACTACTTGCCACCATTGGCAGCCTTCTCTTTTTCATTTTTTTATATAGATTCAAAAGAGTTCCTTTTGTTTAATCAAATTCGCTATTTGTTTTATCTGTTCTCTTGGTTTGCATTGTGTAAGTTGTCTTTCATGCAGCTTAAAGAATTACTTTATTGATCTTGCACAAATAACTTTATTTTCTGAATCATCTGCAATCAACATTCAATAGATTACACCATTTGCGATGCTTTCACGCCCTGCAGCTGGAATAAGAGGATCTACACTGGTAAGGGCAGGTTTTTTTTATATAATTGATATCTTCTAGTTAAGATCACTGGATAAGTGTAAAACCTGTGAAGAACTTTTATGCACTGAATATATAAATTCCTGCTGGTAGGCATTCATTGATGTATGCACACAAGTCTACTGTTTGATCTTTCTAAGTTAATCCCTTCTCCAACCTTAAATTGATAGATTTAACTCTTATCAATAGCCTTTTGGAATGGATATTCATAAATTGTAAAGTGATGATAACCCTCCTTTTGGAATGGGAAACACACTTTTCTGTTCTAGGAATGGTGTCACTGATTCAGCAAAGACAAATATCAAACTCGTGACCAACATATTTTCACAAAATAGGCTTTTATCATTTTATTTTGTTTTTTTCACAACAAAAAAAAAATCTAGTTCACTCTATCCTAGGTAAGGGGAGGGTTGTCGCATTGTGCAGCTGGTGAAACTAGAGCCAGTGTGGTTGAGAGGTTTGCTTACCATCTAGGCTACACATCATGCTCAACTTGGCTTTTGGATGGATAATAGAAAGTTGGGCCTTTTTACATGTTAGAAAAGGAAATTAACGTATATGCATAGGACTTCTAAACTCGAAAACGATTTCATCATATCTCTCGAGTACTTCAAATTATTGACACTAGAGATAATTGGAGTAGAACAACAGTGACCTTTCTGAAATGTATTGTGCATAAAAGAAGGTGACTCTTAAACAAAGTCTCTTTCAATGATATTTGTTTGTACATATTCTTCCTAAGAGACATGAATAGTGTAACGATAGAGAAACTGTTCTACACTAATGGAAACCATACGTTTGATGCTTACAAAGCTAACTTTGCATGACCGTAGTATCTTTGTTTTGTACACAATTTAACACCTAGTACTTGTGTGTTTTGTTTTTTTTCCCCTTTCAGATCATCAACATGCCAGGAAATCCAAATGCAGCTGCTGAGTGTATGGAGGCTTTGCTGCCTGCCCTTAAGCATGCCTTGAAGCAGATAAAAGGGGACAAGAGAGAGAAGCATCCCCGGCATGTGCCTCATGCGCAGGCTGCTCCAACGGACACTTGGGAGCGTAGTTATAAGTTGGCTTCTACTGCTGGACGAGAAGCTGGTTGCTCCTGTTCCCATTGAAGCAATTTACTGGTCCAACAATGTGACTCGCAATATGCCATATGGCCACAATTTTTGAATGTAAATCAGAGTAATGATTGATAACGAAAGGTCCTGTTTGTTAATTTGGTTGTGCATCAAGGAATAAAAACTAGAAGGCAAACTTTTGCCTTTGTTGTGCTTGAACAGAAAGCAAAGCATGATTTAACAGTATATTTTCAGAATTATGTATAAATATTCCATGGAAATGAAGAGCATTTCAATCTACTTGGTAGTAGCCAAGTTTTAGGCGAATTAATGATTGAAGAACCTTCTAAGACATCAGCGGGGATAGCTCAGTTGGGAGAGCGTCAGACTGAAGATCTAAAGGTCACGTGTTCGATCCACGTTCACCGCATATTTATTCAAACATCTTAATGCTTGTTTCCATTCTAAAATTAAAAATATATATTCTTTTAAATTGTTTTATTAGAGATTACTAATAAATTTTTATTTTGGAAATAGAATGAAGGGTAGTATGAAAAAGAGTTGGATAAATATTGCTTTCACAAATATCATGAGTTAATTAGTGGGCAAATGTGCATTCTATACTTGTTTTTCTCCAAAAATGCTTATAACGTTATATTTTTTGGGTCGTTTGTTCCCCTGACCCTAACAGACTTGCCACATACACTAACGTGACTGACATATAAACATATTTTACTAACGAGGCTGACACCTAGATTCAAGCCCAACAATCAAATGACTTTTTAAAAGGGCAAAAATGAAATAACATATTTGGCAAAAAATATTTTTACCCCACTGTGGTTGTAGTGTTTTAAGCAATTAGTCATTGCGCTTTTAAAATATTCAGTTAGCCCACTGTACTTTTTAAAAATGTTCAATCAAGCCATTCCGTCTAATTTCTTGGACGGACATCAAATAATTACATACGTAGCATTGAAAAAAAATTCAAAAAATTATTATTTTCTGATGTGGCAACACAAAAAAAATACTAAAATAAAATCATTGATTATGTGGCTTTTTCTTTTCATTTTATCTCTTTTCCAAATAATACAAATAATATATCAAAATTTTTGTATCAATGAGATCTATTACAACATTATATTAATGTCTACAAAAATTAAAATAAAAAATCATTAATTACGTGGTAAAAAATAATTAAACTAATAATAAAATTAAAATAAATATTTTAATTCATTTTCTTTATTTGTATTCTTTTCCTTTCTTTTAATAATTATTTTTATTTTAAAAATTAATACTAATATATATTTTAATGATATAAAAAAAAGTAAGTACATAATTAACATCAAATAAAAAATTTGATATAATTAGCAAAAATTAGTTAAACAAATGACATAAAAATTAAAATTAATTATATAATCAAAACCTCATTATTTTTTTAAATTATTTTTTCCTTTCTCTTTTCATTTCTTTTAATTATTTTAATTCTAAATAATACAAATAATCAAAATATTCATCTTTGGCTTATCCTTTTTTTTTTATTATTTAGTTTTTGTTTTTTTATGTTTAGTTATTAAAAGTTTTAATATTATTTGTATTATTTGAATTAATTTTAAAAATAAAATTTTTATTAAAAGTAAGGAAAAAATTATATAGAAAATGAATTAAAATATTTATTTTAATTTTATTATTTTTAAAAATGTACTTTAAAAAAATGAGTTGGAAATATTTATAATATGTATAATATTAAAATAATAAAAAAAGTTAAAATATGTATAAACTTAAAATAATAAGATAAAAACAAATCTTCACTCCATGTAAATATCTTTTTCTGAGCCGATCAAAATAAAATCTTCGCCCTGTAATCTTCTTATAGCATACATACATAAGTTTTGAGTTCTTCTTCACAGTTGATAAAAAAAAAAATCATCACACCCTATAATCTTGTCATAGCATACGTACATAAGTTTGGGTTTTCTGCCATTGAAAATAGAAAAACTAAAATTTAAAGCAAGAATGACACATCTTTAATGGCCGCTGCGAAGAGCCTCGCCGACACTCCCACATCCACCGCTGTCGCCGCCACCCACAATCACCATTGCCGCGAAGGCTACAACTAAAGAAAAAAAAATATTGATCTCCCCTGCTCTCGGAGAATTTCTGGGCATCTCTGAAGCCTCTTGCACCGATGCCGTTAAGAAAATCTGAGAACACATCAAGCTCATATGTTGCTACACCTAGATCTAAGAGTTTTTGGACTTGTGGGTTTTTGTTTTTGAAAATCTGATGAGATTTAGAAAATTAGAAGGGGTTTTGAAATTAACAATATAAACTTAGCCCATGTTTTCCGATGGAATCAAATAAGTGGTTTGAATTGATTTTATGGGTTGAAGATAAAGAAGAATTGAGAATTTTATGGGTTGAAGATGATTAAGAGGAAAGAGAAAATATTATAAATATTACAATATTAATTTTTATTAATATTATATACATTATAAATATTTAGGTAAAGAAAAAGAAAGAAAATAAAACATAAAAATATTTTTATTTTTAAAAATTTTATAAGTATTTGAAAATATAAAAGTATTTTTATTTTTATTTTAAAATAAAATATACATATTATAAATATTATAATATTAATTTCTATTAATATTATACATATTATAAATATTTAGGTAAAGAAAAAGATAGAAAATAAAACATAAAAATATTTTTAAAATCACAGTGGGTCAATTGCATTTTTTTTAAAGTGCAGTGGCTCAATTGTATTAAGAATTTGGCTGATTGGTTGCCACATAGGAAATAATAATTTTTTGATTTTTTTTTCAATGCCACGTGTGTAATTATTTGACGTCCGTCCAAGAAATTGGACGAAATGACTTGATTGAACATTTTTAAAAAGTACAGTTGTAAGACCCCAAATAATTAATAAATGAAATTTAATTTCCTCTAAGTATTATTTTGAAATAGTAAGGGTTGATTTGATTAATGTGGATAGTTATGGGTAAAATACGCAAGTATTTCAAAATAAGCAAATGGTTATAAAATATTCATTATTGTGAAGAATATTCGTTTGGTCGTGGAATATTCGTCTTGTCGGGAATATTAAATGCGACCACAAACAGTGACCATGTGTGGAGCCCCATAACGGAAAGCGATTGGAGGAAGAAAATGACAAATATAAGTTGTTTAAAAATAACGGCGTAGTTATTCTGGTGTACACTTTATTGGAATACCGGTGGTTAAAACACAATAATACACGCGTTGTTGCGATGGCACACTTGCAGTGTTACACCAATTATTGACTCTTACGTGAAGACACTACTCAATAATGGTTACGATAATTACTGCTCGATATTTTATTGATTTAATAATTGTTGCGTTGATATTTTATATTCTTTGTTGTTTGATAATTATCATTACACAAGATTTTTTTCATTATCGAGCAATAATTCATATTATCTGAATAATATTATTAGATAACATTATTGGCAATGTCTAGAAAGTTCATCAAGGAGAGGTTTAGTCACCTAATTGCTTGCCCCAAAAGAGGAGAAATTCTTATTGGAAAGCCCCTCTTTCTTGAACCTATAGTTTATCGATATTGTGATTACGTAATATTATTTGTGAATAATTAATTATTGATTTATATGATGAGAAAATATTGATTTTATGTGGATATAGATGGAGAAATTTTTTAATGTGACAATTGTTGAAAATTAAAATTTTATCTTTTTCGATAAAATAATTCATTTAAATATATTATTATATTTTTAATAATATAATAATGGTGATATTTTTACAATGAATGTGTGATATATGAGTATACGAGGAGAAAGAGTATTTTTGTTGCAATAAATGTTTAAAACATGTTAAACATGTTGGTGGACCCCATTTCTTGACTGAAATTTGATTATAGCATGTAAAATCGTCCGTTTGTGGATTTCGGTAAATTTCTGTTTGAAATTTGGAAAAATTTTCTTCTGCAAAGTTGTAGAGAATTGAATTTCCTATAAAAACTCGCGAGATTCGAATTTTCTGATAAAAGGGCTATTTATTATGAATTATTGAAGTTCAAGCTCAAAATAATTGATTTTGGAAGTTTAAAATATTTTAATATGAAAAACGTTTTTGGTAATTTGAGTGTGGGTCTTGCATGTGTTTTAATGGCTGAATTCAGTTGGTATCGTAGGAAGTTGTAGAAATAATAATAATATTATTAAATTAAATTTTCTACTTTTGGTGTTCTAAGCATTTTCCTATAAATAGGGTGCTTGGGTTAGAATTGAAAATTACACGAAACTAAAGTTTTCTCTCTCTATGTTATCGAGCGTATTCTTGTGAGTATTTTGAGTATACTTTGAGTATTGCTATACGGTGCAAGTTCAAGTCATAAATCGATATCCAACGTTTAACTAAATCTTGTCTTTCGAGGTAAGGGATATTATTATTTTTTAAAATGATATTATTTATTTTAATATCATTATGCCGAAGTATTGATCTGAACTTTTTAATCAAATTTAGAACTTTTAGTGTCGGAGTTACTATTCATGTATACGGTACTATTCACGAATACGACACTATTCATCGAAAAATAAAAATTTTTCTTTTCGTTCAAAATATCTATTCTGGATACTAGCTTTGATTGTATCCATGTTTTGATCATTCTTGAATTTTACACCACTATGATTATTTTTGAGGTATTTTTGGACGTGGATAAAACAAAGTACGAATCCTTAATCCTTAATCCTTGTCATTTTGATTCAATTGGATTCGTTTCTTTAAAAATATTTTCATCATCCTCGGTCTTAAATGATGATATTATGGAATATCTTTGGCACAGTAGTGCAAAAGATGAATGATTTCTAATGAATATCTTTGGCCCAGAGTGCAAAGATGAGCGGGAGTTTAGATGAACATGACCAATCGATGAATATCTTTGGCACCTGTAGTGCAAAGATGAATATTTGATTCAGATATATATTGATTGATGTTACGGGGATAAAAGATGAGCGATTTAACTTTAAAATTCATACATAGAAGATAGTAGTTTGCATTCTCTACTTAACTCTTCAATGAATTATTATTTCATTGCGAATATTGATTTAAAACTTGTTGTCTATTGTACTCTATTAGATTTTTCCTGTTGAAGACTAACGATAATTTTGTTGTATATTATCTTAGTCATAATATTCTTTCTTGGGCTAGTTGAGCTCACCCTTTTCCTTTTTGTTCCATTTTTTCTTCTCGGAGGCGAGAATGTAGCGAAATTTAGTCGGGGTATGGAATGATGGTTATAGAGAAAGTTGTTTAGTAGTTCTCACCATTTTGTAAAATAATGTATCAATAAATGTGATGAGGATTTATTTGGGTATAGATATTGTCTGTAGAGATAATATTTGTATTCAAACTCACGCTTTACTATTGTAATAATAAAGTTGTAGTTGTTTCTGTACCGTGTATTGACAACTCAGAATGGGTGATGTATACCTATTTTGGGGGTGACACAACAGTGGGCTAATTGAATATTTTAAAAACACAATGACTAATTGCTTAAAACACTACAACCACAGTGGTGTAAACGTGCTTTTTGCCTAACATATTTTATAATTTAAATCAAAAACAAAATCAACAACTTCATCCTCCATAGATCTAAACAAATATGGATCATGAATAAAATCGACTAAGAGGATTAGAGACGACGACGGTGATGGCCGGAGAAGGTACAGATTCGATTGTGGACCACGAGGCTGCTACAACATAAGCGACACTAATATTACTGTAGTTCCTCCAAGCTTTGATGCTGAGCTGTAGCACAAAGTTGAGAGGGAACTTGAGGATCGGAGACGAGAGGCCACCATTGAACGAAGCGGAGCTTGGTTTACAAAGCTGAGATTTTTCGGTGGTAAATCGGGCGGAGTTTGAATGTTTTGATCGATAGTCACTGGAATATTTGGGGTCCGATCGACAATCGAAGGTTGGAAAAACTCTAGCGTAACTTGACATGACCATTGTTCTTCTGTTTCTCTCTAGCTGTGCTCTCTGATTTGTTTCTAATTTTTTCAATTAAATTCCTTCTAGTAATCATGAAGGGGCCTCTCTGATTTATTTTAATCCTTTTTTTGAACTGATTTGAAAATTGATTGGATTTCTAGATTTGAGATATATTTTAAAACTTGGTTTGATCTGTGAATGAATAAGAAAGTGAGAAAATAGAATGATTAACAAATAAAGTAAAAATCCGGGTTTGATCTGTGATTGGAATTTTTTTTTCATTGTGATGCATTATTGAGGTTTTCAAGAATGGTTGATTTGGTCTGTTTTGTTGAAGCTTCTTCTGCATATGAACACAGATGTGAAGAAAACCAAAAAAATAAATTATTTTGGTAGTGCAATGGTGAGGCAGTGGTTTTGATGGTGGAGTAGTGGTGGTTTGATGATAGTTTTTTTTTTTTTTTGCAATGAGAGGGTATTATTATTATTATTATTATTTGAGGTATTTTAAAATAAATTTTGACTAATTTTATATAATAATTTCTAATAATATAAAAGGTATCATTAATTACAATATTTTTGTAAACAAATATTTAAATTGAATTTAAAACTAGAACACTAATTTTGTATTTTGGAATGAAAAGGGCAAAACAATAACAACATCAATAATAATAATAATAATAATAATAATAATAATAATAATAATAATAATAATAATAATAATAATCGCTATTTGTTTTTAGTTATTTTTTACGTATGAATTGTTAGCTATGCCTCGTCAGCAAAATATATTCACATGTCAGTCACGTTAGTATATGTGGTAAGTCTGTTAGGGCCATGGGCACAGACGACCCAAAAAATATAAAATTTTTGGAAGAAAAAAAAATATAGAGTGCAAGATGAGCATCGGGGTAAACGTCAAAGACAATTTTGCATATTTACCCGTTAATTTGTTCTCAATTAAGAAGCAATTAAATAATACTACATATTTATTTAAGATTATAATTCATTCATTATCAAATGACGACATTAAAAATAACAAAACATTGTACCCTAACGCTATTAATTAATTAATTAATACAAATAGTATTATATATCTTTCATCCTTTTGTAAACAAAAGTATCCTAAGGTGTCTATTAGCAGTCCTTAAAATAATTAGTTAGACACGTACGTGTGTGTGTGTATATATATATATATATATATATATATATATATATATATATATATATACACAGTCGGTCAGGATCAAGAATATTTTTCTTAAATAGCATTCTGCCTTAAATAACATTCTTTTATTAAAATTACATCGTTTTGGAAGGATGCAGTGATATTTTTATAAATACAATGCCACTGCGTATTTACAAAAATACCACCGCGTCCCTTCAAAACGACGTAGTTTTAATAAAAGAATGCTATTTAAGGCGGAATGTTATTTAAGAGAATGCTCTTGATCTTTCAATATATATATATATATATATATATATATATATATATATAGTCCGTATTTTAAACTTACATATTATCTAATATATTTTGTATGTCCCCTTTTAGCGATGGATCGGACGACGATTCGGTCCGTCGCTATAGATTTGATCCGTCGTTATATGTTGTCCGTCGCTAAAAGTTAAAACGACGGTTCTATATATAATTGTTGACCAATCGTCATGGATCCATCGCTAAAAAGAGATATATGAGTATGTTAGATAAGTGGTAAAGTTAAAATCCGAAAATATATATATATATATATATATATATATATATATATATATATATATATATATATATATATATATATCGGGATCAAGTGCATATACCATTATCTTACTCATCATCCGCTCATCCCACTTTTTTAGCGTTTGCGGTTTACGTTAAATACAACTGTCGTATACTACTTTAATGACATTATATGTTGTCCGTCGCTAAAAGTATAGATGACTTGATTGTATGGCCAAAAACGCCGCAAAGTGAAAGGTATGACGCAAATAGAAGAAGATAAAGGAAAGATCACTGATCTTCTATATATATATATATATATATATATATATATATATATATATATATATATATATATATATACCCAAGCCACCTTCCATAGAGCCCCAAAAACCCTAATACTTATAGCTAGCTAGGTTACTCCAACTCAAAACTAACAATCTATTCAAATCAAAATCAAATATCATCCTAATTAAAATTCTCACTCCCCCGCCCCCCGCCCCCCTTTTCAACTTTCTTATGTATTAATCTCAACAACTCGTTTTTATGGCACGTTGGGCTGAAAATAAATACAAGTTATTATTGTCTTGCTTTTCTCTCTAATCCAAAATGTCATATATACCTAGGTAGTAGCTATAATTAGAGAAAAATGGCAATGTACAAACTAGGTAGATGTAAAAATACATGCATGACACATGAATTGAGGTCCCCGGCCGGCCCCTAACAAAGAACACTTTTCTTGTGATCTCGGAAAGATAGATAGATTCAGGCGGTTGTCTGATCATGATTGCTAATAATATAATCTTCTTTCTGTCTGTTTGTCTGTTCGTTCGGCCTCAATTGTACGTAGCTAGATGATGCAACTTAAGTCTTGGTACGTACCACCAAAATTTCTCTAGCTAGGTCATGTTTAATTAGTACTTGATCGAATCGATCAAAATCTAGCCAACTAACTAAAGGCAGTTAGATGCTTTGCCTCAGGTTTCCAGCAGCGTTCAATGTCCTCCGCAATTCTTCTAGCATCCATGGATGCACCAAGCAGGCCGCGTTTGGTGAACCCCACCGCGTATAGCCCATTGTCCCCTTTCCACCCATTCGGAAAAGGTCTTAGAGGTAACCCATCTTTCTCCGAGAACATCTCTCTGCATCTCTCCTAAAACAAATACATCAATCAAGAATTCCACTGCTAAGAGTAGGGAAAACTAAAGGTTACTAGCTAGCTAGTATAAGTACCTTTAGCCAAGATGGTACATTGCTTTTGTAGCCAGTTGCTAAGATGATTGCATCGAAATTTTCTTTTCTGCCATTCACAAATTCCACTGTTTTTCGTGTTAAGCGCTTAATTCCTGGAACTACCTACACCAATATATATCAACAATAAATTTAATTTTATATATAGCTAAGAAAACGACTAGCTAATTAAGAGTGAAGCACAATAAAATTAAGGAGGAGCTTTTTTGTCAACTCCCTAAATGGGATTCCATTAAACACTACAAAAGGCTACGACAAAAGGATGAAGACGATATATATTTTGGAGCACATATATATTTAACCAAATTTAATAAATTTTAATATATCTTGTAGCTAGTGAATTGTAGTAAAGCACAAAGAAGGAGCTTTTTCGTCAACTCCCTAACTGGCATGGGATCCATTGAACACTACAAGAAGCTACGACAATATTTTCGAGCACATATTTCACCATTTGTAGTGAAATGTGCAACTTTTTATACACATAATATATCTGTGTATTGCATCATTTGTGCTGAAATGATAAAAACTGCGGTAGTGCTGGCTAGATACACATGTATATATATATATATATATATATATATATATATATATATATATATATATATATATATATGGTACGTACGTACGTACCTTGATGTTTCCACTTTTGATCTTGTCTAGCGTCCCAATATCCAGCACCGGGGTCTTTCCGGACAATTTCTTTAGTTCGAGGGGACCGGATTGAGGCCGGACAAGGCCGAATCTTGACGTATCACCAAGCAAAATTCGACACACCATCAACAAGAAACTGTCCACAAGGCGGACGGGCAGCCACTTGAGCAACCACATTGACAGCCCAAAAGTTGATTTTCCCAGCATCTCTCGTGGTAGAACGTGGACCTATTGAAACAACAATTAAGTTTTGCAATCAATATATTAAAAAATAAATTATGTCGCCAGTCACATAATTAATTAAAGGACTCAAATAGGAGCGAGGTTACTTTTACTTTACAGTGAAAACGTACATTTATATATAGTATCTGTATGTGTATACAATGGGAGGCCAGAATTTTGATCTAGATAATTTTGTGCTTATGACCGGTTGCATACGTAAAACATGTATTTACATGGTTACAATATTGTTAATTTAATAAATAATAATATTATATATATATACACTTCTTATTGACCCTAATACTCATTTCTAATAACAAATTTATTAATAAATATTTAAATTCTTTATGTTACGAAAATAATCTAAATTAGATTATTATTTATTTTAAAAATATTAGAAGAAGATGTATACATAAATGAATAGATATAATATGGAATTGAGAAAGATATAAAATTTTAATTTGACCCCGTATATTAAAAAATTTATAAAATTTCACTGAGGTCAATTTGTTTATTACACTTAATTTTTTTCTAAATTTATCCTATATCATAAAATAATTTTTTTCCCGGGACTCAAATATGGCTTCGCCACTGTGTGTAATTAACTTATGCAGCGCATGCTAGAGAATCCCAAGAAAGTGAAACACTACAGATTTATATATATATATATATATCAACACGAGAAATGTATATATATAGAGCTCTTTTAGGTGGAATTTAAATACAATTTTTATATTTAATTATCATATTCACATAATTTTTTTGATATATATATATATCAGAGAGGTTCTCCAACGATTTAGTCAGTTAATGATTATATATAACAAATTTTCTGAAACTTTAACGACAGTATGAACCGTCGCTATATTTCATACCATCGTTATATCTCATAAAATCGTCGCATTAACTGGTCTATCAATAAACTAGTCCGTTGTAAAACTGATCTGATATATATACTTTGAGTCATTGTTGAAACTTGTACTAGTTAGCACAAATAGTTAACAGAATATATAGTGGTTTTTGTATTAGTTCTTTTGTTTATCAATTACACAAAAAACGTGAAAATCTTAAATCGGGAATTTCTTATCCTCTCCAAATTAACCTTTTGACAATTTTCCAACTCAAAAATACAAAGTTAAAAAATAATTTTCTAGACAATGTGCAACCCTTTTTCTCTTCCGAGATAAAGTTAATAATACAATAAATCCAAACTTGTTCAAATGAAAATTAACTTATGATTTTTTTTAAAGTTAATTTATAAAATTCTTAGACGATTTAAAATTTAAATCGATAAGAATTTTTATTTGATTTTAGTACAAATAGCTAAAACTTTGTAAACTAACTAAAAAAACTACTCAAACCATGCATACTTTTTTCTTTCTAACTCAAATAGATCCATATCTATTTTAATTTTTTATTCTTAAAATTACGCAAATTAACTTCAAAATTAGAGATAAATGTATCTCTAATTTTTGAGACAAGATTAAGGCGTAGTAAAAAAATATAATTAAAAAATAAAGAAGGGAAAGTGTTCTTACTGAATCTCTAACAACAAGGGAAGGTGTAGCATTATGATAGCAAAGATCCATACAAACTTCCATTCCTGAATTCCCACATCCAACCACCAAAACTCTCTTCCCCCCAAACACAGCCCCACTCTTATAACAGCTTGTATGCACTATCTCCCCTCCAAACTCCTCCATTCCTCCAATCTCCGGCACCACCGCCTCCGCATTCTCCCCCGTCGCCACCACCAACCACCGGCAAACAAATTCCTTCTCCTCCCCCTTCAACCCCACACTCCTCACCCGCCAAAACCCGATACTCGCATCATACTCGGCCCTCTCCACACTCTCATTAAACACCGGCCTAATTCCAAACCTTGCAGCATATTCTTCCAAATACTCAACAAACTGTTGCTTGGTAGGGTAAGTAGGGAAGTTCTCCGGGAAGGGCATCAATGGAAGCTCACAAAATTGCTTAGGTAAATGAAGCCGAAGGCGGTCATAGCTCTTGAGCTGCCATAAAGAAGCTATGCAATTAGATCTCTCCAAGACTACACTTGGGACCCCGCGTTTTTTCAAGCACGCCGCCACGGCAAGGCCGGAGGGTCCGGCTCCGACGATGACCGGACCGGGAACACATATGCACCTTTGTGTCGAATTATGAGGATCATGTGCTCCTTTACATTCCGTCTCCCTCAAATAGTCCATGGAAATTTTAAGTGAGATAAGGGTTGAGTACTATTAGGTATGGGTGGAATAATTAATATTTAGGAAATAAAAAAGAAGAAGAAAATAATTAATTTTGAGTCAATGGGGGGATGCAGAAAAGAAGGGAAAGAGAAGTTGTGGGGAGATTTTAAGGATAAACTAATTCTTTGCTTATCTTAAAAAGGATTTGGGAGAGAGGGAATTAATATGTCTCCTAGAATGGTGGAGTGGATAAATTAAGAGACTTGTTATTATCCACTTATGAGTACAAATTAAATAGGAGATTTTTTTTGTTGAAACTATATATTATGCGTGTACTGTATTTTTGCTCAATGAAGGAGTAATAACCGGAGGAGGGAATTGGCTTGTTAAATCAGCATTCGTTCATTCAAGAAAATGATCAGATCGAGGAGAGAGAAAAAAAAATGAGATGGTGATATGTGAATTGAATATATACTAGACATTCCTTTTGCTTATAGGAGATCTAGCTAGTGATGAATTGAATGCAGCACTCTCTCTATATATGATCGCAAGGGCAAGTGGTAAGGAGAAGTAATGGAAGTGGGACATGTATATATACTAGCTAGTTTATGCACACACTCTCTCTCTCTCTCTCTCTCTCTATCTATCTATATATATATATATATATATATATATATATATATGTGTGTGTGTGTTTAATTTATATCTATATATCTCTCTAATTCTATATTTAAATTGAATTACTACTATTAACCAACAAGATCCTTTTTTTTTTCAACTTTAAACCAATCTCACTAATTCTGTCATTGAAAAGAATCAAGTGGACTTATATTGGGTGGGTGTATGGTATATACTTAATGAAGTTCTTAAAGGACTTTACTTGTTATATAATTTGACAAAATTAAAAACTAATTAATCTTTAATTAGAATAAAGTGATAGTTTTGATCAATATTTAATTTGATATATTAAAGTTGAGTTTTAGGCTGTGTTAGCTAGCTCGAGTGGGCAGTGTTACGCATGGTATGTATGCAAATGGGTTGCATTAGTACTATGTGCCCATCATGATCTTAATTAGTTATATGCACTTGAAAGAAATTCTGAGATCAGATTGGACTTGGTCATTTTTCTAATTAGAAAACTAGCTAGAAAGATCGATTGAAACTAAATATCAGCCACGTATTGATTTTGGTCTAGTGGTAAACAACTATTCCATCGTTCCACCTATATTTAGTTTCTAAGTTCTAGTCTCAAGGGTTTCTTTGGAGGGTTTGAAATGGGAGAGTACTACTCTTTGATAGCCAAATAAATTGGATCAAATAAAATAAAATAAAACAATTAAGTAATTAGCTTTTTCTTATTTCTAAGGATATATTCATTTGTTTATGGCTAATTAATTATAATTGTTTGTCTGTTCCTCATGTCACCCATGTTTTTTTTCAACAACAAATATTATTACATTTCAATTGTAAAGGCCCATGGAACCTGGGGAGGGGTCATGGCGAACTAGAGGGAACTTAGGGAAATGTCTTTGCTACGAATTGCCTTACTAATTTTGTTACTGAATATACTCCAATATGCATGTACCACAAGAAAATATAATAATCAGGACTATAACTTTTGATCTATATCATCAATGTTTTAAAAAGATCCGGTTAGGGTCAGAGTAACTTCTAAAACTTTTTATTGCATGAGTTATAGTAAGTGTTACATCTATAAACTTTATAATTTTTTATTGTCTTGATTAATACAATATTTTCTATAACCTATAAAACAAAAAATTATATAAACTTATTACGGTACCGTGAAGTTGGTGTCAACTTCACCCTAACCGAATCCGTTTTTAAAGCTATACATATCCCCAACTTACATTTTGGTGTGGCAATCCAATCCAAAACTAATACGTTATATGTTTTTAGTTTTTGCTTTTATCTATATTTTCACTTTTAATTACTTGCTTTCATTAGTGATAATAAATTAAAATACATATGCTAATGGATGTGCCTCCAATTAAAATCTTCCTAAGCCTGGCAAGCACCTCCTTCTACCAAAATGAAAATAAATACTTAAGCAAAAAAAGGTGAAACTTGGCCTTGAGAAAGGTGAGAGAAGCACATGTACAGGCTCGATTTTGGTTCTTAATTATAAAGGGTAAATAGCAGAATGTATTACTTCTGTCCCCCACACCCATGCACACCCACACTCATACTAATTATTTAGGTACCTATAGCTAATCATTCAAGAAACAGCTCAATGAAAGTGAAATCCAAGTACAGCAACCATTAAGTTGTCATGGCTGAAGCAGGGCCATAAATACATCCATCTCTATAGCTAGGCTATATGATAATAATTATGTAGTTGGTTAATTATTAACTACCTTCCTTCTTGGTAGAAGAAAATGATTTTGTCACACATCTACACATGCAAATCATAGGTTTATAATAATAAAAATCTCTCTCTATCTCCACCTTCTTGAAAAGTGAATAATTTCACATGTTAAACTAAATAATTTCAAACTTTTGGTATAGGAATTGATATTTCAGCTCGCAAATAATCAGTATATTGGGTCAATTAATGCATGTTTCCTCAAATAATTTTGTGCAAATCTTTTTATTCGTGTCCCTTATGGACTCTATGGGTCATGGAAAAACTAGTTACTGTATTATATTATTAATTAAAATTTGTTCAAATGCAAGGTACGTAGTACAATTGTTGTACTTCCATTAATTTTTGTCCAACGACCATCTTTGTAAGTTGTTTGTAGTACCTGTTCGTCTTGCATTAATTTGCATCAATTAGTTGCATCAATGGCTGTTGTGTTAGATCCAACTTGCTCCTGAATTACTTTACTAGCTAGTGCAATGATAAGTTATAACCCTAACCATTGGATAAATTTCAGTGTCTATATATAATAGTATTTTTGATACTAATATAAATTGCAATTATATAGTTGAAATTAATAAAACCTGATTTTCACATTAGGTAGAATAGCGATTATTCTCGAGTTTAGTAAACAAGTAAATTAACAGGAAAATGAAATAAAAATTGCCCTAAATATAGAGAAACTTTTCTAATATTAGAATTAATATTATTAAATCAAATAAAAAAAACTGACTATAATTCAACCCACAAGCCTTAAAAGGTTTCCTTATCAGAATGTAATAGAATTCCTATAATTATGGTAATAAACTCCCAATTATAAGTAAAAAATTCCTAATAATTATATCATAATTAATTACATAATAACATTAGAGATTCACTTCTTAAAAAAATAAAAACACTACCATAAAAGAACGAAACATAATAAAAACTAAGAATAATTAAAATAGTAATAATCGAAGTCAGGCTCGAAAACAAATCCTGAAAGAATCCGAACCCGAACCCCTAAAGAGATTTTCGAAAATTTTTTGAACCATTTCCGAACCCGAGCTCCTGAAGAGAGCTGAACCCGAACTCCCGAAGATCATAAAGCCGAACCCGAAGAAGTCCGCCATCCAAACTCCCAAAGACATAAAGTCGAATCCGAAGAAGTCAACGACAGCCATCCTTGCGTCGATCCTCGAACTCATGATACTTTAATGCCATCAATATACTATTTATAGTGTTACAACTTACAAGGTAGCAAAAAGTATCCTCCATATGAGATTTCTGATTGTGTTTTTTGTTGTGGCTGTATATATAGTGCGTGGTATGATGTATTATAGAAGGGAATTAATGTTTCAGAGTTTTTTGGAAAAAAAGATCATTTGGAAGTATTTAATTTCTTGATTATTTTGATATCTTATTTTTACTTGATGGCAAAGCTACAAATATATTACATCTGTTCCATCCTTCTTATAAACAGAGGAAGACAATTTTTGAAGAACTTTCCCACATCCCGAAGGTTTTGAACTCCTTTCCGTGCAATCCCTCGAAATGATTGCGATACCTCTTCTCTCCCTTTCACCTTTCCTTCGGGTTGACCAAGGAGACCCATGATGGTGCTGCGCCTCTTAGAGGCGCCTCTTCCTCACCAAGGCGTTGGCCATCTACGATTCGAGCTCTTCCTCTTTGAAGACGTAGGGTCATTATGGCATCTTTGTTTCTTTGCATCTTTTTCTGCAGGATGAATTCTCTCGATCTCGACTACCACAGCTCGACTCTTTTCCGCCTCCCATATTTCATGAATTAACTTCGTCCATTCGGTACCGGCTTTGAATTCTTGGTATCTTGGCTCTCATGGAAGAGTCTGCGTCGGGGAAACCGGTAACTGGCTCCATCGATCGTCACGGGTTTTGGAGCCCGATCATCTTTCACCGACCCTCTCACCTGGAGTGGTGCGGGTGTTTTAACCTTTTCACGATTGAAACCGCATACTCCACACTCGCCATAGTTTCTTCCCCGAAAAGTGTTCGATTGTGATTGTTATTTAAGCGACCCTCCTTGGCGTAATATTAACGCCAAGTTTCGGCCGTGGCGTCCAATCCACAGTAATCCACGCTAGAACTCCAGACAAAGATGTGGATCACGCAGAAGCTTGCGACTTGTGCTTGGCCGGGGATAGCTCCGGTGTGAGAATGAAATACAGGTAGTTACAAGGTTTAACAATGGAGGATAAGTATTTAGTCTTAAAATAGGTATTACCTCATAATGATAACCTGAGCCTCATATTTATAATACTCTACCACCTTAGAATCCTTCTTCCAATCGGATTAGGACTCTGAGTGTATGGTAGTTACCATAACTTGGGTCCAACACAATCTCCTTAAAAGGTGCAAGTAGAGTCCAATCTCATTACCACCTTTGGGTTGCCTTATATCATCTGATTAGTACCCCACTCTTGACGCAGAGAGCCAGCATGCGAGCCCAACGGTCATATAATCTAATGGGCTTCACCAAAGAACTCAGAAGAGACCACAAACATCACCGGGCAAAGAGTTCAATTATGGTCCCGAGAATTTCGAATGCCAGAACACCTCCAACACTTTCATGGGCTTCGGCCCATCGGTCTCTCTAGCCCTTCTGGTGTTGAATCTTCGGCCCAAAGGAGGGTCGGTAAAACGCTCCCGAACAGGAAGTATTTAATTTCTTGATTATTTTGATATCTTATTTTTACTTGATGGCAAAGCTACAAATATATTACATCTGTTCCATCCTTCTTATAAACAGAGGAAGACTATTTTTGAAGAACTTTCCCCACATCTGAAGGTTTTGAACTCTCTCGTGAAGCTCGAGCACAAGTTGATTTAAAGTTTACTTATGTAGTTTTCTGCGAAATTTATGGACAAAAAAAAGAGGCTCCAGGAGGTCACGATATTGCCTTTTTCTAAATCAGCGGTATACTTTTACTTTTCCAATGCTAAATGTAAACTACTATCAAACCAAATAATTTTTTTGGTGCGCGAGTGTTTTTCCCTTTTTTTTATTACCAACTATGAATTAATTTAGCTATTTACTAATAGTTATATTTTTGTCTTTGTCCTCCATTAATCTCTCTCTCTCTCTTAATTTAAGTTCATCAGTTTCATCTTTTTTAATTCTTCATATTATTGAAATTAAATTTTGGTGTTTCTCTTACGGTATGAATCTAGCTTACAAGTCCAACCTTGATTTCTTTGAAGAAGATGATGATGAAGTGTTTCTCTTGATTTCTTCATATTCCTTGTAGTTAGCTGTTATTTTTTTTAGTTTTTTTATGTTTAATAAATATTGTAGGTACTATGGTCCTTGAGAGAAAAAGATATATTAACAAATTATGTAGTTAATTATGGTGACTTGAGCATTATCTATTTATATGTGGAGTATTGATTTTAAATATTATTGGTTTTTTATGCATTAGTTTATCAATTAGTTTGAAGCAAGTATGACATTTATATTAAATTAAAATATTAAATTTAATATTTATTATAGCAATTAATAATAATAATAAATATGAAATCCCTTATTTAAAAATTAATTATAATTTACAATGAATTTTGATTATTTATCAATTAATTTTTTATTTACAAATTTATAATTTGTGAAGAATTTTACTTGAGAAATAGACATTAATAAAGGATTATATATTTCCCTCACTAAAATCTTTTCTAGTTAATTAGTTAGTCATCAATGAAGGAATTTCTCTCTCACTAAATTGAAGAAAGATTCTCAATTTATAATTAGTGAAGGAAAATATTTTCTCGTTAAATAAATTTGTTCTTCACAATATATTATTTGTGAGAGAATAAAGTTATTCACAAATTTTAAATAGTCATTCTTAAAATATTATTCATGAAAGAAACTAACCTTTCACTAAATAACAATATTCCACTATCAAATATAATTTATGAATAAAAAGTTATTCACAATATATCATTCACAAAAAATATTTAGTTACTACTTAACGAAAGATATCCTATTGATATATATAGTCCGGATCCTGTAAGGGCTCCCTCACGTTACTAAAATGCGCACTTTTTTTTTTTTTTTTTAAAAACAACTAAAAAAAAAGTTTAATATTTTATGGAACTAAAATTTTTATATAATACAGTGTTTTAGATGTGATTTGGATACGTATAACAAAATAGGTATGTACAGTCTCCAGTACATACCTATAATTCTAGTTCATGTGTACGTATATATATATATATATATATATATATATATATATATATATATATATATATATATATGAGCGTGCAAAATACGCGTGCTAACTAGTTATTGGTCAAAAGTGGTTTATTGTGAGAAATTGAATTAAGAGAATGTTTGGTTTAATGATTAGGTCAAGTTTAGGCCCTAGATCTCCATGTCTCAATATTAATTAATCGTGAAAGCAGCTTCTGAATTTTTTTAAACCATGCACTTAATTTCCTATATATGTAAGCAGACTTGGAGTTGTAGCATTAATTGCAATATGTAATTAATTAAAGCTAGCTTGCCTAATTATTGATTGAAATCTAGTCTTAACTCTTAATTAGGCTTTGATGTTGTACATAAACCAAGAGTTTACACATTCTCCACCAATATTACGTACGTACTTTGATATATAACAAAAAAATCTTATAAAATGATGTGATTGATGAATTAGCTAGGATAATGAAACGGAGAAAATCTATTTCATGGTCCAGATTTTTTTTTGAAAAGATAATATTTCACTAACATAGATCAGAGGTCAACACATCAATAAAAAAAGAGGGAGGAGATTAACCCCAATTAAACCTTTTGATCAGAGTTAGAGCCGTAATTTGCTCAGTGCGAGACGCGTCTTATTCCTGGATTCATTGATCTTCTCACAAACACAAATTGACAACTACCAATGTATTTGGCCATGGATTTACAATCTTCCACTATTAAGCCAAAGTAAGATAAATCCTCCTAAGCACATGTAATCGCTTGGATCACTAATTGTGCATCAGATTTCAAAATCACATTATTGAGTCCAAAGATCTTCAACCAGCTTAACGCCTCACGAACACCCATTGCTTCTGCAATCGTACGTAGCATCCAACGGACCATCAACTATACCATTCTTGGTTGTCAACATGGACCCTTCAGCATTTTCTACCACACTTTCATATATCATGGTCCAAACATAAAATATATTAAAATGTGATATCATTTACTAGGTCTGTGATTGATTACTATTATTAAATTCATCCATATATATGATAGATCATCTACTAATTATATTTGAACACATTGTTTCATAAATTAATATTTTTATAATTTTTTTTTGTTATCGTAACAACGTTCACTCGAAACTCTATAAACTTGATCGCGTAAGTTTATATACTATGATGTAACGCATCCCATTTTTTATTTTTTATTTTAGCAAACGACAAAATTTGTTTATTTATGTGTATGTAAGTTTAGTCAAGTACTTACGTAGGATGTGGGACAGTCGATGGTCCATTAATTGACAACATGCATGACATTCATCAGCTCTCAATTGGATTGGGTAAAAGAGACTTTTACGTCTGGACCCTTTGACCGATATATATGGTAATCAATAGTCACTACACATAAAAGTAAATGTGGATCGAGGTTAACCTAATATTCCAAATAAACTTGGACACCAGAAAAACTTATTCTCTCTTTTTTAATATAAGTTATTTTAGAATTATAAATTAATATTAAAAAAATAATTATAAAATATTAAATAAAATATTAATTGTTTATAGTGTCTTTATATTAAAAAAAAAATATTATTTATTAGGCAAAAGAATAGTGAAAGGATCAAAGTTATACTATTTAATATTTAAAATAATATTAAAAATTAAATAATTAATGTTTATTTAAAATTTTCAAACGATTTATATTAAAAAATAAAAATATTATCTAAAACGATTTATATTAAGTAACGATGGATTACAACATAAATTGATTGCTATTACAGATGAGGTAAGGAAAGTTTACTTATTATATTCTTCCTTCTTAGTCCTTACTCCTTACCACGTGTAAGAGTGCCATTTCTAACTCTCTTATTTTAGCAAAAAATAAATAAAGTCCCTTTTTCGATAGTAGTACATAAAATAATCATACTAATAAATTATTAAAGAGTAAATCATCGTTAAGGTTAAAATTTGTTCATTTGTCGATCGAATTATCAAATAACGAACGTTAACAAACCATCACGTTTGAAAAATTTGACGATCAAGACTTTCTTAAGAAATTAATTCAGACTACACCATATCAGTTACCATACTTATCATTGTTATGACTACTTATCATAACAGTTATTATAGTCAATCTTCATAAAAATGAGAAGTCGAAATTAATCCGATCTGCACCACTTTCATAATAGAAATAGATTGGGCTTTCTTAAAAGTAGGAAGTCAAATAAGAGAAAAAAATCATAAGTCAATTAGGACGGTAGATTTATTAAAATATCAAACCTCAACCTAATTGGAATATTCTATCACGTGACACGGGTCCTCTCGAATCATTCAGACCCATCAAATCACACTCCAACAATCATAATTTTATTATCATATTATTACTATATAAACACTGATAAATTTTGTAACTTTGACTATTCTTAGAAAGCGAATTAAGAAAGTGTTATATATATATTCATCTTTTATACGTAACTCTATTTCTGATCTCTTCCTCGTTAATTATTGCCCTATAATTAAGAATTAGTCTCTCCAAGTTGTATCATAAAACTTTTGCTGATTTGTTTAATGCTTTTCAATTAATAAAAATCTCAACGGTCAGTTAAAAACATCTGATTATGTAATTAATCAAAGCACCATTGTACTTATTTTGTTTATTAATAACAGTAGAATAGTAAAAAGAGAAGAGAGGAGAGGAGGGTATAATAATTAGGTGAGCAAATGCCGGTGTATATTAAGTAATTTAAAGCCAAATTAAGTTGACAGTGAGAAAGATCTATTGCATGTCCAAGTCAGGAGTGAGCACGTACCCAGCTGATCAAAAGAATACATATTAAACGTTCCAAAAATTTTATGTGAACATGAAAATTGGACATGAGTATATTTAAATTTCACTTAATTATATTTTGACCCCAATAGTGGGTAAAAATATAAATAGATAAAATTCAAATACATTCATATCTAATTTTCATGTCCACCTACTCTAAACGTTCTTACGGACTAGCCTTGTGCTAATTTAATTACTACTCCCTCCATTCCTTAATATAAGTCGTCGTTTTTGATAAATATTTTTGTTCCTAAATATAAATCGTTTGAGAATTTTAAGTAAGCATTAATTACTTAGTTTCTCATATTACTCTAAGTATTAAATATAACTTTGGTTCTCTCACTATTTTTTATCCAATAAATTACATTCTTTTTTTCTAATATAAAGACAATATAGACAATTAACAATATATTTAATATTTTATAATTATTTTTTTAATACTTATACATAACTCTAAATCCACGTATATTAAAGAACGGAGGCTATAGTAATTTAGAAAAATGAAGGTCAAAAAGCTGCAGTTTAATTAGTGATTAATTTTCCTCTCTTCTGGGAACTAAGAATCTAGCCTTGTGCCTATTCCATTAATTGCCTACCTAGGAGCTGCAACCTAGTTAATTGAGTAGCTCTCTATATATATTCCCAAACTTAAATAGTACTATCTCCGTTTCTAAAATATTTTCGTTTAAGATTTTGGTACATGGATTAAAAAAGTATTATTTATCGAGTAAAATTTATTTGAAATTTCATCACTACACTTTTATGAGAAGTTGAAAACTATTAATATAAGAGAGAAAATTTTTTGAGACAATGAGAGAAGGTAGGGGTAATATAGAAAAATAAATAATTTATTCTCCTTAAAAGTTGTAAACGTCAAACTTTTTAGAACAAATTTTTTCTTCTAAAATGACAATCTTTTAAAAACGGAGGGAGTATATGATCTCTATATAGTTAATTGAGTAGCTCTCTATATAGCATTCATCCATTGCTAAACTTTTCTAAGTTAATTAATTAATTTTATGCCTTATACTTTAGAAATAATATTTCTTTACACAATAGTATATGATCTGCTAGAGGATATTAAATGCCTCAAACACCACTTGAAGGGTGCAATGAACACATTCATATTTCAAGCTGTATATGTATCTATATATCTTCTTCTGTAATCATAAAAGTATTATTTCCTTTTAACTGATATATATATATATATATATAAAATTAGGGTTTTAGTTCTGTAGTCGGTGTATCCCACTCAAATCTCTCTCTCTGCTTTGCTTTAATTACGTATCCAATGATCATGATTTGACATAATAGTATCTCGGTTAAATGATGCTAGCAAATGTGACTGGTAGGGTCTTAAAGTATATACTCTCTCCCTTACTTAATATAAATCGTTTTAGATCGAATTATGCATAAATATTAAAAAAATAATTATATAATATTAAATATAATATTAATTGTTTATATTATCCTTATATTAGAAAAAAAGAATATTATTTATTGGACAAAAAATAGTGAGAGATCAAAAATTATATTTATTACTTGGAGTAATATTAGAAACTAAGCAATTAATGCTTACTTAAAATTCTCAAACGACTTATATTAAGAAACAAAAATAATTCATTAAAATAACCTATATTAAATAACGGAGGTAATACTATTTAGGAACAGTCTAATTGATCACCATATTTAAACATGACACTAAGATGCCATAATAATTGCCCTTTATTCAGAATCTTCATTGAAACATGTAACAAAACAGAATTTTGATCATAAGAAATTAAGGTTATCTTAGAGTTGGCAATAAATTCCATTCCATAGTTATACGTATTGCCAATTTCCTTTAAATTTCTCATCAATAATCATTTGTATTTTTCATCGGTAAATTAATTGTTTGTTATTATCGATCCAAACAAAATTAATAATGATAGGCGTGCATACGAGTACTTTAATCTAGCTAGTTAAAAGTTCTCGAATTTGTTGATTGAGTAATTGACTAACTTGTGTGTTTAAACTCTTGATTAGACTTAATTAAGCCGAAAGTATTATAAGTTCAATCAATAATACTCAAACTAATATTTACTAGCTGAGTGATTGTACGATAAATGGATATAATATATATAATTAATCTTTGCTAGCTGATCAGTGATTGTACGATAAATGGATATAATATATTATCAATCTAAATCGTCAAGATATAATTTAGCCAAAAGCATTATAACATCAACATATAATACTAGATTAATGGTTATTGTAAGTGACTGAACTATAAATGGATATAATATATAATCAATGTACTTAATTATCAAGAAATTAAGTGGGGGGTAATGAGGAAAGATGAAATTAAAGTAACTTAATTATTTTATATAGAAGTATTTCGGAAAAGCTTAAGCACTCACAGACTGTATAATTAAATATTATTGGAATGAAAAAAAGGTGTTTTGGTCATAAGTTTCGACCCTTGTGAAATGATAAATAAAAGTTAGAGGCAATTAGATGGACAAGTATAAAAAACAAATATATGGACAAGTATATGTTATGTGAAATTTAAAATATTATTCTTTTTAATTACAAATATATTCCGGTTGGATCGATTTATTAAATCTTTTTGTGATTTTTAAAGTTCTTTCTTACTTGGATTTCAGAAAGAGTACTGCACATTGGCGTAAGTTGACAATATAGACAAGGTGTTCTTTAATCATATGCTGACTTGAATGCATATATAAAATTAATGGTTGATTCACCAACAATATATATATATATATATATATATATATATATATATATATATATATATATATATATATATATATATATATATAGATGTTATACCTTCTAAAGATTCCCTCAAAATTGACAGGTTTCCCTTTAACTATAAAACTCATGAATGCAGTACCAAATGTAACCTAGAAAACTTGATGGGAAAAAATAACGAAAGGAAAACAAAACAAGAAGTATAAACAGATAAAACCAGGCCTACAAATTAACAAAAGTAGAAGATATATATTTCTAAAAATCTAATATCACGAATAATATAAAAATATAATGTAATGATCTCTTGAAAAAAAAATCTCTTATTAGTTAATTTCTAGATTATCTTTATTTTTCTTACAATTTTTCAATTTCCTAAGAATTGCTAGAATTAATCTTTTTTTTCTGGTCCATTTATCATTTCATTTCAACTTTAAGGTATTATGCAGTTCTATATATATATTCTTTATCTATGATATTCTTGTGAATGCAATTCAAAGGAGGGTGCATTAGGGTTCATGACTCATGCCTTAGCTCATCTTGGCTAGGTAGAAAGCTTTTGTGGGCTCACCTCACTCCATTAATGATTACTAACCCCTATTAAATAAGTTCAAATGAGAGCTTTCTAGCTAGGACCTTTATTTTTTTGAAAGAACACAATCATACTCTATTTCTATCAAGTGTCATCATGCATAATTTTGATGTAGATCTACTTGATAAAGACATGTTGATCAATACGATGAGAAGAGAGGATGACGACAAGAAAAATAAAACAAAGATTACAATAATTCAAGCAATCTTTATAAATATTGAGGCAGCATTTAGTGATCATGTTAATTTATTTATCAAGCATGAAACTAGCTATACAAGCTGGCTAGTCGGCAAGATTACATTGGGTATTAGGTCTTCGATTCCATTAAGAGTAATGCTACAGACACAAATTATTTTACAAACATTTTACAAACTACTAATGTGACATACTCCACCTCAGCATATTGATTTACAAATTGTTTCAATGTAGTTTTCGACCCCACACAATATGCTGATGTGGAGTATGTTACATCAGCAATTTATAAAATGTTTATAGAATAATTTGTGTGTCTAGCATTATTCTTCCATTAATTCATCCACTGTTTTTTTTTCTTTCTTAACTTTTAGAAGCTCCATCGTTCGATTTTATGTATAACTAGTAACTGTTCCGTGCGAACCAAATTATTTTTTAAATAAAATTATTTTTTATTTATTTTATATATAATAAATTACGTACGATTGTATATTTTAGTATAACTATATTATAGTATTACTCAAATTTAATATAACTTACATATGTTTCAGTATTTTAGTTTGTGAATAATTATAATATAATATTAAAATAATTTGTTATTATATTATATCAGTTAATTATTATGATTGTATAATTTGGTATTACTTTAACTTAATATAACTTGCTTATGTTTCAATATTTTAGCTTGTGGGTAATTATGATATAATAGTAGAATAATTTGTTATTATATGACATATTCTAGGTTTAAAAAGTTTTTAATTTATTAAGGATAAACAAGTCTTTTCTTATCACTTTTTATCAAACTTCTATTTTTTTCCGAGTAATATATATATATATATATATATATATATATATATATATATATATTTATAAATTCATACTCATTTTCCTTCACAATTTAGTCATGTCTTTGTTTTTCCTTGTTTAGATTCTTATATATGACGTTAATACTCTCTAAGATGTACATACTAGGCTAATTATTTTTTACATTCCCACACAGGTTTAGATTCCCTGAGAATTTGTATTTGTACAAACAATAAGTATAAAACCTCAATTATTTTGTTTTTAATGGTTAAATAATCATAATACCCAATAACAAGGCAAAATAAAAACGTTATAAATGATGAACACCCAAAAAAAAGTGATATTATAAATAATAAACATGCATGCCCAAAAAATAAAATAATAAATATGAGATTATATGCTCAAGATCAGTAAATTAAGAAATATAATTTCTTCAAAAAAGACCAATATAAATGTAAGTCTAAATTAGGAAAAAAAAATTGAATGATCAGCAAGAATTACTACTCAATTTTATATTTATTACATTAAATATCCCAATAAATAAATTCAAAGTTTTGGTATAAAATATCTAAAATATACCACTTGTTAAGTTTAGAACTTGAGATTAAGCAAGAATTACTATCTTATGTGCACTATTAGTTTTCCTTGTCATAAGCCTTGATAATCTTTTTGGAGCATAATCTTCTTCTTCTTTTTTCATATAAATTTGTACGCATGAAAAAGAATTCTACGTAATTTGTCAAGTTACTAATTTCTCCCTTACTAATGCCCCTTAGATTATTAAAATAAATAAAAAAAACCACGTCATTATTTAAGTTAAAAAATGAATACATTATTATTCCTCTATTTTAGAGTACAAGGACAAAAATGGTTGTTTAGCCCTTTTTTTTTCTGTCTTCAAAGTATAAACAGTTACCCAACACTATTTTCCTTTTTTTTTTTGCTTCCAATTTCAAAAAAATAAAAGTATATAAAAAAAATTGAAAATAAAAACAGTTACCTACCAAATGGACTATAAGCTTTTGTTGCAGAAGCTTTTGGTACGAAGTTGGTCCAGGCCTAAAGTACATCGAGGTTGGCCCAAATTATAATTTCTTAGCCCATATGATCCTAAATTTTCTGGAACATATATACCAAAGTTTAGCCTTTAAAAAAAATTCTTGTGATCCATTAATATATATATATATATATATATATATATATATATATATATATATATGTCTAATCAGAAGGATCAAGAAGATAATTCTTAAATAGCATAATGCCTTAAGTAGCATAATTTTATCAAAACGACGCTTTTTATAGGGACAGCGTGGCATTTTTGTAAATACCATGCCACCGTTGCGTATTTACAAAAATGCCATCGCTGCGTCTTATCAAAACGACGTTGTTTTGATAAAATTCTATTATTAAGCGTTCTCGCCATTTAAGGATTCTGCTCTTGATTTTTATTTTATGTCTAATTATCTATGAGCGAGATCGATGCAGATATACCCATTATCTTACTCATTTCGTGTTACCCTTTTGGATGGGCGGTTTGGTCAACTACAATAATGCTCTATTTTTAATGACGCTATATGTTTGTCCGTCGCTAAAAGTATAGACGACGGTTGTATGAATCAAACCGTCAGCCAGCGTGGGTAAGTACGGCAGAGTAAGATAAGGGGTTGCACTTGATCCGGACCGAATTATCTATATATATGCACACTAAGTTATAAAATTATTTTTGGTTCTTGTCGGTCCTCCACCACCTCGATTTAACGTTCTCATTTAAACAAAATTAATTGTTTGTCACACCGATTTTACTAGTGCTTTGAAACTTGATAATATTTAAAATGAATTTATTGTCACGCTATATATAAATAGTTAAATAAAGATTCAAACAACTAAAAATAAGGTAAATGTGAAATTTGGAGTCCTTCCTTTCCTTTCTTTATCATTTATTTATTTTTGCAGAGGAAATAATTATATAATTTTTCAATATTCTTACTAAAAGATAAGCAAAAAATACTTGGGTCGTAATTTCAATATAGAAGATCAAATATTTACTTATAAAAGGCAATTTTTACATTTTCAAGTTAAAATCTAATATGAATTTATTTAATTTTATCAATACAATTATGATTATTATAAATCATCTAAAAATACTATTAATTATTAGATTTATTATTTTTAATATTTAAATAAATCATGCATATAAATATAAATTTAAAAACATCTTTAATTGTAAATATTAAAATGAAATTACTATGGTCGAGATTAATTCCGTGTAATTAAATATGTTTTTCTTGTGGTGAGCTTATTCGAAGGACTAATTCTATCCAATTTAGATGTTGTCGATCTGTCCCAATAAATGTATATTTTATCCTTAGTTTTAATTACTTGTTATACTAACTAACATAAGAATAAAATCTGAAATTGAGGGTAGTTGAGATCTTTTATATAACTTTTACGTACATATTTATAAATTTTCCTAAGATGTGGGAACATTAAAAGAAATCACACCTAAAGAAAATAGACAGTAAACAAGGAGAGAATTATGCATGTGTCCATGCAAAAATCAAGACTGAATGAATTAAGAAATTAAGAATTTGACTAGTAAACATATATTGGCCTTAAACTATATATATATATATATATAGATTCTTATGTGGGTTGTTCGCATGCGGACTACCTTTAATGACATATAAAATCGTTGCTAAACCCGTCGTCATATGGTCTAAACATAGTCAACCTTCGCTATAATCTGATTCAGGCCCTATGACAACGGATTTAATGACAATTTTATCCGTCACTAAAGGTGGTCTGCATACGAACCACCCATATATATATATATATGAAGAAACAGAGAATAGATACATCCATCAATATCGAGATGGACATCTAATAAACTATGTTCCCCATGCAACTTCTTAAATTTATATGTAATAATTTCATCCAAAATTGACACAAATCTGTAATCTTTATGCTATACAACTAATCCAACCCTAACTGAGTAACTGGCTAACTTATTTCCAAGTTCACCACATGACTGATCAATCTTATATATATGATCTCTCTCTCTCTCTCTCTCTCTCTCTCTCTCTCTCTCTCTCTCTCTCTCTCTCTCTCTCTCTCTCTCCACATGCACATTAGTTATGCCATGTGGGGTTCTATATAGAGCAGGCGTAGCCAGGAATTCGAATGGTAGGAGGCCCAAAATTCTAAACAGTATTAATGTAATATTAAAAAAAATATGAACATAAAATAAAGCTTTATATGTTTAATTTTAGTTTTAGCATAAATATGAATTCATCTGTCTCAACCCGTTTTAATATTAGAGTAAAGTTAAGAGTCATTTTTTTTTTTCAAATGTCTCAAATGCATATATATTCATTAATATATTTGTTCAATATCATGATAGATCCTAAGAATTTCATTACATACAGTACAATACAATGATAACATGTATATGTAAAAAAAATTGAGAGATTAAATTTGAAACACCTAAAATTAATCATTAATTATATTAATCTTATTTATTTGACTTTAAAACTAAGTTATTTTTTTAAAATATTAACCTTATTAGTTACTTGTTTTTGAATTAAAATTAAACTTTAAAATATATTGAAACTTAAAAATAAGTTTGATATATTATTTTAGGTATAATATAGTATAAATTTATATCCTCAAAATATGAGTCCACTACTAAAATATTTATACAATAAAAAGGGGTCAATATCAATATTCATATAAAGTTTATATATGCTATATTATAAAGGGGTAAGGGTAGGCATTGGCCATTGGGGTAGGGGTAGGGGTAGGGGTAGGGGTAGGGGTAGGGGTGGGCGTGGGGATGGAGGGGGAAGGACATGGCCTCCTTATGTCCCTTCCTAGCTACGCCACTAAGTATACCTTGTTACACTACCCAAATTATGTTTGTATATTATTAATTTTAGAATTAAATAATTACAATAATATATTTATTTAGAATAAAATTATTTATGTGATAATTTAAAATAATTTTATTTTATATTTATTTTGTCCCGATTTATTTAAAAGAATAATTAGAATTTTTTTAAAAAAAAATAGTATAAACAAGGTAACATTTTTCATCCAAAATATTCATGAAAAGGGATACATTTATATACCTGTTAAATTTCAAATTAGTTATATAGGTGTTCCTGTATAAGTTGACATAATTTAAGCGAATGAGAATAAATTTTAAATTATCAATCAAAATGGAAAGTGCACACCAAATTATAAGTAACGTGTTGTGATCGAATTAGCTGGTGAACTATTTTACTCATTATACTTAAATTTAACGTAATTAATTTGAGGAGACAATGCAATAACTTGTGTCAATGGGTAAAGCAGATTAATTTGAGTTACAACACTATACAAACTCGACTGACTCATATTTGATATATAGATGATGAAAAATGATATATTAATTTTGCAATTTTATATGTTAGATTTTTTTGTTACGACTTATGTGGATAATTATATATAATTGGTAATATTTTAACAATATATTTAATATAATATGTAGGTCAATTTTATAATAATATTTAATCTCATATATTAATATACGTGACAATTATAATTCAAAAATTATTTTAATAGGTTGTGACTCCATATCAATAGTGTTATTGCTATATATATCTATTTTGACTTGTATATCAAGTTAAAGTTTAAGTGTGCGTATTAATTAAATATCAGGTGATTATATGATAATAGTTTTGTCAAAGATATATGTCTTATAAGATTTCCAGCAATGACTTTTTTGACTTAACTTGAGTTAATAAAGTTCATATTAATTAATTTCTATATAATCTGTAAGCTGAAGTTCGATCGGTATAATAAGATCCTCCTTACCCGTGAGTGTGAAGTTAGGTAGAAGCTAGCTAGCTCTTTCTATCTTCTATAACTACTATAAAAATTTGAAGAAAATTAAAGGTGGTTGGACTAAAAAAATTAATAATAATAATACTCTTAAAACAATTGAAATTATATATCTTAAATAATAATAATAATAATAATAATACTCTTAAAATAATTGAAATTATATATCTTATAAATATCTAAACAAAAGATACATACATACATACATATATATATATATATATATATATATATATATATATATATATATATATATATATATATATATATATATATATATATAAGAACATAAACTAATTAATTACAATTGTCAATCAAGTTTAAATTCCAAACAAAGTTTAATTAGCTTGAAGGAAAATATTCCTTTAACATAACAAAAACTCTATCTAGACATGAAAATTGAACATGAATGTATTTGAATTTCACTTATTTATATTTTGACCTTTAATGATGGATAAAAATATAAATAAGTAAAATTTAAATACACTCATATCTAATTTTTATGTCTACATAGAAGAGCTCCATAACATAATTAATCAAAGGTAAATTTTATTAACTTAATATATATAACTAGATTCGGAATATTTATTTTAGTAGAAGTTTCTTAAGACATTTCAAAAAGAAGTATTGTGATCTTACTTAATTTGGACATGCTCCCTATTCTAAAATTAGAGATTTATATATTTTTTAATTTGTTTCACAATTAGAGATATATTTCTATTTTAAGAAAATAAAGTAAAGTGATATGATATTTCTAATTTGTTATTACTTTAATTTTTCACTTATTTTTAATATCACACCACCGCAACTTAATTTTAAAATTATTTTTGAAAATATAAAATTATTCTTAAAAATTATCGTTTTACAAATATATATCTATCTAATTTTAAAATAGATGGAATATTTATTTTAGCATCAAGGTTGACGTAGAACAAAAATTCAACAGTTTCAAATATTACAAATGTGACGCCCCTAAAATAGGTATACATCATCCATCTTGAGTCGCCAAATACATGATACAAAATTCAAATACAACTTAATTATACAACAGTCGTGTAAAATACGACAAAACATATGCTGTGAGTTTTAATACAAATATTGTCATCTAGACAATATCCACACTTAATTGAGTCCTCATTACATTTATTATCATACTATTTAATAGAATAGTGAGGACTACTAATGCTATTATCTGGACCAGTTATTCTGCTTCCCGATTAGTCCGGCCACGTTCTCATTTCACAAGAGAATGAAAGAAAGGGTGAGCTCAACTAGCCCAAAGAAGAAATATTATGACTAAGATAATGCGTAATAAATTATCGTTAGCCATCAACAATGTTAAACCGATACAATATAACAAACATCAAGTTTAACTACGGTGAACAAGCAATCCATTAAAAGAGTCAAGTAGAGAATAAAATCTACCGTTTTTTATGATTTAAAAGGTTTTTCATCACTTTTATCACTTTGGGACTCAACTTAATAAATAATCCACATCATCTCCGCACTACTACTTAAGATATTCATTAAGATCACAACCACAAATTGTCCATGACTACGGGCAAGGATATTCGTATTCATCAATGGTCATGATCATACCAACAACTCATCCATCAATGCACTACGCGCTAATGAGGACTTTTACCACATCATTTGTAACATTACGGCCATGATTATACCGAATAATCTCTCCGTCATAATCATACCAAGTCCATCTACGCACTACAGCCACGATGACTTTCAACATAATATAAATATGAGGATGATGACAATGATATAAGAATTCAATAAAACAAGTTCAAGAATTAATTTATCCAGAACCAATAACGTCCAAATTATCAATATGATCTCGCTTTGTAGAGTAAAATTCAAGAATGCTCGTAAGAATATTTCCATAAAAGATCTTTGGATGAAGCGCAAATATTCGTGATATTCTACTAATTTTATGGAGTATAGAAGCCAAAATTTTAACTAACCCGGTATAATAGAATATATGAAACTCGCAAATTGATTTTACGCCGCCACGTGCAGAATCCACGTGAGATGATCATTTTTATAATTTAATAAGGAATGAATAAAAGGATCATTCACCATGCATGTGGTAATCCACATGTACAAAGTTATTCCAATGTAATAATAAAAATGGAATAATGTAAGGATTCACCATGCATGCGATAGAGACCGCATTACTCTGAGTTATTCCCAAATGAATAATAAAGAATGGAATAACAACAATTCATCATGCATGCTATAGACCACACGCATAAAGTTATTCCAACGTAATAATAAATAACGGAACCAGTCATGCGTAAACGCGATGCAGGCGGGATATTCCGGCGTAATAATAAAGAATGGAACCGAGTCATGCGTAAAACGCACAAAAACGGATATTCAAGCGTAATAATAAAGAATGGAATAATAAGAATTTCACCATGTATGCGAAGATTGCATGATGATGTGTTATTCCAACATAATAATAAGGAATGGAATAACGAAGAATTTAACATGTATGCGGTATTTATGCATGTATACACGTTATTCTAATATAATAATAAGGAATAGAATAATGTAAGAATTTCATCAAGTATAGGGTAATTGCATATCTGAAAGTTATTCTAATGAATAATAAAGAATGGAATAACAAAAGTTCTCTTCATGAATACAAAAAATAATACCCTTACCTTAGTAAGAAACCGGATATAGGAGTAGTGAAGCAATGTAAATACTTTTCTTCTTTCTCTCTATAGTTTCTCTCTAGAATTTTAGTGAATTCGTAAGAAATAATGAAGGAATGAGCTTTCATTTATAGGAGAATGGACTGAATAGTAACTAATTCTGAACTCGGTCCAAATTGATTTACTTTTAAAACTAGACGGTCCAGTTTGTTTACTATAAAATATTCTAATAAAAAAAAATTTTAATAAAATATAATATATTCTATTTATAATCTAATAAAACGAATAACTTTATAAAATTATCATGTTTTATATAAAAATATTTTACTATAAATACTATGCAGCACTTATGCAAATACTATGCATAATAAAATATACTATATTCTATTTATAGTCTAATAAAACGAATAACTTTATAAAAGTATTCTTTTTATATAAAAAAATTTACTATGCAAAATACTATGCATAATAGAATATAATATATTCTATTTATAGTCTAATAAAACGAATAACTTTATAAAAGTATTCTGCTTTATATAAAAAACTTTTCCTGCTTTTATTACATTAATAATACTAATAAAACAAAACTTCATCATCATTATTATAATTAACACTATTAATCGACTGTGTTCGTTCCCGTGAAAGGGGAGCTTTTTCAATAAAGATTTCTCCTATTGGCGCAATTAGATGACCAAACCTCTCCTGGCGTAACTTCTAGACATCGTTAATATTGCAAATAATAATATTAATAATTTCGTTGTCTCAATTATTGATTTAATAATATATAAAATATCGACAATAATTGAATCAATTAACGTGAGATACTATGCAACAATTATCAAGCAATAATTGAACAAAACCGAGTGACTTCTCACGACGCATCAATAATCAATACCGCAGTGCTACTACGCAACCACGCCAGACATCGCATTTCTTTTAACAATTGGGTGTTTCAATGATTAACGGTACAACTTCCGCCGTTATTTTTATAAAATATTTTTATCGTTTTCTCAATCCGACAATAATTCCATTGCGGGGTCCACCAATAATTGTGCCGTTATACGAATATTCTCTGTTAAAATGAATATTCTCCGACCAATCGAATATTATATAACAACTTGCGTACTTTGCAAAATTTAAAAATATTACCCCCAATTATAACATTATATCAAATTTATTTCATAATATTCAAAAATAATAATTATAAAAAATTTATTTTTATTCATAAAAGTTGGGATTTTACAACAAACTTTCATCTTGGAGTATTAATTACAACTACAAGAAAAACAAAAAAGTCAACAAAATGAGGACTCTTTTTAACAATCACCGACTTTCTAGTGACATTATCTACAATATAATATATATATATATATATCCCTCCAGTCCCTCACCAAGTGTTGCATTTGATTTTGATTCTATTTAGTTTGTAAGATTATAAAAATTAAATTATGATGTCAATTTATTTAGTCTCAAAATAACGATTTTATACTTGACAATATTTTTAATTTGTAAGTAGTAGTTTGCAATGTTAGATAATATTGCATTATCAAAATCATATAAATTTAAATTAATTTTTTTTATTTATATTTTGCAAATTAATGAAGAAATAAAACTAAATGATAGGAGTGCTCTTTTTTTTCTTTCTTTTTGTTGAATCGAGAAGCAATGCTGGTTTCAGTCAAATCAAGAACTGTTCGACCTGAAAACCATAACAATTAATAATATTAATTAATTGCTCAAGAACAAGGGTACTGTCCAATTAAGCTCCAGAATTAATAAATTTCAGTAAAGAGATGTTTGATAAAAATTGAATGAATCTGAATTTGAATATGAATGAACTAAATCTGAATCTGAATGAGTAGAATCTGAATTTCAATAAAAAAAATTGTTTGATAATTGACATGTCTGAATCATCTGAATGACAAAACTTTATTATTTTACCCCTTTGAAAAAATTTAAAATTGTTGTAAATTTATTTAATATTACTTAATATAATAGTTAATATTTTTTTTTAATTTTTTAATTTTTTTTTACTTCATTCATCTGCTCATTCAGCCATTCAGTTAGAAAAATCTGACTTTAGTAATTCAAATTTCATCCATCTTTTACCGATTCAAATTATTCGACCAAAACAAAACAAACGTTGACCGTCCGATCTCGCCATTCAAATTCAAATTTATTCAAATTTCTAAACAAACACCCCCTAAATAACTAACAAAAGCATACAAAACTCGAGGAAGGCCATATTCATATGAGATGTGATCTTTCAACTCCCATTAAACCCTAATAAATTTGTGGCGGTTGAGTGTTTAGATTTGTCCAAAAGTCTAGCAAAATTTAAGACTTCCTATTAGTGGAGTATTTCATTTATTATTTTCTTCAGTACTGGAAGCACCACAGCAGCAGTCAGGATTTGAATTCTATGAAGTTACCAATTTATCATATGCTAGCGTATAGGAATTTACTGAATTTTTAATAGTAAGAGAACTACACGCACGCACTCGAATTTTGTCGACCAGCAAATACAAATCTGTACTATTAAAAATGTAACAAATTAATTCATGTTTATATCAAGCTAAATATTGAGTTATTTTAATGCATCTCGAATCAACTTAAAGCATTTCTAACAGTTTTTTAAATTATTTTAGGATACTCAAATAGGTGAGTCACATCAAAAAAATTATCTCCAATAACCTCTTCAACCTTAGTTATTAAATCTGCAACCTCATTCTCTCTCTTCAAATTTTCAACCTCATTCTCTCTCTTCAAAATATTTATGAAAGGCTAAAAATATTTATTTTACTTTATGGATTTGATGTACATCTCATTGAATTGAAGAGTCTGATGAGACACAAAATATAAAAGTTACAAATAATATTCTTTAAATTACCACGTAGGTCAACAAACTTCAATTTAAAAAAAAAAAAATCTACTACTGTTGGAGATACTCTCACCCGTTCAAGTTTAATGACTTGGTTGCCCAAAAATTCAAAAAAAAATATAAGTTTTTTTTCATGCCTTCTTTGGCCCTAAATTTTAGTATTCTCAAAAGTTAAGTCAACAACTCAAAAGTTAAGTTTTTGGCAAAATTTTAGTAAACATTTACTATTTAAGAAAGATATAATGTATCATTTACCATTAAAAATTGAATAAAAAAATAAAAATAAATAAAACTTGGACTACCGAATTAACTCGAGTACCAAACAAAATATCACTCAAATATACTCCTCGTATTTAAAACTTACCTAATAAATCGATTCTAACTTTACCCACTTTTTGCAAAAGTTATTAAGTTTGTAAAGGTATATAGAGCATATTCAGGAGTGTTGCCATGCATAAATTCTAGACTATATTTAGTTTAAGAATACAAATCTCGCTCCAACAGATGGACTAAATATAGTCTATCGAATTTTTCGGCGAGACACAAAGATTATATCAAGAAATAAGAGTTGTAATATATTTAAATGGGAGAGACGGTTGAAAAAGAAGAAGAAGAAGAGGAGAAAAATGAGTTTTTTTGAATTTATTGATTATTTTATTATAATCCACATAATAGTTTATCTGCTAAAAAAAATGAAGATTAAAGAATATTTACTGATATCATATGGACTAAATACTAATCTACAGAATGGTCCATTTACTGGAGACAACTTAATTCATTGAATCCGGATCCAAAGCAACCCATGTGGCTTCTTGTTTTGGTTATGGGATGCCCGCCCATGCATTGAATTAACAAGACACCTCTCTCATTCTCATTCATTCATATGTGTAGCCATACGTACACTTGGCTTAATTGTGTCAGCCAGGGAGTCGGGGACAGTTGAAATAATTAAAAGCAGCCGTCAAATGTAGGTGACATGTTGCTTTTATTAGTGAGACATGCATACAATTATTCTTTAGTTTTTTTACTTATAAATAATACCAAACCACACTTCTTTTCCTTCCATGCAATCTTATTGCTATTCCTACTTACTAATTACACTACTCTCTGTAGCTTTGCAAAGCTTATAGCTAGTTAAGTTACCTCCAATGGAGTTCAATCTCTTACACATCTTTACACTTCTTTCTGTAGTACTTGTGGCAAGCCATGCAGCTCTACCTTCTGAAGATTACTGGAAATCTGTTTTGCCAAACACTCCCATGCCTAAAGCTCTCACCGACCTTCTTCACTCTTCAGGTTTGCTTTACTTTCTTCAACTCAAATTCCTCTAATTATGATACCTTAATTAAGGACATGGTGTTTTATATTATCATCACCAAAAAGTTACTGTTTTTGTGGAATAATTTTTTTTTACAAATAAGACTTTTTTGTGGAATAGAGGGAGTATATATAACTTTAATTTAATTGGTACTTCCTACGTCCAAAAGAGGTATTATATATATATATATATATATATATATATATATATATATATATATATAAAAAATTAAGAAAATGGTATTCTTCTTTAATTTTTAGGTTCGCAGGTAATATCAATCTATCTTCTTAATTCATACCTTTGGTTTGATCAATAACAGTCTAGATCACTTTACCGTGCATGGCATAGAGCATGAAACATGCAATAATTTAGGCAATGAAATTACAAGTTAAATAAAGTAAATACTAACCACAAATATTTATATACATTCGTAAAAATAGATGTCCAACTTTTGGTGTGAATTGACATTATTAATTCAGTTTCCCATTTATATTTATTTATTTCATTATATTTACTCACAACAAAAGTCGCTATTTATTATCTTAATATATATATATAGAACACCACAAATATTAATGTCGATAAGTTCTAATTAACCATTAAAATCCTTAATTTGCAGAATGGGTGGAAGACAAAGGCACTGCTGTGAATGTAGGCAAGGGTGGTGTAAAGGTCAATACAGGGAACGGCAAAAAAGGCGGCGGCACCAAGGTCAACGTAGGCGGAAAAGGTGGCGTCGGAGTTAGCACCGGTGAGCCTGGAAAACGAACTAACGTTGGCGTTGGCAAAGGAGGTGTATCTGTAAGCACAGGCCACAAAGGAAAGCCAGTTTATGTCGGAGTAAAACCAGGCCCAAACCCATTCTACTACAAGTATGCTGCTACTGAGGATCAACTCCATGATAACCCTAATGTAGCACTATTTTTCATGGAAAAAGATTTGCAACAAGCCAAGAGCATGAACTTGCATTTCACTAAGAGCATAACACCAACTGATTTCTTGCCTCGCAACGTTGCTAATTCCATTCCATTTTCATCCGAAAAACTTCCTCAAATTTTCAGCCAGCTTTCCGTAAACCCTAACACAGTGGAAGCTGAAATAATCAAGAAAACAATCTCAGAATGCGAAGAACCAGGTATTGAAGGGGAGGAGAAATATTGTGCAACTTCTTTGGAATCAATGATCGATTTTAGTACCTCGAAATTAGGTAAAAAAGTTGAGGCAATCTCGACGGATGTTGAAAAAGAAACCGAGATGCAAGCTTATAGATTTGTAGGGGTGAAGAAAATGAATGCTGAAAAATCAGTCGTATGCCACAAGCAAAATTATGCATATGCTGTATTTTACTGCCACAAAACCGATACCGTTAGGGCTTATTCAGTTTCATTGATAGGGAGCGATGGTACGAAGGCTAAAGCAGTAGCAGTGTGCCACACAGATACGTCGAAATGGAATCCCAAACATCTGGCATTTCAAGTGCTTAAGGTTAAACCAGGAAGTGTTCCGGTTTGCCATTTCCTTCCTGAGGATCATATTGTTTGGGTTTCATACTAGATACATATATATATAAATCTATGTAATTCATATGTTTTTAGTTCAATAATTATGTTCATGTGGTGATATTTTGATGCATGCAACAGATTGAAGGAAGCTTATGTGAACAATATGATCATGTATACTATTATTATATATCATGGATTATGTACAATTTGCCCCCACCCTCTTTATATAGGGTTAAGCATGTATGTATTAGAAGCTTGATTATTGTACGGATCGGAGGATGACGCTTTGAGTTAGTAGACGACTATGTCTCGTTAATTAATTGCAGTACTAGTTTGATGATGATACCATAGTATTAAATTAATATATATATATATATATATATATATATAGCTCTCGTGTCTTGTCTTGGATTCATGCCCATCCATCGGTAACTTGTATGGGATCTCTCTCTATAAGTCCGTATCTTAAGGGATTGTCCGAGAGATTTCATTACTAATGACAGTTAGTCACCAATGGGTGATCATTCAAAACCCTTTGCCATGGGAATTAATTAATAGTCCCACTCTCATGATGAATAAAGCTGTAAAATAAGTAAATAGTTCGGACTCGATTCATATTCGCTCGATTAAAAATTTGATTCGAGTTTGATTCGAAAAATAAATGAGTTAAATATGAGCAAATTTTAACATTAGATAAATTACTCAAACCTACTCAAATTAGATATTCGAATTATATTCGTTCGAAAAGTTCAAACTGCTCAGGCTCGATTCGGGATCATGCTCAACTCGGTAGTTAAATGAGCCTCAATCAAACTTTATTTTATACTCGATAAATTTTATAAATCAAATCTGAGCAACTAAATACTCGACTCGACTCAATTTATTTATACCTTTACATATTTATGAATATAATTCTCTCATTGATATGCATCCCTTTTTTGTAGGTACGTACTTGGGGCGAGTCCTTCAATGCTTTATAGGATTTCAATATCTTTTACCTTTGAGGTTCGAATATAATTAAGTCTCCTTAATTTAAGGTTCATTTAGGACATACTATTTCATTATTTAAGTGTCTTTTGGACAACTTCTCAACCCTAGATAGGTAGAGAAAGTTTTGTCTCCCTATTCGTTCCACCAAAAATGTTTTAATACATATTCTGATAGTTCTATTATTATCCTTTAATTTCTCTTAGTGTCACATGGACTAATTTTTCAATATAGATGGTCAAATTTTCAACCCTTTTGGTCAAGAGGTGCAGTAATTTAACCTTCTTCTTTTGATATATATATATATATATATATATATATATATATATATATATATATATAGGTCCATTGATTTCCCCAAAGAAAGGTGTGAAATTGAAGATTCTTTATCTGAAGAGCGTTCATGTGCGGTCGAACCCTCCATAGCAATTTCTATGCATGCATGATTGGTCCGGCTCCGCCACTAACATCAGTAGGATGCTGTGATTAGGGCGGCCCGACCCTCTTTATTGACACCTCTATTATTGGTGTAGTTAATTTTATATTTTTATATTTTAGATGTCACCTCATATATCATGTTACCATTAATGTTGCATCTAATGTCATATCACCTTAAATTCGATTATAACTGAATAAGTTATTCAATTCAATTATAATTGAAAATCAAAATTAACACATTTTTGATATTCGAAATATTAATCGAATTAAAAAAAATCGTCAAATTACCGAATTTATTATTTAATTATTCGATTAATAACCAAATGAAGGTTTCAATGCCTGAAATCTTAATCGCAATTCTCCTTTCTCTATCTAAACTATAATCCTCATTTCTCTCTCTAAAAACCCCTTCTCATTTGATTGTTTGCGGCTCGATCACCATTTCTGCAGAAAGTCAGAGAGTGAGAGATGAGAGATTAGACTTCAAAGACTAGAGAGCGAGAGATTTGAGACTTAGAGTTTTTGGAGAATTTTGAGAGATGAGAGATCAGAGATAAGAGCTTTTTGAGATATATAAGATTTGATATCTGAGATCAGATTTCATTGACTAGTGAGAGATGACTGATGAGTCATAAGAGGTGAAAGATTACTCTTTTAACCTTTAAATCGAAAAAAAATTTAATAACGAGTTTGGTTATTCGGTTAAATGAATAGCTTAAATTTAAAAATCAAATCCGAACTCGAAAATCAAATAATAAAATGGGTATAACCAAAATATAAAAAATAATAGAATAATAGAAAAAATTCTATTAAAAAATTTTAGTTCGGTTCGATTATTCGATTTTATCCGTTTTTTTCTCAAACCTAACCCTAAGTTAACTATGATTGGATTCTTAATTAGTCAACTTTTAGATAATTTTGACAATTATTTTAAAATTCAATGTTATTAATGTATTTTAATAATTAAGTTGAAACAAAATCATTAAAGTACAAATAAATCAAGTAGGGCATGACTTTTTGTTATATATATATATATGAAAATTTTCTCCAACAAACTAAAAAGATGAATTGAAGACGAACCTGGTTATAGCGACGATTTTCTGAGATATAGCGACAACTCAAATCTGGCTATATATAGTTCGTTTTTGGTCCGTTTCTTCTGGATCGCTGGAGAAGCAAATTGTGTGTGTGTGTGTATATATATATATATATATATATATATATATATATATATATATATATATATAGAGAGAGAGAGAGAGAGAGAGAGATGATCTATATCTAAAGTTAGGCCAGAGTTTCTAAGATTAATCTTGTCGGCACAATAGTTGTGCGGATCGGATGGTATATCCTCGTTCGCAAAATTAGTGTGCGGATGAAAACCTACAAATTATATCTCGTCTGCACAATAATTATTGTGCGAATTGTTTGCCTAGTGGGACGTTGGTTATTTGTTGGGTCAATATATTCATATTAACTGAAATTAAATTAAATGGGTTGGTTAATTATTTTTATTTATTTAAGTTAGGTAAAGTTTAGACCCATATTTTTAAAAAAAAATATAAGTTCAAACCAATTAATTATTTTTTAACCCATATTTCATTCCAAATTCAAATTGAAAGTTCTTTTCTTTAATTATATGAACAAGTTCTTTCTGATATATTGAATCGCCATAAGTAGGTATATATTTTGTATTTGCTATTTTTCTGATAGCGTATAATTGTATATACATATACTGATCATAGCCCATTTATAGATTTTGATTTGTTCGATTAGGTCAGACCCCACTGATGTTGGCGACAATGTATGGGAACCTATCCTGCGTGGAAAGGCTTATTCAAGCAGACGCTAATGTGTGTACTAGTATTTGTATTATATTTCAAGATTTTTTATTTTTATTTATTTTTTTAAATTGGTAAATACTTGGCACATATTAATTACAATATATTTCAATTTTTAAAATATGGTTTGACCTATATTTAAACCATAACTATATGGTTCCAATCCACACAACTCATATTAAAAATAGTTAATATAGTTTTAGTTCTTAAATAGAATCATAACTATATTTTGTAAACTAAAATTAACTCATAATCATATTTTGTCATAACTATATGGATCTCTTTGTATATATATGGGGAAAAAAATCCATAACTATTTGGTATGACTTATTTTTGAGCAAATAGATTTATAATCGTTCATAGTAGTCTAGTACAATCCATATTAAACTATGAAACCCGCATCCGCCACTATTAGTTGTGGTTGCCGCATGATAATAGTTTCGGATGGATACCAATCAATTAGTGATTTATAGTTATTATGTTTTGTTATTATTGGTTGATGTCTTTGTACCAACTAGTATTTTAATATAGAAATGTTGCTGCTACTGAGGATCAACTCCACGATAACCCTAATGCAGCACAGCACAGCACTATTTTTCTTGGAAAAATTAAAGATTTACAAGAAGCAAAAAGTATGAACTTAAATTTCACAAAGCTCAACACCAGCTGATTTTTTCTTGCCTCGTAAGGTTGCTATTTCCATTCCACTTTCATCCAAAAAACTGCCTCAAATTTTCAGCCAATCCTAACACAGAGGAAGCTGAAATAATCAAGAAAACAATCGACGAATGCGAGGAACAAGTTGTTAAAAGGGTAGGGGAAATATTGTGCAACTTCTTTGGAATCGATGATGATCCATTTTCTGGGCAATCTGGACGGACGTTGAAAAAGAAACTAAAATGCAAAAATTCAAAATAGTAGGGGTGAAAAAAAATGGCTGCTATGCTAGCTGAAGAATCAGTTGTATGCCACAAGCAGAATTATGCATATGTTTGAATCAAAATTATGACACAGGGCATGTCAAGATACAAAGTCTCGAATTGAACGATCTAACCCTTCAAACTCAGACTATTTTTTATTATTATTATTATTATTTTTGGCTTATTTTGAATGGCACATGTAATGTACACAATCAAATTACAAAACAAATAGGAGTATATCATTCAACAAAAGTGACAGAGGTGAACATGGGGTAAAAGCCGTCGGTGCCAAAGATCACCACAATGAAAAAAAGGAAAGATATATTATGCTGCTGCTGTTGCTGTTATTGAAGATCAGCTCCACGGCAACTCCAGTATAGTGTGTGAAAAAAATCTGGGAAAAGGACATCCATCAAGGGACGGTTATGAACTTGCTTGTCGCCAAAAACACAACTATTTTCTTGCCTCGCAAGGTTGCCAAGGTGATGGCATTTTCATCTAAGAAACTGCTCATATTCTGAACCAATTTTGAGTGAAAGCCAACACCGTGGAAGCTGAAATATTGAAGTTGACAATTAAGGAGGGTGAAGAACCTGGGGTTGAAGGAGAGAAGTATTTCACAACTTCAGAAGCTAAAAGATTGATGGACTAGGAACATATTCAATATTTCATGACATTTCATAACTTCCACAGAAGAGGCGTTTTTTCTGGAAACCCGTGTATCTCTTGAAGGGAATCAGACATTCCACCCACCAAGGGGAATTGCTCCTAAAGAAATCCATTCAGAAGTCTTATTAAGCTATATAAAAGTAGGATGTTCAACATGAGAGTAAAAGGTTACAAAAGTAACTAAGCCTAAACACAGAGTAAAAGATACATTTGTAACTAAGTTGAACTTGTATAAACCTTGTGCCAAAATTTGTAAAAATGATTCGGAAGTTTCAGTATCATGACCAGATCAAAACTATGAATAGAGAAACCAGAGGTACAAGTGTAAGAGAGAAAATTTAATAAAGAAAAATTAACTACAAGGGCAAATGGCAAAACTGTCCCCTCATGTTTACACTGATTTGCAATATAGGCGTTAATGTTTTAATTTTTGCAATGTCATAGCTAAAGCTACAATTTCGTGTGAAATTGTCCCCTTTGACCAATTTTGGCCAAACATGTTAGTTTCATGTGCTTATTTTAAGGGCAAACATGTCATTTTATGTGTAAAATGATTTTTCTATCAAGCTAAAGGGCAAAACCATCCTTACCATAAAACCAATAAATAAAATATTAAAGTTAATATCTTAACATTAAAAGCAACCTGTTATGCTAAAACATAATAACTATACTCTTTTCTTTTCTTTTTTTTTGATAAGTGGTGTATCCCGACTTGCATCGACTAATCTCCCCATCCCAAACAAGACTTCCGAAATAGGCTTATGCCTGCGGTCCGTGAGGTGGGAGTCGAAATCAAGACCTCCGAATTTACAATTGGATCCAAGTTCTCCCTTAAACCATGGAGGCAAGCGGCGGGGTTATAATAACTATACTCCTGCCCAGAATAGATTATAAGTACAATAATAATTAACATAACTATAAATAAAACAAATAAGTAATCAATACTATAATTTAGTTATTATTTTTTACTTTGATTTACTTATTTTATTGCATCAACACATTTTTGAAATTGGTTTAAAACTTTAATTAGTTGGATTTTGGTAGATGCGTTTAGATCTTTTTTTGTTAATAGCACCAAATTATAGTACTAATTACTTATTTGTATTATTTATATTTATGTTAATTATTATTGTAATAATAATTTATTCTGGGTAGAGTATTAGCTATTATGTTTTAATATAATAGGTTGCTTTTAATATAAAGATATTAGTTTTAATATTTTATTTATTAATTTCATTGTAAGGACGTTTTTGCACTAGCTTGTTAGAAAAATAATTTTACACGTAAAATGACATGTTTGCCCTTGAAATAAGCACATGAAACTCACATGTTTGGTCAAATGGAACAGTTTTGCACTATGACATTGCAAAAATTAAAACATCAACGCCTATATTGCAAATCGGTGTAAAGATGAGGGGGCAGTTTTGCCATTTACCCTATGTACAAAGTAGAGGACTGTACATACATGAGTGGAACATTGCCAGACATTCTAAAATATTATTCTCAAGATCCATTTTAATATGTCATGCTGATACATTCATTAATGTTCTATGAACGGTAGAGAATAAGATTAAAGAAAAATAAATATAAATATTCTAGAAACATCATGATACATAAGCAGAAGTCCTTTGTTCCAGGTTTTAACAGTTTACCTGTCTCTATGCAATCTCCTCCAATAAGGCAATAACTTGATTGCACTAACATGGAAAAAACTGTTAATAAGTTTGATGCTTCGCTCCAAAGTAATTAAATTACTAAATTGAGTCAATAATCATTGAGGATGTTATCGTTAATAAAAACCAACCGTATTGTCGTCTCAGCCCTCACAGCATGCTGAAAAATCTCCAGAACAAGACCTTGATAGGATACATATCCAGATTTCTTACTCATCTCCTCTCTAGTCCAAATCAGATAAAGCCCTAAAGAAAGAAAATATCAAACCCTTCAGGCCAGCTTTAATGATTTCAGATGCCTATTCCCAAGTTCCAAACAAAATGAAATTTCAAAAGTTAATAGGGAATTCAGAAGTGAAGTACAAAAAGATTGCTCTGGTGACAATTTTCTCTTCTTCTACCTTACTATTCTTTCTTTTTTTTCATTTTTCTTTTTTATAAATGTAATTCTTAGTTGCTGATGCATAGCTACAAAAGAAACAAACAAGTGGAGTATCCCATTCCCATGGTTGATTATTCTTGGTATAAAACTTGTATTATATTATCATTCACAAGAATACTTCAATCTTCCAGCTAAATGCTCTTTAGGACCAATGGTTGTTTTCTTTAACAATTCCATAGCATGTTGCAGCACCATTTCATCTCTCCTAATTTGTTTATATATATACTAAGTCAAGCTCTCTAGAAATGTAATTGAGAAATCATTGCAGATAGTTTCACTAATTTATGCTATGGGATATCCTCCTCTCTCTGTTGCAAATATGGATGCTCTTTCACAACTTGAAATGTCACTATACTTGCATCTTGCTGAAGGTTTCTGTTCAAAAATCCATCTCCTTGAATCTTGACAACATCAGTGATCAGACATAAAAACTCTGAAAGTTGGTCCATACATCTAAAGTTCATTTTTAGAGCCCCTCCTTCCAATTAATTTCAGATAAAAGGACAAAATATAGCTAAGAGCTATAAAACAAAAGGCAAAGTTGTTCCAAGCCCCTTACATCAGATATGATTATAGAGCTAACTTTTTTGAAGATAAAGAAAAACTCTTAAGTAGATTTAATGTCATTAACTAGACTCCCTAATACAGTTCGCAGCATACACATACAGAAACACAGAGATACTTACAAAATACATATAAGCAGAAGATCCAGTTCAGTCAGCTCTGACTACAAGAAGCATCCAACAAAGTTCATTGAGCCCTAAGAATTGGTGGCAATAATTTCACCTTGTATTATTCAACAGCGAAAGGCTCCAGAGATCCCCAAGTCTTCCCAACCTTCAGTTTGACATGCAAAGGGACTGGGAAAAAATTGTCAACAAAAGTTCTTATTATCTAAGTTCCAAAATAACAACAATTTAATCTTATTGAAAATATAGTCAATAGACCACGACATTATTAAACAAAATAAAGAAAGAACAAAGGAGAGTACAACAGAGACAAGGACAAGACAATTTCACAATAACAGAAAATGTGAATTGACGGGGTAGCAGTCGTTAACAATAAAGATAAGATCCCGAATTCTCTAGTTGGAGAATATCAAAAAGACACACCTTTGAATAGTTCCCATTTTTTTTTTAATATAGTATTTCAGAAATCATACCAAGAAGTGAGGCAGCACTTTCCATGCTCTTTTGTAGCAAGACTCCAGCTTCCTTCACAACGGAAGGATCAGCTTCAAGTACTAATTCATCATGTACCTGTGGAATAAATAATAAAAGCAGATCTATCACATTCCCATAGGGGTAAAGGAATAAGATTAGTGATAACTAGACCAATAAAAGGAATAATAGCTTGGAGTTGACTACGAGGTATCCAATCATGGACTTCATTGCCACTATAAATAGTAATGAATTATATAAAAAGTTTTTGCATTATAAATATGGCAATTTGCATCATTCAACTTCAGGAGTTGTTCTGATCTTTCAACTCATATTATTGGTGCTGAAAAATAACATATAACTGAATGTTTTAGGATATGTAATTTACAAATCAGGAAATATTATTGGTGCTGACTACTGAACGATAACATATAACTGAATGTTTTAGGATATGTAATTTACAAATCAGGAAATATATGAATTATTTGTTTTCAGCAAGTAGGAAATATATAAATTGTGTCTCCCATCATGATGACACATTGGAACAAAAGACATGAATACCAGATGTGTATACAAGACCCTCAGAAACACAATTTTAGTCTAGACACTACCTCTTGGGTTGGTTTCTTAGTTGTGGTCAGGGAGAGACATATTTCTCCTTTATATATTTGTACTAGACTTAACACAACAAATCTGACACTATAACTTGAATAGAATTATATCAACTATGGGTGATCTGAGAAATGAAAACCTTCAAATCACCTTGTGTGAAACTGAGGAAGTATAAGAAAGCAGAAAGAGAACCAAGATGCATAAACAGAGTACTAGAGCATGTGTCCAAAAATGCAGATAGTTATTCTCTCAAGCCACTGTCCTCTTATCCGGACGAGAACATTCAGTCACGTGCTAAGCTAAGAAAACCGTAGTTGGTTTCTCTCTTTATTGTCATCCCTATGCATAATGCATTCTCTTCGAAGTCCTCGCACTGGGAGAACTGGCTCTGAGATTAGAAAACGTACTAGCAACACCACGATAGAGGTCAGCTCTAGTGGCTTTGTGATTGATGTCTGCATTAGTGGGTCTATGATTGGAATAGGGAGTGTATAACTCTGGGATTGATGAGCGCTATCATTCTGTGATTGGAAAGAATGCTACTGATTCTACAATTAACAAGAGTGCTAGTATCTCTACGATTGGCTAGGAGGTGAAGATGTTCGGACACTAAAAATCATGTTAGAGGTATGGTACAACACCTATATAGAAGTGCAGCTGCTGCTGGGTACTCAACTCCGCCTTTTATCCCAAACAAGTTGGGGACTTTGGGGTGCTGCTGGGCAGTAAAAAATTAATCTTATGATTTTCCTAAATGGTGTGTGCTCCGTGTATGTGTGTACAAGAAAGAGAGAAAGGCAGTCTTTTAACACCTGTAAAAGGATTCGGCAGCGCCCTTTAAGATCAGGAAGTATTTCTTCAAGTGGAATGCTTGAATTGGACTTCTCAACATCTTTAACAAGCACGGAATGTAAATTAATCATCGCAATTTTGATTATGTCAGCAGCAGATCCCTACAGAGTAGCAATCAGTACCAGAAATACATATGGGCCTTGATACATTTTAACAGCAACCCTGTCCTAAAAGAAATTCTCAAGGAGAAACTGACAAAATAACAAATCAAGGTTGAGGAGAACAAAGGAAACCTACCTGACAAATAGAATTCACAGCTTGTCGCTCCGCTTTAGATTTTTCTTTACTGTTTCCAAATTTAATGTTTGCCAAGAAACGCTTTCTTCCTTTGAGGGTTTCCACATATCTGTACCACAATATCCACAACAACAATATATTTATGTAAGTGAAGAGACCATAAAAGAGGAAGACAGTAACAACACATCATAAACTGTTACACAGGTTGTGGCAAATGGCAACTGATTTCACTTGTAGTAGAGTAAGAGGGAAAAATACGAAAAACATGCTCGGCAAAAGGAAGAGAGAAAATAGGAAAGTAGGCAAGAAAGAGATCATTAAAGTATATATACAACATGCACCTTTGTGAGATAAAGTAGCATAACTTTAAGAACTGATAAATTCCTTCTATGGTTGACCTATGTACATGTCTACCGCATGCAAACAAATTCACGCAAAAGCTCCAATTGACACACCAAATGTCATCCATCAGGCCTCCTAATAGGAGAGAACATTAATATGATTTCCCAAGGCAACCAGCTCCATGAAAAGGGGCCAACTTTGTAAATCCATATCACAATTATAATCATGGCAAACTCCAGGAAGCTCTTCAATGGTGCTGTGCCTGGAAGAAACAACAGGATGCAAAAGCAGACCATCTTAATATCCTGGAAGGTATTTAGTCTGGATTTTGAAAGCTAGAGCTATGCCACATCATAATGTGTTGGTCACACTTGGGCTTTCCTATGTCTTAAAGAGACTCATCTAGTCCCATGTCCTGACCATGGAACACATGCCAAATATAAGCTAAGCTAATATATTTGCACTATCACTGCCAGTAGCATAAATGAAGATGCTAATCAACTCAGAAATTCTATAGAATTCTAGTCACATTATTACCATATGCTTCTCTAGTACTCCATAGTTGTCAGAATCGTACAACACGCAATATGTATCGAACGATACGAACGTATCAGAGGCTGAATCAAAAATGACTCTATCATTACGATTCGATTCGATTCGATTCGATTCTTACGAAACGATACAATGCACGATACTGTTTAAAGTTAGCAACCGACTTGAAAAGGTTTTTAGGTAGATCTAATAGAGTAAAAACAAAACTTTTAAGCTTCTACAATTTCAAATTAAGAGATTTTTTAGCATAAACATATTCTACATCACTTGATGAGCCTTTAATCACTTTTTAGAGTTTTATATGTTCTTCAGAATGTCAATCTATTTTTCTCACGTCATTTTCCATAACCACTTTTAATTTGAATTATTCTCTTTTGTTTCATAAATTAAAGGTGAATCTGAATTTTCATTTTCTCTTGTTACTCTATAAAGATTACTAAAATAATATATAATAAATCAATTTAGAGTGTTTTGACTACTATTTAACTTTAAAATTTATTTTTAGTCTATAATAATATTTACTGAAGTAAACTATTTTTACATATAGTCAAACTAATATGTTTGATTGTCCAATACATTGTGTTTCATATGTTTAAATACATAGTATCACATTTTTCATTTCGTTTCCGCATCGTACGATAGGATACATGAAACACGATATGGAGGTTTTTGTTATACGATATGATTCACGATTTAATAACTATGGCATCAACTAATATAAAAAGCAAGCTACCACTACCCATAAACAAGCAAAGAAAGTAATTAATACGTTTTCTCACTTTTGGATCTTGCAAAGTAGATCTTGTCCTCATCAACTTTGAAGGGATGCATCATATATGCAGCAGTACCTTGCTACCTTCTACTTTCTCTATCTCTCTCTCTCCAGGGTCTTACAACCTAGTGTGTAACACCTATCTACCTCAGACCTCAATCTGGCATTATCAGTACCTGCGCATTACTGCTCCACCAGTAACCTAGCACTCGCATCTTATCCCCTTGCAATGTGATACAAATGATATTTTACTAAGTTAACGTAAGAGCAACAAGTACTAAAAGGCTTTCGCGACTGTGTTCATTCAGCCAGTCTTGCAAGTTGGAAGTTTGATTCGGATTACTGAAATCCTAAAGTATTTCCCACGATATGGCCATTAATAAAACATGATACAAGGAAACAAATTTTAATTTGCTAAAAAAAGATTCACTTCACCCTTTTTGTCGGCAAGATGTAACTACTTCTTGAAGCCAGGAAGCAACTCCACGAAAAGACCTTTTAAAGCTTTGAATTTTCTCTGCAGCGTCATCTGAACTGCAGTCCAGTTGTTCAGCGAGGGCATTAGCACCCATTCCATACAGAATGCCATACACCAGCCTTTTGGTTTGCTCTCTCTCTCTAGAGCTAACACATGACTCTGCTTTCCCTGTCCATTTTGATGCAATCATCGTAAAGACATCATTGTGGCGTTCACAGAGAAGTTCAATTAACAAAGAGTCTCTAGAGAAGTGAGCCATCAGTCTCAGTTCTATCTGAGAATAATCAGCTGCTAGCAGTAACCAGTTGTCCTGCAAGAACCCTCAAAAGTTAAATTTGCAGCATGTAAATGTTTAATCCTTCACAAGTATATCAAGTAAAACACCTCTTGTTTGACAAGAAGAATCTATTACCTGAGTAGGGACAAAGAAATCACGAGCATTGATTTTAAAGTTTTCACCATCTGCACCTCCATTTTCTCCGTTGTCGTTCATTTTGAAGTCGACCATGTGCTCAACACACTACATTAGGTCCGACATATTCCACACCCCAATTGACTAAGTTCCGGTTGAGATTTATGTATAGTAGGAAGAGAAAAGAAAAAGAACCCAAGTGGAATAGTCCAAACCTGAAGATTAGGTTCCTCCATTGACAGTCGTCCAGTTGCTGTTGATGTCTGGAGCCAATGGCCATGCAGAGTGTACCTTTGTGTCCTCGTGGAAAGCCTAGCTAGTGAACAAATTGATCCCAATGTAGAGTTCAAGAGTTTTGCCAATGTTCGGTGCTCTTTAATGACAGGAATGATAGGATGCTCATGCCTGTAATGAAACGAAAATCAATCCATTAACATGGTATAGCAATATTAAGTAGTATACAAATAAAAACAGGTTCTGCGCACTGAGAATACCACAGGCTACATATGTATTGACTTGCATTAGTGCATTAGAGAACTATCACTAAGAATCTAAACATATAAAATATTTGAAAATTTAATCTGTTGCCTTTCTTGTAATACGCTCGTACAATAGATCACTCTTTATGTGTTAACATTTTGTTAATCCAAAAATCCAGCAGTAATCAAAATAAATCAACTACAAAAAGAACAATGCAATGTGAAGATAACAACGAGGATCTCTAATGGGCACTACCTAATCAAGTAAAAATGTAATTATAAGAAGAAAAAAACTTTAAACATAAAATAAAATGTAGAACTGCCTTTAACATGTTTTAGTTTTGTAGTGATGACCAACTATGAAAAAAGTACGCTACTATGTTAAAGGAGCGCACTTATAACTCCTACAAACTAGGAGATAACATCAGCAAAAAACAGTAATGTTGCAGAAATGAAGATCTTGGGAAAATGAAATTTAAACACCATCAGAGGAGTTTTATACCCTATTTAGGAACAAAACCTCCTCAAGTTTTCTTCTCTGACGCTCTTAACAACAAACCATAGAATGACAACTAGCTTTTAACACTTGCTAGCAATTGGAACAAGTAACAGGATAAGATAAAAGAACAGGATTCCACATATAAAAATATTTGTTTCACACCACAGTAGTGTCAAGCGATATATTCATGCAAGGATAAAAATAAGGTGAACCCGAGATATCCCTCAAAAGACAGGTTATCAACAAAAAACAAAGGCTTCTTAGAATAGAATGAGCAGTATGGGAGTATGGCGCTCTTGATATTAACAATTTGAAGCATATTTCAAAATGTAGAAAGAAAAAATACAGGCAAAAATATAACAATGCTGAGTTAGTATAAGATGAAACAGAAATTGAGCATTATTTTTATCCAAAAAATGTTAATTTATAATAAATAAAAAGTTCACAATGTAATACTTGTCAGCATACATAATTCGTGTACATAATCTGAAGTCATTTTTGTTTAGCTAAAGATTAGTCAGATCTCATTTTCGCATATCTTCACTTTCACCAGGATTGAGCCATTAAAAATATAACATAGTAAAGAAAGCATTTCTTCACAACCTTAATAAATCCAAACAATGTTTATCAGTACTAGGATGTTGTTTCCCTTTGTTGTACGCTTCTGGTATGGGTAGCTTCAACCGTTCGTAGAGTACATTTGCAATATCAGCCGTTGCGTACAAAGAAAATGTCATGCCAGCCAACTTATAAGCTTCCTTCTCAAGACACTTCAGTTTTCTTCCCAGCAGATGTCGTGCCCGAAGACATCCCTCCATGTCAACACCTATTCCCCAGAGCTCCATGTCTGCAAGAACATTAAGCTACAAAACAGGCACAAGATTTACTTCTCATGCGCAACAAGTAAAAGATCAAAAGAAAGAAAAAACACAAAAATTTATAGTGATCTAGGGATTTAAAATTATCCAACTATCCCATCTTAATGTATGCAATGTGACCACCAACACACAATTTCACATGCCTCACAGATGAATCTCTTGCCCACTTTTTTCTTTCAAAAAAAAAAGATTCCTCAACTGGAATAAGACTTATCAATTACGGTTACATGGGATTCATTTTCAGCCTACCTCAACTAGCTTGGGAAAAATGGAGCTGTTGATCCGAGTTGAGATTCAATTAATACATAAATAAATACAAATATACATATATATATATAAGTATAAAAATAAGGTAGATGGAGTAAGAATTCTTACCAGAGGGGTTTCAATAGTCATAAGTGCTTCCATAAGTTTCTCAGACATTAGTAATTTCCACAGAACAGAAAACAAGGCCCGTGTTTGTGCAACGCGACGACAGCAACCATTATGTGCAGCTCGTCGCATCTGATTTTTCCACCTACTGCTACGATTAGCAGCTGCTGCAGCCTCGCTGGATAACCTTTTTTTAACTTCCTGCAAGTATGACAACCTTTTATAAGTAGAGGATTAAGTATTAAGAAATAATTGGGGTAAAGTACTTTTTTTTATTTAACTATTTTTCAGATATAAATTTATTTAAATGGGAAGTAAGCAATTGTGCAGTATTATAAAATCAAAGGCATTGATCTCTACAATTAGAAAGTTTATGATGATAAATTTCAGCCTGATATTTCATAACTAGGGTGGAAGAATTACCTTTTCCAGATTTGGATTTGAGCTTTCTCCCTCATCTGGCCAAAGGATCCATGCTACAATGCAGATGTCAACTCCACCTTTTTACATGAATTGGAGAAAACATATAATATGAGTTATCAATAAGTTCCAAACCCATAGTTTTCACTGCAAGGTTCAGGCTACCAAATCTCTGAATGGAAAAGGCAGGATTTTTTAGTACTTGAATTTGGACCTTTAAGTTCCAACCAAACTTTTTGACATATTTTTTCCCCATTATCTTGCAAATCTTATCCCACCTTCTTTTAGCCAACTCCAACAACTGCTTTGGTGCCAGACCATTCTTGTTATAACCAGAAATATTTTCTGCAAAGCAGTTGCTAATTTCATTCTCAGACCAGAATAAATCCTTGGGGAGATTGACATAGTGCACAGGAGAATTTTCCCAACATATTGCTATTCCATGTATTTCAAAGGGGGCAAGGGAGTTCACTTCAGATCGCTTGTTGAAGTGAATATCAAAAAAGAACTCTCTGCTAGTGTCCCAGAGGTCCAAAAATGATTCTAATCCGCCAAGAGTATTAACAGCATTCACTGGACCTTTCTCAGAAGCATTATCCTTACTGCCAAGGATTCTGTTTTCTCTCTCATATTGGTCCTGCCTAACATGATCAAGATACTCAATATGTAACCTGTTTTCATCCCTAATTCCTTCCAACTGAAAAGATACCGCAGTTTCTTCATTATCAGTGTGATCAACAGTGGTGTTAAGCTCATAATTAAGAGTACCAGACCCTTCACCTGCTAAGGCAGGAATTTTAGTATCATTCTTGGCGCCAGCTGAGTATGCTGCTGTTGGAATTGCTAAACCAGCATCTGAAGGTTTTATTAATTTGTCTTCAATATCAGAAGTAGCTTTATTTGTATACTCACTTCCTTTGACGGATGGTTTTGCTGAAATATGATTTTCATGCTCTAAAACAATGCTGCTGGTAGTCTCTTCTCCAGAAGAGGCGGTTACTTCTTTTCTGGCAGCATTGCCAGCAGCAGTCGATAATAGGGGTCGAGCAAACTCTGGAACATCAAGTCCAAGGGACTTGAAAGCTGAGAAAGCAGCAACTCTAGCCTCTTCGGCTTTATCAAGAACAATCTTGCGTGCACCATTCTTTATCTTCTTGGCTACTCCCAACTGTACCCGCCGTTGTGCTGAACCTTCTGACTTCATACCATCGAGTTGTCTCAAAGTTAGAGGATTTAAAATATTGAGATCTTTTTCATCTGATACATACAGCGCTAGTAGGATATATTATCATGGGCCCATAATTTAAATAGACAAACAACTCTAGCTTATAACAATTAAACCATATGCACAAAACTACATCTGAAGCAAAGATATGAATGTCAACGTGATAAATTCAACATCATTAATCATCCTACTGAACGTACTCAAGAACTACGTAACTACCCTAAGTACAGTATCAACTAAAAGCAGCATTTCACAAAACTAAAAGATCTCGCTAACATTTTATATAGCTTAAAAAATGCAATTCTGTCTGTTAGACATAACAATAAAACCAATTACATAGAAATGAAGATGGATGACATAATGGAGAATTAGAAGAGTCAAAAAGAACCAGGGAGGTAGTTCCACTTAACTTCGAAAAAAGCCAAACAGTTTTTTCTAATGTACATAGATATAAAGTGCTGACATAAACAGCTAAGAAAAAGATACCACATACGTGCCATTTCCATGATAACAAGAAAGTATATGCGCCTACCATTTTCATTTGCAATTATTATCGGCAAGATTTCTACAACAAGCGATGAAAAGTTTTGACATGTAGTAGGAAAACAAATAGACAATATATTGCTATTTGGTCACAACAAAATGATGAAAATATACCAACTGACTAATCAAATCAAGTTGAAGTTCATGAGTAAACAAAAAATAATTCATCTGAAAGAAAAACTTTTTGATATCAAAATGCCCAAAAAATATAACCAAAAAGATATGTTACAAGCAATACATTAAAAGTAAAACTAAAACATATGTGAAAACTCCAGGTGCTGCTGCCATATGTTACACACCCTCTGTTCCAAAATAGTTTTCCATTTGAGAGCATCCCACAATGTTTGATACTTTTAGAATTCCAATACACTAATAATATAAAATGGACTAGATTACTCCTGCACAAATCACATAAAAAATTTTATGGACCCCAGAATTTGTTATGAACTGCAAACTTTAAGGTAGGAGTATTGATGGAAAAAGGAGTTTTTTCTCTCCTAAAACTTTGTGCCAACTTAGTTATAAAATTCATATGGGGCCAGGAGTATAATTTCAAGAAGTTAAAAGAGCTATTAATACAAGGAAAGGGGAATTGGATAAATAGATAAGGTGGCAGGTTTATATAAGATATGAAATGCATATTTTGGCACAAGAAACAACGTCATGTGCATTACATTGACTAATACATGAAAGGTAGCCAACATCAAATCAAGGGAGCACGGACGAGAAGAGATGGTTACATTTGCCAAAATATAATGTATTTCAAGAAAACATCAACCAAATATCTCTGAAATCCCATAAATTTCACCTTCTGCAGCCCAGGCTGAAGATTCAAAAAGTGCTTTGACAATTTCAGGAATCGAAGACTCAGCAATTGCTTGAGGGGTGCGCAAGCCAGCTTTGTAAAGTGCTCTTGCTCTAGAGCCCTGAAAAATGCAGCAAAAAGATCAAAAAAGCAACAAAGAATAAGGCAAATCCTTGATATGTTTTGCTCTTGTCTGCTAAGGCATTAAAATGCTGCTGACAATTTTCAATTAAAAATCAATGGCAGTTCAACTGGTTCTTGAGATCGTGTTCAAAGAGGTTTTAAAGAACAAAAGCTTTACCTTAACAAAAGGGATAGTAGTCAGCTCTACAATCTCTGCTCTGACTCCAAATGACACGCGATTTTGAAACTTGGCTACCAAGCCTTCAAGATCATGCCAACCAAGCCTCTCGCAGAATACAGAAACCATAGAAGCAAACCTTCCAGCATTCTCCTGTAAGGCTTGAACCATGCCTCGTGCCACTTTAAAGGCTCCACAGACCTCGGTCACAGGTACTTCCTTTGTCCGATTAGTAAAAGATAATATCATTACAGCATGAAACTTATTAACCTCAATCCAGATAAGAAAGCTATAAATCGCAGTAAAATACAGTACTAGAGATTTAAGCTGGAAAAAGAAACAAGAACAATACGGGGTATACAATGTGGAAGAACAAATGGCATTATATTATTTTATACACATTTAGCATAGCAACAACGGAGAACCACTCAGAGACATGATAATGAATAAAAGAGTGCATACAAGTATAGATTAAATGTCAAATAATAATAAAGGCGGTTTCCTATTCATCACTTGAAATATAAAAAATTCACCTGCACAAGTCTCAACAATATGAGGGCAACGTAAAAACGCTTGCACACTCGAAGCATTTGCTCATCTGAAAGCATACCATGGCTTAACATCCGAAGATTACCTTCAGATCTACCCTGAAACCCTTTTGTGCTATCTCTTGATCTGTTTGAGGTGCGCATTGGAGCACCGTGGGCCATGCGCATTAAAAAGGGTTCTTGCACCCCCACCCGGTTGCCAACTGACTGCACCTCAAGAAGTAAGACAGAGCATAAGGTTCTACAACACATACCCCAGTAATTGCAAATTTAGACAGTAGATATTTTTCACAAAATGAAATCAACTTCTCAAACCTCAACAAAGAAAAACTCATGCACTCAATTTGGGGCATGCAAGAATTAGGAACAAGGCTTAGCAATAAAGAGGCTCGGCATTGCCTTCATGGTAGCAAATTTTCCAATAAGAATGCAAAGGATCTTTACAGAGCAAATTAATAAAGGTTAAATCAGATGCTATAGAGCAAAAGGTAATAGGTTAGTTATGGAATTCTAGTGCTATGGCAAAGGCACGACATTTTGAGGTTGTGAGTAATCAATACTTTTCATAATTGTGGAGTTTCGGGTGTTAACTTTTCAATGAAAGGAAGGGTCGTATTTGTCGAAGTATGGCTTTTAGGATGGGAGAAAAGTAGAATTTCAGCAAGAATTACTCTAAACTCACTCATCAAGATATGGTAGCATCGAGCATCACGCTGACCTTCTCAAGGATTCTTAAGACTCAATTCATCTCTGCTATTTAAATATTATTAAACAGAATAAATTCAAACTGCAGGGCTTCTAAGTGTAACTGGACTAAAAAAGGAAATGTATGACAGCAGGACTGAGAAAACTATTTTGGACCATATAGGACCATGCAAGGCCTGAATAAAACCCATGTGTCACTTTGCAGCCCGTATCTATAATAAAGCAAAGTCATATATCTTATAACATCAAAACAGGCAAGACTAGCAACTAAATGGGCCAAGTTTTGAAATTATTAGGACTATTTAACCCCAAACATTATACTTGAGGTCAAAAGCATGTTAAATTAGGACTTGTGATTTCCTCCTTATTTTGGTATGCTCTGCATGAATACTTACAATTTATAAAAGACCATTTATAGGTAGCATATGACAGTAACCAATTGAATGTATTAGAAGGATACACTAAAGTTCCAGGCAGAATGATTTCAGAAGTAGCATGCAATAATTATCACTGACATTGTTTATTTTCCTATTTGGACATTGAACCCTAACAGCAAGTAAGAAAGGAATTTTACCTGATCAAGGGGAGACAACTCCATAAATCTTTCGTAATACAATTCCCAATCTGGCTCAACATCAACATTAATGGGTGTTACTAAGTATACTAGATGCAGATCAGATGCAAGCACAAATCCTTCTCTTGCCCTTGAAAGATCATCCAGCACAATCTAGAGACAATTAGGAATTACATAATTAAACTCTATAAATCCCTACTCCATCCAATTAAGGACACTTGAACGAATTTAACGAGAATAAGAATCGGGAAAATGAGAAAACTGCTTCAATGAGAGATTTAAAGAATGAACTGATATCAAACAAGATATAACATGAAAGTTTAAGATTAGAAAACAAAAATAAAAACGCAGTCTGTAAATATTACTAGTGATTCTTCTGGACAGAGAGAACTGCCAAATGCTGCACGGCCAAGAGGTGTAGTACTATATAATTTAGTATCTTCACTCCATTCAAGGAATTTTCTATGGCATAACCACTTTAGAGAATCTTGAGCAGATTTCACCACATCTTCAAATGGTTTTGTTGAATTGAGTAGAGTGCACCTAACATATCGATGAATATCACGAGCAGTTTGAACAATCCCACCAGAGACGACTTCTAAGATTGCATGAGTCATCCCATTCTTATCTTCTGACAAACAAGAGTGCAATGGTGGACAGCTGTCATTAAGGAGTCCCATTATCTTTTTGACCTCCTCTGGTTTGCAAATTAGCACCTGATTGAAAATATTTATAACAGAAAACGATAATCAGATATGGTTGTTTATAACTTTAGAAAATTCAGAGAGCATTATTCAAGGAAACCCTCAATAAAAATCATAAAATAAATACTATGATAATAGCCAGGAAGATCTAAAAAAAAGTTGGCATCAAACAGCATTCAAGTTCCATGAGTCAAACTAATAGTCCTAAAACTATTTACAGGTGCCAACGAAAAATAAGCATGAAAAAGACCACATACACTCTCGCCTTTGGTATCTATTCCAGTCCGACCAGCTCGACCAGCCATCTGTCTGTATCTTGTCCCATCAATAAAATCACGACCAATCCTAGGTTGTCGAAAAATGACCCTCCTGGCAGGCAGGTTAACCCCAGCTGCTAAGGTAGACGTAGCGGTTAAGACACGCACAAGTCCTTTACGGTAGCAGCTCTCAACAACTTCTCTTTCCTCAACCTGCATCAGAATTTAATTAACCCAGTGCATGACCATGTAAAACCACTAAGGATTGACTCAGACAAGGTCCAAACCGACTGGTCATAGAAAAGATCAGTAAACAAGGATCATGATACGAGTTGAAATGGTAAGATAAAAACGGAACACTTGCGAAGCATATATCAGAAAGACAACATTAATAGTAAAAATGGTTTCGTTATGGTTAAAATTTATAGCTGTAGAACACATACAGTAAGACCAGCATGATGATAGGCAACGCCAGTAGGAAGAGTTGCTTCTAGTACAGGATCCAATCCTGCTGGAGACCTTTGCAATGTGTCAATAGCAGAAGTCACATCAATGAACTCACTCTGATCACTACGAGAACTGACAGAAAACTTTTTGAGGTATTTTGCAATATGTGTAGCAGTTGATTCACATCCTTTTCGACTTGAGCAAAATAATAGCACCGAGTGACCCTCTTGAACAACCTGATATGGTTCCAAGTCATAATTGTTAAAGTTTCCACCAAAACAAACCTGCATTAAAAGTAAAAGAGAGAGTTCAGACCTCATTGCACAATTCTACAATATGATCGGGATCTTTACCACCAAGCTCAGCTCCTTTTGCAATAGTCCTAACAATTTCCATTTCTTTGTTATAAATTGTATTACCAACTTTAATGTATTCCACTAATGGAACTGGCCGGAAATCTGTCTGGTATAATGCTGCCTGCAAACAAAATGGTGAAAAATAAATAGAGAAAATAGCAAGAAGGAAGGAATAATTTGGTTACGAGCAAGCTAGTAATATATATGAATCTATATACATGTGTGAACATATACCAGCTTGTGTTTGTGTAATCTAATGGTAGTAATCTTCAAACCTAACTAAATTTGGCAGGCCCTACTTGTAAGTTCCCCAGGGCATGGTATTAAATAAACAGTTCCTATAAGATTTTCTTTTAAAAGAAAATCGAAACATAACTTTATTGTCACGAAAAAAATTTATTCAATACAAATCATTAAGTCATTTTCAGGAGAATAACGCACGTGAATATTTGTCTCAACAGCAATATTTTCATTTCTCCCTCTAACTGTAGCTTTTCACTACTTTTGTACTTGATCTATAAAAATTCATAGGATACACATTTTTTTTTCTTCCGAAATTCACAAAACTTACATATAAGAATTGTTCATTTTACATATCAAGTTTTGAAGATATTTTTCCCTTTTTTCATCTCGCATTTGGTACAACTCTTTTTAATTCTTAAATATAATTCATATCTCCACACATGTATATTCCTTGCTTTTTTAATGTTTTAATACAACTTGGATAGGTAGACAGAGAAAGGGATACTGAACTTATTCTTACTGATGAGTGATGAGTGGGTTTTATACCTATGAAATGAGTGCGTTTGAGCTTAATCTTTTTGTAGCTTTTAAGTGTGTGTCTATTCATGCGTATTTTACTTTGTTTTGCAGGAATTGGGACAAAAGTTACTTGGATCGACGTTTGGGGTTGCTAGATTCGCATTTTCGGCTTGCCATTTACATAGCAGCCACTTCAGGGTCAATTTCGGCATTGTTCCGACCCATATTTCGAAGAACTCAAAGAATAAAAGTTGTAGATCTACTTCTCCTCTTTTCGGAACATCTTGAATAATCTAAATCAGAGTTCGAGCGAAGAAGCTATGGCCATTTTCCCAAAGGACGTCAGAACAGAAAATTCCAGAAAAGTGCCCAGCGCCGGGGCACCCAATCCTAGGCTATTTCCAGTGTCGGGGCGCTGAGGTCGGGCCAGATCAAGTTGCAACGCATTTTCAGGCGAATTTTGATACTTTTTTTACTCCAAATTGAATTGGATTTCCTCCTAAGCTAGGGATTTAACCTGTAACCTAATACATGATGTGAGGCATAAAATAAGATTATTCATTAGATAGGGACTCCAAGAGAGTAGATTAGTTTAGGGATACACTCCATTAGATTCTATCTTTTATTCACAAACCCTAGTTTAGATTAGATTAGATTGGAGATTGAAGCAACTTGGAGAGCATTGAAGGTTCAAAGCAGGAGCAAGAGGATAGTCTCAAATTTGCAGACAAGAGATTTTATTCTCTACCCTACTTCTATTTTTGTCTTTTAATATTTATTCAATTGTGGATTCTAGACTTTAATTCAATAACAATGAACTAAATCTCTTGTTAAAGATTGCAACGGATCTTATTACGTAGCTTATTTTAGTATGCTTCTTTATTAATTATTGTGATCTATTATAGGGATTGTCTATTATGATTTGTGCATAATTGATTAATTGTCTAATTAACCACTACTATGATAATTTATATGAATTCGGGAGATGAAATATAGATTTAGATCTGATCATAATAGCATGTGATTGTGTTTTCTGCATGGTGATGGAATTCATGATTTGTGTTTAGGATAGGGATATACCTTTACGCGCACGTAATCTGATAGGGAACATGTGCTTTAAATCCTTTTTAATTGTAATTCACATAGGAATATAGTGAATTAGTTAGTTAGGGTGTTTGATTCAATTCTATCAACTGTGAATTTGGATTAATATGTTTGTGATGCATCAGAAGGTGGTTATAAATACTAATAAGTTCCTCATTAACAGTCCAGAATAGTAAGCATAATTAATAAGAAGTGTATTGATATATGTGAGCAATAAGTGAAGTTGTGATCTTAATTCTCCATAACCTGCTTTTAATCTAGTGGTATTTAATAGTAGTTTTATTAATTATTTTACTTCACAATCCTAAATCATTTGTTTAAATAAAATTAATTTGGTTACGAGTTAGTATTTAGTACTTTTTATTAAATAATTCCGCGTAGGAACAATACTTTTCTTATCACTTTATTACTTGTTAACTGTGTATACTTGCACGTATTCATTGATTGCGAAATCGATCAACACTTACAGGCACAAAGTAAAAGGTAGTGTTGTAGTTATTTTTTGTGAAACACATTTCCCTTCATATTCTCAATTCGTCAACCAAATAATGGAAAATAAAGTAATAAACAACTTACTTTGAAGTATTTTTACGTGAAAATATTTTCCAGAAGTTATCTTGAGCGTGCAACTTAGACATAATTACTTAAATAGGAGCATTTTGGGTTTAATTCAAAAGATAAATAAATTTGAACTTAAAAAAGAGAAGTAAAATATTGTAATATCATGTTTCACATAAATAAAAGATTTGGTGCAACATTCATTGCAATCAAGGGGTTGTTTATTAGGATAGAGCAGAGAAACTTTAGCTGTCGGTTAGTGGAACTGAGTCAACTGACAATCTGTACTGAACCTAAGAAGGACAGACTGCCAAACCTGTAAAGAATCTAAATCAACCACAAGGTACCAATGTTTTTATTTACCTTTTCTTTTTGGTATTTTCTTTTCCTTCTTTTCCTAGTGATTCATAAACTTTGTTCCTTTCAGAGACATCAGAGTTTGCCTCATATTTCTTGATCTGATTGTATCTCAAATCAATGTCACTCTGTCTTCTCCTCTATATTGTATATTTCTTATGAGTTATGACGCATTCTTGCACATATGCTTAATTGTGTTCTAGTTTTAATGCTCTAGTGTTTCATCTAGTTGACTGGGACTTATCCAATGAGGTTGATCAGGACAGAGGAGAATGTTGACATTTATGTAAATATTTCTTAATACTTACTTGAAGCCAATCAGCAACAGCGGCAACATTTGGCAAGGTGGCACTCATCCCTACAATTTGGAGATGTTGAGAAAGGTCAGCTTTACCACTGCTTGAACCTGAACTTTCTCCACTAGATAATTCTGAATTGCCTTCACCACCTGCATATCTTAGCTTTGTCAACATAAGTTCTAATAGGTAACCCCTACTCTGGTCCCCAACCTGCATAAGAAGACCAGGGAAAAATAAGTTTAGAGGGTTGAAATTCTAGGAAGATATGGGAGGGAATACTAAATTGCTGTAGGTGAGATGCATCATTTCTCATCACCAAACCCCTCCTCCTCCAATCGTCTGACCCACCCTCACTGCCCCATGCACGCTTCAAAAAAAGGTCTCGAGGCCAGCACATTCTTATGACACTCTACGACGTTTCCATACTCTCTCCACACTCACAATACCAACACTTATCCTCATGAATCCACCACCAACAAAAACATTGAGGCACTGTGAAAGTAGAGATGATGGAAACCACTTAGATTGACATTGAGGACCTCGGTTGATTAATTAGCAGTCTCCCAATTCAAAGGATAATAAGAGGATATGAGCAAAAGTGGAGAAATTAGTGAAGATATCAGAGCTAGTGAGGTTGCAACTGAGGTTTCTAAGGCTTCTCTCCGGTGGGGCACTAGTGTAACAGTCTCCAGTAATGATACGATGCATTTTACATACACAATAGAGTATTTCCGTCATATTTCCCTGAACATATTGGAAACTGCAAAGATGTTGAGTCCTGATAAATAGATAAAGCTATATCAAATAATACCAACCATGTGAAGCTCATCTATCACAATAATTCCAACCTCTGACATACGACCCTCTTCTAACAATCTGTTAATTAAAGAGTTTGCCTTCTCAATTGTGCAGACAGCAACTGAGGTATCTTTAGGAAGAGTTCCACCACCTTGGTTTCCGTAATAACTGCGTACATGCTTATCAAGTGGTTCAAGGAGGGACTCAAGATGTTCTGCCTGCACCCATCCAGATATTAATCCACCACAAAAGACATGAAACATTCACGCACTGGCATTGAAAAGAAAAGGCGCACCTTTTCTGCACAAATCGATACATATGGCAGCACAAGAAGGGCCATTTTTCCAGTTGATAAGACTCGTCGCAACATTAAAATTTCAGCAACAAAACTTTTACCGGCACTGGGGACAATTAAGGGACAAAAGGTCAAGAAATATAGTATGTTTTAAATGATGTATGAGAATAAGGTAAGATTCTTTGATGTCTCCTGTGAACCTACACTCCTAGGAATGAACGCAAACAAAACTTCTTTATCAAACAAAAGTCATCATAGATGAGCTGAGCAATTAAAAGAAACATGCTTAGATACATGTGGTTCGATAACAATATTATAATTATATACTGTACTTTTAACTTTGATTAGCTAACCAAGCAGCCAAAGGTTAACCAACCCTAAATTAAGTAATGGAGGAATGTTTAAATATAACATAGAAAGCCAAAACAAAGAGTTTGGCAAAAGTAATTTCTATAGAGACCATCACATTTTAACTTCTAAGACATTGTTAAGGAGATGGATATATAAGGTTACGTTCCAATAAATAATTTTCCTAATATTTGTCTCCTATATATTATCTTTTACATCGCCCGTTACTGATCCAGCTGCATGGTTTATTAATGCGTAGATCAGTAGATGTATATGTCAAGTAACGTATCAATATTTTTGATATTCCTAGTCCCTTTAATTTAGATTTTAATCAATTAATGATACAATAGTTCAGATAAATTAATATTGCAGTCATCCCAATTCAAGATATATAGAGAAGAAAATAAAAGAGACAGACTAGGAAGGACAACTGTCATGAGAACCTCTTTCTGTATTAGGAACCCAAATTAAGTGGTCCTATTCCACATAAATGCATTACTTGTTTAATTTGACTTTCCTACATTTTAAAAAATTAAAAGGAGTCTTTGTAACTTTGTTAACCACATTTCATATATCAGTGCATTATATTGGGAAGCATAATTGAAGTTCTGGTTGAGTACTCTTATGTCTTAAACTATGTATAAGTGAAGAGGGGGTCCACTAAATTGGGACTATCTGTTTTGTCTTTTATGCATGATATTCTTCAGTGGTGAGAGAAATTTCAGCATTTGCGCTCCACTCAGTTTTTTACATCCTCAAATAACAATCAAGTTTAATCAATTTGAATTTATTAAATAAAATAAATGAAAAAAACTATTTTGCTATATAGAGCAGATAATGACAAAATTAATAGTGTAGAGAAGACCAACTCTGGAATTTATATAAGAAATTTAAGTACTACATATGTAGGATACCTTGTAGACGCACAATATACAAGATTTCTTTGCTTTAAAACTCCATCCACCTGAAGGCAGTCAACCTAGGAGGAAAAATGTGTTCACACGAAACTGTCAACTAAATGAAACAAGTGAGAAATCCTCCAAAAATGGACATACTTTCTACAACTTCAATCACATTTCATAAAGAATAAAAAATAAAATAAAATAACAATGACACTAAGAACAAACAAACAAACAAATTCAAGGAGTGCACTATCAATTTGAGGAAAGAAAGGAAAACGAGGAAAAAGACAAAGAAATAAATAAATGAAATTATATAAAAAAAGTATATAGTTTCTCGCCATCCAAAAGGCAGATCCTAGTCAACCAGACAACCACTATACTCGTGGTCGTAGGATATCAGAGTAAAGAGAACAACGCTGCAAGAAATTATGTAATAAGAATTTTTTGGCGTGATTCTGAAAGTCGACAAGGCATATAGCATTCTCTTCAACCAAGACGAAAAAATGGAGAGAAGGCTGATACTAAAATAAAACAGGCAGCAAAAGTCTGTCTATTTTAGGATATCGTTATTTGGAGACAGCAAAACATAATTTAGTTGTTACAAGCCATTTTTCCCATGCAATAAATAGATGTAAAGGATGGAAAAACAAGACAGATAGAGAGGTACAAGATCATATGCTGGAATACTCAGGGAGACAACAATCTCCAAGGACAAAAACAGCAAGAAATGGGAAGAAGTTCTATAACTTAACCATCCACTCTCACTTCATAAATTACTACTAATTATTATTTACCAATTCGTCACATCTTTAATAATTGTAAACATGGATACAGGTAGCAGTATCAAGCAGAGGGAGAACAATGATCCACTGATATTTGTTCATATTTACTCTTATTAGCTCTAATGATGTATATGCAGTACGCACATCACAATGGTAGGTTAGATTAGTAATAATACCATACAGAAGCCAATAAATTTTAGGTCTAATCACACCACCTTCCATTTTAATGACCAAAACAAGTCAGAATTGTGAATGGTAAATGCTTAACAGCATATCCTAAATACAGAACCATTCCACCCTAAACCCATATCTTGTCCACAAAAAAGTAGATGGCTTATCTGATTAACCCAGTCAACAGAGAACACTACCATAATTATGTTGGACATATAATAACATCACAAAGCAAATGATGAAAGCCACTCAGTCAACAGAATATTCCCAAACACCAACCTGCATTGAAACCAATTCTAAAACCATGTTCAATCATTTAATCTGGAACATGTCATGATATAATACAAAGAAACACCTAATCAATGTGCTCCATAATCATACATTCTTGCTTCATAAGGAAACAAGCCTAGCAGTACTGAATTCACTCTAAAGATCAAAAATATACCTGCCACGGATACAATTTTGATATTCCTCTTTTCTTGTACATGCTGCAGATTTCAGAAGGAAGCCAATTGATGATATCTAAATGATCCTTTAGAGGCAGGAAACTTGAAGGAGTATTGTCTCCATCTTTAGCATGGGTAGCAGTAATATTTTTGGTTTCCTTGTTTGGGGTATCAAAGGTGATGCTATCATTATCCTGACCCAAATAATCCACTTTCCTTTTGGCTATGGTAACTTGTAATTCACGCATATCAACACCCTTGTGAGTTATGATGTGATGGGCCCTAATATGAGCCTTTTGTAGAGTTTTATGGTTTGTAGAAGAGCACCCAGTTTGTTCATCTACTCTGGATGTAATACTAGTATTTTGTGCAGAATGATGTAATCCTGCTTCCTCATATAAATTTTTCTCCTCGGAAGAGAAGTCAATATGCTTAACAGGCAGTGGGGAGACTGCTTTATCCAAAGTTTTTCCATCTTCCCTACGTAATGTTAAAGAAGCACTTAGCCCTACATTGCAAACTCTGACAGCACCTTCATATGGTACCCCATTTGACTTCTCGTCATGCTCCAAGTTACTTAGAAAGTCTGAGCTCCTTACCTCATATTGCCTATTTGTAGCTTTCATTTCTTCAGCAAGCTGAACAGAAAGGTTATTATTTGTAGCAAACAAACCATCAGCAACTTGTATTGCTTCATTCCAGAACGTTTCTCCAGGTGAAAATATGGAGCTTCCACGCGTTGACTTGGGAGTTTCACGAGTTCCACCATTGCTAGTCAGTGGCCCAGGTGTATCACAGCCAGTCATATATATTGAAGATGTTTTATTGCATTTTCTCAAGCTCGCTTGAGGTTCAATGGGATCATTATGCACAATCACCTGCAAAACAAGTGCCAACAAAATCAAAACCTATATTTAGCAATATCGATATCATTGCTGATTTTACTGTTATTTACCTCTTTTGAACAATCAACCACAGCTGCTTGAGATTTAGCAATGACATTAGACTGCATGTGTTGATCATATTTCTCACCTGAACATGTGATTTCACCCTCAGTAAGGGAATGGTACTCATCATTATTGCAATGCCGTTTCTTAGATGACTTTTCCTCCAAAACTAGCAAAGACGGACTACCCTGTCTTTTAGGTACACTAGGTGGAAGCTCACTGCTGTAGGAGAGGAAAAAGACTGTCAACTCTACAAATCTAAAATGAACTGAACTAGCTCACTCCTAAGAACTAGAAGTGAAAAGCATATATAAACAAGATTATGAACAAGCTATATATAAATATCCGAGCCAAACCTTGTAGATGAATCTATTGAAATAAGAATATCCTACCAAAAAGATTTTTTTTTTAAAATGAAAAGACATTACCTGAAATACAATGACAAAAAGTCAGCAGCAAACTGTTTAAGTTCAGGATTCTCCACAATGTGCAGAGAATCTGAAACATCCTTTCCAAGACCTCTGGCAACAACATCACCCATAGAAGATGAGCCATTAAAATTTTGCCGATGAGCCTCTCCAAAAGCTTCAGACGTCTGAGAACGCCCTTCGCTTGATGGGTATGCTTCTTTAAGCTCATCCTTAGAAGATAAACTAATCTCCAGTGCCAGGTTTCTTTTTACTAAATCATGCCTTGCCGATGAACCACGAGCTGTCTGTAAAGACTTTGCAGGAGATTTATCATCTTGTGAAGTCACCAAATAGGTATCTAGAGAACCCTTGCGACTGGGAGATGCTTCTAGGGTAGCTTTTGAACCTTTTTCAACTATCCCAGACTTCAAATGAGGAGATTGCTCTTTTCTCTTCTTCTTTGAAGAAAAAAACTGTATACAACAACAAATAACATATGGTATCAGAATGCAAATTTCTCCGCGAAACAAAGCTATATTCTTTTTCTTTAGAGTAAAAAATCTTCAGAAATAAATAAAGCTATCTTCTTTTTCTTTAGAGTGAAAAACTGAACATATGGTATCAGAGCGAATAAATAAAACAGCTTCGTATCAGAAAAAAGAATTTTCAACTTCATATCAGAAAAGAATATATACCACGACTGAACCAGTAACAAAAATCCATTATTCCTCATATCATTCTCACCCAAATTTATGTTATATGCTCCAAATTGTCGACTGCTTGCTAAAAAGAATTAAAAGAACGTACAATTATACAGACTCTTAAATACATATATGTTTATCTCGAATGAAGGGAGAGTGAAAAATTGAATGGAGTAGATAAAAGAATTAAGAAATTGTAGGGTTTTGATACAAATCGAACGAATTGATTTGAAAAATACCTGATCAATGCGAGACCGAGGCGAATCACTCGCCATGACGGAATCCGAGTTCCGGCCGATTCGAACGAGAGCCCAGTTGTCGGTTCAATGTGTTGTGCCGCCGAATGTATTAAGGCTTCATTTGAATGCTTTATATTAGCGCCAAGACTAACTACTACAGAGGGACAACAGAAGAAGAGAAGAGATCTATTTTCAAAATGCGTCCTTTGAACTTTGAAGAGTATATTACACTTTAGTACCCCTTCGATTTTTAAATTAACACCAATACACCTACAATATTTGACCAGCTCCTTCTATTTTTCCAAATATCAAAAAAGACCCTTACAAATGGAAATCTTGTGCATATGAGATATCATTAAGTTGGAAAAATATGTACTAAATATTCACATACTATTGTTAACAATTTTACATTAGGAATTATATTAAAGTCTATATTATCACCTTAAAATTATTCAATGAATGGGCAAATTTAAAATTGTGGTTCATAAATGCTTTCTTTATCTGTTAGTTAATTTTTTAATAAATATTATTACATAATTAACATTTAGTTATTAATTATAAAAAAAAAAAAAATTACACAGTTGCTGGTATTAGTAAAAGATAAAGACGATTTTAGAAAGGTAGTTGTCCTTCCTATAACGATATTATTATTTATGTAATAATATAATTTTATTCTAACTCAACTAATTATATCTATATTCATACAATAGTAACAAATTCAAATTACAGAAAATGGTCTGCATATGAATATTATTTTCTTTATTAACAGAAACGATTTTTAAAATTGAATTGATTTGATTACGACATCTTATTCTTATTTAATATCAACTAAGTAAGTTTTAAATTAACTAAATTTATATTTATTTTGAGATTAAAAATATTTGAAATTATTTTAAAAATATTAAATTCAATAATGAATTTATATTTTAGAACCATGAAAGTAGTATACCATAAAATTTAATCATTTCAAGTTTATGTAAATCTCTCCCCATCATTAATATTAAGACAGATTGATTTTCTACATTTTTACTATAATTACATGTTCCTGATCCTTTTCTACAATTTCACTATAATTGCATGTTCCTCCTTTTCTACATTGTTATGGCAGCTGGAAGATGACTTCAGTGCTTCACCATCTCAAAATTATTTGTTACAACCAATGTGCTAGTGATGACAACCTAGACCTCGGGGTACTCTCTGGCTATGAGCTCTAGTTCACTCGGACCTGCACAAACGTTCACACACGGTGGTGCCGCTGCGGGAGCCTCCCATGTAGGTAGGTGGTCAATGAATAGGGTCAAGAGGTAGGTTATATTGTGCTATGGATTTCGAGTGTCAAAATGTATTTAACCTCACTTATTCCTAGAGAGATCTCATCCTTTCGACCTGTCAAATCAGACACATTGGCAAGGCAAGGGCTTTGATAGGTGACGTCACATCGTCTGGCGATGTCACGTCGTCTACTCGAGAAACGACTACGTGCTATTAACTTTCTTAACACACTTCACTCGAGCAGATCACAATTTGACGATTCTTGGGCTTAGACCTAGTTAATGTGAGTCGGCTCGTTTGGGCCTATATCCAAACAGCTAGTATACTCGATTAATCGTTGGATTAGTACTAATTATCAATTGACATTTACAATAACACCTAACATGTTGATTAGTACATAATACACAATAATATAAGCACATGTTATAGTATTTTGACATATTAAATTTGTATAAATCCTTATAAATAATTATTATATGTTAAATTATTAAAATTTAATATTAATACAAATATTACTAAATATATTTTTTTTAATTTTAAAATTTAACAAAAGACTTAATTACCAAAAAATCAATAAACTTTTAAAGATACAAATAATATTTTTAACACGAATAACATTATACTTTTAAACAATTGACAAAAGTGTACAAAATTTAATTAATTAAATAATACCCTTTTTATATTAGAAGAACATACAAAAGGAGGAAAACATTAAAAAATAAAAATGACCAATTAGCTCTCTCTCCTATCTCCCTCTTCCCTAATCCTTCAAATTTTTTTGTTCCATCAAATTTGAAACTTTTAACAAATTGTATGTATAAATTTTACAACTTAAATCTTGCAAACTATAAATTATATCATAAATTATAAATTTTGCGTCTTCTATTTTACAGATTGTATGTATAAATTTTATAACTTAAATCTTACAAATTATAAATTATATCATAAATTATAAATTTTACGTCTTAAATTTAACAAATTATATCACAACTTAAATTTTACAAATTGTATTTATAATTTTATTTATAAATATTTAAAATTTAAAATTGTATAAATTGAAAAAGAAAAAAAATGACCGATTTAAGCTACTATCCTCTCTCCTCTTTCCTAATCCTTCAATTATTTTGTTCCTTCAAATTTGGAAATTTTAATAAATTGTATGTATATATTTTACAATTTAAATCTTGCAAATTATAAATTATAATTTTTACATCTTAAATTTTACAAATTGTATGTATAAATTTTACAACTTAAATCTTGTAAATTATAAATTATATCATAAATTATAAATTTTAAGTCTTAAATTTAACAAATTATGTGTATAAATTTTAAAACTTAAATCTTGCAAGTTATAAATTATATCATAAATTTTAAATTTTACGTCTTAAATTTAAAAATTGTATGTATAAATTTTATAACTTAAATATTGCAAATTATAAATTATATCATAAATGTAAGATCTCAATTTTATGAAATAAAAGTATTAATTTTTTTATAATTATTATTCAAAATGCTTAAATTGATAAAAAAAATAAAAATAAAGTTAAGGGTGATATATGTAATGTTTATAAAATACACAAGTGATTATAAAATACTCATTGTTGTTTGAGAATATTCGTTTGGTCGTGGAATATTCTTGTTGTCGGAGAATATTAAATGCGACCGGTAGCGATTCATTTATGGGTCCCATAATGTAATAACCGTCAAATGAAGAAAACGACAAGTTTGAATTTTTATAAATAATCGGTATTAATTATTCACCGATTAACATCTTTGTTGGATTACACAGTGGTTAAAATACGATGTCTGGCGTGGTTGCAATAATAACACACGATATTGCATATATTTTTGAATTATTGATTCTTACGTATGAAGGCACTACTCAATAATTATTACGGTAATTCTTGCTTCAATATTTTATTTTATTGATTCAATAATTCTTTGCGTTGATATTTTATATTATTGTTGTTTCAATAATTGTCATTGACATGATTTTTCCATTATCGGATCAATAATTCATATTATTTGAATAATATTATTAGATAAAAGTTATTGGCAATGTCTAGAAAGTTACATCGATAGAGGTTTGATCACCTAATTAACACGTCGAAGAGATAAATCCTTATCTCGGAAGCCCCTCTGCATCTAAAGGAACTATGCGGTTATCATTATTATGATTACGTAATATTATTTAGAATAATTAATTATTGATTTATATGATAAGAAAATATTTATTTTATGTGGATATAAATGATAAATTAATGTTGAGGTGTTTTATCAATATTTAGTTGGAATGGAGGAATTATTGAAAATTGATATTTGTTTTTTCTGATAAAATAATTCATTCAAATATATTATTATATTACATTATAAATGTATAATATGATAATATAATAATGGTGATATTTTTACATTAAATTCACGGTGCATGAATCAAATGAAAGAAATTTAGAAATTAAAAGAAGAACAAAATATGGGATTTTCAGAAAAAATAGTTTATTACTTGATTTTGTAAAATACATAACTCTTTGTGTATAATGAGTTAGGAGATGAGCCATTTATCAAAAGAAAACCCTGGAAGTAAGCTAACCGTAGAAATTGGAATCACCCAAAAATTTATTGTGGATTTTTCGTGGTGACTATTTGAATGAAACTGGTCTGAAGGACTCATAATCCGAAAAATCAGTATTCTTGAGATATATTGCTTGAGTTATAATTTTTAATCCGACCGTTGGATCGTTGTGATTTTTGAATATGTTATACATATATAAGTTGAGTATATGTCCACAAATTTGAACCGTTAAAAATTTACGTATGATTTGTTATGAATTTTAAGAGGTGATTGATTCGGAAATTATTTTTATAAATGATTTTTGGTAGAGATTTCTAGAAGGAGGGACCCACTTTTGGTTGTTGGGGAAGATGGCTGATCTCTGGTGGGCCCCACTTGTGGTGGCTGAAATATTTTTAAAGAAGTGTGCGTAGATTTTTTTTTTATTACTTTAGTCTCCTTAATTTGGCGTTCTAGCATTTTTCTATAAATAGGATGCTTAGTTAAAATTGAAAATCACACCAAAAACATAAGTTTTCTCTCTATATATTATCGAGCGTATTTTTGTGAGTATTTAGATACTTTGAGAGTTATTATTCAAATCTGAGTTTCCTTCAAAGATTACATCCAGATATTCCAATCGTAAATCTTTCTTTTTTTGAGATAAGAAATTGTAAAGGTTATTATGTTTTTCAGTTTCGTAATTTTTTTGACCTTCAAAAATTCTGAAAAAAATTGAAATGATAATTTGATGAGTTTTCTAGATTGTGTCCAAAAATGGCGATTTTTGGATGTATATATTAGGATTTATGAATTTTATGGGAAAATACTATTTTAAAAGTAAACCCTTATAACTTCTTGTGGTTAACTCCAAAATTGGTGAAATTTTTATTGGGAGTACATGTATATAACAGCAGTATACTCTGTAAATTTTAGAATGTTTAGACAAAAGTACAGTTTATGATAAATGTCTAAATATTCGACAGTTTTGGCCATATGAAAAATAGTAAATGAATTTTAGAAATTCCGAGAAAAATATATGTTCAATATGGGACTATATTCTGCTAAATCCCATAAAAGAAAAAATTTTGGGACTGATTTGGTATTTTTTATGAAAAATAGACTAGTTATGAATAAATAAATTAAATATGTTATGTGAAGTAAGAAAATTGGAAAATATGATTTTATGGCTTGAGAATCCTATATAAGGTATATGCAGATTTTTGATGAGAGTTTTGGTTATTGGTGATAAAATCTTATCAATTTGGCATTTTAAAATGATTAAATGCATTAATTAGTAAAGTGTAAACAATTAAAATAAATTGTTTATAAGTTTAAGAAATGATTAAAATATTGTGGTAATATTAATAATATTAGATTATGAGATAATTAAGTGATTTATAACATTTGGATTAAGATGTTATGAAATCATTGATTTAAGATATTATTTAATGATTAATAATATTAGTAAATGAATTTAATGTTATTATATAATGAATAATGGAGTTTATAATATAATGAATAATGTTGTTATCTTCGTTAAATATTCGTTGAAATATTATTTTCTGTTCAAATTATTTTTGATATAATATTATTCTTGAATTTTACTCAACAAAGCAATATCATGTTGACAATTTTGATATTATTAAATTCTGGATAAATTAAATTGTTAGTCTTTAAAATTTCTCCTTTATCTCATGTGATTGATTCTTTATATCCTTGTCATGATCCTCATGTTTATATTGTGATGAAAGTCATCTTTGGCCCGTAGTGCATAGATGGACTGTTGTTTATTAGTTTTACAGTTGTATGCCTTTAACCTGTAGTGCAAAGAAGAACTGTTGATTGATATCTTTGGCATATAGTGCAAAGATGACCTGTTGTTGAATATCTTTAGCTCGTAGTGCAAAGATGGCCTATTATTGAATATCTTTGGCTCGTGGTGCAAAGATGACCTATTGTTGAATATCTTTGGCCCGTAGTGTAAAGATGACATGTTGTTGAATATCTTTGGCCTATAGTGCAAAGATGAACTGTTAATGAATATCTTTGGTCCGTAGTGCAAAGATGAACTTATTATTATGATTATGAACAGGAACTGTGATTTGGTATAACCATGATCTTTAATGTTTCACGTAAAGATATGTGATGAAAATTATCTTCGTCCTAGATGAGAAGAGAAATTTAGAACCACAAATATGATTATGAGTTATTCACATGATTGTGGACAGAAACTGTTGATTGATGTTACAGGGATAAAATATTGGTGGTGGACTTTTAACATGAAGAAGATAATAGACTTTATGGTCTATTTGACTCTTCTAATGGATTGTTCGTTCCGCTGCAACTATGGTTGAAAATTTTTATCATCTACCATATGTTCTAAATCTCTTATTTATTAGTGACGAAGACTATTGATAATTTAATTATCTTTAATCATGATATTCTTTACTGGGCTATTTGTGCTCACCCTTTTGCTTCACAATTCCTTTCAGATAATAAGAGTGTAGAATGGGTTGAGCAGGGATAACGGGAAATGTAATGTTGGTCTATAGTTGTTGAGGTTCTCCCTAAACAGTATGAAAATAATTTTACTGAGAACTTTAGATAAGTGTGTTGTATTTTATACGTCATTTAATAGTTATATTTGGTGAATCAAATAGGGTGAGGCGAACCCAACTAAGGAAGGGTGTTTTGCCACTATCATACAAGATGTCTAATGACATACAACCTCGTGTTATCGTAAGACAGGGTTGTGCACATCCACTTGCTGAGTATATCTACGAGCACTACCTATATAATCTTGGAGTTTGGTTGAAATATAATTTTCAATTGCAGACAGTGGAGATAGTTATATATCAAGAGAAGACTCACCATTGGAAAGAACATGATAGTAATCTTCTCATTTTTCTTTGGGGTCTATTGGGTCAACCAAGGATAATTCTATGGACATGTGATATCTATTATAACCTAGACGCATGGCCTCCCATGTACGAAAGTTTCCTTGAGTACTTCTCAAATATTTTAAAAAAACAGTTATTGATTGTACATTTATGTAAGGTGTCATTGTGACGTGTTATCCAAGGTTGGGATGAGAGTCACAATTGGTATATATTTGTATCAAAACTCATAACTTATGTGTTGTTGTATTTTGCACGACCATTGTAATAATAAAGTTGTAGTTATTTTCTGTACTATGTATTTGGCTACTCGTAATGGGTTGGGTGGATCGCATTTCATTTTAGGGGCGCCACAATTGTATCGTAGCTATAAGTAAAGAGCCCCGAGCCTCTCGCTGGTGACTTTCTTGTGTGGGATACACCGAAGCCAGACTCTACGTAGGGGACGCCGTGAATAACGATAACAAGTCGATAGTACCTCAGTGAGAGGTCGACACAAGTTGGTGTCAAGAGTCACAGTTGGTATCAGAGCTTAGGGATATGGTCGCTGGCGGAGATCTGAGTCTAGAACTAGGAGGGGAGAGACGAGTAATATACTTCGCTAGTATGTGACTTACCTAAGTTGAAATTTCTTACTTAATACATTGACAAATTGTGATATGTCAATTAACCTTTGTTTTAAAGCTGTATTCTAGAATGATATCTGAATTATAGGAGATGAGCAATGGAGAAATCATGATGACCGGGGAGATAGAATTTGAAATGAAAACAAGGTATTCTCAACTCCTCGAAATATCAGGTACGTAAATTTCGAGGACGAAATTTCATAAGGAGGGGAGATTGTAAGACCCCGAATTTTATGAAATAAAAGTATTCAATTTTTTTATAATTATTATTCAGTAAATGCTTAAATTGATAAAAAGTTAATGTTAAGGGTGATATATGTAAAGTTTATAAAATACGCAAGTGGTTATAAAATACTAATTGTTGTCGGGGAATATTCGTTTGGTCGTGGAATATTTTTATTGTCGGGGAATATTCGTGATGCAGCAGCTAAACCATTTAATGGGCCCCATAATGAATAACCGCCGATGAAGAAAATGACAAGTTTGAGTTTTTATAAATACGGTGTAATTGTTACGTTAACACTGTTGGATTACCTGGTAGTTAAAATACGAATATGCGTGGTCGCATGTAAGCCAGTATTACAGATATTTTTTAATTATTGATTTTTACGTATGAAGGCACTACTCAATAATTGTTACAGTAATTACTGTTTAATATTTTATTTTATTGGTTCAATAATTGTTGCGTTGATATTTATATTATTGTTGTTTCAATAATTGTCATTGCACAGTATTTCTCATTATCAGATCAATAATTCATATTATTTGAATAATATTATTAGATAGCATCATTGGTAATGTCTAGAAAATTCTGTCAAGGAGAGGTTTGGTCAACTAATTGCGTGCCAGTAAGGAGAAATCCTTATCGGAAAGCTCCATCTGTCCTGGGAACGGCCTGATTGTCATTATTGTGATTCAATAATATTATTTGTGAATAATTAATTATTAATTTATATAATAAAAAAATATTTATTTATGTGGATATAAATTATGAATTAATGATGAGGTGTTTTATCAGTATTTAGTCAGAATGGAGGAATTGTTGAAAATTGATATTTTATCTTTTCTGATAAAATAATTCATTTAAATATATTATTATATTACATTATAAATGTATAATGTGATAATATAATAATATAATAATAGTGATATTTTTACATTAAATTCACGGTGCATGAATCAAATGAGAGAAATATAGAAATCAAAAGAAGAACAAAATATGGAATTTTTCAGAAAAATTAGTTTATTACTTGATTTTGTAAAATTCATAACTCTTTGTGTATAATGAGTTAGGAGATGAGCAATATATCAAAAGAAAGCCCTGGAAGTAAGCTAACCGTAGAAATTAGAATCACCCAAAAATTCATTGTGGATTTTTCGTGGTGACTGTTTGAATGAAACTGGTCCGAAGGACTCATAATCCAAAAAATCAGTGTTCTTGAGATATATTGCGTGAGTTATAATTTTTAATCCGACCGTTGAATTGTTGTGATTTTTGAATATGTTATACATATATAAGTTGAGTATATGTCCACAAATTTTGAACCGTTAAAAATTTACGTATGATTTGTTATGAATTTTAAAAGGTGATTGATTCGGAAATTATTTTTATAAATGATTTTTGGTAGAGATTTCTAGAAGGAGGGACCCACTTTTGGTTATTGGTGATGAAATCTTATAAGTTTGGCATTTTAGGATGATTAAATACATTAATTAGTAATGTGTAAATAATTAAAATAAATTGTTTATAAGTTTAAGAAATGATTAAAATATTGTTGTAATATTAATAATATTAGATTATGAGATTATTAAGTGATTTATAACATTTGAATTAAGGTGTTATGAATCATTGATTCAATATATTATTTAATGATTAATAATATTAGTAAATGAATTTAATGTTATTATATAATGAATAATGGAGTTTATAATATAATGAATAATGTTGTTATCTTCGTTAAATATTCGTTGAAATATTATTTTCTGTTCAAATTATTTTTGATATAATATTATTCTTGAATTTTACTCCACAAAGCAGTATCACGTTAACAATTTAGATATTATTGAATTATGGATAAATTAAATTATTAGTCTTTAAAATTTATCCTTTATCTCATGTGATTGATTCTTTATATCCTTGTCATGATCCTCATGCTTATATTGTGATGAAAGTCATCTTTGACCCGTAGTGCATAGATGGACTGTTGTTTATTGGTTTTACAGTTGTATGCCTTTGGCTTGTAGTGCAAAGAAGAACTGTTGATTGATATCTTTGGCATGTAGTGCAAAGATGACATATTGTTGAATATCTTTGGCTCGTAGTGCAAAGATGACCTATTATTGAATATCTTTGGCCCGTAGTGCAAAGATGACCTGTTGTTGAATATCTTTGGCCCGTAGTGCAAAGATGACCTATTGTTGAATATCTTTGGCCTATAGTGCAAATATGACTTGTTGTTGAATATCTTTGGCCTGTAGTGCAAAGATGAACTGTTAATGAATATCTTTGTCCCGTAGTGCAAAGATGAACTTATTAGTATGATTATGAACAGGAACTGTGATGCGGTATAACCATGATCTTTAATGTTTCAGGTAAAGACATGTGATGAAAATTATCTTCGTCCTGGATGAGAAGAGGAATTTAGAACCACAAATATAATTATGAGTTATTCACATGATTGTGGACAGGAACTATTGATTGAAGTTACAAGGATAAAACATTGTTGGTGAACTTTTAACATGGAGAAGATATAGAGTTTATGGTCTATTTGACTCTTCTAATGGATTGTTCGTTCCGCTGCAACTATGGTTGAAAAGTTTTATCATCTACCATATGTTCTAAATCTCTGATTTATTAGTGACGAAGGCTATTGATAATTTAATTATCTTTAGTCATGATATTCTTTACTGGGCTATTTGTGCTCATCCTTTTGCTTCATAATTTCTTTCAGGTAACAAGAGTGTAGTTGGGTCGAACGGGGATAACAGAGGAATAGAACAGTGGTCTATAGTTGTTGAGGTTGTGACGCCCCCAAAATAAGTATACATCACACATCTTGAGTCGTCAGATATGCACTACATAATACAACTATAAACTTCTTTTATACAACTGTTATGACGCCCCCAAATTCGGACCCCCACTTGGTCACTCGAATTCGGTTCATCACGTTCTCGTGGTAAAACCATAATAACTAAATAATGCATACACAACGAAAAATCTACTTTAGAATAATATACAATGATTTATTATAATTATTCTCCCAAGTCTCGCAACCCACAGTACTTAATATATTACATAATAGTATCAAATAAAGACCTATTACATAATCCTACTTAAGTTTAAACATAGTCTTAGTACAATATAATAGATTTTAAACATAAAAAGAACAAGTTTAGTTTGTAGTCTTGCCTTGCCTTACCTTATCTCATTTGGAGACACCTCCCCTCGCTCCTCCTTAACCTCGAAAGGTTTTAATAAGCAAGGATGAGCACAAGTTGCCCAACAAGTAATATACAACAAGGGTGTATGATATAATATCACAAGGTTTGAAATATCGAAGGGTTATTTATAGGATAATTCAAAATGTCAGAATAACATCATAAATAAGGGATATGACAATTCAATATAAATCAACAGATATATATGAATTTAACGGCTAACAATGTATCCGACTGGATAAGCAATTTATACTTAGCAGTCACTAAGGACTATGAGACTTCCACTAGAGTTACCAATATTAAACTGATAACCATAAAATATCAAGTACTATAGATGATCAGTCTGCAATACTTTACGTTATGCATAACACCACAATAATATTTATTCATGTGTTGGGGTTTCCAACAACATACACTCCCCTTACCAAAAGGGTTGTCCAACTCAGTTTTCAAGATTTCCGCACCAATAAATTGGTTTGGACAATTTTTATAAACATGCATATAGTCTAGCCGAATCAAGTGGCATCGACTCTTTCACAATATTCAAGGGCAATACCAATTTCAACATGAATAATAGCCTTCACAAGGGTTTAACAAAGTAATCTAACTTGTATTCAAAGGTATAAGCTTACGGAATTGTTCGAATAAATAATGCAATGGTATTGCACAACAATAATAGTAGGGTTCGGATACTTGCCACAAGCGTAGTTTATCCACGTTAATAAATCAACACTTTCGAATATTATTTATAACGCATTATATTTTCAAGATGTTAATTAGCTAACACAGTCTTTAATAAAGCTTGACATGATACAAGTAAGCACATATGGTACAAAATCAGTTTATAAGTCATCACAATTACAATGACGTCTTGATTTCTTGAAGATACTCTTTGGACTTAACATCCGAAAGTTATGATCAACACTTGACCCTATCACTTAGCATGCTTCTTAACACATTAACTAGCACATTATTCAGATAAGATAAGTTAAAGTAATCATGTAGGTATGCTTCAAACATCAGACCAAAAACAGAATCGACATGTGATCGCCAAGACGGCCATGAAGCTATGTCTGATGCTTCAGTTTGGGGATCTTGTAATTGCACGTCCCTGCCGCACTCAGATCGAGTTGTTGCCTTGCAATTTCTGTCCCATTTTAACATACCATTTACACCTATAGTCTAACATACATGCATGCTAAAAGCTTTCATAAACGACTTTACCATTCTTGAGTTCATTTGTATAAGTTTGAACTTATGTCTTACATAGCATTCAAGCAAAACATCATCAAGCGGTTACCATGACTCGTTACTTGGCTATATACCCAAATAGAGATTTCAAATTATGTTAATGCATATACTTGTAGTATTTATATTGCTTGTTCACAGCTATTATTGTTTAAAGCTTGAAATCATGCTTTAAACTCATGTTTTATTTGAAATCATCATGTTCCACACATATAAATCATACCTAGAGATATTATAGACATAACATGGCATTTTATCTCAGTAACATCTAGATATTCATGTGATGCGACTAGATTTCGAAAATATGTTCAAGTTTGCTTTTGAAACCATTTTAAGCTCGAACTATGCAACCTAACACACATAAGACAACTTTAAAACTCTAAGCATAGGTAGTCAAGTTAGGTTAACATGCTAGCAAAGTCAGAATATAAATCATGTAAAAATCAAGCAAGTTAGCTCACTAGGCTAAGTCTTTCCTTGAAAATATTCCTAACATAAGGCTTAACAAGTTTGATCATGCTCAACGACTATGTACACCACAACATACTCATCTATGTGCAAAATCAGTCATGTATAGCTCACTAGGTTCATAATTTGTAGAACATAATCTTTACATAGTTTGTTTTCAAAGCTTAAGGTTCAAATCTCCATTTAAACCATATATCTCCATTAATCATGCAAACCTATTAAAACATGCTCCACTTATCATAATATTCATGCACATACACATTACACATGCTTACATGCTATTATAAGTCATAGTACTATATCAGATTGTAAAAACATAAATTAAAAAAAGCGAACTCAAAGAATCAAGCAGCTTCTGCACATACAAATGTATGCAATTTGCTTGCGTTTAGTTCAGCGTAGTATGTAATTGGTCTGCTTTGGCAGTAACTCCAAATTGAACCTCAAAATTTTCACATGATATCACTTCTAAACACTCATAAACCAATTGTAACATGCTTATATGATCATTTAGCAACTATATAACCAATACCCAACTTCATTAACATACAATTTCATGAATTTAAGAATTTGGATTTCAAGACTCAAAGACTCCATGTTTACAGAAACTGAAATTGGAAAGCTAGTAATGGAATTATACCTTTGCAATGTGAAAAGAACTTGCTCCACTTAAATTCCTACGCTCTAGCACACTTGTATGCTCTCAATTCTTACTTAGCAATTCTTAAATAATCTCAAACAACACAAAAATGAAGGAAGAGCTCCATTTATAGAATACTCAATAACCATGTCATAACATTCTCCCAAGAATTCAAACTCATGGATTAAGAGATTGCATGAAGTATAAGAAGAATTGGTAATTAATTGTTGGATTTCATCATAAAGCACCACTCCCCCCCCCTATGATCATCATTAGAGAAGTTTGGAAGAAAATATGAAGAACATAGGCTAGCCTTTTTCTAGTACACGTGATTGAAGTTTGAGGCAAATGGGACACTCATTTTGAGACAACTTAATTGCTCAACATTCTAGCAACACTTAGACTATACATATGCACCACTCTCATTCTTATGTTATATTTTTAATACACATCTCAACCATATATTATGATTAAATGTCACACTTAATAATTAAGATTTCAATGTAGTAGATGAAATATGGAAATGTAATATACATATAATCCATGTACATTTTATCACACTGGTATACTTTAATAGTTCATGGTATATAATTTCCATACATGCCCATATACATATTGCCACACAGATAATATATTTATAACATATAGTTCCAATATGTTTAATTACAATGTCCAAGCAATATAGTTTTATAAGACTTAATATATAGTCACACAGTGTCACACTACACTATATGATATAGTTGAATTATTGTTCACATGCACATAACTATCAATATAATATTATTATATTACTAACTTACTCACTTATGTTAAATAAATTAATCATGCACTTCCTTAATTAATTAATATCAATATTAATTAATCCACCCATTTATGGGTTTTCCATAATCATTATCAATTAATAACTAATAGTATACTACAACAATAATTAACAATTAATATTACTTAATTGCTCATCTTAAAATTTCTTCGCCGATTAACATTACTATTAGTATTTCCATCACCATGCCACACGAGGCTTTCAACGAGTTTACGACAAACTCCACGTATTCTCAATTATTCATTTATTTAATATAATTGAGTTATCTCATTTCATAACACGAAATTGTTCATATTCAAATAAATATTTATTTCTATTAATATATTTATTTAATAATATGCGGAAATTCTTGGGTATTACAACTGTCGTGTAAAATACGACAAAACATAGTTGAGAGTTTAAACACGAATATTGCCTCCCAGACAATATCCACACTCAATGGAGTCTTCATTATAATTATTATCACACTATTTTATAAAAATAGTGAGGACTACTATAGCCACCATCTCAGACCATCACTCCATTTTCCGACTCGTCACAGCTATATTCTCATTTTCTGAAGAGAACAGTGAAAGAAAAGGGTGAGCTCAATTAGCCCAGAAAGAAATATTATGACTAAGATAATGCAGAATAAATTATCCTTAGCATTCAACAGTATAACAACTAATAGAATACAATAGACAACAAGTTTTAGATCAACAACTGCAGCGGAATAAGCAATTCATTAGAAGAGTCAAGTAGAACATAATGTCTACTATTTCCTCTAGATTAAAAGTCCATCGTTAATATTTTATTCCTGTAATACTCATCAACAGTTCTTTGTTATACCCAAGACAAAAAGAACTCTCATCACCTGTCTTCACCTGAACCACCAAAGATTATAGTTAAATCCACAATTCATATTTATAATCATGTAAATCAACAGCCTCTTGCCACAAAGGCTTAATAGAACGTTACTCAATATCCTTACCCCAAAGGCTAAAGATATTCAAATGTAATAACAATGATCATACCAATCAATTGTCTACCTTTGCCACTACACGCGCCAAAGATATTCAACTATAAAACCAATGGTCATGATCATACCAATCAATTATCTGTCATGATTACTGGCTACTGCCGAAGACATTCAATCGTTAACTAATGATCATGATCCTCGCTTGATCACATCATCCAATTATCCACCTTGCTACGGGCAAGGATATTCGTTAGTATCACTAGTGGTCATGATCATGTCATACACCTGTCCATCTTTGCACTACGGGTCAATGAGAACTTTTACCACATCATTTGTAACATTACGGGTCATGATTATACCGAATGATCCCTGATCATAATCATACAAATCAACAGTGTGACTCCCCCAAAATAGGTATACAACACCCATTCTGAGTCGTCAATAACATGGTACAGAAACAACTATAACTTTATTAATACAACATAAAAATTGTGAATTTAAATACAAATATTGTCTTCTAGACAATATCAACACTCAAATAAGTCCTCATTACAATTATTGATATATTATTTTACAAAAATGGTGACGACTACTAAAAAACTTTCTAAAACCTTCATTCCATACCCATTAAGTACTACGCTACATTCTCGCCTCCCGAGAAGAAAAATGGAACAAAAGGAAAAGGGTGAGCTCAACTAGCCCAGTAAAGAATATTATGACTAAGATAATATAGAAAAAATTATCGTTAGTCTTCAACAGGGAAAAATCTGATAAAATAAAATAGACAACAAGTTTCAGATCAATATTCGCAGCGAAAATAATAATTCATAGATGAGTTACGTAGAGAATAAAATCTACTATAATCTATGAATTTAAAAGTCCATCATCATTATTTTATCCCTGTAACATCAATCAATATTCATCTTGAATCAAATATTCATCTTTGCATTACAGGCCAAAGATATTCATCAGTTGGTCATGTTTATCTCAACAACTGTTCATCTTTGCACTATGGACCAAAGATATTCATCAGAAAATCATTAATCTTTGCACTACAGGCCAAAGATATTCAGTAAAATCATCATTTAGGACTGAGGATGACGAAAAATATTTTAAGGAAAACGAATCCAGTGAAATAAAAGAACAAATGTTAAGGATTCGTACTTTAAACAATCCGAGTTCAAAAATACTTCATAAATAATCATAGTGGAGCAAAATTCAAGAATGATCAAAACATGGATACAATCAAAACTAGTATCCATAATAGATATTTTGGACAAAAAACAAAAATTTAATTTTTTTGTGAATAGTCTTAGTATTTGTGAATAATCTGAGTATCGTGAATAGTCCGAGTATATGTGAATAAATCGATTTTAAAAAAATAATATCCCTTACCTCGAAAAGACAAGATCTTCCATTTGGAATCTTTGGATATAGTCTTTGAAGGAAACTTGCACCGTATAAAGAACACTCAAAGTATCAAAATACTCACAAGAATACACTCGATAATATAGAGAGAGAAAGAGAGAAAAAACTTCAGTTTTTGGTGTGATTTTCAATTCTAACCTAAGCACCCTATTTATAGGAAAATGCTTAGAACACTAAAGCAGAAAATTTAATAAAATATATATTTATAAAAATTATTCAAGCCCACCTCTTTGACAACTGAATTCAGCATGTTTACAACACCATTGGACCCCATCAAATGACAAAAAAACGTTTTTGTTAACTAAAACAATTAAAACTTCCAAAAATCTATTATTTCGGAACTTTGGAGCTTCAATAATTTATAACAAATAGCCCTTTTATCATAAAAATTTGAACCTCATGTCTTTTTCATAGGAAATTCCATTTTCTACAACTTTGTAAGTTTAAGTTTTTCTAAATTCCAAACAGAAATTGACCGAAATCTACAAACGGACGATTTTACGGGCTATAATCCAATTTCAGTCACAAAGTGGGGCCCACACACATGTTTAACATATTTTAAACATTTTTTGTAACAAAAATACTCTTTCTCCTCATTTATTCATATATCACATATTCATTGTAAAATATCACCATTATTATATTATTAAAATATAATAATATTTTTAAATGAATTAATTTATCGAAAAAGGTAAAATATCAATTTTCAACAATTGTCACATTAAAAATTTACTCCATCTATATCCACATAAAATGAATATTTTTCTTATCATATAAATCAATAATTAATTATTCACAAATAATATTACAGAATTACAATATCGATAACCAGGTCGTTCCAAGGAAAGAGGGGGCTTTCCAATAAGGATTTCTCCTTACTGGCACGCAATTAGGTGACCAAACCTCTCCTTAGACAAAACTTTCTAGATATCGCCAATAATGCTATCTAATAATAGTATTCAAATAATATGAATTATTGATTCAATAAAGGAAAATACTGTGTAGTGACAATTATTGAAACAACAATAATATAAAATATCAACGTAGCAATTATTGAATCAATAAAATATTGAACAGTAATTACTATAACAATTATTGAGTAGTGCCTTCTTACGTAAGAATCAATAATTGGTGCAATATCGTGTGCTACTATGTTTTAACCACCGAGTATTTCAACAGTATTAATGGAAACAACTACGCCGTTATTTATAAACAACTTATATTTGTCATTTTCTTCATACAATCGCTTTCTGTTATGGGGTCCACACAAGGCTGCGTCGTCGTACGAATATTCCCCGACAGTAAGAATATTCCACGACCAATCGAATATTCTCCGATAAAAATGAATATTTTATAACCACTTGCTTATTTGAAATATTTGCGCATTTTACCCATAACCAACCACATTAATCAAATCAACCCTTACTATTTCAAAATAATAAATAGAGGAAATTTAATTTTATTTATAATAAGTTGGGGTCTTACAACCTCCCCTCCTTATGAAATTTCGTCCTCGAAATTGACATATGTACTTGGTGTTTCAAAAAGGTGAGGAAACCTCGCTTTTATTTCAGTTTCCAACTCCCAAGTCATTTTCTCAATAGCATGGTTCCTCCACAAAACTTTGATTTGTGGTATGACCTTTGTACGTAAGACATGCTCCTTCCTATCTAAGATCTTGACAGGTACCTTCTCGTACGTTAAGTCTTCGGCTATCTCATCCGGTTCTAACTCAATAATGTGGTTCGGGTCTTTCACATATTTACGTAACACAGATATGTGAAAAACATTATGAACACGAGACATACTTGGAGATAACGCGAGTCTATAGGCTATATTTCCTATTCGGTCAAGAATCTGAAATTGACCAATAAATCATGGATTTAGCTTTCCTCTTTTCCCAAATCTTGTAACTCCCTTCCATGGAGTAACACGCAATAATACATGATCCCTAATACTAAATTCCACGTCCTTTCGATGAAGATCCACATAACTCTTTTTTCGATTATGTGCAGTTTGTATACGTTGTCGAATCATTTGGATCTTTTCCGTAGTCATACGTACCAACTCGGGTCCCAACAATATTACTTCACCCACCTCATCCCAACATATTGGAGAGCGACACTTTTGTCCATACAATGCTTCGAATGGAGCCACACCTATACTTGTCTGATAACTGTTGTTGTAGGAGAATTTCACCAATGGTAAATACTTATCCCAACTCCCTTTGAAATCTAGGACACAAAGTCTTAATAAATCTTCAAGAGTTTGAATAGTCCTCTCTGATTGTCCGTCCGTTTGAGGATGGTATGCCGAACTGAATCGAAAATCCGTGTCCATAGCTTTTTGCAAGCTAACCCAAAATCGTGAAGTCTTGGGTCACGATCCGAAACTATGGATACTGGCATGCCATGCAATCTCACAATCTCATTTACATACATATGAGCAACACGTTCAAGGGAATAAGTCTCCCGTAACGGCAAGAAATGTGTAGACTTGGTTAATCTATCAACAATAACCCAAATTGCATCTATGCCTTGAGAAACCGTGGGAAGACCCGTAACGAAATCCATGGTAATGTGTTCCCACTTCCATTTTGGAATCTTAAGTGGTTGCAATGGACCCTTAGGCACTTGATGCTCCGCCTTTACACGTTGACAAGTTAAACACCTCGAGATAAACTTTGCAAGCTCTCTCATCATATTGTTCCACCAAAATGTATGTCGAAGATCACGATACATTTTGGTACTTCTAGGATGGATTGCAAACGGTGTATTGTGTGCTTCAATCATGATCTTGTACTTCAAGTCAGAGTCGTTAGGAACACAAAGTCTGGAGTGTACTCGAAGTATTCCTTCTTCATCGATTCTTGCTTCTAGAATAGCACCTTCTTGTACTTTCTTCTTCATACGCATTAGCTCCGGGTCTGTGGCTTGAGCAACTTTAACTTTATCGATTAAAGTTGGTTCCATGCGTATACTTGACATCATCGCACTCATTCCTGTATATGATCTTCTACTCAACGCGTCAGCTACCACGTTTGATTTTTCAGGATGGTATTGAATGGTGTGGTCACAATCTTTCAACAGCTCGAGCCAACGTCATTACCGCATGTTGAGTTCCTATTGGGTGAAGAAATATTTGAGGCTTTTATGGTCTTAATATATCTCCACTTTCTCCCATATAGATAGTGCCTCCGGATCTTTAAGCAAGGAAAACGATCACTGCTTGACTCTAGATCATGAGTAGGATAATTCCTCTCATATTCTTTAAGTTGTCGCGAGGCATAAAGCATGACTTTCCCATGTTGCATGAGAACACATCCTAACCCTTTGGTAGAAGCATCGCCAGAGATAACAAATCCATCCGAACCGGATGGTATTGTCGAATCAGTCCGAAAATGAGTCTCCTCTTGAGATCTTGGAAATTCTTCTCGCATTCCTCGCTCCATACAAATTTTGTATCCTTTCGTGTCAGCTGAGTTAATGGAGTAGCAATTTGAGAAAATCCTTCCACGAATCTCCGATAATAACCAGTTAAGCCAAGAAAGCTACGTACTTCGGTCACCATCTTCGGTTGGTCCCAACTTTGTATTGCTTCAATCTTCGCTAGGTCAACAGATACTCCATGTTTTGACACCACGTGCCCAAGGAATGCTACTTCCTCAAGCCAGAACTCGCATTTCTTCAACTTGGCATATAGTTTATTTTCACGAAGCCTTTGGAGTACCAGCTTCAAATGGTGCTCATGATCTTCACGACTTTTGAAATATATGAGAATGTCATCAATAAAGACAAAAACGAACTGATCCAAATAGTCCTTGAATACTCGGTTCATCATATCCATGAAAGCCGCAGAAGCATTAGTCAATCCAAAAGACATGACTAAGAATTCATAATGCTCGTCTGCAGGAGTTACAAGGCGCCTTTGGAATATTCTCAGTTTTAATCTCTAGCTGATGATATCCAGAACGAAGATCGATCTTTGAAAAGAATTGTGCTCCTTGCAACTTGTAAGACCCCAACTTTTATTAATAAAGATTATTTTCTCTCGAATTATATTTTTGGATATTATGGTGTGGATATTATTTAATGTTATAGTTGTGGGTAATATTTACAAATTTTGCAAAATAAGCAAGTGGTTATATAATATTCGATTGGTCGGGAAATTTCGTTTTAACAAGGAATATTCGTACGACAGCACAATCATTGGTGGACCCCACAACGGAAGTATTGTCGTAGTTAGAAAATGACATAATTATCTTTTTATAAAAATAACGGTTTCTGTTAAAAAGCTGATGAACTACCCATTAGTAAAAGAAAAGTACGATGAATATGCGTGGTTGCATAGTAAGACACACGGTATTGATTATTGATGCTTACGTGAGAAGTCACTCGCTTATACTCAATTGTTGCTACTGATGATTCTTTTGCATCATATCTCTCATATTATTGATTCAGTTATTGTCACAGTATCATCTGCATAATATTTTATATATTATTAAATCAATAATTGAGGCGACTAAGTTATTTATATTATTAAATTGCAATATTTACAATGTCTAGAAGTTCTGTCAAGGAGAGGTTTGGTCACCTAATTGCGCGCCAATAAGGAGAAATTCTTATTGGAAAGCCCCCTCTTTCCTAGGAACGACCTGGTTGTTAAATATTATGAATTATAATATTAATGATGAATAAGTTCGTGTAGATTAAAGATGAATTTGATAGTTCCATTGTGTTAGTAGAAATTGATATTTATTTCAATAATAATTAATGTCTGAAGATTATATTATTCAATCGGGTATTCAGGGCACTTTTCGTGTCGGAATACTATTCACGAGTTACTATTTATGAGTTACTATTCACAAGTTACTATTGAGTCACATTCACTTACTATTAGGAGAATTGGTGCAAGATTGATGATACTTGCATGACTAAGTTAAAGATAGAGGTATAGATGGAGGTACTATATTGTAATTAATTTTTCACATATTTAGAACTATTAAGTCACATGATTTACTATTGAGTCACATGATTTTACTATTGATTCACATGATTTACTATTAGGGGAGTTGGTGCAAGTTTGATAATACTTGGATGACTGAATTAAAAATGAAAGAAAAGTTGGAGGTATTGTACTGTAATATTTCGAGCCCCAAAACGTGCAATTATCGAAACTATATTTTCCTATAAATAGAAGCTCATTCTTCTATCATTTCTCACCAATTCACTAAAGCTTTAGAGCCATTATTATAGAGAGAAATTATAGAGAGAAAGAAGAAGAGAAGTTTGCTACATTTCTATTCCAGTATCCATCTTCATTCTAAGGTAAGGGGTATTATTTCTTTCTTATTCATGAAGAGAACTTCTGTTATTCCATTCTTCATTATTATGTTGGAATAACTTTGTTTATGTAAAGTACCGCATACATGGTGATCTTCTTCATTATTCCATTCCTTACTATTATGTTGAATAACTTTGTTTATCAAGCAATCTGCATACATGATGAAATTCTTCTATTATTCCATTCTTTATTATTACATTTGAATATCCTCGCTTGGTCATAATTTATGGACTTCGTTCCATTATTTATTATTCGCATTTATTATTACGTTTAAATATCACATGCTGCGGCATTTTACTGGGACCGGTTCCATTATTTATTATTCCGCATTTATTATTCTGTCGAAATATCCTGTCTGTGCGTTTACGCCAGACCTGGTTCCATTATTTATTATTCTGTTGGGAATAACCTGTCTGTGCGGTCTCTATCGCATGCATGGTGAATCCTTCTTTTATTCCATTTTTTATTATTCTGTTGGAATAACATGTCTATGTGGATTACCACATGTATGGTGAATGATCCTTTGTATTCATTCCTTATTAAATTGTGGAAATGATCTATATACGTGGATTACCGCATGACGGGTGAAAATCCATTTGCAGTTTCATATATTCTTTATTATACTCAGTTGGTTAAAGTTTTGACTTCTATATTCCATGAAATTAGTGGAATATCCTTGATATTTGTGCTTCATCCAGTATCTTTTCATGGAAATATTTTTCTGAGCATTCTTAAATTTTACTCTACAAAGAAGTATCATGTTGACAATTTGGACGTTATTAGTTCTTGGATAAATTAATTCTTGAACTTGTTTTATTGAATTATTATGTCATTGTCATCATCTTCATGCTTATATTGTAATGAAAGTCATCTTTGGCTTATGTGCATAGATGGTCTTAGTATGATTATGACCAGGGATCATTCGGTATAATCATGACACAGTAATGTTATAAATGATATGGTAAAAGTCCTCGAGTCACATGTAATGCATTGATGGGCGGTTTTTTTGGTATGATTATGACCGAGGATTATTCAAAGATAGTCGTAATAGTTGATGATTTAATGAATATCCTTGGCTCGTAATCTGAGGATGATTAGAAGATGTGGTTTATTTATTAAAATGAACCTCGTGATAAAAGTTGATGAACACATTTTTAAATAATATAAGATAGTAGGTTTTATTCTCTACTTGACTCTTCTAATAGATTGCTTATTCCGCTGCAGTTAAACTTGATGTCTATTGTATTTTATCAGTTTAACATTGTTGAAGACTATTGATAATTTATTCTGTATTATCTTAGTCATAATACTTCTTACTGGGCTAGTTGAGCTCACCATTTCTTTCACTGTTCTCTTCAGGAAATGAGAATATAGCTGGGATGAGTCGGGGAAAGGAGTGACGGTTCAGAAGATAACATTAGTAGTCCTCACTATTCTGTTAAATAGTGTGACAATAAATGTAATGAGGACTCCTTTGAGTGTGGATATTGTCTAGATGACAATATTCCTATTAGATGTGATCCCTGGCTGAGATGTGAGACAAGAACTAGGAGGGGAGAGACGGAGAATTCCTTTGCTAGTATGACCTACCTAAGTTTATTTGATATTTAATTGGTCGGTCAGAATATAAGGATAATATGTAATATGTTAATTAACCCTTGTTTTGTTGCAGTATTTGCAAATGGCATCCGAAAATGTTGAGATAAGCAATGAAGCACGTGAGACCGTTGAGTCACCAACGATCAATGCCCAGGGTAATGTGCAACAGGAAGACAATAATCCTCATGAAAATAATAACACCGATGAAATGGTGAATGATGGAATGGTCAAAGGCTTTATGTAATTTATGCAACAACAGGCGAAGGCGGCTCCTGTCCAAAATACAGGTGGAAAAACTGACAACTCTCGGACAATCCGCCGCAGCGGCTTCAAGGAGCTGGGACCACCGGAGTTTTGGAGAGCCAAAACCACTTAAGGCGAGACATGGATAAAGCGGATCAACAAGATATTTGATGTCTTGGGATGCTTGAGGAGCAAAAGTTCCTTTTGCCACCTTCTTCATGCGTCTTGAAAGAAGCGGTGACAAGTCGATAATACCAATGGTAGCGATCATTGAAGCGGTGACAACAAACGTGGAGGAATCAAGATGCCGTAAATGATAACCACTTCGGTGTAATCATAGCCAAGACAATAGGAGTGGAAAGTTCAAGAAGAAGGTTCAAAGAAAGATGGAAAGATGTCGACATCAAAGACCATTTGTTAAGGAAGGAGAACGACCACCGGTGGTATGTTACACAAATGTGGAGGGAAGGACACATAAGTCCAAACTGCACGATGCAGTCCAAAGCATGTTATAATTGTGGAAAAGAAGGCCACCTAGCCCAATTTTGTCGTGCACCAAAGTCAAGTCCAGCTGGGATGGAGGCATCAAAGGGTGTCCCAGACAAGACAAGATCGGTAGTTCAAGGGAGAGCGTTTGTCGTAACCTCCCAAAAAGCGAGGAATCCGAACGAGGTGATCACGGGTAAGATAATCATAAACTCTAGTGAAGTTTATACTTTATTTGATACCGGTTCTACCCATTCCTTAATTTCTTCTACTTGTGCTCAACGTTTAAATTTGACTCCGGAGAAATTAGACTTTGACTTATCTGTTGAAACTCCGTTGGGAAAAAGCTTCATTACATCCACGGTCTATAAGTCTTGTTTAATTCAAATCGGTAACCGCACGTTACCTATCGATCTTATTTCTTTGAAAATACTTGTATTCGATGTGATTTTAGGGATTGATTGGTTAACTACTCATCATGCAAAAATTGATTGTTTTCGTAAGGTTGTTAGCTTTCATATTCCTAACCAACCTATTATGCGAATTCAAACAACCAAACCATTAAAATCCATCACTGTTATCTCAAGCCATAAAGCTATTCGTTTATTAAAAAATGGATGTCAAGCTTTCTTAGCCCATATCACTTGGTTTAAATAAAATACGTCGATTTGAATGATATTTCTATTGTTAATAAATTTCTGACATATTCCTCAAGAACTTCCCGCCTACCCCAGGCGTGAAATTGAATTTTGTATCGATCTTGAAACCGTACAAAACCCAATTCCAAAGCCCCATATCGAATGGCTCCTATTGAACTTCGTGGAGTTAAAGACCTAAACTGCAGGAATTATTAGACATAGGTTTCATTCGGTCTGAAGACGTCTCCTTGGGGTGCTCCTATTCTATTCGTGAAGAAGAAAGATGGAAGTATGCGACTTTGTATTGATTATCGAGAGTTGAATCATGTCACCATCAAAATAAAATTACCGTTACCTCGTATTGATGATCTGTTTGACCCGATTCTGGCGTCAAATTCTTTTCAAAGATCGATCTTAGCTCGGATATCATCGGTTGAAGATTAAAGTCGATGACATTCCAAAGATTTACGCTTTCGAAACTCGATGCGGGCATTATGAATTCTAGTCATGTCTTTTGGATTGACTAATGCTCCTCTTTGCCTTCATGGACATGATGAACCGAGTATTCAAGGAATATTTGAATCACTTTATGGTCGTCTTTATTGATGACATCCTCATATACTCCAAAACCCGTGAAGACCATGAGCAACACTTGAGGCTTATACTTCAAAAGCTTCGTGAAAACAAGCTATATGTCAAGTTGAAGAAATGCGAGTTCTGGCTTGAGGAAGTTGCATTCCTTGGGCACGTAATATCAAATCATGGAATATCTGATGACCCGGCAAAGATTGAAGCAATTCAAAGCTTGGAGCAACCTAAGTCAGTGATCGAAGTACGTAGCTTTCTTGGCTTAGCTGGTTATTATCGGAGATTCGTAAAAGGGTTTTCTCGAATTGCTACTCCATTAACGTAGCTAACTCGAAAAGATACAAAATTTTGTTAGAGCAAGGAATGTGAAAAGAGTTTTCAATAACTCAAGAGTAGACTATTTCAAAGACTGCTACGACAATACCATCCGCACGCGGAGGATTTGTCATTTATAGTGATGCTTCAGGCAAAGGGTTAGGATGTGTTCTCATGCAACATGGGAAAGTCATAGCCTATGCCTCACGACAACTCAAAGAATATGAGAAAAATTATCCTACTCATGATCTAGAGTTAGCCATTTTGTCGTTTTTGCGTTTAAGATTTGGAGGCATTACACGTATGGAGAGAAGGTGGAAATCTATACGATCATCATAAAAACCTCAAATATTTCTTCACTCAAAAGGAACTCAACATCGACAACGACGTTGGCTTGAGCTGTTGAAAAGATTATGATCATACCATCCAATACCATCCTAGAAAAGCGAACGTAGTAGCTGACGCATTGAGTAAAAGATCATATGCGGGTACGAGTGCGATATTGTCAACGCAAAGGCCCATTTTGTATGACTTACAAAGGATTGAGATAGAGTTAAAGACTTCAGGGACCCATGTGATGATGACGAATATACGAGTAGAACCGACTTTAATCGATAAAGTTAAAGCTGCTCAAGGTATAGACCTGGAGCTGAAGCGTATAAAGATGTTATTCCGGAAGCAAGAATCGATGAAGAAGGAATACTTCGAGTCAACTCCAGACTTTGTGTTCCTAACGATTCTGACTTGAAGTATAAAATCATGATGGAGCACACAACACAACCGCTTTGAATCCATCTCAGGAGTACCAAAATGTATCGTGATCTTCGTTATACATTTTGGTGGAGCAATATAAAGAGAGATAACGCTATTTATCTCAAGGTGTCTAACTTGTCAAAGAGTCAAGGCAGAGCATCAAGTGCCAAAAGGTCCATTGCAATCACTTGAGATTCCAGAATGGAAGTAGGAGCATATTACCATGGATTTCGTTACTGGTCTTCCCAAGGTTTCTCAAGGCATAGATGCGATTTGGGTCATTGTTGATAGATTGACCAAGTCTGCTTATTTCTTACCTATACGAGAAACTTTTAAACTTGAAAGTCTTGCTAGTATGTACACAAATGAGATTGTAAGATTGCATGGTAAGCCAATATCCATAGTTTCTGATCGTGACCCAAGATTCACTTCAAGATTTTGGGTTAGTTTGCAAAAAGCTATGGTCACGGATTTACGATTTAGTTCGGCATATCATCCTCAAACGGACGGGCAGTCGGAAAGGACTATTCAAACTCTTGAAGATTTATTAAGACTCTGTGTCCTTGACTTCAAGGAAAGTTGGGACAAGTTCTTACCATTGGTGGAATTTTTCTACAACAACAATTACCAAACAAGTATTGGCATGGCTCCATTTGAGGCGTTGTATGGAAGAAAGTGTCATTCTCCAGTATGCTGGGATGAGGTGGGTGAAGCAACGTTGTTGGGACCAGAGTTAGTACGTATGACTATGAAAAAGATTAAAACAATCCGACAACGTATAAAAATCTCACAAGATCGACAAAAGAGTTATGCTAATCTTCATCCAAAAGACGTGGAATTCAATATTGGAGATCATGTGTTGTTACGTGTTGCTCCATGGAAAGGAGTTACAAGATTTGGAAAGAGAGGAAAGCTCAATCCTCGATTCATTGGCCCATTTATAATCCTCAAGTGGGTAGGAACTGTGGCCTATAGACTCGCCTTACCGCCAAGTATGTCTCGTGTTCATATCGTTTTCCACATATCTATGTTACGTAAATATGTGAAAGACCCGAACCACGTTGTTGAATTAGAACCAGACGAGATAGAGGAAAATTTAACGTATGAAGAGTTACCTGTTAAAATCTTGGATAAGAAGAATCATATTCTACGCTCCAAGGTTATAACTCAAGTTAAAGTTTTGTGGAGAAAGCACGATGTGGAAGAAATGACCTGGGAGTTAGAATCTGAGATGAAGTCAAGATATCCTCACCTCTTTGATATATCAGGTACGTACCCTAATTTCGAGGATAAAATTTCACAAGAAGGGGAGGTTGTAAGACCCCAAATTTTATGAATAAAGATTAATTTCTCTCGAATTATATTTTTGGATATTATGGTGTGGATATTATTTAATGTTATAGTTGTGGGTAATATTTACAAATTTTACAAAGTAAGCAAGTGGTTATATAATATTAGATTGATCGGGAATATTCGTTTTAACGAGGGAATATTCGTGCGACAACACAATCATTAGTGGACCCCTGACGGAAGTATTATCATAGTTAGAAAACAACATAATTATTTTTTATAAAAATAACGGTGGTAGTATTACTGTTAAAAGCTGTTGAACTACCCTTAGTAAAAAGTCAAGATGTCTGGCATTAGTTGCGTAGTAGCACACGGTATTGATTATTGATCTTCGTGAGAAGTCACTCGATTATACTCGATTATTGCTACGATGATTCTTGCATCATATCTCTCATATTATTGATTCGATTATTGTCACGCATGATCATCTGCGATAATATTTTATATATTATTAAATCAATAATTGAGACGACAAAGTTATTCATATTATTAAATTGCAATATTTACAATGTCTAAAAGTTCTGTCAAGGAGAGGTTTGGTCACCTAATTACGCACCAATAGGGAGAAATCCTTATTGGAAAGCCCACTCTTTCATGCGAATGACCTGATTGTTAAATATTGTATAGATAATGTTATATCATTCAGTATAGATAATGAAATCTACTATAATCTATGAATTTAAAAGTCCATCATCAATATTTTATCCCTGTAATATCAATCAATATTCATCTTGAATCAAATATTCATCTTTGCTTTGCTGAGCCAAAGATATTCATCGATATGTCATGTTAATCTCAACACTTTGTACATCTTTGCATTCTGACCCAAAGATATTCATCATAAAATCATTAATCTTTTGCTTTCTGGGCCAAAGATATTCAATAATATCATCATTTAGAATCGAGGATGATGAAAATATTTTAAAAAAATGAATCTAGTGAAACGAAGAATAAATATTAAGGATTAAGTATTTGGTTTATCCAGGTGTCCAAAAATACCTCATAAATAATCATAGTAGAGTAAAATTCAAGAATGATCAAAACATGGATACAATCAAAGCTAGTATCCATAATAGATATTTTAGTAAAAAAAGAAAATTTTCATTTTTCGATGAATAGTGTCGAAAATATCGTGAATAAAGTCTTGTATATCGTGAATAATAGTAACCACACAAAAAAGTTCCAAATTTGATTAAATGTTTAAACCAATATTTTGGCATAATGATATTGAAGAAAATAATATTATTTAAGAAGAAAATAACATCCACTTACCTTGAAAAGATTGTATCTTAAATTGGAATACCGGATATAGTCTTTGAAGGAAACTTGCATAGATAAAGAACACTTAAAGTATCAAAATACTCACAAGAATAAACTCGATAATATAGAGAGAAAAGGAGAAAACTTGATTTAGCCTTGTGATTTTAATTCTAACCTAAGCACCCTATTTATAGGAAAATACTTAGAACACCAAAGCAGAAAATTTAATAAATATTAATATTATTTTTTTCACAACTTCCTACGCACACTAATTGAGCCAAACATCAGCCACCCACTCAATCAAAATAAGAAAAAAAAATTTCTTAAATAAAATATTTTAAACTTCAAAAATTAATTATTTCAGAACTTCAATAATTCATAATAAATAGCCTTTTATCAGAAAAATTCGAACCACATGTCCTTTATATAGGAAATTCCATTCTCTACAACTTTGTAAGTTTAAGATTGACCGAAATCCATAAACGGACGATTTTACAGGCTATAATCAAATTTCAGTCAAGAAATGGGCCCACAAACATGTTTAACATGTTTTAAATAATTTTTGTAACAAAAATATTCTTCATCCTCATATACTCATATATCCCACATTCATTGTAAAAGTATCACCATTATTAAATTATTAAAATATAATAATATATTTAAATGAATTATTTATCAGAAAAGATAAAATAACAATTTTTCAACAATTGTCACATTAAAAATTTTCTCCATCTATATCCACATAAAATGAATATTTTTTTTATCATATAAATCAATAATTAATTATTCACAAATAATATTACAGAATCACAATACTGACAACCAGACAGTTCCTAGGAAAGAGGGGGCTTTCCAATAAGGATTTCTCCTTACTGGCGCGCAATTAGGTGATCAAACGTCTCATTAGACAGAACTTTCTAGACATTACCAATAATGTTATCTAATAATATTATTCAAATAATATGAATTATTGATCTGATAATGAAAATACTATGTAGTGACAATTATTGAAACAACAATAATATAAAATATCAATGTAGCAATTATTGAATCAATAACATAAAATATTGAACAATAACTACTGTAACAATTATTGAGTAATGCCTTCCTACGTAAGAATTAATAATTGGTGCAATACTGGTATCTTTATTGTGTTTTAACCAACGGGTATTTCAACAATATTAATTGGTAACAACTACTGTAGTTATTTATAAACAACTTATATTTATGTCGTTTTTTTCATCCAATCGCTTTCAGTTATGGGATCACATGAAAGGCTGCAACAAATCGTCACGAATATTCCCAAGCGGTAAGAATATTCCACGACCAAACGAATATTCTCCGATAAAAATGAATATTTTATAACCACTTGCATATTTGAAATATTTGCGCATTTTACCCCTAACTAACCACATTAATCAAATCAACCCTTACTATTTCAAAATAATAAATAGAGAAAATTTGATTTTATTTATAATAAGTTGGGGTATTACATATACTCAATTATTGCTACAATAATTACTACATAATATCTCTCATATTATTGATTCAATTATTGTCACAGTATCATCTGCATAATATTTTATATTATTAAATCAATAATTGAGGCGACAAAGTTATTCATATTATTATTTGAAATATTGACGATGTCTAGAAAGTTCTGTCGATGAGAGGTTTGGTCACCTAATTGCGCGCCAATAAGAAAAAATCCTTATCGGAAAGCCCCTCTTTCCTGGGAATGATCTGGTTGTTAAATATTGCGAGTTATAATATTAATGATGAATAAGTTCGTGTTGATTAAAGATAAAATTGATATTTCTATTGTGTTGGGATTATTAGTGTTAGTGAAAATTGACATCTATTCCGATAATAATTGATGTCTGGAGCTTATATTGATCAATCAGATAATTAATCGGATAAATGAATAATTAATTGCTATTAATTCACAGGCTTATAACTATTTGTTCACATGTGTGTACTATTGATTCACATGCATGTACTATTAGGGGAGGTGGTGCAAGATTGATAATACTTGCATGACTAAATTAAAAATGGAGGTATAGATGAATGTACTATACTGTAATTATTTTTTTTACATGTATAAAACTATTGATTCACATGATTGTACTATTGATTCACATGATGACTATTAGGGGAGGTGGTGCAAGTTTGATAATACTTGCAGAACTAAATTAAAAATGAAAGAAAAGATGAATGTATTATACTGTAATATTTCGAGCCTCAAAACGTGCAATTATCGAAACTATATTTTTCCTATAAATAGAAGCTCATTTTTCTTTTATTCTCACCAATTCACTAAGACCCACAAGAGCAATTATAGAGAGAGAAGCTATAGAGAGAAAGAGGAAGAGTAGTCTGCTACTTCACTATTCCAGTATCCAGTCTTCTTTTGAGGTAAGAGATATTATTTCTTTCGTATTCGTAAGGGATATTATTTTTGTTCAGTATTTATAAGGAATAATATTTTCTTCCATACTTTGTAGTATGTGAGTAATATTATTTTGTCTCATATTCCCGATTATACCCTCATTCTGTTAAAGTATTATTTATATACTCCGTGAAATTAGTAAAATATCCTTGAAATTTGCGCTTCATCTAGTATTGTTTCACAACGATATTTTCTGCACATTCTTGTTAAATTTTAAGTTTTTCATGCCGGAGTACTGTCCATGGGTACTATTCATTTATACGATACTATTCATAAAGTACTATTCACGGATACTATTCATAAAGTACTATTCACGGGGTACTATTCATAAAGTACTATTTACAGGGTACTATTCACCCAGAGTACTATTCATGACAAAAATTAATTTTTTTCGGTCCAAATTATTTTTGATACAATATCATTCTTAAATTTTACTCCACAAAGTAGTATCATGTTGGTAATTTGATCATTATTGAATTCTGGATAAATTAAATTACAAATCTTAAAAAATTTATCCTTTGCTTTCTTTTAATTGAATTCTTATATCATTGTCATCATCCTCATGCTTATATTGTGATGAAAGTCATCTTTGGCTTACATGCTATATGGACTGTTGATTGGTATGATTATGACCAGGGATCATTCGATATAATCATGATCTGTAATGTTATAAATAACGTGATAAAAGTCTTCATTGACCCGTAGTGCATTGATGAACAGTTATTGGTATGATTATGACCATGGATTATGATTATGACCAGGGATTATTCGGTATAATCATGATCATTGATGATTACATGAATATCATTGGCCTATATTGCAGGGATGATTCGATGATGTGGTTTATTTATTAAGCTGAGTCTCAACGATAAAGTTGATAAAAACTTTTTAAATAATAGAAGATAGTAAATATGATGCTCTACTTGACTCTTCTAATGGATTGCTTGTTCCGCTCCAGTTAAACTTGATGTTTATTGTATTTTATCAGTTTAACACTGTTGAAGGCTAATGATAATTTATTTTGCATTATCTTAGTCATAATTTTTCTTACTGGGCTAGTTGAGCTCACCCTTTTGTTTTCATTATTCTCTTCAGGAAATAAGAACATAGCCGGGACTAGTCGAAAAATAGAGTGATGGTCCGAGATGGTTGTTTTAGCAGTCCTCACTACTTAGTGTGATAATAAATATAACGAGGATTGAATTTGAGTTTGGATATTGTGTAAAAGACAATATTCATGTAAAAACTCAGCTATATTTTGTCGTATTTTTACACGACAGTTCTATTAAAGAAGTTTGTATTTGATTTATGTACCATGTATTTGGTGACTCAAGATGAGTATGTATACCTATTTTGGGGGCGTCACAATAATAGTCATTTAGTTACTTAGTCATATAAAAAATTATAACTGAAAAACCATGTTTAAATTTACTTTTAGGTTTCTACTCAACTTTGAACTCTAAATAAATGCACATTGAAAATATTAGAAAAAATATTATGAGTAAATAATAATTAATATTAATAAATATATTTATATATAACAAAAAAAATATCAATTCTATTTCATATAAGAGATCATTAGTCAATTAATATTATAAGATCATTTTTAGTGATTAAAATTTAGTCAATATTTTAAAACTAAAAGTCATCATGCTAACTCATTATTTTACAACAATTTTATTCCTAAATAATCATAGTAAAAATATTATGACTAAATAGTAATTATTAAACTTAATATATAAATAAATAAATTAGTGGATAATTAAACTTTAGTTTTCAATGTTATCATAACAGTAAATTAGTATTCTATAACAATTTTTTTTCCTTGTAAGATACACTTAGCTCATTAATCATACAATTTTTATCAAAGAAGAAACTCTACCCCTTATATGCATGAAATGCCTAGTAAGGTTCCTCCCTCGAGGGGGAGGGGGGAAGCGTAGCGGTGGGGAAAGGCCTATTCGCTCTAATTAAGGTAGTGTTTGATTATATTTAGTGCATTTTAATAACATATCTTTTTAATGCATTTTAATAATCTATATTTATATATTAAGAGATCTTTTGAATAGTTAAAATATAAATACAAGTTAAAATTATTAAGATGAGCTCTTAATACAAATATATGGGTGGTTAAAATACATTTAGAAGTGCATTATTAAGATACATTAAAATATAATCAAACACAATCTAAGACGTATATTCTTGATAAAGAATAGATAAGGCGTTGCCATTTTCATAACTATGAGAAGAGCAGATCCTCTGTCCCTAATTTTTTTGTCCTCTCGTGTCTATTCACTTAAATTTTGACACCTAGTCTTTTACTTAACACTAATTAATTCTAAAATTAAATAAAAGGACATGTGTCAAAATTTAAATTGTGGGACACAAGCAACTATGAGCTATTGAGTTATGCGTACCGACTTTAGGAGGTAATTGAATAATGACACGTCTTTTTCAGCAAAATTTGTAAATATTCTGACAGTAATAGTAAGTTAATTTGTGAAATTTTAATAAATATATATTTATAATCATTATATATAAAATGAATAAAAATTAAAAGTTATGCTATTTGAAAAATAAAATGGCAGACACTTGACTAGTTATTATAAAAGTTAAAAGACATTTTAAGAGGATAAAACATGATTACTATATAAGTTGAAGGGCTTTCTAGGATGTTAAAAGGTTTCAAAAATTTGTTAAAGCCAAAAGTCTACTCCAACTTTATATATTCAATAACTTGGAATAAATAATGAATTACTATAAAAATTGAAGGGTATTTTAGGAAGCTAAAATAACTTCAAAAATTTGTTAACGTGTCCTCCAACTTTATAGTAAATAGATAGATATTTAGATTAGAGATATAAACCACTTTTAAAATATTTGTTTCTTAAATATATATATATATATATATATATATATATATATAGTTTGGATCTCAAGCTCATCCCTTATGTAACATAAATATATCTTATGTAACATAAATGCGATAAGACTGACAATCATATCTACGTGTTTAAAATAATATTTATGACACCAATTCGTATATGAATTGTGTTGCTAAATCGTATTATGTTGAAAATTATCGCCTCTTTACAGTGACGGTAAGACGGGTTAATGCCAATGGGCCTGGTCCAACTAATCATACGGACATGGTAGATTTGTCTTGGATACTACTGTACTAGGGTTGAATGACTTTATAATCACACACAGAATCCTCCCTCCGAATCTTTCCTCTCCCTATAATGCTCACTCTGCTCTTTCTCCGATTCCGGTGACGGCAACGGCCAAAATGAACGGCAATCCGAAAGGACTCTAGGGTTTGTGGAAGAAAAATATAAACACGTACAAGTCTTTCTCTCAAACACAAACAAAATCACACACTTTGGTTTTAATCTGTATAAAGTTTTCCTTTTGATTTCATCCAGGCATGAATCTAGTTCCTCTTAAGTTGTTTTTGGTTTAATAGGAGTTATCTTTTCCCAAATTTCTAAACTTCCGCGGGCAATATTTGTATGGAATTGGAGAGGTAGGGTTTTATTTAATGCTATATGTTCAACATTGTAATATTTAGGCTTTGTATTAGATATTTTGGTTTATGATTTGCATTTTTAGTTATTTTTGTTTTCCTTAGTTGAAGTCTTTCTTAAAGTCTGCTGGAATTAGTTATTTCAAAATTATATTTCATAATTTTAACCACGACACTTAATATGACATGAAGATAGTTATTTGCTTGATTTGGATTTTGACTTTATGCATAATTCTAAACAATTAAAATATCAATAGTTACCCAAATTGCTACTAAGGTGTTGTGACTAGCAATCTGGATTATTTGTTCCACATTGTGGTCGTTGGCAATCTGGATTGTTGATTTTCGTGTTCTGTTATCATAACTAGAAGTCAAAATAAACTCATCTAGTTGAAAGCAAACCTATGTTGCTATAAAGTCTTTTAAGATAAGTTGATACTTTTCTATTCATTTATGACAATCTGAGATGAGTTATTTGCATTGGGTTTTGAGTCCTTAGAAACATAGAAGTTTTCAGCATATAACTATTTAGATCAATCAGGTGAATCTCATGGTTATTTTAGAAGAGAGCGAGAACATAAAAATGGAGAAAAAGGGTGAGGAAGAGTGAGAGTTTTCTTTTTCATTGAATTTTATTGTGTTTTTTTTCCTTACGTGATGAAGTGTTGCTTGAGTTTACTAGCAATACTTGTACGACGTGGTGGCTTTGCATCTGAAATCATCTCAAAAAGTTTGCTGTAATATAAGATTAATGTTTGAGATGAATAAGTGATTGTATAGCTCTATGTTTAAAGTTAAAGGACCTCTGACTGCTTGCAGAGTCTGATATGTCAGAAAAAGACAAAGTCACCGACCTTGAATTCAAGTGGGGTAAACGGAGAGGAGTTGGTGGGAAAAAGAAAGAGGTCCGGTTTTATGAGTCTTTTACTTATGATGGCGTTGAGTACACTCTCTATGACTGCGTATACATGTACAAGGAAGGCGAACCTGAGCCTTACATTGGCAAGCTGATAAAAATATGGGAGACTGCAGATATGACAAAGAAAGTGAAGGTTCAATGGTTTTTCCACCCTTCCGAAATCTTAAGTTGGCTAGGAGATGAGATGGTATTAGAGAATGAAATATTTTTAGCAACTGGTGAAGGCATGGGTCTTGCAAATATCAACCCCCTGGTAACTGAGTATTCAAACACTTGGCGTCTTACTTGTCTTATGCTAGTTTTCCGTGTATAGTTGTCTTAAGCACTGTAAATATATTTGTAAGCCGGAACTGATATTGCAAAGCCATTCTATGACATCATTATGCTGGCCAGTACCTATTCAGTTATAGCTAAACGGCAGTATGAAGCAATAATACTTGTATAACCATGCAAAATATTTGTATTTTATGTATGAAAAAGATGTTTTGTTTATTTTCTGCTTGTTGCACATGAAAATTGTATGAGAAAAAAAATATAATATGGGATAATCTTATTTTCCAACTTAATTGTTTTGACGAGGATTCTGAAATTGTTGTAAATTCTTTTTCACAGAACAGGAAAAATACTGGAGAATGACATCCCCTATATAGGTGGGGATGTCATTTTCTACTCTCATCAAAAGACACCTATTTTAATAGAATATCTCCCTCTCCGTTTCTCTGGTGGGGTATGAAAATAGCTCTAATCTCTTATTTCAAAGTTCATCCAAATGGATAATTGGGATAAAATTAATTGCCAGTAGATATGTTTAGATCTGACCAAAGAACAACAAATGGTAGAAACACTTATGTTTTTAGCAAAATAAATGCTTAAAACAATTTCCTGTTGAATTTTGAATGATCTTTGAAATATAATAATCTATAGATGTCAGAGGATATGCCTATAAACTGTGTAATTTCATTGTTTGTGTCACTCTGCTTATAAGGTAGCAAGAGATGACAAAAATCTATCAGGCCACCTTTTGGTGATAACTAGACCAATTTTTGTTCATTTGAATTGAGTATTATACTTTCTGATGTTGTTTATATAATAATCAGGAAGCAATTGCTGGGAAAAGCAATGTTGTCTGCATTTCAAATGACATCAGGAACCGCCAACCATCAGAGGAAGAACTTAAAATGGCCGACTACATATTTTACCGTACTTTTGATGTTGGGCGATGTACTATATTGGATAAGATGGATGATAATGTTGGCGGGCTTGAAAGTACGTGTGTTTGTATTTGGAACATTCATGTTATGTATATTTTAGTAGGTCTATGGTGCTGTGATAATTTAAGCTCTATTTTTTTTGTTTTCCATTGTTTGTACAGGTAAATTTATATTCAACAGAAAAGAGAGTGCGCATGAGAGTGGTATTCCAAAACTTGTTTCTGATAGTAAGGAAGAGATCAACAATGTTATAGCTTGTAATGGTAAAGAGCAGCTTTCCATTCAAAACACTCCTGTTGAGTTTAAATCTTGGAGGACTGATGGAGATCATAACCAATCGGCGGCTGCCAAGGATGTGAAAGATTCATTGGCAAAGTGTGAATCTTTACGTGGAGTAAAACCAGCATCTGGATCTGGTGTGAAATCCAGTGCATTGGCTACAACTAGTTTACAACAGGCAAGTGCTTTAAGCCAAAAAGGTTCTAGGTGTGGAGTTGATGCTTTGAAGGATGACATTAGTAGGGTTACTGACAATAAGGTAAAGGCCGAAGAGAGACTAAAATCTGTTCAAGACTCTGATGCTTTGGACGATAGGCCTACTAAGAAAGCAAGGATATATAATTCTATTAAATCACCTGTGGACGAGAGCATTAATTGCGCCCAAAACTTACTTGTTCAAGGTAATGATGTGAAAGCTATGGTAACAACTGCTACTGTTTCTGAAGAAAAAACAAAATCTGGACACAATAAGGATCCTCTTAGGCAAGACAAAAGGGTAAAATCAGCTAAAGAATCTGGAGATTTTGAAGATAGACCTGCTAAGAAAGCAAAGGCTGACTGTTCTGCTAAAGATAAGAACAGGAACAATATTCAGAAGGTGACTGTCAATTCTGATGGGAAGCATGCAACAGATTTGGTAAGATCTGGCACTTCTAATGGGGAGAGAACAAAATCTATACTTAATATGGATTCTCTTGGGTTGAAGAGTCCTTCCATGAAGAAGCTTGATGAGAAGACAAGGAATATTTCCAGTGTTAAGTTGCCTAAAGTCTATGCTTCAGGGTCTGCAAACGAGTATATAGAAACTGAAGGCAAGGTATTTGAAGTCACCCGAAGACCAGATGCTGCTGTAAGTTGTACTGCTGGAAAGATTGTTACTTTTCATTTATTTGTTTGTTTGTGTGTTTGTTGTCCATATGGTCCGCACACACACAGCATAAATAAAACTGATTATTCTGTTGTATCATCTTAATTTTCTCATCAGCAATATTAGATCTATGATCTGACTCGATGAAATTATCTCACTCTTTTTGATGTTAATTTTAAGAACCGGCAAAATCTTGATACAAATCAAAACTCATCTTAGAATTCTCTTATTCTCCTTCATTGCCTCATGAAAAATAATGTTATTTGCGAGTCAAATGGAAGATATACACCATTCACTTGCTTGCTTCCTAAGGCCTGATAGTCTTAAGACTCTTAACTCTTATGACTTTTTTCCTCCATGACGAAAATGACTTTTAGCTCCTTCTCTTAATCTTTCTATGTTTCCAGCCTCCTTTAAATTACTGCCTAACACATTGCCTCATAACAATTCTCTCCAAAAGTTTTTGGTTCATTCAGTTGTGAAGACACCTGTATTCCATCACTCAGCCCTCCTCGATTTCATTCCTGCAGAGTTATCTCACCGAAGACGAACTATTTCCACGAGACCTTCTGGTTGTATCTAAACTCTCCTAAGTGGAACATCCTTCCTATTTAAAGTTTGTGCCTTCTATATTTGTAAATTATAGTCTTACACCCATATTTATAGTATATATCTAAACTATTGGGACATGGTTTGGGATTGACCAGTTGAGAATGGTTTGTGTCACGTTCCTGGAAGTGCTCCTCTTGGTTATTGCAGTCAAAATTCTATAGGCTAGTTATGGTCAGTGGACCAAGTGTTAATGTTGACATTATTAAAAATAATTTGCTGTACTGATTTGGGTCATTCGAGATGGTATAGATTGCTCAATCTTTGTATCCAATACATTTCCGCAGTTGGTCTACTTATAATATGGGTTGTGTGCTCTTTATTGCTGGATACTTTACGTAATTTAGCTAATTGGTTTGATCATTCTCATGAGATAGAGGTCACAATGGTGTTCACAACAGCATTTGTTTCAACTGCAATGCTAAAATCATGAAGGGGAAGGTCAAAAAGTAGTGCAGCAATGCTCACAGTCAATAATGTTATTTCCAGTATTTTTTGTCCATATTCTTATTATTTACTTACTGAACTCATTTTAGGTAAATGCAATCATTAATTCATTATACAAACATTGCATATGATACATCCTGTGTTTTGTTAAGATTTCACACACATCCCAAGTTCAAATGATTATTATTCGCATCTTGTTTAGAGCAAAAGGAAGTTGATAAAAGTTTTTATCAAGTAACTGTAATACGTAACTTCAATGTAATAAAAAATTTTCTTTTCTTGATGAACTGCGTTAGGATTATATAAAATTTGGTTCAAACATCTCTTTGTTAAATTTTGATTGCATGCCGAAAGTACATGCTCATTGGTGGTCTGCTGTGGCTTCTATGCTGCTGTTGTTAAACATATCGCTTAGGTAAATATTACTTCTTACACGATGTTTTCTACATTCTTTGCAGGACAAAAGCAAATGGTTTAGGACACTTGTGAGTATATGTTCCTCGGACAAATGAATCTGTATATCTTACATGGACTTTTCTTGTGTCTGTTGTCTTTTTTAAACGACAATTAATTTTCTCTTAGCTCTTAACAATCAAACCATATGAAAAACATGTTTTTTCTTTTATTGCTTCCAAAGATGATTTTTTGGTGACAAATTTCTTGTTCTTGTTTGAAATATCAAATCAACTTCTTTAGTTTTATTCAATTTCAGGAGGGCATGAGTTTGGTGTAACTTGGTATGTCAAATTTCTAAATATTAACATTTGGCATGTTATGATAAAGAATTTTTGTGTAACATGTTAAATTGATTACATTTGACTTTTTTGTAACACTCCAGTCTCACATCGAAACATGTGGGGTAATTTATATGTATTTGAGGTTTCAAGCTATTATTAGGAATACCTTCATAACGTTTTGGGTGAGTTTGTGGTGGACTAACATGACCTAAGAAGTACAATTGACAGTGGATTGGAACTTGGTACGTTATTATATAGTTTAGACTCGAAATTTTATTTGAGTTATTTCATATGGTATCAGAGTCAGCTCGTGTAAGCTTGGATCGAGTCATTCGACCAGGTTGTCGGAGGTGGGGACACAAAGGCAATTGTTCTATTCCTACAATGGACAAAGAACCGAAGCTCCATAGGAAGGCTACTTATATTACCCACAATGGCTTAGTGAGGCAAACTTTCTTAGTTTCTTAGTTATGTGTGGTTATGTGTTTGGCGTGATTGGGCCGTCAAATACGTAAGGGGGAGTTCACTACATCGGAACATACATGATACTTTGATATGCATCATTCAAATGTCATTTTATTTCTTTCTGATATATTATCGTCAAGGACAAAGGTAGTATAAGGTCCCGGGCTTGGGCTATCACGTAAATTTTGATTTTTTTAGCCTATAAAATTTTGACATTTTACTTCAATTCCCCAAGATTTATTAAAAAAATGAAGTACATATAATATAACTCTTTGAGAAAATATAAGAAAGTAATTATGTGCCAAATATAAGGCTTATTTTTTTAAAGTCAATTTGAGATATATGGACAAATACATAAATATCACCTTTCCCATTTTTTAGGTATCATTTTATGAATATCAATATTATGACTCCATTTACTCTATTTTGTGTACTATAAAGGGTCCATATATACTATAATATAAAGAAATCTTATTTTAATCAAAAATATAAATCTGTTCACAAAATTTGGATAGGGATCGGCGTCCATGGACTACCAAATTATTCATGACCTTACATATTTATGTCTCAGACCCCTCAGTAAATTATTTATAGCTTCGTCCTTGGTTATTGCTGATACTCCAAGAAGTGACAAGGTTTTCAGAGGCATGGAGTGGTGCGAAAGTGTGGAATGATAGGAGGTAAAGATTGAGTAAAGATTGAGTGGTAGTATATTTTTTATTTTGGAGATTGTGGAGGGTAGAGGAACAATAGATGCTCATATACAAAGGAGCGATCTGTTATTTTTTTTGATACATACGTCTGGCCCTTAAAGGATTGAATCAAGCTACCTTGAGGTTATTCTTTCATTCCTTCATCATTGATAATCCTTGGGGTCAAGGACAAATCTATTGTTCAAGTGATTTTTTCCCCATAGTTTATTGTTTGCGTCTTCATGAAGTTTTCCATGAGTACCTACTTTTGTTTGATTTGTTTCGTGAATATGATGGAGGCGTGTCTTAGGTTCCACGACAATACGTCCTTTTATACCCCTATGCACTTTTTGTGCACATCTTGTATACTTTTGGTTTATTTTCATAATGACATTCCTTTAAATCTAGTATCCCTCATTTTAAAAAGGATTGAGGACCTCAAGTGCAACCTATTTCATGCCATCTCTGAATGCAAACAAACCTTGGCTCATAAAACCTGAATTGACATAAGTTGGAAATATCTTAGTTGCTCATACAACAAATCGATCGATTTGATTTCTTGAATTAACTCGTATCTTGTTCATATACTCTCTCCTATAGTGTCATTGTTATGGAAACTCCTCTTTTCTTGATATTTGTCCCTTATATATATATTTTCTACCTATTGATCGCCTTTTCTTAATCCAGCCATGGGAGGAAAGAATGCGGAGTGCGCACGAGCAAGGAACACTTGTGTTGTTTCAGAATTTGGATCCGGAATATACTTCAGGAGAAGTAGAGGTAATGCTTATATCTGATGACCAAAAATTATGCTTGGTATAAATTTGAGTTTTCGTGGCTAGAAACTTACAATTTTTGTGGAATATTTTAGTTCGAAATATAATATTGTGATGTATTGGAATCACATGGTCATTTTGTAGCGTTCTCTTTGTCACCCTTATTAGAAAAGTTTGTAATTTAAAGCGTTTTGCCAGTTGGGCCTCTGAAGATTTTTTTCTACTAAAAGCGATAATGTACCTAAACCTATATTTCTTTTACTCGATGGATGTCCAAAGACAAGAGTCTTGATTGAAATATAAAAAACGGATTATTACATAGACTCCTTGAATTTTTTGTTCATCTATTTTAGATAAAGGAGAAGATTTTATTAAATCAAAGAAGCGATAACAAGAGTAAGGAGGCGAGAAACTATGCAAACAAAACACTGGCAGGAGATAAATTGTTGACTGTTGAGAGAGTGGATTAGAAACTTTGTTGGCCGGAGGGTTTATTTTTCTTTAGAGGATAGGAGTATCTTGATTTAGGCTTTTCTCTCTCAGTACTGTTAATGTGGACGGTTGGTTTGTGAAACCAATACTGGTATGTTGTGTAACACCTCAGTCTGACATTGTAACATGTGAGATACTTGAACTTGTATAAGAACTCAAGCTGCTATCATTAATATTTTCAATCATGACCTTTTGGGTGAACTTGTGGAAGGCTAAGATGACCCAAGATGTTATTGAGTAGTGCATTGAGTCTTATTATGTTATGATTCGATTCGGATTCAGTATTTGACCCGGGTTCTTACATGTAGTAATCAGAGTCGACTCTCGAAAACTTGAGTTGGGTCATTCTATCGGGGCAGACGGGGACACTAAGTTTGGCATGAGGCTGCTGGTAATATCCCATAATGGCTAGAGAGGATAAGTTTTTGGGCAGTGTGTGGCTATTTGTTCGGCCTAACGAGGATGTCAAGTATTTAAGTGGGGAGTTTGTAATACCTTAGTCTCACACCGTAACATGTGGGATACTTGGATGTGTATATAAGGATTCAAACGATTATCATTAATACCTTCACTCATGACCTTTTGAGACTAGTGCATTGGGTCTTATTATGTTATGATTCGGATTTGGATTCGTTATTTGACCTGTGTTGTTACATGTAGTAATCAGAACTGACTCTCGAAAACTCGGGTTGGGTCATCCGATCGGGTTGCCGCAGACGGGGAAACTAAGTTGGGTCTGGTAGGCTACTGGTAATATCCCATAATGGCTAGATAGGCTAAGTTTTTGAGCGGTGCGTGGCTATTTGTTCGGCCTAACGAGGATGTCAGGTATTTAAGTGTGGGAGTTTGTAATACCTTAATCTCATACTGTAACATGTGGGATACTTGGATGTGTATATAAGGATCAAGCTGCTATCATTTATACCTTTAGTCATACCTTTCGGGTGAGCCTGTAGTGTGTTAAGATTACCCAAAAAGATATTATTGAGACGGTGCATTGGACCTTATTATGCTATGATTTGATTCAAACTTGAGATTTGACTCGGGTTGTTACATGTTGTACCCTACATAGGCTAAAACATGGTACAGTGGTACACTAAGTGTTGATTTATATGAATGTTTATTGTTTAGAATTCTCTTAGAAAATTTTTACTTTTATAAAAGCTTAATTCTTCCTCAATTTATATTTCTCTTACTAATGGGATGTCCAAGATTTATAGTCATTCTTGAAAAGAAAAAAATGGATAATTACAGACTCCTTGAATTTTTGTTCTTGTTTCTTGAAGATTTTATTAAAATCAAAGGAGGTGAGAGATTATGCAACAAAACGTTCATAGGTGACAAATGATTGAGAAAGTGGCTTATATAATTTTTTGGTAAGAAATGGTTTATTTTTCGTTAGGGGGTAGAATTATCTTGATTCAGGCTTGTATGTTTCAATACCTAATACGGGGATCATTGGTTTGTGAAATTGGCAAAGGTCCATTGTACGCTACATAGGCTAAAACATGGTGTGCTAGATGTAGCTTTATATGAATGCTTACAGTCAGGTGTTCTATTAGAATCCAAATGCAATAAAGTTATCTCATAGAAAAGTTATAGTTGCCTTGACAAGTTTATTGTTCTAGAAATTATTTAGTACAAATATATTGTTTGAGCTTGCAATTATAATAAGTTAGAATATTAATATTTGTGCAATTATAAGTGGAAAACAAAGAATTAAAGTTTCAGAAAATAGGAGTATCATGTTTCGAAACGCGAGTACCAATACATAGTTGACTACGTCAATAATCACATTTGGTAACTTTGATTTGTCTTGTTATATTTTCGATAAACGTGTGGTATTGACCCTTAGGGACATTAGCTTGTTGGCCTTTTTTAATATTACTTGGCTATCGAACTCTCCACTTTCTTCTAGCATCTTTTATTAGTAACAAAACCCTTCTACAATCTAGGTTTTTGTGTGGTATTTGACCATTGGTATGCTTAACAATAACATGTCTTAAGGGTGTAGTCTCTACAAGTTTTTATTTCCAGTTGTGTTTATTATGTTCATTTCTTCATTGTCTGATGATTTGGTGGTTGTGGTTTTCTTTGTTTAGTGTGGTGGGTGAATGTGATTTTGTCCTATTGATGTGGAGGACCCTATTTTGTACAATTTTGGAGGATTTGGAGGTGTGAAGATAAGAGGATTTTGTGGATTTACGTGAGTATGGATAGAGAGAAACAAACGGAATTTTCTTGGCGCTTGTTTGATGTTGGCTTAGTCTGGGTTAAAGTGCCCTATGTATCGCTTCTTTGATATTTTTGTATTGGAGTTTTTCTAACTAATTGTCTCGTGGAATGAAAACGAGTATGGTTAAGTTAGTGTCACGACATGCGCATTTCAAGAGGTTGCACCATGTCAACATTTATTGGACACCCACAAGACACTCATTTGTGACACTAGTTGATATTTTTTAGAGTCTTCTTAAAAGGGTTTCTGATAAAGCGTTCTAGATTTATTATGTGATAACTAAGCTTGTAGAGATACTAGATATTTTGGAGGAATGTTATAGATAGCAATCTTGATCCTAACTATTGTTTGTAACTCCTAATGACTATTTAAATATGTCTGTCATTTACATAATTATAAAACATAGATGTAATCATTTTCGTGGAATAGAAGTTTGGGTCTCTTCTTGTTAACTAAGAAAAGAAGTTTTGGATCGTTGAGTTTATTATTTCGGAACAAAAGTTTGTTAACATGTTAGCGTTTTCTCACCTATTGTGGCACATGATTTCAGGAGGAAAGTTTGGTTTACAGATGGTGGGATGTCAAGCGCGAGTTCTAAGTCGATGTATTTGAAAATTAATTTCTCAAAGTACTATCTCACTTGGTCCTCATTTTTTCAGATAGGAAATTGTATTCCAATTTAAGATAATTTAATAGATTTCTCACATATATTCACTTTGCATAATGTTCTGATTTTGAGTTTATTGTTCGCGGTGGTTGACTATATTTCTTAGGAATTTCATCTTTTAAGAATCTCATACATGCTAAATTGCTAATCTAAATTTCCACCTCTCTAGATGAACAAGTTTGGTTTGTTAACTTTATTGACATTTTTCTTGGTAGAGCTACTCCTCTTTCTTACTTGCGTCAAATTCAGTTGACTTTCATCTCTATTATACGACTGGAGACTCCTCTTCCTTGCTTCTTCTCGCGTTCAAGTTGAGTTTCCTTGCGTTTCTATTAAGGCTATAAAGGAGTAAAGTGAAGTTGACTTTTGGCTTGGCGAGGTTGACCTAACGAAAAAAAGTTAGACTTGTGAAGTTGAATTGAGTTTTTAAATGAGTATAAATGGAGTACTTCAACTTCATTAGTGTCATCGTTGTCATAGTCACCAAAATCATCCTTACCATTCGCATCATCGACATAATCACCACCATTATCCTTATCATTCGCATCATCCACATTATCTACATTTTTAACATCATCAACAAAATCTCTTCAGGATCATCTTCTTCAATATCATCAACAAAATCTCTTCAGGATCATCTTCAACATCATCATCAACACCAACATCTACATCAACATCAACATCGTTTTCTTCATCTTCATCGTTATCTCCATAATCTTCATCTTGATCATTTAGTGATCTCTTGTTCGTTAGCATCATCATGAACATTGAATCCAACTCATTCGATCTTTACTCTCTTCGTTCCTTATACTCGTTGACTAATTCTCTCTATCTTGGATCCAACCAACTAAGCTCTGATACCACTTGTTGGGAATTATGTTGACGCAAACTAAACAATAAAATAAAAGAGAGTTGAAAAATGCAATAATTTTGTAATTCGGTTTTAAATGACCTACTCTGCAATCCACTTCAATATATTATAATATCCTCGGTACAACTTTTTGTATAAAATAAATGTTGCGAATCCCTCCATCCAATAGTACAATTTTTTTGCACGGAATATAAAAGTTGCAAAAATATAATACCTTTTTTATAGAGAGCATGGTTTTTGGTTATGCTACTTAAACAACTAAACATAATGCTCTATAAACTATTTATAGAGTACCCACAACTCTTCTCTTCCTGTTCAAAATAGAACTCTAGCATATAATAGTAATATTTCAATTTAAAGTAGGACTCCTTACTCATATTAAAAAAAGGACTCCCTTTGCATGGTAGCAATCCATTCCTGAATATGGAGGAGTATCCTAACAATTAGTTGTTCAATGAACCAACCTTGAAGCGGCCATGTTGTTGGCTTGGGTAGAAGCACTAGTTTGAGGAAATTATCTATGGTTTGGAACATTGGTTTATTTGGATGGTTGAAATGTACCTATTAAAGATAATTTACTTTTATCGGGATGAAGCTGGTGGATCCTACAAAATTGCAATTTGGCTGCTTATTCAGAATGATTGTGGTGTATTAGCTTTGTGTTCTTCCTCTAGGAAATCCTTGAGCTTCTGTGGTTGAGGTGCAAAGTAGGTTATGCTCTATGCTTTTTTTCTTGAAATTTGCTAAACTTGTGTGAATGTAACACTAGGAACTCAAAGCAGTGGCAAGGTCACATGACTGAGGTACAATGAATGTTTATTCATTGTTGGCAAGGTCATGTGATCGAAATATAATGTTTGCTCATTGTTTTATTTATATTTATATTTTAATTGTGCAATAATGTTAAAACTGTTGACTAATGTCATAGTAAAGTGGAAAATTAATATATTTGATTTCAAATTCTTGTTCCCTAATACTTTTAATCATAGTTGTTATCGTGGTCGTCTAGGCGTTGCATAGGTGATGACATGGCATCCCGTCAATTAGAGTATAGTAAGACGATAGGTTGACTTGAGCCCAGCTGCCAAGGCAAGCGCCTTTGCAGCTACATGTCACAAGTCACACATGACCCAATCCCATGAGGCATTGACTAATTAAAATAGGGACTACTTGGAATCAAAAAACTTTGCGACCAAGAGAACGAGAGAGACCAAGAGAGACACCGCGAGTCGACTTCTGGTGGTGACAACTTCTCCTCCTGCCGCGACTCACGAGACCCACCGACTGCAATCTTTTCTTTTGTTGCGACTCTGCAACTTCTTTTCTTCTTTTGTAAGTTTATCTTCTCCTCTCTTTTTTATAAGTTCTTTTCTTTTTTGTAAATAATAAGTAGACAATGGACACTTGTTTGCTTGGTTGGACATTTGGACCTTTTTACTTGGACATACCAAATGCTAAGCAAAGAAACTAAGCATAAGAGGAAGTTATATTTTAATTGTACTAGTATTTCTACAGTACTAGTAGTCTACAACATTTTGGAGCCCAATATTTATTTAGTTAGTACTTACTAAATTAGCAATACATTAAAAAATTAAAAAGGTAAATATTTTGATATTTATTTGTTGTGTGTTGACCTTTATCTACTAGTTTTTAATGTCAAGTGTTTTATGTTTGATTGTTAAGTGTTCATATAATTGTGTGCAGAATGGTATTGCATAGTGTTAGTTATTATGTTTTGGTTTTAATGTATATAAAATTTCACTGTTCAATATACTTTTGAAATAAAAAATATAATGCATAAATTGCACACTGGAAACGACTTGTGGTCATACAGACGCCATTGTGGAAGCCTTATCGCCTAGTCGTCTTGGCAGTCAGCTACCGCCACGCCTTGCCGTGGTGCGTGACAACTATGCTTTTAATACTTCACTCCATTTTATAACTTGAATCTTTGATCTTTTAGGATATTATTTGGCACGTCTTTGATGAGTTTTGCTCAGCAAAAATGGTACAACGCACTACAATATCCAGTCCACATTCTGGTATGAAACACATACAAATTTACTGATTTCAATCTCCTTAATTTTATGAATGTAATTTATATTCCAAAAATAAAGAAAATGATCAATCGTTAGCTTCACGAAAATACAAAACACATGTAAATGATCTTGCTCACTTGTACAACCTAAAAATGATATGCTGTATTTTAACGACACAGGTCAAGCTATTGTTATTTTCAAAACAAGGGAAGCTACTGGAAAAGTCATCAGAAAATTGTATGATGGGTGTTTAATGCTGCCTAATGGGAGGTATGTATGCATGTCGATCAATCCTAGAACCATAACTTATCAAAAAAATGATAAACCTACGTAAAATATTGCAGTTTAATACTTACCAAAATTTAAAAAGTATTGTGGGTTATTAACTTGATACTTTATGTCTCAATTGCCAAACAAGTTAATTCTTTATGGCAGAGCATGATACCAAGAAACATTGAAATGAGTTTTTTTTGTGTGCTTGCTTGAGATATCATGTATTAGAAAGGAGTTATTTGAAGAGAAGGAATTCAATGAGGAAATAAAAGGAGTCCTCCAAACTTCATAGACAAGTGGAGAGAGTATAAAAAAAATTAGTGAATGAAACCCTCCGATCACTGTGGATAGTAGAAATTGTCACCCACTAACAGCTCCATTACTGAGATTAAGGTGAAGATAGAATGATTAGTTTTATCTCATATTCCAATTTTTCAAAAGCATATATGCTATCTGGAGGAACCTACCCTTTTTTAGATAATATGTCAAGATATTTTAAATTTTTATATTTACTTGAAAAGTTACTTTGATTATTTTAATTGGGCAGTTTTTTTATTAAAGGTTCAGGTCATCTGAAATATTAAATGGCTTAGAACAATATTGGCTGATGTTAGTCTCATGGTATACGTTGAATCTTCATATCCTATACACTAAGAATTAACCTACTCCATATTCCTGCTTAAGTTTGGGCTTTGCTAAATAATAAATATGTTATCTCTTACCTTGCTTGACTTTAGGCAACCATTGCCTGAAATTTCTCTCTTTCCAGGCCTCTTGTTGGTAGTGCTGCACCTCCTCCTAACTTTCCAGGAAAACAGTCCACATATTTTGGTCACCTTGTTATTGATAACATGAACATTAAGCTGCAAAGGGAGATGGTACAATATCTGTCTCTTTATTTCTCTTTCTTGTCACACTACATAATCATGAAGATTCGTGCAATCATCCACGGGCTTATTGTGTCGTCATATGCCTTTCAAGTCCTATGAATGTGATCTTAAGTTTTCTTATCGTCCAGAAAGATGCGGTGTCCACTTCACATTGTTCACAGCCAAATACAATTGAATATGACATGGCCATGGAATGGTGCTTGCTACAATCAAGATCTGTTAGTTGGTGGGAGAGGTTGCACAAGGTATGAAACAAGTCTTAAACAAGATGTTGGAAACTAAATTATTTCTTGTTTCCTGTGATTCATTCAATTTTTTTTGAATTGTTAATTTTGGTTCTTTTAGCAACAAGGGCAGGAATTAAGAAATCACAAGGCCAATCTCAAGTCAAAATGAGCATCCAATGCAATGTACATCCTTTTCTTCTGGGTGAATATTTCAGCATCATCTCTTCTTCCCAGCACCTCATATAAAGCTCGACATATCTTTAAAGAATGAAGCATATGTACATGAACGGAGACTGGATACCTCACAATAAGGACACGGTAATGAATAACTTTCAACATGTAGAAACAAATATAAACCAAATATTTTTATGATGACTACTACTGCTTTTACGGTTGTGATGTGAACTAAAAACTTGTAATTCTAATTCTGAAATGTGTAGGTATATATGAATATGTAGGTTGTATCCAATTCCGTTCTCTAAAGAGGACTCCTTGGTTTGGTGAACTCCTTTTGGTGTGTGGTTGGTTTTGTCTGACAGCTATTTGAATCTCCTGCTTCTGAAAATATAGGTTCTACTTGAGAACACATTAAACTGGAGATCCAAAAACTTCAAAGATTTTTTTTACTTTGATCCCATGCCATCATTAGTTCCCATTGAATTGGAAATCCAAGCTTTAATTTATACATTGCTTTTGTTGGATTCTTTCAAAAGCATTTGTTTGAGCTTATATTTGAAAAAGACCTTTCTACTCGAGATATTATTTTAACAGTCTCCCCATCGTATTTAAGCACTAGTTTTAAGCAGTTATAACTTCAAAATGATGATATGTCATATTTTAAGCAAATATTTTAAGCTGAAACTTACTGGGTTACTACCTCGTCTTCACATGTTCTTTATGTTTGCAAGTGTAAGACATCCACGTCTCTTATATATGTTGAACTTATTATCTCATTGTTTTTGTGGCTTTTTCTGATTACATACCAACATCTGTCCCAAATTGGATTTCTTAGTTTTCGGGATGTGTTTGTCAGACTTAAGATGTGCTGAAAACATAACATTACTTTATTAATCATCAGATTATTTATCTGTATTGTAGAAGGAATATTATCTTAACATGTGATATGTCAGTGTGTCAAAGATTAGGCTGTGGCGCATGTTCAAGATTAAGAGCTTTTTCCTTGTGGATTTCTCAAAAAGTATCCACAAAAAATTAGGACCCGTGCTTTGGAATGCTTGAGAGGTGTCAATGCTCAATTTATACCCAACAAGTACACATCTCCCATTAGGATCAAACTTTTGTTATTGCTGATCATCTTTATATATTGTTCGAGTTGACTTCCACCTCTAGAGACTATACCTGAAATGAGGACATCTATACTCATTGCTGAGAATGTTATTGAATGTGCCAACCTTTCTGGTATAATATACCTTGGTAGTATGGATCTTTACCTACTTGCATAATCATCTCTGTAGGTTTTTTTAACAGTTATGCCCTTGAGTTTTTATTTTATAGGGAGTATTTTTTTTCTGGTGTTGGTATTGAAATATTGGATTAGTTTACATGCATTTGTGCATTTATAAAGAAATGAATTATTGATAGACACCTACTTGCCAAATATGTTCATCCTCTGGACTATCTGCAAATAGGATATAAAGTATCCAAATAGGAGTATTCGACCGTTTGGTTTTCAAATTCTGCTTCATTTTGTTTTTTGTTTTTCTGTTTTGCAGAACTCCTTAATGGTAAATACTTGTCATACTAGTCTACTCTACTCTACTCGGAAGACTGTAAAATTTTGGTTATGCTTTATGTATCATATTCTAGTGGATCTTTCTGTTCTATGGAAACAACTCTCATGAAGCTGAATATTGACCAAGGTCATGTAGAAATATCAAATCTTATATCAAAAAGGTCATGTAGAAATATCAAATCTTTCTGTTCTAATCTTATATTGATAGTTTTTACTGTTGCTATACTATACATCTATAGGACGCTTCATGCATCTATGGGGAATGAAGTATCAAATATGAATTTTTTTCATTTAATTAATCTTTCTCAAATATAATTAGGATAAAGATAGGGTGCATGGATCAATATTTACTCCCTAATTATTAGTCCAACATCTCTGGTTTTGCCATTTTATAGCGTATGAACCATGTAAAAAATCATTTCTGTCGGTGAAAATGCTTCTTTGATCATCTCTTTAATTATATTTTATGAGAGACAATGTTAGTATCCTCAATTTTAGTCGTTATTGGTGATCCAGTTCATTCAATAAACCTATCCAACATTATATGCCAAATTCAAGGTTTAAAGGAAAAATAAAAATAAAAAATTTTAAATTAAGACAAAATAATAACATAACTAAGCTTGCAGAAAAAAATTTTATGACACAAAGACACTGCTTTATAATATAGATATAGATATAGATATTGGAGAGTACAAACCATTATAGTGAGCCTATTTCTTATCAATGAAAACCAGGTATTTCGGTAGGTGTTCCTCAGAAACAATCTTTGTTTCTGGGAATCAATATGAACAAGTTTATACTTTTCGTTTCCAATAAACTGAACTGAACTGACGAAACGGTGAAAAATAAAGCTGGACAAAAATTTTCTGCCAATGGCCCATTATAACAAAAATTAATTAAAGAGAATGGATTAAGTTAATGCATACTGGGGTACAAAGCTTTTCTGTCTCACTAACTCGTCAAGATCATGGACAATCTTAAATACTGCATCCGGCTTTGCCAGTCTCAAAGCATTTTGCGACATATCGTTAAGCTCATCAGCTTTTGGACCAAACCATTGAGAAACAATACGAGCTATCTCTTTCGGTGACTTTGAAAATTTTCCGAATCCATTCTCCACCACGTATGGTACATTTCCAGCTTCCTGCAATATGAGAATATTATTGACAAAGGAAGCTGCTTCTTATTCCTAATTCAAAGCAGAATACCTTGGTTAGCCTACGGTCAATACAAGGAAGAATAATTCAAAGCAGAATACCTTGGTTAGCCTACGGTCAATACAAGGAGTACAACTTTGTGTTTATGCAAGTGTCAATGGATTAGTTCTATCCAAAACTTGAGATAATGGGTGTAAACCGAAAAAGGAAAAGCGCCAGACAGGTGTCTATTATTGGTGAACCAGACAGTACCATTTTGGGAATGTCAAGTACCAAAGTTACTGAATGGGTAAATCGTCAACCCCTAAAACTAAAACGGACTATATAATGTACTTTATCTGCTGAATTATGGGCAGGTATTTTACCAAAGATTTCTAATCTATCTTGTGTGATTCTTGTTGCAGCATATACTCGGGGGTTTTAACTTAGTAGGATTGGCAAAAATATTTTGAATCCCACTGTGGGAGGGGGAGGGGAGGAGGGGAGGGGCTGCTGCTGCTATGAAATGATGAATGCCATTAAGGAAGAATTTTATTGTCGATGGTTTCAGCCCCCATACTAGTGTCAAACTTCCCTCTTGTCAGTAAGATAAATTTCTAAAGAATGGTTTTAAGTTTAAGTTAGCACATATAACCACCTTTTTGTACACAATTTGATCAGACTATTCTACATAACACTGGCCACGGGGGTAAAATATTTAACTAGTATAACAGCCATGGATAAGCCAGACATTTGTAAGTACATATTTTTTTGATAAATATACATATATATGTATATAATAATTAAAAGTCTAAATTTCATACAATCTTCCAAAGTCCTTATAAAGCCTTAAGAGGCTTCGTAAGATAAAATTTTCAGTGCAAGTTTCCATTTAATTAGAATTAACTTTTGCAGATATGATTGCACTGGCTTGTTATTTCAATCTATAAGCGCAAGACCAAAAACGAAGAAATTTTTAAGTATAATAGATGTTAAAATTGTAAAGTAAACTTTTGGAAATTATTTTCTATTTTAAGCACTAATATTTTTAGGGATGTAGTGGGAATTATGTTTGTTGTAAGTTTCAATATTTAAAAATTGAAGAATTTGCTTGAAACTTGGTTGTCCCTTCTTGAGTCTTCATCCTCACCTAGAAAAATCATCTTTTTTACCAACCTTTCATCTTTCCATCCAATGCTCTCCATTTAACTAGACTATTAAAAACCTTACAACCTCCATCTAATTTGAGTCTGTAGACCCTTTCCTACTCAACTATAAATAGACCCCTTTCCACCCCAAACCTCAAGTCAACACAAAACACCAAATCACCAACAAACTACCATTGCAAGCTTGTTCATACTTTCTCTTTTATAAGCTTTTGGTTGTAAGATTGCAACTCAAATTCCTTCAAAATACAAGGTTATTTTCTCCCCTAATTTTTGGAGTTATTTCTCTTCATTCTTCAACTTAGGTTACAAGTCTTGGGCCAGTGAAAAATTTATTTTCACTATTCTAACAAAGCAATTTCCAGTATTTTGGAATGTCTTTTTTGACAATAGAAATAAAAGTCCACTCATAGGTAAAGAACTATATGTTTAAAAGAGGAGTATAACTGTGGGAAGTAAAATAACCTGTCCAGCAATGTAATCATTTAGAATAATGGGGAGCCCTCGGATCATAGCTTCAGCAATAGTCCCCGGACCAGCCTACAGGAAACCATATTATTATCAGGAGCATAAGAATTTATTGAGAGGAAGATAAAAAAGGTCTACATACAGCCATGTGACATCTACCTTGGTAATTATGCAATCACAAGCACCCATGCATTCCTCCATTTTAGTGACAAAGCCCTTCACCTAAAATCACAAGCAACAAAAACTTAAAGCCATTCGCCCATTCCACCATATATAACATTCTTTGAATATACGCAATCTTATACAGGTTTTTATTCCTCTGCGAGTTATTTTTTATTTTATTTATTTTTAAATTTTTGCAAACCCGTCTTTGTAGTTTGCAGTTTGCGTGAGTGTGCATGTGTATGTGGCTATGTGCATGGGGGCTAATTACTAAGAGAGAGGGAGGCATAAGAGGGAGGGAGGGAGGGAGGGAGGGAGGGAGGGAGGGAGAGGGAGGGAGGCGAGTCATCCGTTAGCTGATAATAAAAAATTACACAGGCATGTCTATCACCAATATATGTTTGACTACGAGGGGCATCTAAAGCATAATACATAGTTAAAAGTTAGGGATAGCAAAACAACTTGTTGTAATTAAGAACAATGTAACGAAAATGAAAAAATATACAGATACAGAAACCCTTAAAAGAGGATCGAAAAAGCATGTATTGGTAAAGTAGCATATATACTGTCACGCATATACGAGTATGGAAGTTAATACCATAACCTCAACTGGAGTATAAGAAAAGTAAAAAACAAATCTTGCAGGCATTCTTACAGGTCAATATAATTATAACACATACTACGAACATTAAAAGACAAATTGTGAAAACTGCAGTTGTTGGAGTGTCCTGGGGGTTCAAATACCTGAACAGGAATCTTCCAATCAATTGAAAGCAATCTGCTGGCAAGCTTTTTGTTTCGGCCACATATAACCAGAACCTGACCTACCGGCTCTCCAAGATTTTCATCATATAATGAATTTCCGAGTGCTCGAGCAGTAGCCTCAATTGGACCCATCCCTTCTCCACCGCCCATCAACAACACAGCAGGAAGATCCTCATCCATTCCTAGCTCTTTCCTCAGTTCATCCTATTATTTAAGACAGAAAGCAAAATGGTTGATATTTGCCGATTTAATGGTGTTGCAGCAGCTATAAACATGCAAACAAATATAAACTCCGCTGACATCAAGTAAGAAAAAAAAATACCCCAAACAACAAGAGAATGAACACGTGAGAGGGCATTTCTTAATGTATGTACAGTTCACGGTTTCTCCAATTTTCTTCTCAAGGAGTTATATCTTACAGGGAAAAGGTAAAATAAAGAGTAAAAGAAAAAAAATTGGATCCTAACATTTTGCCAAGACATGGCACAAAAAATTAAACACTCAGTGCCCTCATTGTAAAGAGGAATACTTTTGAACACCTATCTACAATTGATCAGCTCGAGAAGTAAAGTAAAACAAATTTAACAGATCCTTCTGTCAACTTAAAATTCTCAATCAATAATGTTAAGCTGTGTTTGGCAATTCAATCCCAAGCCTTGGAATTATAATTGAACGCCAAATTTTAACTAAAATCCAATTCCATGGAATTGAAAATGTGCTTTCAATTCTAATTCCAAAACAAAAACTTGGTATTCAATTGCCAAACATAGTGCTAATGTAATCTACATGCCACAGTTACGTAATTTAAAATGACTAGCATCAGAAAAAAATAACGGCATAAGCTCAGATACTGATTTGAATTAATAAACTGTATACAGTTTTTCAATTGATCATGTAGAATCCTTGGAGCCAACGAAATGGTTGCAATTAGTCATACTTAAGATTAGGTGTATCAGCTCCTGTAATATGAAAAGAGGATTCTATTCATGTTCTTATGTTAAATTTTTACAGGTCTCATCTTTGACTTTGTCTCATTATAGATTACTAGGTACTTTTTGCAACAATGTATTTTTCAGTAATTTGAAAGTACTTGTATAATTGTTTATGTATAAAATTAAGGAAAACTGCACGCATATATGCACCCACACAAATATCATATATGTAATTCATATATTAAGTTTTCAATAAATCACCGAATTGTGATTCGGAATATCGAACATTAAAATTATCTATCATACTTCCCATCTTTAAAAATGTGGAGTTTACCGAGAAGTACCACCCACAACCATGCGTGCAAGTAAAACTGGGCAAACAAAGTCAAAGCAGTAATTAGTGATCAGTAGATGCCTCCCGTCTGACATAACCAAGAACAATCAAAGACAAGCCGTCTTATTTTTCTTGTTTCAAAATACAGCAATTTGCAAAACTAATCTCTCATGTTAACCCACTTTTGCAATGACCTCCATGGTTTTCTGATGTTTGCAATATCCACCATCTACCAATTTTTTGTAATTCTGTCACCTCACACTTGGTGATTTCATCCAAAAAATACAACCACCAGCTTTCCTCCAATTACTTGAACATAAAAAACTTTCACATATGTTCAGCTTCCATAATTTAATGGACCGAGGTGACAGAATTGCAAAAAACGTTGATAGCTGATGGAGGACATTGCCAAATTGGAACATCATGGAGCACATTGAAAATTTTGTACACATGAGGAGACAGTTTTATAGATTACCCTACAAAATATTGGTTGATCAACCCAGATCACATATATTAATCAGATTAAGGCTACAGGAACCAAGTACAAATGCAATAACCCCTTCTCTCCCTTTGTCCAAATGATTCAGAAAGTACCATGTCCCATGCTAAAATTAAGGAACAAACTCAACAAGCATGTTCTAGAGGAAACGAAAGTCAACGGCTAAGTAACAATAGTGACAAACCTTAGGGAGAACAGCCTTAACAAACGAAGGTCGTACGGGAAGGCCATAAACTTTAATTTGAGAAGACTGGAGACCAGCTTTCAGTGCCCTTTTTGCCACCTCTTCAGTTGGACAATAGCATCTCGTTACTAGCTTATGAAACCTGTACAGTCACATACAAAATCATGTCTACACTAAAAACAATTCAAGCCACTAAGCAAGACCTTCTTGGCAGAGCATACCATGTGGGATGGCAGGTGCTTAAATCCGTTATTACGGTGGTAAACACAATCTTTTTTAGGAGACCCTTTGACCTCAAGATACGAAGTGGAACGTGCTGCATCAAAGGGTGTACACTGATTATAATATCTGGCTGGTATTTCATTAAACCTCTGGCAACCTCTCTGTGTAAATACAGGATAAAAAATAAGATAAAAATAAAAGATCATCCTGCCTAAACAGCTACATTAGAAAATTCTGCATGAATTTCCACCCAACAAACTACTAAGTATAGCTGGATTTAATAAATAAAAAAAGAATCAATGAAAGAAAGAAGAAATAGATAAAAGAAGATCATATTGGTGAGGAAGAAAGACGAGAGAATGCAAAGGTGGACAAGAGTCCACCAAAACAACCTATGAGTTCTATTACCTTCAGCAACTTGGACAAACAGTCAACAAAGTTTTCAATCACTTCTGGGAAACTAAGTTATAAAATACTCCCTCAGGGCTAAAAACATACTTATAAATTATAATTTTCAATTACGTATAATCTAAACTATAACGTATAAAAATATTGTGAATACCAAAAAAAAATACAAACTAAAAATATACTAGAAGCCTCAATCACTCAAAGAAATCATGACACTTATTATGGAACGGAGGGAGTAGAAGAGAAGAATGATAGAATAGATTAAGGAACAGAAATGGAGGGGGTATTAAATTACTAGTTGCTTCAAAAGCAATCAAATAATCAAGAAAACACTCTTCTACATTTGGCAGTCTATGTCAACCACACGACACACTTGAAGCCCTCCACTACTTAGCCAATTCACTTTAAATTATTAGAATCAGAATATCCAATATCCCTTTGATATGGACCATCAAGCCTCGCCAGTGAAGAGGTTCAATAATTGGTGTCTTTTGTCACTTAACCTCAGTAATATCCCGTTTCGTAACTATCAATAAAAGAAAAGGTTATATCCGTATTTGTATTTCTATTTTAACTTACAAAATGCTGTATCCAATAAATCATCTATTGGCCCTGTTTGTCTTAGAATCTAGACTTGGTCTTCAAACTCCTGAGTTTAAGATTAATCCATGCTTTATTCTTTAATCATTATAAATCATCAGAAAATTCCATACATAATCAAGAACATCCTCAAGTTTGCCAGACATTACATCCATTACTAGGAAAAGAAGTAAAACAAGGACTTGAAGCCTTGAAGGTGATCATTGATGTAAGCCTGTAACCCATGAAAGTGTTAGATCAATTTTGTTACGGTTGATCTTAATATAGATTACGACATCACAGTACCTTATCATGTCATTATATCTTTTTGTAACTCAATTTGATGTAACCCGCCAAATTGTATCAACAATTTACTCTATCATAACCCTTTTACAAGTCTATATGTGTGTGTGTATACACACACATATATCTAAATGTGTGTGCCTTTTATCAATGTACGTAATTAGCGTATTGCATCCCCCCCCCCCCCCCCCCAAAGTGTAAATTTCAATTGATAATTTTTTAGCCAAGTCTTAGTCGCTAGTCTATCACTCTCACATAGAGCTTATTGGAAACTCATCAACAAGTTGTACAATGTTAAACTTCCCTCAACTTGAATATGTAGGCTGTGTTATACTCCTTTGCATTACCCACTTCTACTTTATTTTAGTTGTTATAATCCTACTATAAATGTTCATGAACCAAGATACGCCATCAAACCCATCTTTCCTATCCTAACATTTCTGGTCTACAAAGCCCCTAAAACAACATGATATCAGAATCAGAATTGTAACACAGATAAAATTATTCTTTAAAACAAAAGTTGTTAGATTAAACTTTTGAAATGCAAATAACAAACATTGACCTGTAGTCTTGGCACCAAATATATCCTTATAAGCGTCATAGAAATAATTTGCTATGGTAACATATTCCATAATTAAAGAACTTCCAATTGATTACTCTACTTCTCAATATGACCACACTGTTCAACTAGAACCCAAGTTCTAAAAACAGCTATTAGGACTTTTATCTTGAAGAAAACAGCCTAGACAATGCGTTTTTAAATAAACATTAGAACCTGAATGGAGGAGAATCTATCTTTCCTAAAGGTTATCAACAATAACTATAAGAGATAAGCAGAAGCTGTAAAAAATAGATTTAACCTGCTTTCATACTCCTCTATAATCTTTGTATAGTTTTAATAACAACTGCAAATGCCAATTCCCAACCAAAAGTGTACATGAAAGAAGATCATTGGATTCCGTCTGAATACAAACCAAATGAAACGCTTATGTGATCCAGGGGTAGTTCACAGAATAGTTCATCACAAATCCACTGTAATCAAAGAACTACCCAAGGAAAAAGTTATTTAGTAAGCCGCTCAACTGAAGTACATAACCAGAAAATGGCAATGTTCAAGTTTTATCAGTAGAAAGTTGCACAATAAGCCCCAAAATATGACACTAATAACCAATGGAATATGACAAACAAATAATATAAAAAAAATAGATGGACTTACCCAGGGAAATAACTATAACAAAAAAGATTAAAAAATAATATAAAAAAAATAGATGGACTTACCGAGCTATAAATGTTGACGTTGCTGCAAAATTTGATTGATGGACAACCTTCGGGACAGAAGCATAATATGTCATTTTCCACAAGGACCCATGTTTCACCAAGAAGTTATAACTCCTTGGCAATTGATTAAATGGCCAAGGAGTATGATCTGTCCACAGATCAGTAACAAACACCTGCAGCACACATTCTTTATAACACGGAACATAATCAACAAAGAAATACATCCACTAAAATTTTCCCAAACTAAATGAAACCTATTCATCAAAAACTAACCTGATATTCATCTCCAAATTCTTCATTAAATGCAGCCTTAATAGCTTCAGCAGAAGCCCGGTGGCCGCCACCAGTATCACTCATCAAAATGAGTACCTTTTTCGGATTCTTAGATTCAACACCATTTAAAGGTAAACCTTCCTCCTCCATAACACCAAACCCATCATCCCTCACTCCATTGGGATCCTCAGAACCAGCTCGAACTGAAGCAAACCCAATTGGGATTTTCTCACAGTGAAATCTAATGGCCCTATTGAACTGGGTGAAAATTTTCCTAATACTTGAAGCACCTTTATTACTAGAACTCAATGAAGCCACAACTTTCAACTTCTTATCACCAACCAAGCCTCCCACTCCATCAAAATAAAAAAAATTAGGCAAAATTGGAGAATACCCATTTGAATTCAAGTAAGTAAACTTAGCATCAATTGCAAAATCACTCAATTTAGACAAAAAACTAAATGCATTTTTGGGTTCTTGACTCACAGATGAAGGCTGCATGCTGGCTTTGTAATTCAGAAGTGATGACAACTCAATCACTCAAATCAATCCATACAGCTCTTTATCAAATTAAAGAAATGGGTCGTCTCTTAAGAACCAAAATCAATAGCAAAAATCTAACTAAAGAATAATTATATGTAAGAGAGAGCAAACCCAATAAAGAGAAAATGAACTGAGCTTAAATTTATGTCTACAAGAAAGAGGAGAGAGAATCTGTAGAACAGTTTTACAGCCTCGAACAAGGGAGAGGAAATACGGAGGGAGATTTTCAGCCACAGAGAATGGATTTGGGCGAGAGAGATGTAATAGCAGGACCAGGGATTGAAATAGAATACTCTTTGGAATATGCACGAAAACATAAAAATAATCAAAAGGAAAAATAAACAGCCAATAACCAAACAATGCATAACAGATGCACAAACCGGGTTGGACTTGGACGGTTCATGTTTAATATATCAACTGCAGTATATAATTAAAAAGAAATAAACTTGGTTTGATTTTGATTCAATTTTCCTATTCATATTAAAATAAATATTATAAAATTTTATATCAATTAAATATTATCCAAATTTAAAAATATCTTTATCGCTAATAAAAATATACTAAAAAAAGATTTTTTTTTCTTTTATATTCAAAAATTAGTATAAATACTATAAAATTTATAATAATTAAATACTTATTGTGATTTAAATTTGAAAAATGGCATGTGACAGTCATGTTATCACTTCCAATATGTTGAGCCACGTTTCTTTCATTTGTAAAGAGAAAGGTATTCACTACTTTGTTTAGGCACTTTTTGGTCTTGGGTCAACCAAAATTTGGCACTTGTTAATTACCCGGTAAATAATGATAAGGATCAATAGTATTTTTATTTATTTTTCGGTTTTTAAATTAAATTAATCAGCCATAATTAGGTGTATGAATCAATAGTATTTCTTTTTACTTTTTTACTTAAAACTAATCCATCATAATTAGGCTTGTAAAATGAGACAAATCATAAAGTTAATATTTTTGGTTTCGCCAATTTTGCGAATTTACTCGAGTGTATTTTGACATATTAATGTCAGATGTCTCAAATTTTTGATCTTGAATAATGTAACATTGAATAAGACAAAATGTACTTTATAACATAACCAATAACAAGAGAATTACTGACCTATCCAACTTGCCACATTATTTAACACATTTTTCCAGACAAAATATTTAATATCCCTAACAAGATGTTAATTATTTTAAAAAGTATTAATGACAAATTTAAGATAATTATAAGGATAATTTTGTACTTTGTATTTTGTGCTTTTACCAAAAAGTGCTTCAACCAAAAATGTGACGCTCTAAAATAGGTATACATCATCTATTTTGAGTCGTCAATAACATGGTACAGAAACAACTACAACTTTATTAATACAACATAAAAACTATTAGTTTAAATACAAATATTGTCATCTAGACAATATTCACACTCAAATAAGTTCTCATTACAGTTATTGATAGATTATTTTACAAAAATGGTGAGGACTACTAAAACAACTTTCTAGAACCATCATTCTATACCCTGACTAGAACTCGCTACATTCTCGCCTCCTGAGAAGAAAAATGGAAAAAAAAAAGGTGAGCTCAACTAGCCCAGTAAAGAATATTATGACTAAGATAATATAGAACAAATTATCGTTAGTTTTCAACAGGGAAAAATCTGATAAAATACAATAGACAACAAATTTCAGATGAGTTACGTAGAAAATGAAATCTACTATAATCTATGAATTTAAAAGTCCATCATCATTATTTTATCCCTGTAACATCAATCAATATTCATCTCGAATCAAATATTCATCTTTGCACTACAGGCCAAATATATTCATCAGTTGGTCATGTTCATCTCAACACTTGTTCATTTTTGCACTACGGGCCAAAGATATTCATCAGAAAATCATTAATCTTTGCACTACAGGCCAAAGATATTCAGTAATATCATCATTTAGGACTGAGGATGATGAAAAATGTTTTAAAGAAAACGAATCCAATGAAACAAAAGAACAAATATTAAGGATTCGTACTTTAAACAATCTGAGTTCAAAAATACTTCATAAATAATCATAGTGGAGCAAAATTCAAGAATGATCAAAACATAGATACAATCAAAGCTAGTATCCATAATAGATATTTTGAACAAAAAAATGAAAATTTAATTTTTTTTCGTGAATAATGTAAGTATTAAGTGAATAGACTGTAGATACGTGAATAGTAACCCGACACTAAAAGACAAGAATTTCACAAGAAAAATACTATCAATATTCCTAAGATAATGATATTGAAAGAAATAATATCATTTTTAAAAAAATAATATCTCTTACCTCGAAAAGACAATACTTAAAATTTGGATTCTGGGATATCTTGATGAAGGAACTTGCATCCAGTATAACAACACTCAAAGTATCAAAATACTCACAAGAATACGCTCGATAATATAGAGAGAGAAAGAGAGAGAAAACTTTAGTTTCTGGTGTGATTTTCAATTCTAACCTAAGTACCCTATTTATAGGAAAATGCTTAGAACACCCAAGCAGAAAATTTAATAAAATATTAATATAATTATAAAATTTTCACGCCCATCTTAGAAATTTGATTTCAGCTCATTTACCACACATGTGGGGCCCACCAATAATGATAAAAACGTTTTTCTTAAAAAAAATAATTAAAACTTCAAAAATTAATTATTCCGGAACTTCAGAACTTCAATAATTCATAATAAATAGCCTTTTTATCAAAAAAATTCTAACCTTATGTCCTTTTCATAGAAAATTCCATTCTCTACAACTTTGCAGAAGAAAGTTTTTCCAAATTCCAAATGTAGTTGATCAAATCCACAAACAATTCGATTTTACAGGCTATAATCAAATTTCAGTCAAGAAATGGGGTCTACGAACATGTTTAACATGTTTTAAACAATTTTACTAACAAAAATACTCCTCCTCATATACTCATATATCCCACATTCATTGTAAAAATATCATCATTATTATATTATTAAAATATAATAATACATTTAAATGAATTATTTATCAGAAAAGATAAAATATCAATTTTTCAACAATTGTCACTTTAAAATTTTCTCCATCTATATCCACATAAAATAAATATTTTTCTTATCATATAAATCAATAATTAATTATTCACAAATAATATTACAGAATCACAATACCGAAACCGTGACCAGGTAGTTCTTGTGAAAGATGGGGCTTTAAATAAGGATTTCTCCTTATCGACGCCAGCATTAGGTGACCAAACCTCTCCATAGACAAAACTTTCTAGACATTGCCAATAATGTTATCTAATAATATTATTCAAATGATATGAATTATTGATCTGATAATGAAAATACTGTGTAGTTACAATTATTGAAACAACAATAATATAAAATATCAACGTAGCAATTATTGAATCAATAAAATAAAATATTGAATAAGATATCATCGTAACAATTATTGAGTAGTGCTTTCTTTACGTAAGAATCAATAATTGGTGCAATACTGGTAATCTTCTTGTGTTTTAACCATCGAATTATTTTAACAAAGATTATTACTTGATAACTACTACGCCGTTATTTATAAACAACTTATACTTGTCGCTTTCTTCATCCAATTGCTTTTTTCGTTATGGGGCCCCACACAAGGTTGCGTCGTCGTACGAATATTCCCAACAAAGAAGAATATTCCACGACTAAACGAATATTCTCCGATAAAAAATGAATATTTTATACCCACTTGCTTATTTAAAACATTTGCGCATTTTACCCATGACTAACCATGTGACACCCCCAAAATAGGTCTACATCCCCCATTCTGAGTTGTCAATACACCAGCGTAAACAACTACAACTTTATTATTACAATAGTAAAACCTGAGAGTTTAAATACGAGATATTGCCATCTAGACAATATCCATCCATACAAATAAATCCTCATCATAATTATTGATACATTATTTTACAACAATGGTGAGGACTACTAAACAACTCTCCCTAGAACTTTCATTCATTACCCAGGCTACGTACTTGCTATATTCTAGCCTCCTACGAAGAAAAATGGAACAAAAAGGAAAAGGGTGAGCTCACTAGCCCAATAAAGAATATTATGACTAAGATAATATACAACAAAATTATCGTTAGTCTTCAACGAGGAAAAATATAATAGAATACAATAGACAACAAGTTTTAAATCAATATTACATGTGAAATAATAATTCATTAGAAGAGTTAAGTAGAGAATGCAAACTACTATCTTACATGTATATGAATTTTAAAGTTCATCGTCTATTTTTATCCTGTAACATCAATCAATATATATACGGGATCAAATATTCATCCTTGCTTTACTGAGCCGAGGACATTCACCGATTAGTCATGTTCATCTAAACATCTGTTCATCTTTCTTTGCTTTCTGGGCGAAAGATATTCATCGAAAATCATTCATCTTTTGCTACGGGCCAAAGATATTCATCGAAAATCATTCATCTTTCTTTTGCTGCACTAGATAGCCAAAGATATTCATTATAAATCATTCATCTTTTAAGGTAGAGGATGATGAAAATATTTATTTTTTTAAAGCGAATCCGGTGAAACAAAATGACAAGGATTAAGGATTAAGGATTAGTACTTTGTTTTATCCAAGTCCAAAATACCTCAAAAATAATCATAGTGGTGTAAAATTCAAGAATGATCAAAACATGGATACAATCAAAGCTAGTATCCACAATGATAGATATTTTGACGAAAAAGAAAATTTTCATTTTTCGATGAATAGTCTTAGTATTCGTGAATAGTGATCGTGAATAGTCTTAGTATCGTGAATAATAACTCAGACACCAAAAGTTCCAAATTTGATAAAAACTTGGATCAATATTTCAAAGCATAATGATATTGAAAAAAAAAATAATATCATTACGAAAAAAAAATAATATCCACTTACCTCGAAAGATCGATCATTTAAGCTGGAATCTTTGGATATAGACTATATCTTGAACTTTCACCGTATAGCAATACTCAAAGTATACTCAAAATACTCACAAGAATAAACTCGATAATATAGAGAGAAAACTTGATTTACGGTGTGATTTTCAATTCTAACCTAAGCACTATTTATAGGAAATTGCTTAGAACACCAAAGCGAAAATTTAATAAAATATTAATATTTATAAAAATATTATCGTATTCTTTGAAATCTGAATCTCAACAATTCACACATGCCAACCTTCTAGAAGAAAATAAAAAAACGTTTTTCTAATTTAAAATAATTTAAACTTCCAAAATTAATTATTTGAACTTGAACTTCAATAATTCACAATAAATAGCCCTTTTATCAGAAAATTCGAATCTCATGAGTTTTTATAGGAAATCAATTCTCTACAACTTTGCAGAAGAAAGTTTTCTAAATTCCCAACAGAAATTGACCAAATCCATAAGCGGGTGATTTTAGAAATTTATAATCAAATTTCAATCGATAAATGGGGTCCAGACATGTTTAACATGTTTTAAACATTTATTGCAACAAAAAATACTCTTCCTCCTCGTATACTCATATATCCCACATTAGATTTGTAAAAATATCACCATTATTATATTATTAAAATATAATAATATATATTTAAATGAATTATTTTATCGAGAAAAAATAAATTTTCAATTTTTAACAATTGTCACATTAAAATTTTCTCCATCTATATCCACATAAAATCAATATTTTCCTCATCATATGAATCAATAATTAATTATTCACAAATAATATTACGAGAATCACAATATTGACAAATGACGAGGCGGTTCCTGGAAGAGAGGGGGCTTTCGATAAAATTTCTCTCACTTGGTGGCCTTGATTAGGTGACCAAACCTCTCCTTAGACGAACTTTCTAGACATTGCCAATAATGTTATCTAATAATATTATTAGATAATATAAATTATTGTTTCGACGATGAAAAATCTTGTGTAATGATGATTATTAAAACAACAACGATATATAAAATATCAACGCAACAATTATTGAATCAATAAAATAAAACACCTTTGAGCGATAATTCTTTGTAACCATTATTGAGTAGTGCCTTCTTACGTAAAGTCAATAATTGGTGCAATCTGGTATCTTCTGGTTCAACAACGCGTTATGTTTTTAACCATTTGGTATTCGAATAATGTAAATAGCGGTAACAACTACTGTAGTTATTTTTAAACAACTTATATTTGTCATTTTCTTCCTCCAATCGCTTTTTTTTTATGGGGCCCACACATGCATTTGCTTGCTGTCGTGCGAATATTCCCAAAAAGATCTGAATATTCCCGACCAAACGAATATTCCCAAACAACAATGAATATTTTATAACCAACTTGCTTATTTTGAAATATTTGCGTATTTTACCCGTAACTATCCACATTAATCACATCAACCCTTACTATTTCAAAATAATAATTAGAGGAAATTAAATTTCATTTATTAATTATTTGGGATCTTCTGACCTCCCTCCTTATGAAATTTAGTCCTCGAAATTGGCGTGCGTACTGGTGTTTTGAAAAGATGAGGATACCTCGCTTTCATTTCGTTTCCAACTCCCGGTCATTTCCTCTATAGCATGGTTTCTCCACAAGACTTTAACTTGTGGTATGACCTTCGTCGTGGGGCATGCTCCTTCCTCCAAGATCTTGTGGTCTTCTCCTCATCGTTAAGTCTTGGCTATCTCGTCCGGTTTCTAACTTCAATAACGTGATTCGGGTCTTTCACATATTTACTGAAATACTGATATATGAAACACATTATGAACACGAGACATACTTGGAGGTAACGCGAGTCTATAGGCTACATTTCCTACTCGGTCGAATTTGAAATGGACCAATAAATGCGTGGATTGAGCTTTCCTCTCTTCCCGAATCTTGTAACTCCCTTCCATGGGGCAACACGCAACAATACATGATCCCCATACTAAATTCCAAATCCTTTCGATGAAGATCCGCATAACTCTTTTTTCGATCTTGTGCCGTTTGTATCGTTGTCGAATCATTTGGATCTTTTCGGTGAGTCATACGTCTTAACTTCGGGTCCCAACAATGTTGCTTCTTCCCCTCATCCCAACATATTGGAGAAGCGACACTTTCGTCCATATAATGCTTGAATGGGGCCACACTATACTTGCTGATAAGCTTTGTTGTTGTAGGAGAATTCCACCAATGGTAAATACTTATCCCAAGCGCCGCTTGAAGTCTAGGACCACGAGTCTTAATAAATCTTCAAGAGTTTGAATAGTCCTCTCGATTGTCCGTCCGTTTTGAGGATGGTATGCGGAATCGAATCTTAAATCCGTACCCATAGCTTTTTGCAAGCTAACCCAAAATCTTGAAGTGAATCTTGGGTCACGATCCGAAACTATGGATCTTGGCATGCCATGCAATCTCACAATCTCATTTACGTACATTTGAGCAAGGCGTTCGAGGAATAAGTCTCCGTATTGGCAAGAAATGAAGCGGACTTGGTTAATCTATCAACAATAACCCAAATAGCATTTATGCCTTGAAAAAGCGTGGGAAGTCCGTGTGAAATCCATGGTAATGTGTTCCCACTTCCATTTGGAATCTCAAGTGGTTGCAATGGTCCCTAGGCACTTGATGCTCTGCCTTTTACCGTTGACAAGTTAAACATGTTGAGATAAACTTTGCAATCTCTCTCTTCATATTGTTCCACCAAAATGTATGTCGAAGATCACGATACATTTTAGTACTTCCGGATGGATTGCAAATGGTGTATTGTGTGCCTCCATCATAATCTTGTACTTCAAATCGAGAATCGTTAGGAACACAAAATGCAGGTGGACTCGAGTATTCCTTCTTCATCAATTCTAAACTTAGGAATAGCTCCTTCTTGTACTTTCTTCTTCATATGCATCGGCTCGAAGATTGGTGGCTTGAAGCGACCTTAACTTTTTCTATTAAAGTTGGCTCTGTCGTATATTTGACATCATCGCTTTCGTTCACTGCATATGATCTTCTACTCAACGCGTCAATTTACCACGTTCGCTTTTCGGGATGGTATTGAATAGTGTGGTCGTAGTCTTTCAATAGCTCGAGCCAGCGTCATTGCCGCGTGTTAAGTTCTTTTTGAGTGAAAAAATATTTAAGGCTTTTATGGTGCGAATATATCTCCACTTTCTCTCCATATAGATAGTGCCTCCGGATCTTTAAGCGCGCAATATTTGCTTTGCGCACTCTAGATCATGAGTAGGATAATTCCTCTCATATTCTTTAAGTTGTCGCGAGGCATAGGCTATGACTTTCCCGTTGCATGAGAACACATCCTAACCCTTTGCTAGAAGCATCGGCTGTAGATAACAAATCCATCCAGACGGATGGTATTGTTAGAGCAGTCTTAAAAATAAGTCTCCTTTTAAGCTCTTGGAAACTCTTCTCGCACTCTTCGCTCCAAGCAAATTTTGTATCCTTAGAGTTAGATGAGTTAGCGAGTAGCGATTCGAGAAAACCCTTCCACGAATCTCAGATAATAACCATTAAGCCCAAAAAGCTCGTCTTGATCATGGACTTGGTTGCTCCCACTTTGTATTGCTTCAATCTTGGCGGGTCAGCGGATACTCCATGTTTTGACACCACATGCCCAAGAAATGCTACTTCCTCGAGCGAACTTCGCATTTCTTTAACTTGGCATAAAGCTTGTTTTCACGAAGCCTTTGGAGTACCGAACTTCAAATGGTGCTCATGATCTTCACGACTTTTGGAATATATGAGGATGTCATCAATAAAGACAACAACGAATGATCCAATACTCTTTGAATACTCGGTTCATCATATCCATGAAAGCCGCGGGAGCATTAGTCAATCCGAAAAGACATAACTAAAAATTCATAATGCCGTCTGGGGTTAAAAGCGGTCTTTGGAATATCCTCGGTTCTAATCTTTAGGTGATGATATCGAGCGAAGATCGATTTTGAAAAGAATTGTGCTCCTTGCTGCATGTTGGTCAAACAAGTCATCAATCTGAGGTGGAGGATACCTATTCTTGATAGTGACATGGTTCGATTCCGATAGTCGATACAAAAATCGCATACTCCGTCTTTCTTCTTTACAAATAAAGCAGGGCACCCCAAGGAGATGTCTTGGGGCCAGATGAAACCAATGTCCAACAACTCTGTAGTTGGACCTTTAACTCTGAAGTTCAATAGGAGCCATTCGATATGGGGTTTTAGAAATGGGCTTTGTGCGGGTTCAAGGTCGATAAAGAATTCAACTTCACGTTACGGGGGTAGGCCAGGGAAGTTCTTGAGAAAAATCGTCGGAAAAGTTAATAACAACGAGAATATTATTCAATTTTGGCGTGTCTTTATTCAAATCCATAACATGGGCTAAGAAAGCTTGACATCCGTTTTTAATAAGCGAATAGCTTTATGATTAGATATGGCGATGATTGATTTTAATGGTTTAGTTGCTTGAATTGAACAACGGGTTGTTTAGGAATATGAAAGCTAACAACACTTACGAAAACAATCAATTTTGGCATGATGAGTAGTTAACCAATCAATCCACAAAATCACATCAAAAGCAAGTATCTTTAAAGAGATAAAATTCAACGGTAAGATAAGGGTGCCAACATGGATTAGACAAGATTTATAAGCGATGGATGTGATGAAAGTTTCTCTAGCGGAGTTTCCACGAGATAGGTCAAAGTCTAATTTCTCGGAGTCAGTTTAAGCGTTGAGCACAAGCGGGAGAGATAAATGAATGGGTATGCAGGTATCTAGTAAAGTATAAACTTCACAAGAATTTATAAATAAACTTACCGTGATCACCTCGTTTGGGTTCCTCGCATTTTGACCGATCACAACAAACGCTCTTCCGAGGCAGTTAACTTTGACTTTTACGGGACGATCTTTTGAGTCACCGTCCCCATTGAACTAGGTTTTATTCTGCGTGCAATCTCGGCGATATGTCCTTCCTTTCCACAATTATAACATACACAGGCTGTTGTGGGCGGTTTGGGCGGATATGTCCCTCTTTCCGCATTTATAGCATATAATGGGTGGTGGTCGTTCTCCTCCTTGGAACCGATTCTTCTTTGGCCTTTCGTCTTCACATGGTCGTTGTTGAATCTCCTCTTTTTAAAATCTCCTCTGACTCGCTTCTTCTATTTTCATGGCCATGATTACCACCAGTGGTTACCATTTTTTCCGCCTTTTTCTTTCTCCACTGATTATTGTTGTTTTGTTGACTACTGTTATCTCCGGTATGATCCTGATTGTGGTACCTCGGTTGACCGTACTCGTTATCTCGCTCTAACAATTGAGCCCTATTAACAACATCTGAATAGAGAAAAATTTATGAGAGATGAGATCTTGGCGTATCTGGGTTTGAACCTCTCGAAACATCCGCGTCGTCATCGTTCCTCATTCTCCACTGAAATGAGGTCTGAACACAGGATAACTTTCTGCAAATTTACCTCGTCTTTGAGACACCGTCGTGTTGTTACTGCTCGATCTAATAAACTCCACTTCCTTCATATAGCGAACACTTTCGGGAAAGTATTTGTCATTAAATAGTTTCTGAAAGCGTCTCCCAAGACATCTTTGGCCTTGGTTTGGATGGAGTGCGCTTCTTGAGACTCCCACCGATGATCTGCCTCGCCACGGAACATAAAGGTGGCGAATGGAACCTTCATTCTCTGTGCATCCCAGACATCGAATATCTTGGTAATTTGCTTGACCCATGTTTACGCCATGATCGGATCGGGCTTTCCCTTAAATTCGGTGGTCCCAACTCTTTGAGCTGCTTGCATTGTGACAACGTGGTAATTCTTATCATTTCCTCCTATGTTTTGAACACGAGTCTCCTCGTGCGATTTTTGCATGAGCTAAAAAAAGCTTCTAAATATCCCTCGTTCATCATCTGCTTTCGGTGGTGTTGTTCACATGAGGAATATTGCCCGACTGTTGTTGCGTTCTCTCGTTGGTGAGTCTGAGCGTCTCCACGGTCTCATTTCCATTGTTAATATTCTCGATCGACATTCTCAAATCTTCGTCATAAAACAAGGGTTAATTAAGGAAATCAATATATCACATAATATCCTATATCTTGACCAACTATCAAATAAGCTTAGGTAGGACACCTTTAGCGAAGGATTTACTCGTCTCTCCCTCTAGTTCTATTCCCAGATCTCATGGGAGATCATATCCTAAGCTACGATACCAACTGTGACACCCCCCAAAATAGGTCTACATCCCCATTACGAGGTTGTCGATACAGTGCGAAACAACTACTGACTTTATTATTACAATAGTAAAGCGTGAGTTTAAATCTGAGATATTGCCATCTGAACAATATCCACATACAAATAAATCCTCATCATAATTATTGATACATTATTTTACAACAATGGTGAGGACTACTAAACAACTCTCCTAGAACTTTCATTCCATTTTTGCAGGCTACGTCTTTGCTTTATATTCTAGCCTCACGAGAAAAAAAATGGAACAAAAAGGAAAAGGGTGAGCTCATTAGCCCGATAAAGAATATTATGACTAAGATAATATACAACAAAATTATCGTTAGTCTTGACGAGGAAAAAATATAATAGAATACAATAGACAACAAGTTTTAAATCAATATTAGCGGTGAAATAATAATTCATTAGAAGAGTTAAGTAGAGAATGCAAACTACTATCTTACATGTATGAATTTTAAAGTTCATCGTCTATTTTTATCCTGTAACATCAATCGATATATATACGGGATCAAATATTCATCCTTGCACTTCTGAGCCGAGGACATTCACCCGATTAGTCATGTTCATCTAAACATCTGTTCATCTTTTTACTTCTGGGCCAAGATATTCATCGAAAATCATTCATCTTTTGCACTTCTGGGGCCAAGATATTCATCGAAATCATTCATCTTTGCCTTTTCCAATATTCCAAAGATATTCATTATAAATCATTCATCTTTTAAGGCGAGGATGATGAAAAATATTTTTTTTTTTTTAAAAGCGAATCCGGTGAAACAAAATGACAAGGATTAAGGATTAAGGATTAGTACTTTGTTTTATCCAAGTCCAAAAATACCTCAAAAATAATCATAGTGGTGTAAAATTCAAGAATGATCAAAACATGGATCTGATCAAAGCTAGTATCCACAATAGATATTTTAGACGAAAAGAAAAATTTTCATTTTTTAGATGAATAGTCTTAAATATTAAATGAATAGTGAATAATAGTATCGTGAATAGTCTTGTATCGTGAATAGTAACTCAGAGCACCAAAAGTTCCAAATTTGATAAAAAAAACTTGGATCAATATTTGACATAATGATATTGAAAAAAAAATAATATCATTCTGAAAAAAAAATAATATCCACTTACCTCGAAGATCGATCTTACTTAGCTGGAATCTTTGGATATAGACTATATCTTGAACTTTCACCGTATAGCAATACTCAAAGTATACTCAAAATACTCACAAGAATAAACTCGATAATATAGAGAGAAAACTTGATTTACGGTGTGATTTTCAATTCTAACTAAGCACTTTATTTATAGGAAATTGCTTAGAACACAAAAGCGAAAAATTTAATAAAATATTAATATTTATAAAAATATTATATCGTATTCTTTGAAATCTGAATCTCAATGAATTCACACATACCAACCTTCTAGAAGAAAATAAAAAAAACGTTTTTCTAATTTAAAATAATTTAAACTTCAAAAATTAATTATTTGAACTTGAACTTCAATAATTCACAATAAATAGCCCTTTTATCAGAAAATTCGAATCTCGCGAGTTTTTATAGGAAATCCAATTCTCTACAACTTTGCAGAAGAAAGTTTTTCTAAATTCCCAACAAAATTGACCGAAATCCATAAGCGGGTGATTTTAGAAATTTATAATCAAATTTGAATCGATAAATGGGGTCCATGAGCATGTTTAACATGTTTTAAACATTTATTGCAACAAAAATACTCTTCCTCCTCGTATATCATCATATATCCCACATTAGTTGTAAAAATATCACCATTATTATATTATTAAAATATAATAATATATATTTAAATGAATTATTTTATCGAGAAAAAAATAAAATTTCAATTTTTTAACAATTGTCACATTAAAATTTTCTCCATCTATATCCACATAAAATCAATATTTTCCTCATCATATGAATCAATAATTAATTATTCACAAATAATATTACGAGAATCACATATTGTGACAACCAGGCGGTTCAGAAAGAGGGGGCTTTCGATAAAATTTCTCCTTCTTGGCGCATGATTAGGTGACCAAACCTCTCCTTAGACAGAACTTTCTAGACATTGCCAATAATGTTATCTAATAATATTATTCGGATAATATAAATTATTGTTTAAACGATGATGAAAAATCTTGTGTAATGATGATTATTAAAACAACGACAATATAAAATATCAACGCTGACAATTATTGAATCAATAAAATAAAACCTTTGAGCGATAATTCTTTAACCATTATTGAGTAGTGCCTTCTTACGTAAAAGTCGATAATTGGTGCAATCTGAGTGTCTTCTGGATTCGACAATGCGTATTCTTGTTTTTAACCATAAAATTATTCAATAGATGTAAGCGGTAACAACTACTGTAGTTATTTTTAAACAACTTATATTTGTCATTTTCTTCCTCGATAAGCTTTTTTGTTATGGGGCCCACATGCATTTACTGTCGTCGTCGTGAATATTCACAAACGATCTGAATATTCCCACGACCAAACGAATATTCCCAACAAATGATGAATATTTTATAACCACTTTGCTTATTTTGAAATATTTGCGTATTTTACCCGTAACTATCCACATTAATCACATCAACCCTTACTATTTCAAAATAATAATTAGAAAATTAAATTTCATTTATTAATTATTTGGGATCTTCTGACCTCCCTCCTTATGAAATTTAAGTCCTCGAAATTGGCGTACGATACTGTGTTTTGAAAAGATGAGGATACCTCGCTTTCATTTCCGTTCCAACTCCGGTCATTTCCTCTATAGCATGGTTTCTCCACAAGACTTTAACTTGTGGTATGACCTTCGTCGTGTGGACATCTCCTTCTTCATCGAAGATCTTGTGAGTACTTCCTCATCATACGTTAAGTCTTGGCTATCTCGTCAGGGTTCTAACTTCGATAACGTGATTGGGTCTTTCACATATTTACGAAATGCAGGATATATGAAACACATTATGAACACGAGACATACTTGGAGATAGCTTGCGAGTCTATAGGCTACATTTCCTACTCGGTCAAGAATTTGAAATGGACGATAAATGCGTGGATTGAGCTTTCCTCTCTTCCCGAATCTTGTAACTCCTTCCATGGGGCAACCGCAACAATACATGATCCCCATACTAAATTCCACATCCTTTCGATGAAGATCCGCATAACTCTTTTGTCGATCTTGTCTTGGTTTGTATCGTTGTCGAATCATTTGGATCTTTTCGGTGGTCATACGTCTTAACTTTCGGGTCCCAACAATGTTCTTCACCCACCTCATCCCAACATATTGGAAGCGACACTTTCGTCCATATAATGCTTGAATGGGGCCACACCTATACTTGCACGATAAGCTGTTGTTGTAGGAGAATTCCACCATGGTAAATACTTATCCCAAGCGCCCTTGAAGTCTAGGACCACGAGTCTTAATAAATCTTGAGAGTTTGAATAGTCCTCTCTGATTGTCCGTCCGGTTTGAGGATGGTATGCTTGAAGCGAATCTTAAATCCGTACCCATAGCTTTTTGCAAGCTAACCCAAAATCTTGAAGTGAATCTTGGGTCGCGATCCGAAACTATGGATCTTGGCATGCCATGCAATCTCACAATCTCATTTACGTACATTTGAGAGCCAAGGCGTTCGAGGAATAAGTCTCCGTATTGGCAAGAAATGAAGCGGACTTGGTTAATCTATCAACAATAACCCAAATAGCATTTATGCCTTGAGAAGCAAGTGGGAAGTCCGTGCTTGAAATCCATGGTAATGTGTTCCCCACTTCCATTTGGAATCTCAAGTGGTTCTGATGGTCCCTTAGGCACTTGATGCTCTGCCTTTACCGTTGACAAGTTAAACATGTTGAGATAAACTTTGCAATCTCTCTCTTCATATTGTTCCACCAAAATGTATGTGAAGATCACGATACATTTTAGTACTTCCGGATGGATTGCAAATGGTGTATTGTTGTGTGCCTCCATCATAATCTTGTACTTCAAATCGAATCGTTAGGAACACAAAGTGCAGGTGGACTCGAAGTATTCCTTCTTCATCGATTCTAAACTTAGGAATAGCTCCTTCTTGTACTTTCTTCTTCATATGCATCATTTCGGGTGGGTGGTGGCTTGAGCAACCTTAACTTTTCTATTAAAGTTGGCTCTGTCGTATATTTGACATCATCGCTTTCGTTCCTGCGTATGATCTTCTACTCAACGCGTCGGCTACCACGTTCGCTTTTCGGGATGGTATTGAATAGTGTGGTCGTAGTCTTTCAATAGCTCGAGCCAGCGTCATTTGCCGCGTGTTAAGTTCTTTTTGAGTGAAAAAATATTTAAGGCTTTTATGGTGCGAATATATCTCCACTTTCTCTCCATATAGATAGTGCCTCCGGATCTTTAAGCGCGCAGCATTTTGCTGACTCTAGATCATGAGTAGGATAATTCCTCTCATATTCTTTAAGTTGTCATGAGGCATAGGCTATGACTTTCCCACGTTGCATGAGAACACATCCTACCCTTTTGCTAGAAGCATCGGCATAGATAACAAATCCATCCGAACCGGATGGTATTGTTAGAAACAGTCTTAGAAATAAGTCTCCTTTTAAGCTCTTGGAAACTCTTCTCCATGCTCTCTTGGCTCCAAGCAAATTTTGTATCCTTAGAGTTAGATGAGTTAGCGGAGATGGCGATTCGAAAAACCTTCCACGAATCTCAGATAATAACCATTAAGCCCAAAAAGCTCGTCTTGATCATGAAACTTGGTTTGCTCCCAACTTTGTATTGCTTGATCTTGGCCGGGTCAGCGGATACTCCATGTTTTGACACCACATGCCCAAAAATGCTACTTCCTCGAGCGAACTTCGCATTTCTTTAACTTGGCATAAAAAGCTTGTTTTCCACGAAGCCTTTGGAGTACCGACTTCGAATGGTGCTCATGATCTTCCACGACTTTTGGAATATATGAGGATGTCATCAATAAAGACAACAACAATGATCGAATATACTCTTTGAATACTCGGTTCATCATATCCATGAAAGCCGCGAGGAGCATTAGTCGATCAAAAAGACATAACTAAAAATTCATAATGCCGTCTCTAGGGTTAAAAAAGCGGTCTTTGGAATATCCTCGGTTCTAATCTTGGTGATGATGATATCGAGCGAAGATCGATTTTGAAAAGAATTGTGCTCCTTGCAATTTGGTCAAACAAGTCATCAATCTGAGGTGAGGATACCTATTCTTGATAGTGACATGGTTCGATTCCAGATAGTCGATACAAAGTCGCATACTCCGTCTTTCTTCTTTACAAATAAAAGCAGGGCACCCCGAGGAGATGTCTTGGGGCCAGAATGAAACCAATGTCCAACAACTCACGTGGTTGGACCTTTAACTCTGAAGTTCAATAGGAGCCATTCGATATGGGGTTTTAGAAATGGGCTTTGTGCGGGTTCAAAGGTCGATAAAAATTCAACTTCACGTTACGGGGTGAGCCAGGAAGTTCTTTGAGAAATCGTCGGAAAGTTAATAACAACGGGAATATTATTCAATTTTGGCGTGTCTTTATTCAAATCCATAACATGGGCTAAGAAAGCTTGACATCCGTTTTTTAATAAGCGAATAGCTTTATGATTAGATATAGCGATGATTGATTTTAATGGTTTAGTTGCTTGAATTGAACAACGGGTTGTTTAGGAATATGAAAGCTAACAACCTTCTGAAAACAATCAATTTTGGCATGATGAGTAGTTAACCAATCAATCCTAAAATCACATCAAAAGCAAGTATCTTTAAAGAGATAAGGTCAGCGGTGTAAGATAAGGGTGCCAACATGGATTAGACAAGATTTATAAGCGATGGATGTGATGAAAGTTTCTCTAGCAGAGTTTCCACGAGATAGGTCAAAGTCTAATTTCTCGGTCGAGTTTAAGCGTTGAGCACAAGCGGGAGAGATAAATGAATGGGTATACCATAGGTCTCTAGTAAAGTATAAACTTCACAAGAATTTATAAATAGCTTACGTGATCACCTCGTTTGGGTTCCTCGCATTTTGACCGATCACAACAAAGCGCTCTTCCGAGGCAGATTGACTTTGACTTTTACGGGACGATCTTTTGAGTCACCGTCCCCATTGAACTAGGTTTATTCTGCAAATGCGATCTCGGCGATATGTCCTTCCTTTCCACAATTATAGCATACACAGGCTGTTGTGGGCGGTTTGGTGGATATGTCCCTCTTTCCGCATTTATAGCATATAATGGGTGGTCGTTCTCCTCCACTTGGAACCGATTCTTTCTTGCTGTATCGTCGTCTTCACGTAGTCGTTGTTGAATCTCCTCTTTTTAAAATCTCCTCTGACTCGCTTCTTCTATTTTCATGGCCATGATTACCACCAGTGGTTACCATTTTGTCGCCTTTTTTCTTTCTCCATTTGATTATTGTTGTTTTGTTGGTTCTTATCTAAATTATGATCTGATTGTGGTACCTCGGTTGGCCGTACTCGTTATCTCGCTTCTAACAATTGAGCCACATTAACAACATCTGAATAGAGAAAATTTATGAGAGATGAGATCTTGGCGTATCTTGGGTTTTGAACCTCTCGAAACATCCGCGTCATCGTTCCTCATTCTCCACCAAATGAGGTGCAAACACAGGATAACTCTGCAAATTTAAGCCTCGTCTTTGAGACACCGTCGTCGTTGTTGTTACTGCTCGGTCTAATAAACTCCACTTCCTTCATATAGCGAACACTTTCGGGAAAGTATTTGTCATTAAATAGTTCTGAAAGCGTCTCCCAAGAGACATCTTTGGCCTTGGTTTGGATGGATGCAACTTCCACACGAGACTCCCACCGATGATTCTGCTGCCACGGAACATAAAAAGGTGGCGAATGGAACCTTACATTCTCTGTGCATCCCAGACATCGAATATCTTGGTAATTTGCTTGACCCGTGTTTACGCCATGATCGGATCGGCTTTCCCTTAAATCAGGTGGTCCCGACTCTTTGAGCTAACGCATTTGTGACAACAGTGAATTCTTATCATTTCCTCCTATGTTTTGAACACGAGTCTCCTCAAATGCGATTTTGCATGAGCTGCAAAAAGCTTCTAAATATCCCTCGTTCATCATCTGCTTTTCGGTGGTGTTGTTCACATGAGGAATATTGCCCGACTGTTGCGTTCTCCTCGTTGGTGAGTCTGAGGCGTCTCCACGGTCTCATTTCCATTGTTAATATTCTCGATTGACATTCTCAATCTTTGTCGTAAAAACAAGGGTTAATTAAGGAAATCAATATATCACATAATATCCTATATCTTGACCAACTATCAAATAAGCTTAGGTAGGACACCTTTAGCGAAGGATTTACTCGTCTCTCCCTCTCTGGTTACTATTCCCCGATCTCATGCGGAGATCATATCCTAAGCTACGATACCAAGCTGTGACACCCCCAAAATAGGTCTACATCCCCCATTACGAGTTGTCGATACTGCAGTGCGAAAAACAACTACAACTTTATTATTACAATAGTAAAGCGTGAGTTTAAATCTGAGATATTGCCATCTGAACAATATCCACATACAAATAAATCCTCATCATAATTATTGATACATTATTTTACAACAATGGTGAGGACTACTAAACAACTCTCCCTAGAACTTTCATTCCATTACCCAGGCTAAATACTTTTTATATTCTAGCCTCACGAGAAGAAAAATGGAACAAAAAGGAAAAGGGTGAGCTCATTAGCCGATAAAGAATATTATGACTAAGATAATATACAACAAAATTATCGTTAGTCTTCAGCGAGGAAAAATATAATAGAATACAATAGACAACAAGTTTTAAATCAATATTACATGAAAAATAATAATTCATTAGAAGAGTTAAGTAGAGAATGCAAACTACTATCTTACATGTATGAATTTTAAAGTTCATCGTCTATTTTTTATCCTGTAACATCAATCGATATATATCACGGGATCAAATATTCATCCTTACTTTCTGAGGCGAGGACATTCACCAGATTATTAGTCATATTCATCTAAACATACATTCATCTTTTGCTTTCGGGCCGAAGATATTCATCGAAAATCATTCATCTTTTGCCTTCTGGGCCCAAAGATATTCATCGAAAATCATTCATCTTTGCTTTCTACGGCCAAAGATATTCATTATAAATCATTCATCTTTTAAAAGGTAAGAGGATGATGAAAATATTTATTTTTTTAAAAGCGAATCGATGAAACAAAATGACAAGGATTAAGGATTAAGGATTAGTACTTTGTTTTATCCAAGTCAAAATACCTCAAAAATAATCATAGTGGTGTAAAATTCAAGAATGATCAAAACATGGATCTGATCAAAGCTAGTATCCACATAGATATTTTGACGAAAAGAAAAATTTTCATTTTTAGATGAATAGTCTTAAATGATTAAGTGAATAGTCTGAGTATCGTGAATAGTCTTAGTATCGTGAATAGTAACTCAGACACCAAAAGTTCCAAATTTGATAAAAACTTGAGATCAATATTTGACATAATGATATTGAAAAAAAAATAATATCATTCTGAAAAAAAAATAATATCCACTTACCTCGAAAGATCGATCTTAGCGGAATCTTTGGATATAGACTATATCTTGAACTTTCATAGTATAGCAATACTCAAAGTATACTCAAAATACTCACAAGAATAAACTCGATAATATAGAGAGAAAACTTGATTTACGGTGTGATTTTCAATTCTAACTAAAGCACTTTTATTTATAGGAAATTGCTTAGAACACCAAAGCGAGAAAATTTAATAAAATATTAATATTTATAAAAATATTATCGTATTCTTTGAAATCTGAATCTCAACAATTCACACATGCCAACCTTCTAGAAGAAAATAAAAAAAAACGTTTTCTAATTTAAAATAATTTAAACTTCAAAAATTAATTATTTGAACTTGAACTTCAATAATTCACAATAAATAGCCCTTTTATCAGAAAATTCGAATCTCGCGAGTTTTTATAGGAAATCAATTTCTCTACAACTTTGGAAGAAAGTTTTTCTAAATTCCCAACAGAAATTGGCCAAAATCCATAAGCGGGTGATTTTAGAAATTTATAATCAAATTTGATCGATAAATGGGGTCCCATGAGCATGTTTAACATGTTTTAAACATTTATTGCAACAAAAATACTCTTCCTCTCGTATACTCATATATCCCACATTAGTTGTAAAAATATCACCATTATTATATTATTAAAATATAATAATATATATTTAAATGAATTATTTTATCGAAAAAAAATAAATTTCAATTTTTAACAATTGTCACATTAAAATTTTCTCCATCTATATCCACATAAAATCAATATTTTCCTCATCATATGAATCAATAATTAATTATTCACAAATAATATTACGAGAATCACAATATTGTGACGAGGCGGTTCCGGAAGAGGGGCTTTCGATAAAATTTCTCACTTCTTGGCGCTTGATTAGGTGACCAAACCTCTCCTTAGAGCGAACTTTCTAGACATTGCCAATAATGTTATCTAATAATATTATTAGGATAATATGAATTATTGTTTGACGATGAAAAAATCTTTGTAAATGACAATTATTAAAACAACGACAATATAAAATATCAATATGACAATTATTGAATCGATAAAATAAAACCTTTGAGCGATAATTCTGTAACCATTATTGAGTAGTGCCTTCTTACGTAAAAGTCGATAATTGGTGCAATCTGGTATCTTCTGGATTCGACAATGCAGCGTATGTTTTAACCAACGGGTATTATTCGATAGTGTAAGCGGTAACAAGCTCATGATTTATTTTAAACAACTTATATTTGTCATTTTCTTCCTCGATACGCTTTTTTGTTATGGGGCCCACACATGTTGCTGCTTGGTCGTCACGAATATTCCCAAGCGATCTGAATATTCCACGACCAAACGAATATTCTAAAAACAATGAATATTTTATAACCATATTTTATAACCAAAGTATTTAATCAAATATTTTCAAAATAATAATTAGAATATTTTACATTAATTATTTGGGATCTTCTAAACATTAATCACATCAACCCTTACTATTTCAAAATAATAATTAGAAAATTAAATTTCATTTATTAATTATTTGGGATCTTATACATGATCCCCAATACTAAATTCCACGTCCTTTCGATGAAGATCCGCATAACTCTTTTGTCGATCCTGTGCCGTTTGTATACGTTGTCGAATCATTTGGATCTTTTCTGTAGTCATACGTACCAATTATGGTCCCAACAATGTTGCTTCACCAATCTCATCCCAACATATTGGAGAGCGACACTTACGTCCATATAATGCTTCGAATGGAGCCACACCTATACTTGCCTGATAACTGTTGTTGTATGAGAATTCCACCAAAGGTAAATATTTATCCCAACTCCCTTTGAAGTCTAGGACACAGAGTCTTAATAGATTTTCAAGAGTTTGAATAGTCCTCTCTGATTGTCCATCTGTTTGAGGATGGTATGCCGAACTGAATCGTAAATCCGTGCCCATAGCTTTTTGCAAGCTAACCCAAAATCGTGAAGTGAATTTTGGGTCATGATCTGAAACTATGGATATTGGCATGCCATGCAATCTTACAATCTCATTCACGTACATATGAGCAAGACGTTCAAGGGAATAAGTCTCCCGCATCGGCAAGAAATGAGCAGACTTAGTTAATCTATCAACAATAACCCAAATAGCATTTATGCCTTGAGAAACCGTGGGAAGACCCGTAACAAAATTCATGGTAATGTGTTCCCACTTCCATTTCAGAATCTCAAGTGGTTGCAATGGACCCTTAGGCACTTAATGCTCCGCCTTTACATGTTAACAAGTTAAACACCTCGAGATAAACTTTGCGATCTCTTTCTTCATATTATTCCACCAAAATGTATGTCGAAGATCACGATACATTTTGGTACTTCCAGGATGAATTGCAAACGGTGTATTGTGTGCCTCCACCATGATCTTGTTCTTCAAATCAGAGTCGTTAGGAACACAAAGTCTAGAGTGGACTCAAAGTATTCCTTCTTCATCGATTCTTGCTTCTGGAATAACACCTTCCTGTACTTTCTTCTTCATACGCATCAGCTCCGGGTCTGTGCCTTGAGCAACTTTAACTTTTTCTATTAAAGTTGGTTCTATGCGTATACTTGACATCATCGCACTTGTTCCTGCGTATGATCTTCTCTACTTTGAACGCGTCATTTACCACGTTTGCTTTTCCGGGATGGTATTGAATGGTGTGGTCATAATCTTTTAACATTTCGAGCCAGCGTCGTTGCCGCGTGTTAAGTTCCTTTTGGGTGAAGAAATATTTGAGGCTTTTATGGTGCGAATATATCTCCACTTTCTCCCCATATAGATAGTGCCTCCAGGATCTTTAAGCGAACGCATTGCTTTGCCTGACTCTAGATTATGAGTAGGATAATTCCTCTCGTATTCTTTAAGTTGTCGCGAGGCATAGGCTATGACTTTCCCATGTTGCATGAGAACACATCCTAACCCTTTGGTAGAAGCATCGTTGTAGATAACAAATCCATCCGAACCGGATGGTATTGTCGAAACATGTGCGAAATTAGTCTCCTCTTAAGCTCTTGAAAACTCAAGACCCCAACTTTTATGAATAAAAATGAATTTTCTATAAAATATCATTTTTGAATATTATGGAATAATTTGATATAATGTTATAGTTGTGGGTAGTATTTATAAATTACGCAAAGTATGCAAGTTGTTATATTATATTAGATTGGTGGGGAATATTCGTTTTAGCGAGGGAATATTAAATGCAATGGCGCAATCATTGGTGGACCCCTAGCGAAATTATTGTCGGATTGAGAAAGCGACAAAAAAAATATTTTATTAAAAATAACGGCGGAAGTTTTACTGATTAATCTTGTTGAACTACTTTCATTAGTAAAAAATGTACGATGTCTGGCGTGGTTGCGTAGTAGCACTTTACGGTATTGATTATTGATCTTACGTGAGAAGTCACTTAGTTTTGTTCAATTATTGCTATAGTAATTGTTGCATAGTATCTCCGTTATTTGATTCAATTATTGTCGATATTTTATATATTATTAAATCAATAATTGAAATGACGAGTTATTAATATTATAAATTGCAATATTAACGATGTCTAGAAGTTACGCGAGGAGAGGTTTGGTCACTAATTGCGCGCCCGATAGGGAGAAATCCTTATTGGAAAGCCCCTTTTTCACAGGAGCGACACAGTCGATTAATATTGTGAATTATAATAAAGATGATAAATGTTGTTAAAATTATTAAGGTGATTTTTATGAAGTTTTGCTTATTTTATGGATCTCCATTTACCCATTTTCAAAATAATCGGTGAAAATTATTTAAAGGTGGGGCCCAATTGGGGCCCATATGTAAAGGTATGATTTTTGAAAATTGATTTTGAAATGGGGGATTCATTGTGTTGGGAAAATGTTATATATGATGTGTGTGTATATATATATATATATATATATTATATATATATATATATATATATATATATATGGGTTTATGGTGAGTGGAAAATGGTGGGGAAAAAGAAAGAGATTATTAAAGTGATAGTGTGATAGTGATGGGTAAGATAAGTGAATTTGATTATTGGGTGTGTGGGGATTGATGTTGGTTATGGGGAGATATATATATATATATATATATATATATATATATATATATATATATATATATATTTAGTATATATATATATATATATATATATTATATAAAGAGTAACTTTTTTTGTTAAAAGAGTGAATTATGTTATATATTATATATATATATATATATATATATATATATTTTATTTAAAAGATTTTGCTTTAAATATGGATAAATCAGATTAAAAAGTAAATCAATCTGGATGGTTCATGAATTAATTCTTATGCATTCCATTTTCTATAAATAGAAGCTCATTCCTTCATTATTTTCTTCTTACGAATTCTTTGAAACTCAGAGAGAAAATTATATAGAAACTATAGAAAAATATTACTACTTCTTCCTACTCTTATATCCGGTTCTTTTACGGTAAGGAATATTATTCTTTTGTATTCATGAAGAAAATTGTTGTTATTCCATTTCTTATTGTTACATTGGAATAACTTGTGTCTCATGAGCTACCTATATACTTGGTGACATTCTTACATTATTACATCTCTTTATTATTAGTTGGAACATCTCATGTATGCTTTCTTCTATTGGGACTGGTTTAAATCTCTATTATTACATCTTTATTATTAAGTTGGAACATCTTGTCATGTGCTTTCTGTGGGACTGGTTAAAATCTTTATTATTACATCTTTATTATTACATTTGGAATATCACATACATGTGTTTTACAGGACTGGTTCCGTCTTTATTATTACATGTATTTATTATTACATTGGAATAACTTTGTCTGTCTGAATCTGCATGCATGGTGATTTACATTGTTATTCCATTCTTTATTATTACATTTGGAACATCACATCGGTGTGATTTTCACGACTGGTTAAGTTATTATTATTACATTGGAATAACTTTTCATGTCTGAATCTGCGCGTGCGTGGTGATTTCTTTTGTTATTCCATTAGTTTATTATACTCGGTTGGTTAAAATTTTGACTTCTATACTCCATGAAATTAGTGGAATATCCTTGATATTTAAACTTTCATCGATATTTTTCATGGAAATATTCTTACGAGCATTCTTGAATTTTACTCTACAAAGCGATATCATGTTGACAATTTGGGCGTTATTAGTTCTGAATAACTTAATTCTTGAACTTGTTTTATTGAATTCTTATATCATTGTCATCATCCTCATGTTTATATTTTTTAAAGTCATCTATGGCACATAGAGCATGGATGGACTTGGTATGATTATGACCGAGGATTATTGGTGTAATCATGGCCAGTAATGTAACAAGTGATGTGGTAAAAGTCCTCATTGGCCCGTAGTGCATTGATGGGCGATTGTTGGCATGATCATGACCATTGATGAATACCAAATATCCTTGGCAGTAGTGCATGGAATTTGTGGTCGTGACCACTAATGAATATCCTTGGCCGTAGTGCGGGGATGATGTGGATTATTTATTAAAATTTGAGTCCAGTGATAAAAGTGATGAAAAACCTTTTAAATCATAAAAGATAGTAGATTTTATTCTCTACTTGACTCTTTTAATGGATTGCTTGTTCATTGCTGCTGATTAAACTTGATGTCTATTGTATTTTATCGGTTTAACATTGTTGAGGACTAATGATAACTTATTACGCATTATCTTAGTCATAATATTTCTTCTTTGGGCTAGTTGAGCTCACCCTTTCTTTCACTTTGTTCTCTTGGAAATGAGAGCGTGGTTGGGACGAGTCGGGGAACGGAGTGATGTTCTGGATGATAGTGTTAGCTAGTAGTCCTCACTATTCTGTTAAATAGTGTGACAATAAATGTATTGAGGACTTATTCTGAGAGTGGATATTGTCTAGAAGGCAATATTTGTATTAAAACTCACAGCATGTATTTTGTCGTACTTTACACGACTGTTGTATAATTAAGTTGTATTTGAATTTTGTACCATGTATTGGCGACTCAAGATGGGTGATGTATACCTATTTTGGGGGCGTCACAGTTGGTATCAAAGCTTAGGGATATGATCCACAGCTAAGATGTGAGACAAGAACTAGGAGGGAGGCAGAAATTCTTTACGCTAGTATGACCTACCTAAAGTTTATTTGTTATTTAATTGGTTGGTCGGAGTATATAGGGATAATATGTGATATGTTTATTAACCCTTGTTTTGTGGCGATGTCTGAAAATGGCATCAGAGAATGTTGAGAACATCAATGGAGCACGAGGAGGCCGTTGAGTCTCCACGGATCGATAATCGAGGATAATGTGCATCGAGGCGACAATCCTCGAGCAAACAACAACAACTTGACCAAATGATGAGCGATGGAATGTTAGAGGGCTTCATGCAATTCATGCAACATCGGTGAGGCGGCTCACATCCAAAATGTGGTGGAAACAACAGCAACTCTCGGATGGTCACCGCCAAGCGGTTTAAGGAACTGGGACCACCGGAGTTCTTTGGAGAGCCAAAACCACTTAAAGCGAAAGCGTGGATTAAGCGGATCAACAAGATATTTGATGTCTTGGGATGCTCAGGAGCAAAAGGTTCCTTTGCCACCTTCATGTTGCGTGCGTGAGGCGATTCTTGGTGGGAATCATAAAAGCGTACTCAACTTTGCCGCCTGAAGATGTCTTGGGAGAAGTTCGAGGAACTGTTCAACGACAAGTACTTTCAAAAGTATTAAATCACATGAAAGAGGTAGAGTTCATTAAGCTGGAGCAAAATAACATGGCCAGGTGTCGCGATCTGAAGCCAAGTTTGCCGAGTTGTCCCGGTTTGCGTCCCATTTGGTTGATAATGAGGAGAGAATGGCGAATGTTTTAAGAGGTTTGAAACACGAGATACGTCGATATCTTATCTCTCATAAAACTATGTTTGTATTCGGATGTTGTTAATAGGGCTCGATTATTGGAGCGTGATAATGAGTCATCCCAACGAAAAGAAGCGGCCGCGAAAAAATAATAATACTAGTGAGAAGCGATCATTGAAGCGGTGACAACAAGCGTGGAGGAAATCAACGGGCCAAAAATGGTAACCACTTGGTGTGGTAATCATGGCCAAAACAATAAGAATGGACATTTCAAGAAGAGAGATTCAACAATGATGGAAAGGCGTCGACATCGGCACACATGTCGTTAAAGGAAGGAGAGCGACCACCTATCATATGCTTCAAATGTGGAGGAGAGGACACATCGGTCCCAAGCTGTGCGATGCCATCAAAGCATGTTATAATTGTGGAAGAAAGGTCACCTAGCAGATTTTGTCGTTCACCAAAAACAAGTTCAAATAGGATGGAGGCACCAAAGGGCGTCCCGAAAAAGTCAAAACCGGTGGTCTGAGGAGGCGTTTGTTGTGACCTCCCGAAAGCAAGGAACGAGAATGAGGTCATCACGGGTAAGCTTATCATAAACTCTAGCGAAGTTTATACTTTATTAAATCTTTGGTTCTACCCACTCTTTCATTTCTCTTTTTGCGCTCAACGTTTAAATTTGACTCAGGAGAGATTGGACTTTGATTTATCTGTTGAAACTCCGTTGGGAGAAACCTTCATTACCTCCACGGTTTATAAGTCTTGTTTAGTTCAAATCGGCACCCTTGCGTTACTGTCGATCTTATTTCATTGAAAATACTTGCATTTGATGTAATTCTAGGGATTGATTGGTTAACTACACATCATGCAAAAATTGATTATTTTAAATAGGGTTGTTAGCTTTCATATTCTAACCAACCTATTATGCGAATTCAAGCAACCAAACCATTAAAATCAATCACTTTGTCATCTCAAGCCATAAAGCTATTCGTTTATTGAAAAGCGGATGTCAAGCTTTCTTAGCTCATATCACGGATCTAAACAAAAATAAATCGGTTTTGAATGATATTTCTATTGTTAATGAATTTTACGGCGTATTCACTGAAGAACTTCTGGCCTACCCAGGCGTGAAATTGAATTTTGTATCGACCTTGAACCCGATACAAAACCCATTTCCAAAGCCCATGTCGAATGGCTCTATTGAACTTGAGGAGTTAAAGACCCAATGCGAGAAATTGTTAGACATTGGCTTTATTAAGTCCTAGTACTTCTCCTTGGGGTGCTCTGTTACTATTCGTGAAGAAGAAAGATGGGAGTATCGACTTTGTATTGATTATCGGGAGTTGAATCATGTCACCATCAAAAATAGGTACCCATTGCCACGTATTGATGACTGTTTGACCCGATTACTGAGGAGCCAAATTCTTTTCAAAGATTGATCTTAGTTAGGATATCACCGATTGAAGATTAGAGCAGATGACATTCGAAAGGCGGCTTTCGAAACTTCGATGCGGGCATTATGAATTCTAGTCATGTCTTTTGGATTGACTAATGCTCTCTCTTGCCTTCATGGATATGATGAGCCAAGTATTCAAGAATATTTGGATCACTTTGTGGTCGTCTTTATTGATGACATCCTTATTTATTCAAAAAGCCGTGAAGATCATGAGAAACACTTGAGGTGATACTCCAAAAGCTTAAATGAATATAAGCTTTATGCCAAGTTGAAGAAATCGAGTTACGGCTTGAGGAAGTAGCATTCCTTGGGCGCGTGGTATCAAGTCATGGAATATCTGTTGACCCGACAAAGATTGAAGCTATTCAAAGCTAGGAACAACCTAAATCGATGGCCAAAATCGTAGCTTTCTCGGTTTAAATTTGGTTATTATCGGAGATTAAGTGAAGGTTTTCTCGAATCGCTACTCCATTAACTTTCGGTGACTCGGAAAGATACAAAGTTCGGTTGGAGTGAGGAATGTGAGAAGAGTTTTCAAGAACTCGAGAGAGACTCATTTATTTTTTGTTACGACAATACCATCTGGGTTCGGAGGATTTGTCATCTCTGATGATGCTTGAGCAAAGGGTTAGGATGTGTTCTCATGCAACATGGGAAAGTCATAGCCTATATGCCTCCGCGACAACTCAAAGAATATGAGAGGAATTATCCTACTCATGATCTAGAGTTGGCGGTTGTTATCTTCATACTAAAGATTTGGAGGCATTACTTGTATGGGGAGAAAGTGGAGATCTTCTACGGATCATAAAAGCCTCAAATATTTCTTCACTCAAAAGGAACTCAACATGCGACAACGGACGTTGGCTTGAACTATTGAAAGATTATGATCATACCATCGATACCATCACTGGAAAAGCGAGCGTGGTAGCGAGACGCATTGAGTAGAAGATCATATATGCGAATGCAGAGTGCGATATTGTCAACATGAAGGCCCATTTTGTGTGACTTGCAAAGGAATGGAGATAGAGATAAAGACTCCAGGGGACCCACGTGATGATGGCGAATATCTGAGTAGAACAGACTTTAATTGATAAAGTTAAAATTTGCTCAAACTACGGACACAGAGGCGATGCGTATGAGGAAGAAAGTGCAAGAAGGTCTTATCTTAGGAAGCAAGAATCGATGATGAAGGAATACTTGAGTCAACTCCGGACTTTGTGTTCTAACGACCACGATTTAAAGTATAAAATCATGATGGGCGCACAACACACCATTTTTGCAATCCATCTTGGGAGTACTAAAATGTCTCGTGATCTTAATCATACATTTTGGTGGAGCATATATGAAGAGAGATATAGCGTTGTTTATCTCAAGGTGTCTAACTTGTCAATGAGTCAAGGCGGAGCATCAAGTACCAAAAGGTCCATTGCAACCACTTGAAATTCGAAATGGAAGTGGGAGCACATTACCATGGATTTAGTTCTTTGGTCTTCCCAAGGTTTCTCAAGGCATTGATGCAATTTGGGTCATTGTTGATAGATTGACCAAGTCTGCTCTCACTTCTTACCAATCTGAGAAACTTATACACTTGAGCGTCTTGCTCGAATGTACATAAATGAGATTGTAAAATGCATGGTATGCCGTATCCATAGTTTACGATCGAGACCCAAGATTCACTTCACGATTTTGGGTTGGTTTGCAAAAAGCTATGGAGCGCGGACTTACGATTTAGTTAACATATCATCCTCGAACGAGACGGACAATCGAGAGGACTATTCAAACTCTTGAAGATTTATTAAGACTTTGTGTCCTTGACTTCAAGGGAAGTTGGGATAAGTTCTTACCATTGGTGGAGTTTTCCTACAACAACGATTATCAAGCAAGTATTGGCATGGCTCCATTCGAGGCGTTGTATGGAAGAAAGTGTCGATTCTCGGTATCTTTGGGATGAGGTGGGTGAAACAACGTTGTTGGGGATAGGAGTTGATGCGTGTGACTACGGATAAGATTCAAGCGATCCGACAGCGTATAAAAACCTCACAAGATCGACAAAAGAGTTATCTTGATCTTCATCGAAAGGGCGTGGAATTCGATATAGGAGATCATGTGTTTATTACGTGTTGCTCCATGGAAAGGAGTTACAAGATTTGGAAAGAGAGAAAAGCTCAATCCTCGATTCATTGGCCCATTTTAATCCTCGATCGAGTAGGAGCGTGGCTATAGACTCACTTTTACCGCTTAAGTATGTCTACGTGTTCATAACGTTTTCACATATCCATATTACGTAAATATGTGAAAGATCCGAACCACATTATTGAGTTAGAACCAGGACGAAATAGCGGAAGACTTAACGTATGAAGAGGTACTGTTCAAATCTTGGATAAGAAGGAACATATTTTACGCTCGAGGTTATACCTCAAGTCGAAGTGTTATGGAGGAATCACGATGTTGAGGAAATGACACAGGAGTTAGAATCTGAAATGAAATCAAGGTATCCTTACCTCTTGACATGCCAGGTACGTACCCTAATTTCGAGGGCGAAATTTCATAAGAAGGAGAGATTGTAAGACCCCAACTTTTATGAATAAAAATGAATTTTCTATAAAATATCATTTTTGAATATTATGGAATAATTTGATATAATGTTATAGTTGTGGGTAGTATTTATAAATCCTGCAAAGTATGCAAGTTGTTATATTATATTCGATTGGTCGGGGAATATTCGTTTTAGCAGGGAATATTCGTATGACAATGGCAAGAATCATTGGTGGACCCCACAAATAATTATTATTGTCGGATTGAGAAAACGACAAAAAAAATTATTTTATTAAAAATAACGGCGGAAGTTTTACCGTTAATCTTTGTTGAACTACTCTCAGTAGTAAAAAATACAAAGAATACGGCGTGGTTGCATAAGTAGCACACGGTATTGATTATTATTGATGCTTACGTGAGAAGTCACTTAGTTTTGTTCAATTATTGCTATAGTAATTGTTGCATAAGTATCTCACGTTATTTGATTCAATTATTGTCGATATTTTATATATTATTAAATCAATAATTGAAATGACAAAGTTATTAATATTATAATTTGCAATATTAACGATGTCTAGAAGTTCTCGCCAAGGAGAGGTTTGGTCACCTAATTAAGGCGCGCCAATAGGAGAAATCCTTATTGAAAGCCCTCTTCCCTGGAACGACACGGTCGATTAATATTGTGAATTATAATAAAGATGATAAATGTTGTTAAAATTATTAAGGTGATTTTTATGAAGTTTTGCTTATTTTATGGATCCCTATTTACCCATTTTTCAAAATAATCGGTGAAAATTATTTAAAGTGGGGCCCATATGTAGGGGGCCATGTGGGGCCCATATGTGTTGAAGAATTGATTTTGAAAATGGGGTTACGATAGGGAGGAATTGATATATATGTATATATGTATATATATATATATATATATATATATATATATATATATATATATATATATATATATATATATATATATGATATATATGAAATGGTGGGGGAAAAAAGAGTGAAAGTGATAGTGATAGTGATGTGTAGTTGTTTTAGTGAATTTGATTATTGGGTGTGGGGGATTGATGTGTTGGTTATGGGGAGAAAAATATAGTGGTATATATATATATATATATATATATATATATATATATATATTGACTATATATATATATATATATATATATTATATAGTGGTTTGAATTAAGTTTATAATATATATATATATATATATATATATATATATATATATTTTATTTATTTAAAGATTTTGCTTTAAAATATGGATGGACCGTCTATTAAAAGTAAATCAATCTCGACCGCTTCATGAATTAGTTACTATGCATTCCATTTTTCTATAAATAGAAGCTCATTCCTTCATTATTTTCTTACGAATTCACTGAAACTCCAGAGAGAAATTATAGAGAAACTATAGAAAAGTATTCTGCTACTTCCCTACTCTTATATCCAGCTTTTTTACTAGTAAGGAATATTATTCTTTTGTATTCATGAAGAGAACTTGTTGTTATTCCATTTCTTATTATTCTGTTGGAATAACCTGTATACGCGGGCTACCCTATACTTGGTGACATTCTTCTATTATTCTGTCTTTATTATTCCGTTGGAACATCCTCGTCTGTGGCTTTACGCCTACGCCGACTCGGTTCCGCCTCTATTATTCTCGCTTTTTATTATTCCGCTGGAACATCCTCGTTCTGTGGTTTTTTACGCCGACCGGTTCCGCTTTTATTATTCTTCATCTTTATTATTCTCGTTGGAATATCCTCGTCGTGTGTTTTACACCGGACTTCGGTTCCGCTTTTTATTATTCTCAGTATTTATTATTCGTTGGAATAACTTTGTCTCATGCGGTACCGCATGCATGGTGATTTCGTTGTTATTCCATTCTTTATTATTCTCGTTGGAACATCCCGCTTGCAGTGATTTTCACCGACCGGTTCCGTTATTATTATTATTCTGTTGAATAACTCGCCTATGCGCGCAATACCGCATGCATGGTGATTTCTTTTGTTATTCCATTCGTTATTATACTCAAATCAGTTAAAAATTTTGACTTCTATACTCCATGAAATTAGTGGAATATCCTTGATATTTGCGCTTCATCCAAAGATTTTTCATGGAAATATTCTTCTTCGAGCATTCTTGAATTTTACTCTACAAAGCAAGATCATGTTGACAATTTGGACGTTATTAGTTCCTCGAATAACTTAATTCTTGAACTTGTTTTATTGAATTCTTATATCATTGTCATCATCCTCATGTTTATATTTTTTAAAGTCATCTATGGCCTGTAGAGCATGGATGGACTTGGTATGATTATGACCAGTGGATTATTCGGTGTAATCATGGCCGTAATGTAACAAGTGATGTGGTAAAAGTCCTCATTGGCCCGTAGTGCATTGATGGACAGTTGTTGGCATGATCATGACCATTGATGAATACACAAATATCCTTGGCCCGTAGTGCATGGAATTTGTGGTCGTGACCCTAATGAATATCCTCGTCAGAAAAGTGGGATGATGATGGATTATTTATTGTCGAGTCCCAAATGATAAAAGTGATGAAAAACCTTTTAAAACATAAAAGATAGTAGATTTTATTCTCTACTTGACTCTTTTAATGGATTGCTTGTTCACCGCAGCTAAACTTGATGTCTATTGTATTTTATCGCTTTAACATTGTTGAGGACTAATGATAACTTATTCTCGCATTATCTTAGTCATAATATTTCTTCATTGGCTAGTTGAGCTCACCCTTTCTTTCACCGTTTCTCTTCGTGAAATGAGAACGTAGTCGGGACGAGCCTGGGAACGGAGTGATGTTCGGATGATAGTGTTAGCTAGTAGTCCCTCACTATTCTGTTAAATAGTGTGACAATAAATGTATTGAGGACTTATTCGAGAGAGTGATATTGTCTAGAAGACAATATTTGTGTATTAAAACTCACAAGATGTATTTTGTCGTACTTTACACGACTCGTTGTATAATTAAGTTGTATTTGAATTTTGTACCATGTATTGGCGACTCAAGATGGGTGATGTATACCTATTTTGGGGGCGCCACAGCTTGGTATCAAAGCTTAGGATATGATCCTCGCTAAGATGTGAGACAAGAACTAGGAGGGGAGAGACGGGAATTCTTTCGCTAAGTATGACCTACCTAAGTTTATTTGTTATTTAATTGGTCAATCGAGTATAGGGATAATATGTGATATGTTTATTAACCCTTGTTTTGTGGCAAGATTCAAAATGGCATCCGAGAATGTTGAGAACATCAATGGAGCACAGAGACCGCTGAGTCTCCACAGATCAATAATCGTGATAATGTGCATCGTGAAGGCGACAATCCTCGTCGTGCAAACAACAACACCGACTAAATGATGAACGATGGAATGTTCCGAGGCTTCATGCAATTCATGCAACATCAAAGAGAGCGGCCCCCGCCCAAAATGCAGTGGAAACACGGCAACTCTCTGATGGTCACCGCCAAGCGCTTTAAGGAACTGGGACCACCGGAGTTCTTTTGGAGAGCCAAAACCACTTAAGGCGGAAAACGTGGATTAAACAGATCAACAAGATATTTGATGTCTTGGGATGCTCCGAGGAGCAAAAGGTTCCTTTGCCACCTTCATGTTATGCGCAAGAGAGGCGATTACCGGTGGGAATCAGAAAACGACTCAACCCGCCGCACCGAAGATGTCTTGGGAGAAGTTCCAGAACTGCTCAACGACAAGTACTTTCCCCGAAAGTATTCGCACATGAAAGAGGTAGAGTTCATCAAACCGAGCAAAATAATACGACCGTGTCGCAAAGACGGGGCCAAGTTTGCCGAAGTTGTCCCGGCCAGATCCCCATTTGGTTGATAATGAGGAGAGAATGACGCTAATGTTTTTAAGAGGTTTGAAACCCGAGATACGCCAATATCTTATCTCTCATAAACTATGTTTGTATTCGATGTTGTTAATAGGGCTCAATTATTGAGCGTGATAATGAGTCAACCCAACCAAAAGAGAGCAAAAAACCGACAAAATGATAATACTAAAGAGAGAAATACCATCGGGCTGTGACAACAAGCGTGGAGGAATCAACAGCTAAATGGTAACCACTTCGGTGGTAATCATGGCCAAAACAATAAGAATGGACATTTCAAGAAGAGGAGATTCAACAATGATGGAAAGACGCCAAGATCAAAGACCCGTCGTTAAGGAAGGAGAACGACCACCTATCATATGCTTCAAATGTGGAGGAGGGACACATCACCCCAAATCGCGATGCCATCCAAAGCATGTTATAATTGTGGAAGAGAAGGTCACCTAGCCCGATTTTGTCGCTCACCAAAGACAAGTTCAATAGGATGGAGGCACCAAAGGACGCCCCGTAAAAGTCAAAACCAAGAAGTGCAAGGAGAGAGCGCTTTGTTGTGACCTCCCGTAAAAGCAAGGAACCCGAACGAGGTCATCACGGTAAGCTTATCATAAACTCTAGCGAAGTTTATACTTTATTCGATAATCGTTCTACCCACTTTTTCATTTCTCCTACTTGCGCCAACGCTTAAATTTGACTCGAGAGATTGACTTTGATTTATCTCGTTGAAACTCCGCTGGGAGAAACCTTCATTACATCCACTATTTATAAGTCTTGTTTAGTTCAAATCGGCAACCCCGCATCGTTACCTCGTCGATCTTATTTCATTGAAAATACTTGCATTTGATGTAATTCTAGGGATTGATTGGTTAACTACATCATCATGCAAAATTGATTATTTTCGTAGGGTCATTAGCTTTCATATTCCTAACCAACCTATTATGCTAATTCAAGCAACCAAACCATTAAAATCAATCATCGCTATCTCAAGCCATAAAGCTATTCGCTTATTGAAAAACGGATGTCAAGCTTTCTTAGCTCATGTCACGATCTAAACAAAAATACGCCGCTTTTGAATGATATTTCTATTGTTAATGAATTTTCCGACGATTCCCTCAAGAACTTCCCCGCCTACCCCCTCAGCGTGAAATTGAATTTTGTATCGACCTTGAACCCGTAAGACAAAACCCATTTCCAAAGCCCCATATCGAATGGCTCCTATTGAACTTCGTGAGTTAAAGACCCAACCGCAGGAATTGTTAGACATCGGCTTTATTCGTCCTAGTACTTCTCCTCGGGTGCTCCTCGCTCTATTCGTGAAGAAGAAAGATGGGAGTATGCGACTTTTGTATTGATTATCTGGAGTCAATCATGTCACCATCAAAAATAGGTACCCATTGCCACGTATTGATGACCTGTTTGACCAGCCATAAGGAGCCAAATTCTTTTCAAAGATTGATCTTCGCTCCGGATATCACCAATTGAAGATTAGAACCAAGACATTCCAAAGACGGCTTTAACTCCTAGACGGCATTATGAATTTCTAGTCATGTCTTTTGATCGACTAATGCTCCCGCCGCTTTCATGGATATGATGAACCGAGTATTCAAAGAATATTTGATCACTTTGTGGTCGCCTTTATTGATGACATCCTTATTTATTCCAAAAGCCGTGAAGATCATGAGAAACACTTGAGGTCGATACTCCAAAAGCTTCGTGAATATAAGCTTTATGCCAAGTTGAAGAAATGCGAAGTTCGCTTTGAGGAAGTAGCATTCCTTGGGCACGTGGTATCAAGTCATGGAATATCCGCTGACCCAAAGAAAGATCAAGCTATTCAAAGTCGGGAACAACCTAAATCAAATGATCAAGTACGAGCTTTCTTGCTTTAGTCGGTTATTATCGAGATTCGTAGAAGGGTTTTCTCAAATCGCTACTCCATTAACTCAAATTGACTCTAAAAGATACAAAGTTCGGTTGGAGCGAGGAATGTGAGAAGAGTTTTCAAGAACTCAAGAGAGACTCATTTCAAAGACTGCTCGACAATACCATCCGGTTCGAGGGATTTGTCATCTACAAAGGATGCTTCGCAAAGGGTTAGGATGTGTTCTCATGCAACATGGGAAAGTCATAGCCTATGCCTCTCACGACAACTCAAAGAATATGAGAGGAATTATCCTACTCATGATCTAGAGTCAAGGCAAATGTTGTCTTCGCACTAAAGATTTGGAGGCATTACTTGTATGGGGAGAAAGTGGAGATCTTTACGGATCATAAAAGCCTCAAATATTTCTTCACTCAAAAGGAACTCAACATGCGACAACGACGCTGGCTTGAACTATTGAAAGATTATGATCATACCATCCAATACCATCCTCGAAAAGCGAACGTGGTAAATGATGCATCGATAGTAAGATCATATGCGGCACGAAAAAGCGATATTGTCAACGCAAAGGCCCATTTTGTATGACTTGCAAAGGATGGAGATAGAGATAAAGACTCTGTGACCCACGTGATGATGGCGAATATACGAAAGTAGAACCGACTTTAATTGATAAAGTTAAAGTCGCTCAAACTACGCACTCGAGAGTCGATGCGTATGAGGAAGAAAGTGCAAGAAGGTGCTATACCGAAGCAAGAATCGATGATGAAGGAATACTTCGAGTCAACTCCGCACTTTGTGTTCCTAACGACCCCGATTTAAAGTATAAAATCATGATGGAGGCGCACAACACACCGCTTGCAATCCATCTCGGGAGTACTAAAATGTACCGTGATCTTCGCCATACATTTTGGTGGAGCAATATGAAGAGAGAGATATAATACTGCTTATCTCAAGGTGTCTAACTTGTCAACGAGTCAAGGCGAGCATCAAGTACCAAAAGGTCCATCAGAACCACTTGAAATTCCGTAATGGAAGTGGGAGCACATTACCATGGATTTCAAGCATCGGTCTTCCCAAGGTTTCTCAAGGCATCGATGCAATTTGGGTCATTGTTGATAGATCGACCAAGTCCGCTTCACTTCTTACCAATACGAGAAACTTATACACTTGAACGCCTTGCTCGAATGTACATAAACGAGATTGTAAGATCGCATGGTATGCCAAGATCCATAGTTTCCGATCGAGACCCAAGATTCACTTCACGATTTTGGGTTAGTTTGCAAAAAGCTATGGGCACGGATTTACGATTTAGTTCGCATATCATCCTCGCATTTGACGGACAATCGTAGAGGACTATTCAAACTCTTGAAGATTTATTAAGACTCGTGTCCTCGACTTCAAGGGAAGTTGGGATAAGTTCTTACCATCGTGGAGTTTTCCTACAACAACAAAGCTTATCGCAAGTATCGCATGGCTCCATTCGAGGCGCTAGATGGAAGAAAGTGTCGCTTCCCAAAGATATGCCGGGATGAGGTGGGTGAAGCAACGTTGTTGGGACCGAGTTGGTACGTATGACTACGGAAAAGATTCAAACGATCCGACAACGATAAAAAACCTCACAAGATCGATAAAAGAGTTATGCCGATCTTCATCGAAAGGACGGGAATTCGATATAGAGATCATGTGTTGTTACGTGTTGCTCCATGGAAAGGAGTTACAAGATTTGAAAGAGAGGAAAGCTCAATCCTCGATTCATCGCCCATTTTTAATCCTCGATCGAGTAGGAACTGTGGCCTATAGACTCGCTTTTACCGCCAAGTATGTCTCGTGTTCATAACGCTTTTCACATATCCATGTTACGTAAATATGTGAAAGATCCGAACCACATTATCGAAGTTAAACCGAATCGAAATAGCGGAAGACTTAACGTATGAAGAGGTACCTGCTCAAATCTTGATAAGAAGGAACATATTTTACGCCCAAGGTTATACCTCAAGTCAAAGTTTTATGGAGGAATCACGATGTCGAGGAAATGACCGGGAGTTAGAATCAAATGAAATCAAGGTATCCTTACCTCTTCGACATACCGTACGCACTTAATTTCGAGGGCTAAATTTCATAAGAAGGGAGATTGTAAGACCCCAACTTTTATGAATAAAGATGAATTTTCTATAAAATATCATTTTTGAATATTATGGAATAATTTGATATAATGTTATAGTCAGGGGTAGTATTTATAAATTCTACAAAGTATGCAAGTTGTTATATTATATTCGATTGGTCTGGGAATATTCGCTTTTAGCAGGAATATTCGTATAACCACAAATCAATCATCGGTGGACCCCACAATGTAATTATTGTTTGATCGAGAAAACGACAAAAAAAAAATATTTTATTAAAAATAACGACGAAGTTTTACCGTTAATACCGCTTGAACTACTCTTGTAGTAAAAGTACAAGAATACGCGGGTTGCATAAGAAGACACCTGTGATTGATTATTGATGCTTACGTGAGAAGTCACTTAGTTTTGTTCAATTATTGCTATAAGAATTGTTGCATAAGATCTCACGTTATTTGATTCAATTATTGTCGATATTTTATATATTATTAAATCAATAATTGAAATGACAGAGTTATTAATATTATAAATTGCAATATTAACGATGTCTAGAAGTTCTCGCCAAGGAGAGGTTTGGTCACCTAATCATGCGCCCAATAGGGAGAGAAATCTTTATCGAAAGCCCCTTTCCCCGGAACGACTGGTCGATTAATATTGTGAATTATAATAAAGATGATAAATGTTGTTAAAATTATTAAGGTGATTTTTATGAAGTTTTGCTTATTTTATGGACCCCTATTTACCCATTTTTCAAAAATAATCTAGAGAGAAAATTATTTAAAGGTGGGGCCCATATATGGGGGCATATGGGTGATATGTGTTGAAGAATTGATTTTGAAATGAAAGAAACGATGGGGGTATATTATATATATATATATATATATATATATATATATATATATATATATATATATATATATATTATATGTATATATGTGAAAATGGAAATGGTGGGGGAAAGAAAGAGATTTGGGTATGATAATTGATAGATGTGGTAAGATATAATATATTTGATTATATATATATATATATTGGTTATATATAGAAAATATTAAGGGATATATATATATATATATATATATATATATATTTTATATTATATATATATATATATATATGTTATATATATATTATATATATATATATATATATATATATATATATATATATATATATATATTTATAAGATTTTGCTTTTAAATATGGACCGTCTGATTAAAAAGTAAATCAATCTGACCGCTCATGAATTAGTTACTATGCATTCCATTTTTCTATAAATAAGCTCATTCCTTCATTATTTTCTTACTTAATTCACCAAACTCCAGAGAGAAATTATATAGAGAAACTATAGAAAAGTATTCTCGCTACTTCCCTACTCTTATATCCAGCTTTTTTTACTAGAAGGAATATTATTCTTTTTATTCATGAAGAGAACTTTGTTATTCCATTTCTTATTATTCTGTTGAATAACTCAGATACGCCAAGCTACCCTATACTTGGTGACATTCTTCTATTATTCTGCTTTTTATTATTCCGCTGAACATCCTGTTAGGCTTTTACGCTCGACCGGTTCCGCCTCTATTATTCTCGTTTTTATTATTCCGCTGGAACATCCTCGTTGTGGCTTTACGCCGACCGGGTTCCGCTTTTTATTATTCTTTTATTATTCTCGCTGGAATATCCTCGTCTGTGGTGTTTTACACCGACCGGTTCCGCTTTTATTATTCTCATTTATTATTCTCGTTGAATAACTCGCCTCATGCCAAGTACCGCATGCATGGTGATTTCCCATGTTATTCCATTCTTTATTATTCTCGTTGAACATCCCGCTTGCAGTGATTTTCACCGACCGTTCCGTTATTATTATTCTCGTTGAATAACTCGCCTATGCGGGTACCGCATGCATGGTGATTTCTTTTGTATTCCATTCGTTATTATACTCAAATAAGTTAAAATTTTGACTTCTATACTCCATGAAATTAGTGGAATATCCTCGATATTTGCAAGCTTTCATCCAAAGATTTTTCATGGAAATATTCTTCCGAGCATTCTTGAATTTTACTCTACAAAGCAAAGATCATGTCGACAATTTGACGTTATTAGTTCCTCTAATAACTTAATTCTTGAACTTGTTTTATTGAATTCTTATATCATTGTCATCATCCTCATGTTTATATTTTTTTTAAAGTCATCTATGGCCCCTTCAGAGCATGGATGGACTTGGTATGATTATGACCAGTGATTATTCGTGTAATCATGACCGTAATGTTAACAAATGATGTGGTAAAAGTCCTCATTGGCCCGTAGTGCATCGATGGACAAATGTTGGCATGATCATGACCATCGATGAATACACAAATATCCTCGCCCGTAGTGGCATGGAATTTGTGGTCGTGACCTAATGAAATATCCTCGGTCAGAAAAGTGTGGATGATGGATTATTTATTGTCGAGTCCCAAATGATAAAAGTGATGAAAAACCTTTAAATCATAAAAGATAGTAGATTTTATTCTCTACTTGACTCTTTTAATGGATTGCTTGTTCACCGCAGCTTAAACTTGATGTCTATTGTATTTTATCGCTTTAATATTGTTGAGGACTAATGATAACTTATTCTGCATTATCTTAGTCATAATATTTCTTGTCAAGCTAGTTGAGCTCACCCTTTCTTTCACCGTTTCTTCGTGAAATGAGAACGTAGCCGGGACTAGCCTGGGAACTGAGTGATGTTCTGGATGATATTGTTAATTAGTAGTCCTCACTATTCTGTTAAATAGTGTGACAATAAATGTATTGAGGACTTATTCTGAGAGTGGATATTGTCTAGAAGGCAATATTTGTATTAAAACTCACAAAGATGTATTTTGTCGTGATTTTACACGATCGTTGTATAATTAAGTTGTATTTGAATTTTGTACCATGTATTGGGCGACTCAAGATGGGTGATGTATACCTATTTTGGGGGCGCCATTTGGTATCAAAGCTAGTATTCGGCACATGAAATAGGTAAAGTTCATCAAGTCGAGCAAAATAACATGACCGTGTCGCAAAGACGGGCCAAGTTTGTCGAGTTGTCCCGATTTGCGTCCCATTTGGTTGATAATGAGGAGAGAATGACACGCGAATGTTTTAAGAGGTTTGAAACCCGAGATACGCCAATATCTTATATCTCATAAACTATGTTTGTATTCGATGTTGTTAATAGGGCTCAATTATTGGAGCGTGATAATGAGTCAACCCAACCAAAAGAGAAAGCAACCACAAAATGATAATACTAAAGGAGAATAAACATCGAGCGGTGACAACAAGCGTGGAGGAATCAACAGCCGAAATGGTAACCACTTCGGTGGTAATCAAGGCCAAAAATAATAAGAATGGACATTTCAAGAAGAGGAGATTCAACAATGATGGAAAGACGCCAAGATCAAAGACCCCATTGTGAAGGAAGGAGAACGACCACCTATTATATGCTTCAAATGTGGAGGAAGGGACACATCAGTCCAAATCACATGTGATGCCATCCAAAGCATGTTATAATTGTGGAAGAGAAGATCACCTAGCCCGATTTTGTCGCTCATCAAGACAAGTTCAACTAGGATGGAAGCACCAAAGGTCATTCCCTAAAAGCCAAAACCAGAGAGTGCAAGGGAGAGCATTTTTGTGACCTCCCGTAAAGCAAGGAACCCGAACGAGGTCATCACGGTAAGTTTATCATAAACTCTAGCGAAGTTTATACTTTATTCGATAATCGGTTCTACCCACTTTTCATTTCTCTTACTTGCGCCAACGCTTAAATTTGACTCGGGAGAGATTGGACTTTGATTTATCTGTTGAAACTCCGCTTGGGAGAAACCTTCATTACCTCCACGCTTATAAGTCTTGTTTAGTTCAAATCGGCACCGCGCATCGCTACTCGTCGATCTTATTTCATTGAAAATACTTGCATTTGATGTAATTCTAGGGATTGATTGGTTAACTACACATCATGCAAAAATTGATTATTTTTGTAGGGTTGTTAGCTTTCATATTCCTAACCAACCTATTATGCGAATTCAAGCAACCAAACCATTAAAATCAGTCACTGTCATCTCAAGCCATAAAGCTATTCGTTTATTGAAAAACGGATGTCAAGCTTTCTTAGCTCATGTCACAAATCTAAACAAAAATACGCCAGTTTTGAATGATATTTCTATTGTTAATGAATTTTCTGACGTATTCCCTGAAGAACTTCTTGGCCTACCCCCAGAGCGTGAAATTGAATTTTGTATCGACCTTGAACCCAGTACAAAACCCATTTCCAAAGCCCCATATCGAATGGCTCCTATTGAACTTCAGAGTTAAAGACCCAACCGCAGAATTGTTAGACATCGGCTTTATTCGTCCCTAGTACTTTTCCTTGGGGTGCTCCGCTCTATTCGTGAAAAGAAAGATGGGAGTATGCGACTTTGTATTGATTATCGGAGTTGAATCATGTCACCATCAAAAATAGGTACCCATTGCCACGTATTGATGACCTGTTTGACCAACAGCAGGCGCCAAATTCTTTTCAAAGATTGATCTTCGTTCCGAATATCACCAATTGAAGATTAGAACCGATGACATTCCAAAGACGGCTTTTCGAACTCCCAGACGGGCATTATGAATTCCTAGTCATGTCTTTTGGATTGACTAATGCTCCCGCCGCCTTTCATGGATATGATGAACCGAGTATTCAAAGAATATTTGGATCACTTTGTGGTCGTTTTTATTGATGACATCCTTATTTATTCCAAAAGCCGTGAAGATCATGAGAACACTTGAGGTCGATACTCCAAAAGCTTCGTGAATATAATCTTTATGCCAAGTCAAGAAATGCGAGTTCGGCTTCGAGGAAGTAGCATTCCTTGGGCATGTATCAAGTCATGGAATATCTGTTGACCCAAAGAAAGATTGAAGCTATTCAAAGTCGAAACAACCTAAATCAAATGATCAAGACGTAGCTTTCTCGCTTTAGTGGTTATTATCGAAGATTCGTAGAAGGGTTTTCTCGATCGCTACTCCATTAACTCAAATTGACTCGGAAAGATACAAAGTTCGGTTGGAGCGAGGAATATGAGAAGAGTTTTCAAGAACTCAAGAGGAGACTTATTTCAAAGACTGCTCGACAATACCATCCGGTTCGGAGGGATTTGTCATCTACAAAGGATGCTTCGTGCAAAGGGTTAGGGTTGTGTTCTCATGCAACATGGAAAAGTCATAGCCTATGCCTCACGACAACTCAAAGAATATGAGAGGAATTATCCTACTCATGATCTAGAGTTGGCAGTTGTTATCTTCGCACTAAAGATTTGGAGGCATTATTTGTATGGGGAGAAAGTGGAAATCTTTACGGATCATAAAAGCCTCAAATATTTCTTTACTCAAAAGGAACTCAACATGCGACAACGATGTTGTCTTGAACTGTTGTAAGATTATGATCATACCATCCAATACCATCCTGGAAAAGCGAACGTGGTAGCTGACGCATTGAGTAGAAGATCATCATACGCGTACGAAAAGTGCGATATTGTCAACGTAAAGGCCCATTTTTATGACTTACAAAGGATGGAGATAGAGATAAAGACTCTGGGACCCACGTGATGATGGCGAATATACGAAAGGAACCGACTTTAATTGATAAAGTTAAAGTCGCTCAAACTACGACACTGGAGTTGATGCGTATGAGGAAGAAAGTGCAAGAAGGTGCTATGCCGGAAGCAAGAATCGATGATGAAGTAATACTTCGAGTCAACTCCAGACTTTGTGTTCCTAACGACGCTGATTTAAAGTATAAAATCATGATGGAGGCGCACAACACACCATTTGCAATCCATCTTGGGAGTACTAAAATGTATCGTGATCTTCGTCATACATTTTGGTGGATTAATATGAAGAGAGAGATAGCGCTGTTTATCTCAAGGTGTCTAACTTGTCAACGAGTCAAGGCATAAAATCAAGTAATAATAGGTCCATTGCAACCACTTGAAATTCCAGAATGGAAGTGGGAACACATTACCATGGATTTCGTTACTGGTCTTCCCAAGGTTTCTCAAGGCATTGATGCAATTTGGGTCATTGTTGATAGATTGACCAAGTCTGCTCACTTCTTACCAATACAAGAAACTTATACACTTGAATGTCTTGCTCGAATGTACATAAACGAGATTGTAAGACTGCATGGTATGCCAGTATCCATAGTTTCTAATCGAGACCCAATATTCACTTCACGATTTTGGGTTAGTTTGTAAAAAGTTATGGGCACGGACTTACGATTTAGTTCGGCATATCATCCTCAGACGGACGAACAATCAAAGAGGACTATTCAAACTCTTGAAGATTTATTAAGACTCTGTGTCCTTAACTTCAAGGGAAGTTGGGATAAGTTCTTACCATTGGTGGAGTTTTCCTACAACAACAGTTATCAAGCAAGTATTGGCATGGCTCCATTCAAGGCGTTGTATGGAAGAAAGTGTCTTTCTCCAGTATGCAGGGATGAGGTGGGTGAAGCAACGTTGTTGGGACTGGAGTTGGTACGCATGGCTACAGATAAGATTCAAATGATCCGACAACGTATAAAAACCTCACAATATCGACAAAAGAGTTATGTTGTTCTCCTCCCTTAGAACCAGTTGCTGCTGGTGCTGACGTCTTCACATGGTCATTATTGAATCTCCTCTTTTTAAAATCTCCCCCCGACTCGCTTCTTCTATTTTCATGGCCATGATTACCACCAGAGTGGTTACCATTCTTGTCCAGTATTTTTCTTTCTCTCATTTGTTATCGTTGTTACGATGATCTTTATCCTTAGCAGTATGATCTGGTTGTGGTCCCTCGATTGAACGTACTTGTTATCTCGCTCTAATAATTGAGCCCTGTTGACAACATCTGAACGAGGGAAAATTTATGAGAAATGAGATATTGACGTATGCCGAGTTTCAAACCTCTCAAAAACATCCGCGTCATACGTTCCTCATTCTCCACCAAATGAGGTGCAAACCTGGATAACTCTGCAAACATCGCCTCGTACTGGGACACTGTCATGTTGTTTTGTTCCAATCTAATAAACTCCAGTTCCTTCATATGACGAATACTTTCAGGAAAATACTTGTCATTGAACAGTTTCTGAAACGTCTCCCAAGACATGTTGAGTTCGGATGGATGGGTACGCTTCACAGATTTCCACTAGTAATCTGCCTCATTACGGAACATAAAGGTGGCGAACGGAACCTTCTGTTCCTCCGTGCATCCCAAGACATCGAATATCTTGGTAATTTGCTTGACCCACATTTCTGCCTTAATCGGATCCGGCTTTCTCCAGAATTCTGGTGGTCCCAACTCTTTGAACTGCTTGGCTGTAACAAACCGTGCGTTGTTATCATTTCCACCTGTATTTTGAACACGAGTCTCCCTCGTCTGATTTTGCATGAACTGCAAAAAGCTTCTAAACATCCCGTCGTTCATCATCTGCTCAGTGGTGTTGTTCACAGGAGGAACATTGCCAGCCTGTTGCACGTTCTCCTCGTTCGTGGTTAAAGGTGTCTCCACGGTTTCATTTATTCCACTGTTAACATTCTCAATCGACATTCTCAAATACTGCCATAAAACAAGGGTTAATTAAAGAAATCAACATATCACATAATATCCCTATATACTGACCAACCAACAAATAAGCTTAGGTAAGACACACTAGTGAAGGTTTTACTCGTCTCTCCCCTCCTAGTTCTATTCCCTGATCTCCACCAGAGATCATATCCCTAAGCTCTGATACCAACTATGACGCCCCCAAAATAGGTATACATCACCCATTTTGAGTCGTCAATAACATGGTACATGTCTGAAACAACTACAACTTTATTAATACAACATAAAAAGCATTAGTTTAAATACAAATATTGTCATCTAGACAATACTCACACCCAAATAAGTCCTCATTATAATTATTGGTAGATTATTTTTACAAAATGGTGAGGACTACTAAAACAACTTTCTAGAACCATCATTCCACACCTCACTAGAACTATTCGCTACATTCTGCGCCTCACGAGAAGAAAAATGGAACAAAGAGAAAAAGGTGAGCTCAACTAGCCCAAAGAAAGAATATTATGACTAAGATAATATAGAACAAATTATCGGTAGTCTTGAACGGGAAAAAATCGATAAAATACAATAGACAACAAATTTCGAGATCAATATTCAGCAATGAAATAATATTTCATAGATGAGTTACGTAGAGAATGAAATCTACTATAATCTATGAATTTAAAAGTCCATCATCATTATTTTATCCCTGTAACATCAATTAATATTCATCTTGAATCAAATATTCATTTTTGCACTACAGGCCAAAGATATTCATCAGTTGGTCATGTTCATCTCAACACATGTTCATCTTTGCACTACGGGCCAAATATATTCATCAGGAAATCATTAATCTTTGCACTACAGACCAAAGATATTCAGTAATATCATTATTTAGGACTGAGGATGATGAAAAATGTTTTAAAGAAAACGAATCCAGTGAAACAAAAGAACAAATATTAAGGATTCGTACTTTAAACAATCTGAGTTCAAAAATACTTCATAAATAATCATAGTGGAGCAAAATTCAAGAATGATCAAAACATAGATACAATCAAAGCTAGTATCCATAATAGATATTTTGGACAAAAAATGAAAATTTAATTTTTCCAAATAAGTGTAGTATTAGTGAATAATACCGTATCACGAGAATAAGAACTCCAAACACTAAAAGACAAGAATTTCACAAGAAAAATACTATCAATATCCGGCGATAATGATCTTGAAAGAAATAATATCATTTTAAAAAAAATATCTCTTACCTAGAAAAAGATGATTTAATTTGGAATCTAGGATATAGTCTTTGAAGGAACTTATCTACCAGTATAACAACACTCAAAGTATCAAAATACTCACAAGAATACGCTCTATAATATAGAGAGAGAAAGAGAGAGAAAACTTCAGTTTCTGGTGTGATTTTCAATTCTAACCTAAGTACCCTATTTATAGGAAAATGTTTAAAAATCAAAGCAGAAAATTTAATAAAATATTAATATAATTATAAAATTTTCACGCCCATCTTAGAAATTTGATTTCAGCTCATTTACCACACATGTGGGGCCCACCAATAATGAAAAATACGTTTTTCTTAAAAATAATAATTAAAACTTCAAAAATTAATTATTCCGGAACTTCAGAACTTCAATAATTCATAATAAATAGCCCTTTTATCAGAAAAATTCAATCCTTATGTCTTTTTTATAGGAAATTCCATTCTCTACAACTTTGCAGAAGAAAGTTTTTCCAAATTCCAAACAGAAGTTGACCGAAATCCACAAACGGGCGATTTTACAAGCTATAATCAAATTTCAGTCAAGAAATGGGGTCCACGAACATGTTTAACATGTTTTAAACAATTTTAGTAACAAAATACTCCTCCTCCTCATATACTCATATATCCCACATTCATTGTAAAAATATCATCATTATTATATTATTAAAATATAATAATATATTTAAATGAATTATTTACCGAAAAGATAAAATATCAAATTTTCAACAATTGTCACTTTAAAATTTTCTCCATCTATATCCACATAAAATAAATATTTTCCTTATCATATAAATCAATAATTAATTATTCACAAATAATATTACAGAATCACAATACCGACAACCAGGTCGTTCCCAGGAAGGAAGAGGCTTTCCAATAAGGATTTCTCCTTCTTGCGGCTGCAATTAGGTGACCAAACCTCTCCATGAATGCGGAATTTTCTAGACATTGCCAATAATGTTATCTAATAATATTATTTAAATAATATGAATTATTGATCGATAATGAAAATATCATGTAGTGACAATTATTGAAACAACAATAATATAAAATATCAACGTAGCAATTATTGAATCAATAAAATAAAATATTGAGCGATAACTCATCGTAACAATTATTGAGTAGTGCTTTCTTACGTAAGAATCAATAATTGGTGTAATCTTAGTGTCTTCTTGTGTTTTAACCACCGAGTATTTTAACAAAGATAATTGGTAATAACTACGCCTGCTATTTATAAACAACTTATACTTGTCATTTTTTTCATCCAATCGCTTTCCGTTATGGGGCCCACACAAGGCTGTGCCGTCGTACGAATATTCCCCGACAGTAAGAATATTCCACGACCAAACAAATATTCTCCGATAAAAAATGAATATTTTATAACCACTTGCTTATTTGAAATATTTACGCATTTTACCCATAACTAACCACATTAATCAAATCAACCCTTACTATTTCAAAATAATAAATAGAGGAAATTCAATTTCATTTAATAATAAGTTGGGGTCTTACAAAAAAACTTAAAATTTATGTTTCAATTAAAAATGTTGTTGAACCAAAAATATCACAATTGTATTTCATCTAAACTAATTCTCTTCTCTTCAAAATTTAAAATACATTTTTTTGTGTTCTAAAATTAGATATATATTTTTAAATTTTAGTCTATAAAAAATATGAAAATCCTTGCATGTGGCTACAATATTCTTGTTAAATTTATTACTATCATGCAATCAAATGTAGTACTACCACATCGTTATTACTATATTTTTGTCTAATAATAGGTGAAAGTCCAATAATAATCTAGAAGGGGGTTGAATAGATTATTACATATTAAAAATTATATTAGGCCTTTTTGAATTTTTTAATAATTAATTTGCAGTTTTAGAAATTAACATGCAAGATAGTAAAAGTCAATCACACAATGCAGAAAGATTTTTCTAATTCACGACATACACCCCTTGGTATGTTGCTACGTCCAGTCTTAAGTTCCTACTTGGAACTTGAGATCCTATTACTATATGTAATAAAACTCCTTCAACAGGCGGAGAAGCCTTTACAAAGTTGTATAGACAAACTTTCAACTTTTTAACTATTCTATTTTGGACAGCAAGCTCCCCGCTCCCTCCTCAAGTTTAATTGTTCTTTCTTTTGAGTTCAGTTCTATTCTATGATCTGATCTTGAAACAACAACATCTTCCTCACCTCACAAGTATACTAGAGACCCAACTCCAAGCTGACCTCTCTAAGACTCTGGTCTTGGTCGAAGAATTACTCGTCTTTCTCACAGGTATATAAAATAAACTAACTCTGGTCTTTTCTCTTTTTACAAATGATTTTACAACAATGTGCTTCTTAAATAAGCAGATAAGAATTTAGTACAGATGGATGCTTCTCAAATAAGCAAATATTAATTAAAGAGAATATATATATATATATATATATATATATATATAGTTCAAAGACTTTTATATTTAAAAAATATGCTTCTTAGCGAGCTGATAATAATTTATGTTTAGATCAAATAATGTTTCTGATTAAACAAATATGTAAAATATGCACACTTATAAAAGTTTAAATAACTTTTATGTTTTTGAGAAATGCTTCTTGAATAAGCAGATAAGTTAATTTTAGCTTTAGCGCAAAAATGCTTCTGTTTAAAGCCGATATATAATTTTAATGTAATTTATAAAGAATTATTTACTCTTTAAAATAAAGAGTGTTTTCTATGGAATAAAAGGATTTGTTTTTCAGATATTCTTTAACAAGTATTTTATGAATGGTTTTTATGTATCAATACTTGTCTATAAAAGAATAAATCAATTCAAACAATATATATCAAGTATAATAATTAAATTATTAATCACAAACTGATATAGCAAATACTATCGTTTAACTCAGATAATATATAACAATATTTTATCTATTATGTGATTGTGTAAATAAAGTCACTTAGTACTATAAGGAATCGTACGGTTCGATACCCTCGCTTAAGTGAAATATCTCCGTAGCCTTGCGGCGTCTAAGTATGACAAAAATTATTTTCTCACAATTGATATTTATATAAAGATTTTCAATAGATTACTACGATTTTTAAATCCGGTTCGGATGATTCCTCTTTTTGGAGGAATATCTCTGTGTCGTTTTGAACTATCAAGTGTCGTATCTATTTTATGATATTTATATAAATAGTATCAATAAAAGGTTACTGAAGACTATAAGGAATCGTACGGTTCGAATTCCTCTGCGTAGCTTTGCGGCGCCCAAGTATCCTTTTATTTGATAAATAGATGAAATATAGATATATAAAATTGTGTATAACAATGTATATTCATATATCTATAGATATAAAACAAGTAAGAAATAACTCAACAAAAGTTAAACTCAAATGACTTATCTAAGTACTTGGACCAATTTCTTCTTCTAAAATAATCAGAACTTTTGTAAGAAGAGATATAAAGCTTTTAGAGGGAATGTAGGCAAGGAGTAGGGTGTTCGACTGTTTTTTCTGGATAGAACCCCAGATGATAGATCTAAACTGAATCGAAACCAAAATCGAAACCACCCAAATCTTAATCTGAAATATCGATGCTGGGTTGAATGAGATATCTTTGAGCCGTGATCTTAAATTCGATCTGGATTTTTACCAAAAATTAATATAATTATTATTTTATTATTATTTTTATTATTATAATCATTATTTTATTATTTTATTATTATTATTATTATCATTATTTTATTATTATTATTAATAATAAATTATTAATAATAATAAAAATTAAACCAGATATATCTTAGGCCCCTAGGTTCGATTTTTTAACCATAAACCATAAAAGCGTCGAAATAAAACCGATCTAGAAAAAGCTAGGTATATACCGGTTTTTATGCAAAAACTTTAATAGGTTCTTTTTATCTACCGAACCGATCGATTCGATTAGGTTTTGAAAAACCGAAAAAACCGATTGAAATGAACAGCCCTAGCAAGGAGAGTATGCTTTGTTTTGCACTGAATTGGTAAAAACTAAATGAATTAAATACTCCTAATTTATAAATTTTTGAAGTTGGGGGCAAAAAAATAATTTGTGAAATCTTATTTTGAATGCATGGTCTGGATAGAAGAAAGAAAATTTCACGCGGAAGAACTCATCTTTTCACCCAGGCAAAATGTTACTTAACATTTATTATTCATTTTGACCACATGTGAAAAACTTATACACGGTTTCAAACATGCCATGCCAGCACATACACGATTTTTAAAGTCCCAAAATAAATGTCTCCAGCACATCCCACAAGACCCACAGACATGATATATTTACTTAGTATGTATATATATATATATATATATATATATATATATATATATATATATATATATATATATATATATATATATAGGATCCCTTCCATGGCAATTAGGTTTTCTTTATGAGAATTATCTGACACCCCTTTTTTGACCGTTGATCAACTTATTGAAAATTTGAGATTGGGATATATATAATTATATTACATCTTTATATAAATATATTAAAATAAATATAATTATATTACATCTTTATATAAATAAATATAATTATATAAAGATGTAATATAATTATATTTATTTTATATAATAATATTTACATCTTTATTACATCTTGCATAATTATTAATAATATAATTATATATCTTGCATAATTATATATTTATTATATTTATTTTTAATATATTAATATTAAAAATAATATTTATATTATATATTTATTTATTTATAATATAATTATATTTATTTTTATATTACTAATATTTATTTTTAACATTATATTTGTAAGTCAAAATAAATTTTGTGCAATCTCTTTATATTTGATTAAAAAGTGATAAAACATGAATGTGTTAAAAAAAAGTAGTAGAATAAACTTGTAAAATGTAGGAATATTTTTTAAATATTTTAATATTTTGTGCAATCTCTTTATATTTGATTAAAAGCGATAAAGCATCGATGCGTAAAAAAAAAATAATAAGTAAAACTGACACATGCAAGTAAAAATATTTTAATATTAAATATTCATTTTGTTTAACTATCTTGACAATATGTTAAAATGTGGGCCCTCTTATTTAAATAAAAGCAGGTAGAAACTTTCATGGCTTGGTATTAATATATCCCAATCTCGACCTTCCAATAAGTTGATCAACGGTCCAAAAAGAGGTGTTGCACAATTCTCATAAGAAATTTGCCATGGAAGGATCCTATATATATATATATATATATATATATATATATATATATATATATATATATATATATATATATATATATATATCATATCACATACAAACCTTATATATATACATATATACTAATATATTTATATACACGACTTTTTTATATATCTTTATATATATATATATAGGTTTATGTTATTATATATTATACACATCATGTGATATATGCATGCAATAAATTATTTTTTACCCAACTTTGATTTTGAAAATAAATAGGATCTTTTTGCCTTAAATATTTATATGAATCAATTTTTTTAACACTTGATATTTAAATTATCAAGGTCAATAAAAATTAATTTAAATAAAATCAAAAAATAGTTTAGATAAAAATGATTAAATAATTTACAGATTCATTTAATTACTACATAGTTGTTATCATCAAAATATATAAAATAAAATGAGATATATCAGTAGGTACATATTTGCAAAATAAATTTTTACTTAAAAGTTTTTCACCAACTTGGAAACAAAAGGTGTAAATGAAGTGATATATACAATTATAAAAATTATTGTCTATCATTTACATAAGTGTCACATCTAATTCCACGTCAGCAGCTCTCTCTCTCTCTCATTCCCCATTCAAATTTCAAACTCTCTATCTCTCTCTGTTCTTACACACACAGAGCTGAGAGAGCGAGGAAGAGAAAGAGAATCCGCTGGAAAGAAGGGAGAAAGAGAGGCCAAGCGGTCACGAAGGCAACAGATCTGTCAGATATGTTCCTTTATGCCAATGGGAGGTTCTGGAGGTGGAGGCGGAGGTAGTTACGGTGGTGGATATGGCAGAAGTGGAGGAGGCGGAGGATATGGTGCCAGCGGTGGAGGCTATGGAGGAAGTGACGGTGGATACGGTGGAGTGGAAGTGGCAGTGGCGGAGGGGTGCCTTCTCTTTCTTCCATCGCTCCTATCCCTCATTCATTCTCTCCAAACCCTAATTTATAGCCCTCGTATAATCCTCCCCCATCTCCATCTCAACCCTCATCTTTCCCTCAATTTGAATCTCACGTGCCTTTCCAATCACAACATCAGTCCACACCCAGTTACCCTTCTTCAGTTCCCTCAAACCCCAATTCTAATTTCAATTCACCATTTCGATCAAAGTGGTTACGAGCGGAGTGGTTCTGATCTGGGTTCTAGGAAAGATCAACCAGTGAGCTCCACCAAAATCGCAAGAGCTGTTCCTAAGTCTGATTCGCACCAAGATGCTAAGGGTGGGGTTCAAAAGTTTAGATTTAAGTTGCTTCTGGAAAGTGGCAGCCCACCATGGACGTGCTTTGTCAGGTTTGGAAGAAATTCATATTATTACTTTACAAACAGTTTAACTTAATTTTTCAATTTTACATGGTATGGTGTTTTTTTTCTTCAAGGTGATTGATTTTTTTTAATTGTATGTGTTTCCCTCTCACAAAGGTCGTTGCTTTTTGTATCATTGTAGCAAGTGGAATTCAGTACAAGTTGTATATTCTATTAATTGCTTAAATGTGGTGGCATTTGATGGATTCTTAGTTGTTATAAGTGTATTTGCAAAGTTGTCTTTCCTCCTTAAATTTAAGGTTTTAGAATCGGTTTTTTGGTTATTTGTATATCCATATACACACTATATATGTATACCTGATTACGCATGTGTGTATTGCGTGTTTATTCACTCTCTTGGTTATGTTTCTAGTATATATATGTTTGTTAATACGTCTATTTGACATTTGTCACCTGGCCTTTTGTTTTGTGTTTTGGTTTTTTCTTCTCTGGTCAATGCGGGGGACTCATATTTCCAGAAGTTATATTCAAGCTCATAGATTCATTGACAATAACACCAGATTATTAAAGCTCATAATTTTTTTTATTCTCTCTTTGATTTCTCTGCTATTTCTTGGGTTTTTTTGTATGTCCTGTTATAGGTATCATAAATTATTGATTTTAGTTCTTTTGTTTACATTGATGTTTCCTTTTTCTTTTTTCTTTTTTAACTTTAACCCACCTTGAATTGCATTAGATTTTCTTTTCACTTTTTGACAATGTTCTGTTTTTATTGGAATCTTAAATCTTGAATCTTTCCATGTGAAAACTATTATGGGGTTAAAAGTTTTTGTTTATGAGTCTGCATTTTATGTCAAAAGGAAAGATTTTCTCCTTTTTGTCTTTTTCTTTTTATAAAACTAATTAAATAAATAATTTTGGGTTTGCCCAGTTATAGTGACTTTTTATGATAAATCAAGGTATTTTATGATAAGTAATTGGATGAAATTTCATTTCGTTATTATAATCTGCTATTATTATTGGCATAAATATTTTTTGTTATGGTCAAATTTCGCAAAGTTTTTTTTTAAGAAAACATTCGCACAGACACAAGATTTACGTGGTTCACCCAAAAAATATAGGACATGCATATGAGGTCAAACATTAATAGCTTCTTCCTTGGATTTTTTTTGTGGCAATTTTAGCTTGACTTAAGTTTTGTTGTGTTAACTTCCAAGTGCAAAAGGCTATTAAATATATAGAGCATTAAAGATAGCTGCAAATTTCAATATCCTTAATCCTAAGTTATTTGGTTGAACTTTACTTGTATGAAGTAGTATTAATGTTGAAGCAAACAACGACCTTATATTACTTTACTTTGGAGATTTAAAAGTTTGTCTCTTACTTGTGATTTGGTTCCTCACAAATTCAGTCAATGAACTTGGAAGGCAACATTATTATATAAGTGTAAAATGAGGAATAGTAGACATTCTGACTTTTAAGATGAAATATACAAATGCACGATTTAAAATGAAATTTGCTTTACTGATGGAGTTGAGGTATTTCATTATTAACAATTGAGAACCATACTAGAGATTTCTATGTATTGGAGAATATTCTCACCCAATTGGAAATAATTCATATCAAAAGTATATCATAGATGTCAATAAAAACATAACTGATATATATAAAAACAACCTGATCTTCAATGGAGTCTCCTCCAAGAATCGCATTTCAGTTTCCACTCGCTTTTCCAAACGCCTCCGTTCGCTGCTTCATTTCGGCCACCACCGCCATAGATAAAGTCAAAGTTGACAATCCTATTGTTGAGATGGACGGTAATTTCATTTTATTATGTATACACGTATATTTATGTTTTATGACTTCATCATGTGTTGTGCTATTTTTTTAATTATAGGCGATGAGATAACGAGGATCATATGGACAATGATTAAAGAGAATGTTTGAAATTCCACTTATTTTCGTTTTTGTGAAGTATTTTCATCGGATTTTATATGATTGTATTGATTATTTTTGCTTGGATTGAATGTTGATGCAGTTTATATTTCCGAATGTGGATTTAGATATAAAGTATTTTGACCTAGGCTTGTTAAATCGTGATGCTACTAATTATTGAGTTACTGTAGAAAGTGTTGAAGCTAGTCTGAAGTAAGTCCATTTATTATTTTTTAAAATTGCATAATTGTTACTTATTTTTGATTTCCTGCATAGGTGTTTTGTTTACAAGTAATTATTTTACATATGCTTTTTATGTGATGAGTTGATATTTTTGGTTATTGACTATTTATTCGATTGCTTTAGTCTTTTAGGTAATGCGAGCCACCCGAAAATTCTTGGGCTAACTACATCCTATGAATGTATAGCTTGTGTAACTATAGTTATTATATTGCTTTCTATAATTCGTTCTACTTTTGGCTTTCTGGCTATCATTAAAACTATGTCAATAATTAAGTATCTTACAATGGTAGTAAGATAAGTTTGTTATTTTTCACTTCCTTTTCCCCATCTATCTTTATCCTTTATTGGAGACTGGAGAGGAAACCACGAGATGCTTAGAGCATTCGCAACAGTTTCCTTATCTCTATCCCTACTTTGTAGTGCTATTGGGTCATTCTGTAGGTTAGGGATTCAATTTTTTTCACTATGTACCCAACAGGTTCCTTATATTGATTCCTTAAATATTAAATTTTGAAATTTAAAATTTAAAAGTTAAAATTTGAAAGTTCCAACAGTCAAATCATGTTTTGAACGTTGTAACTATTTTTTTTATTTAAAAGTAGTTGTTGTTTGAATTTAAAAATTGCAATTATTTTAATTTAAAAATAAATATTGCTAAAAATCAAAATGTGCAATGATCATTATGTATTTATGAGAACTAAAACAACATTATTTTAATTATAAAATAATAAAATTTATAATTAGTAGAAATATTTTTTACAAAAATGATCAAAATCAAAATTTGACTGATTTTTAATTTTTTTTATAGTTCTCTTTCTTCTAAAATCCTCTGTTTAAAAAATAAAAATGAGTGAATTTGATAGGCATGCATACCCAAATCAGCAATTAAGTGAGATAAAGATCTTTTAACCAACATAAAATCGCAATAAATAGGGTGTGAAATGTTATTTTACATAAATAGGGAACGCTCTTTTGATTCCCTCATCCTGAGGAGTCAAATGGAGAATTATATAAGGATAAGAAAACTGTTGGATATTGATTTATTGATATATTCTTCAAATGTGGGGATAGAGAGTCTATTGGAGAATCTGTTGTGAATGCTCTTATGGATATTGAAACCTGTTAGTGGGTGGTAACTATGTAAAATTTATACAGTGAAGTTAATTATCCTCATGATCCAGCCCAATTGTGTTGGAGTGAAGGGCCTTTATTTATATGGTGTAATCACAGGCCATGAGGCCTCATTTGGATAGCAGGAATGGACGGGAATGATGCTCTCACCTCATTATAAGTTAGTTCTGATAGAAAGTAGTGATGGCGTCATTAGATACCAAATAGGGTCATAGGGCGCAAGCTCCTTGAAAGTACCAGTCTTTACTATATCAGTCCAATGTGGAAGGTCCATCTGTTGAAAATATGGAAATAGTAAGATCAAATACAACAGATCCATCATAATCAATAACAAAAATCAAAAGAATATCATAATAATGTATGTTGGTTTGTTTGTTTTTTTAACACAAGTATCTGAATATCATAATGATGCTAATAAAAAATTAATACGAGTGCCAAGAAACTATCTGGAAGTGGTGGTGCTCTCATAACAAGTATTTAGCGCAAGTTTATGACCACCTAATCCAACTCATTCACATAAAAAAAGAGCTTTATGTCTTCTCTGTTGTCAACTATCATACATCGAACTAGAAAAATAATTTAAATGACATTGCATTTGTACCTACTATTGTGATAGCCAGTTAGAAAGTCCTCCAAGTTGAGGCTAGAGAACATTTTGAAGATCATTTGTAGAGGAACAAGGTAGATCAGGAACAATATATGTTGCTACAATATTTCACAACAGTACACATCGCTTTTTATGGAATAAACTTTAAAATAAAGATCGCTGGATCCCTCAATAGGAAGAGAATTAAGATTAAAGTGCCAAGCAGTGAGAGAAATCCTTACTATATATAAATTATACAAGAATACGAAAAAATATGAAAGCAAAATATTAAAACAGGACAAATTAAATGCTTATTACATTTGAATCTCAATTAGTTCTGGTATATATCTTCTGTTTAAAGTTAGATATGATGGATAGTGAAGATGATATATAATTGTACAGAAGATGTTTTTATACATAATAAAGTGGTTGTAATATATGTCTGTAGTATATGATTTGATCTTTTTTGATTAGTTAACATCATGTTAACGTGTGTTATTTATGAACTGATTTGTTGTACCAACTTCATAACCATATTTTCCTTAGATTAGTGTGATTTAAGGAAATGAAAACAATGATTCCAGTTGATTCTAATTATCACACTTGATATAACTTCTGATTTAGAGTCAGAAAGATTAGTTCCTGAACCACCACATGATGTTCTTGCACCCACTTCAATATCTTTTATAATCAAATTTAGAAGAGCAATGTGTATCTCAACCAACAACCTTGAATCTGAAGTAGTCAGCAAATACTCGAATTTTTAAGAAGAAATACTCCAATAAGTGAGAGATATGACATAGAAATGAGCAAAACAAAAGCATACGAAATCAAAATATTAAAAAATAACCCAAGGATTACAACAAAGTATGTTATAAACTTCAAAATGCAAATGTGTAAATTTCTTAATGGATGTGTTTTGAAATTTGTAAGTGAACCCAAACATTAATAGCACCCATCCCAACCAACCAACCTTCATTCTCTGGGGGCTAAAGTGATCTCCTATGCAAAAATAAAGTGGATTAGCATAAATGTATCAGCTGAATTCCCTAACTCCATTTACACTCATTGATCTTAAAAAAACAAGCTGGGAAGGATATAAAATTTAAACTAAATTATATCAACATGAATGAATACAAACGATAGAGAAAACTAATGAAATAACAAATGAAAGGAGGCGTTACTTTTGGAGTTTGTACTTTTTTAAAATACACAACACAATAAGGCAACATATAATTTCTGTAAACAAAAAACTTAACAAATCTATAATATAAAATAAAGTAGTGATGAATCCATAAGATTAAAGAGAAGGTTTGAACTTCCACTTATTTTTGTTTTTGTGAAGTATTTTCATCGGATTTTATATGATTGTATTGATTTGTTTTTGCTTGGATTGAATGTTGATGCAACTTATATTTCCCCATGTGGATTTAGATATAAAGTATTTTGACCTAGGCTTGTTAAATTGTGATGCCACTAATGATAGAAAGTGCCATTTATTATTTTTTTAAATTGCATAATTGTTACTTACTTTTGATTTCCTGCATAGGTGTTTTGTTTACAAGTAATTATTGTACATATGTTTTTTGTGTGATGAGTTGATATTTTTGGTTATTGACTATTTATTCGATTGTTTTAGCCTTTTAGGTAATGCTAGCCACCTGAAAATTCTTGGGCTAACTGCATCCTATGAGTGTATAGCTTGTGTAATTGTAGTTATTATATTGCTTTCTGTAATTCGTTTTACTTTTTGCTTTCTGGCTATCTTTTATCATTAAAACTATGTCAATAATTAAGTATCTTACAATGGTAGTAAGATAAGTTTGTTATTTTTTACCTCCTTTTTTCATCTATCCTTATCCTTTACTGGAGACTGGAGAGGAAACCACGAGATGCTTATGGACATTGAAACTTGTTAGTGGGTGGTAACTATGTAAAATTTATCCGGTGAAGTTAATTATCCTCATGAACTGTCATCCAGCCCAATTATATTGTAGTGAAGGGCCTTTATATGGTGTAATCACAGGCCATAAGGCCTCATTTGGATATCAGGAATGGACGGGAATAATGCTCTCACCTCATTATAAGTTAGTTCTGGCAGAAAATAGTGATTAATTCATAAGAGCATAGTTGGTATGGAGAAGATATTTTTCGTTGTTGTTATTATATTATCTATAAAAATATAAGTGGCATTGTTATTAGAATGACATCATATCACCATATCGAGTGTCATTGTGTTCTTATTCATATCACAAAATAAGAAACTTCAATTCCAAGATTATTTTATAAATATAAATGAATCAAAGGCGAACAAAAGATAAGTGAGGGTAATGCTTATACGTGTAAACAAACACACACACATCTCATTCTCCGTGTGTATAGTCATATTATCTTTGCAGCTAGGCAAATTCTTACATTTTTCCCTAATATACTTTAGTCTGGTTGTATATATGATCGCTTTAACCTTTTGTATTCTGCAGGTATAATGTTGCTGTAAAGTGTGTTACTATTACTCTTGGTTAGTTATCCTAATTCTTTAAATGCTTTATTGGCCTCCTCACTCTTTATCCTAATTCTTTAAATGCTTTATTGGATTTTATCTTCTGAGCAACCTATTTTATAAAGTGTTTGAACCTGTTTCTGAGCAACCAACTTTGAACCTATTCTCACTTTAAAACTTGACAAACCACAACAATGGATCAGATTTCAACTAACTTAATCTAAGGGACAGATTTCATTTCACAAAAAAAAAAAAAAAAAAATTACCGCCCAAATAAAAACCCCCCTTACACTACCCAAGTCCCGCCTCCTTCCCTTGTACTCTCCTCCAAAATTACACCCTCTGTTCTGTATACCCCTCTTTGTCTCTATATACCCTTTCCAAGAAGGAGAAGAAGAAGCTCAACAACTTCATCAATGGCTTCTACTAGTTGCAACGACAATGGCCTCTCTCTTTGCCCGAAATGGTAAAGCCCCTCAAAACCCAATTTCTCTTTTACCTCCATTTAATCAATTTTTCATCTCAACCCAACATTTCTTCTGATTTTGTATCTGAAATCTGCTCAGAAACAGAACATTTTATCTATAAATTGGATTCACTTCTTCAACAATTAGTGTCCTTCTGTATTACCCTGAAGAAGAATTAGTTTGAAAAGAAAAAAAAAGTGATTTAAAATGTTCGAAATTGGTGTTCGAAATTTGTGTTCCTGTTGGTGTCCTTTCGTATAATTAAAACAGTCTGCTCTCGACCACGAAAAATATAATTAGAATATTCTTTTTGTATGATTAGAAATAGCTCTCGGCCACGAAAAATACGTGAAAACAGGAGAAAGAAAATAAGAAGTATATTATTGAGTTCCACCTAAAGGTTGAGTTATATAATTAAAACTCCCAAAAGTCTGCTCCTTTAGTAATCTTAGACCCAGGACTCTTTGTATGACATGACTACATTAGTAATCTTGAAAGTAGGATTTTTAGTAATCTTAATTACACCGTACCTTTAGTCTGCTCCTTTAGTAATCTTGAAATTAGGATTTTTGATTAACATTTTTCCTACCCAATATCAAAAATCATATCAAAATCAAAACCCTTGAACTGGGATGTTTCTAATTCGAATTTCCAATACCCTAATTTCAAAACTAATTGGCAGCACCTAATATTGTCATTTTGAGATAGATTAAAAATTGAAAAGTACCTGATTCAATTCTCTCTTAGATGCTTGGGAATGGAAAACAATCCGCAAGTCCAATATTACGAGATGTCGTAGTTATAGCTGCCGGAGATGAGAAGGCGGTGGCGTAATTAAATATATTGATAGTAACCACTTGAGCCCGAATCAAGTCTCAGATTTACTGTCCCAAGAGTACTATTGATAGTTACCTTAAATTTTAAGGTCACATTGAACCCAAGAGTAACATTGAGTCCTTGAACATATTGAAACAACCTAGCCTAAATTGCGCCATCTTGATTTACTGTTGAAATAAATATTCCCGAAACATACCTGATCAATGGTCTCATATTTAGAAGGTGGGGTTTTATAAAATGGTTTGAGTCTTTCTTCAAGAGGAGCATCATAAACTCTACTGAGCTTATGCCTCATAATGGTGATAGGCACATCTTGCTGAGTCCACAATCCAGATGGGGTGAGGATGTGTGGAGTAAGAGCAGTACCGGAGTCCTTGAATTGTTGTCCCTCCTCTTTTCTTGAATATGTAATGGCCAAGTATTGCAGTGCTTAAATTTAAGGCTTTCCTGCCATTATTCTTCACTATAACTGTTGTTGCCATGCTCAGTGGATAGAGGGACAATCCTGCCATTATTCTTTACTATGATGATCCAGACTTGAATATATGATGAAAAGGAAAACAATTGTCCTGTAAGCCTTGAAGTCTATTCCTTCTTATTAGAAAGAAAAAGAAAAATTGCACAGAAAGTATAAACCATAACTACGGATGAGCTGAATTAGTACTAAAAATTGCACAGAAAGTAATAAACCATAAATTTCAAAAAATCTTTCTATATGAATTATAACTGCTTTAGTGACCTCCACTTGATAAGCCACACCAATAGTAAAATTAATGCCAAGTGTGCTCGATAAATCTAAAACATTCTTCTGAGCAGCAAATGTATTTGCTGCAAAGAAATGAACGAATTACATAGACAAGCCTACGAAGGAGAGTCATTGCTTAAAACTTCAAAGCAAAACTTAATGCCCAGTAATTTAAAATCTTTAGCTTCTTACTTGCACCTATGTTGGTTATTGTGCAAACCCCTCTTTTCACACGATATAGGTAGAGCAAATGCATCCACTCTGAAGTCAAGCAAAATTGTTGACAAGCATAAACAAAACATTAAATAAAATTGCAAAGAGGAGGATGACTTGAAACTTACTCTATCATATAGTCGCTATTATCACTTTTAATGCAAGTGATAGTCAAGTAAAAAAATAACACTACAGAAGAAATGATATCTAAAAATACTATGTAAAGTCTTTCAGTTTACTCAATGAAAGAGTATAGATAAACTTCTCCATCTTGAGCACCATAGAAGCACGCCAATTTTGAAATTTAGAAATCTATTAACATTTAGTCCATAACATTCTCTGAATAATTGCACACCAATGTGTAAATCAATAACCAACATAATTAAAAAGCATTAATTAGACATGAACAAAAACACATTCTACGAGGATCAATACCATCGCCACCAAACTTCATTGCTTGGTAGCGATCAGACAAGGTGCGCTCCACTAGGCATTCGAGTACAAGATAATTTAACTCTTTGAAGTAATTTGAGAGCGCGCCGATGGTCGGTCACCCAAAACCAAAGACTACAACCAACGTAAATGGGTTCAATTGCTACAACAACTTTCGATTCTACCCTGCAGCAACACAAATGGTGCATAATTTAAAAGACTTTTTTTTTTGGATTTTTTTTTGGAGCAATCACTTAAAATTTAAATATTTTCATAGACAAAAATAAAATGATTAAAATTAGAACTAATATAAAGCTGAAACTGTGGTGATAATTGTATAGCTTTGAAGATAGATAAACTAATTCTATGGAATATACAGCTGGTTGAAGGGTGATATTGGTGTTCCTGTTTGTTTCAACCTATCCGGCTAAATTAGGCTGGTGTTGATTGTGATCGAGTCATGTATGATTGATTGTTTCAGAAATATTAATAAACAAATATTTGGATTGCATGCATGTTTTCTTTGAGCATGGACATGGCTTATTTTTGGGGTTATAGATTAAAAAAATTTTTGTTCTTCGTAATTAGAGTTACTTCTCTTAATAAAGTGAGGCAGCTATAAATGAAGTTTTAATATTTATATTAATTTAGTTTAAAGAAATTTGAGTTGTGTTGGTCTATATGCACACCTTTCAATACTACTCGAAAATTTCGGTAAAAGAAAAAGAGGCATCAAAGCAAAAAATAGGTCACTAAACAAAATTAAATCTTGGAGGGGAAATGATTGGCTTATTTTCAATTGGCCTCACTAAATTTTGTATGCATAATCTACATTGCAGTTAAGGAAGCGTTTTAGGGTATGTCTAGTTATAGTGTTTATAGTATTTGCTACTGTAATGTTTAGTGCGTTTGGTCACTATAAGGTGATTTTAAATTTCAAACTTTACTTTAGTTGGTGTGGCACTATCTAGATGGGTTGAATTGCACCACAAATATTGTTTACCCAGAAGTGTTGTTATAATATTCTTACGACAAGTAAACGGTATAGTTTAAACAATGTTATTTCTACTGAATTATGTAATCTTTTCGACATTTTAACTTTTAATTTTACAATGAGGTTCATTCTTTTTGTAGGATTAGGTATATACTGATGGACCTTTGTGGATGGGGTAATGTAATCGAGTAAATCTACTTTTATGTCACTACATCAAAATATAAATAGTGTTAAATTTATTATTTATGTGAATAATTTAGGTGGTTGTGCATTCTCCTCATTGGGCAAAGTGCATTCGTATTAATACGAGGACATTAAGGATAATGATGCAGAGAAGGTTTGAAGGGATGAAGAAGACATTTAAGAGAGTTAAATGATATGCAATCCAGTACTGTCCTGTCCACCTTTTGTGATGACTAACCCATCACTGACCAAACAATTGTCTAGGTGTGAAAATCTCTCTGACTAAGACTATATTTCTCTACTCATGCAGACACAACACACACAATACATTCAAAAACACACATAATTGTAACAAATCAAACACTCGTAAATCAAACTCACACACCATTATACTGCCTCCAATACAGATTTATGAGTTAAATCATTAAGCAAATGAACCGTTTGTTGAAATGGTACCAAGAGTACTTTATTTGATTGTAAGTCTACATTTATCCATATCTTTTCTTAAATAAATTGATAATTTGTTACAATCTTTCTGAATTCTTACTTATATCAATCTAAATCATTCCCCCACTACATACAAATGTGTGTGCTCATTTATTTTTTAGATAATTCAGGGTAAAGTAAGGGTTCTTATGTTCTGGATTTACAGTTATTTTATTTTGACTCACATATTTCGATAATTTTTATATTTTAAATATTTTCGGTATACATTGAAGGATACTTGGTGTGGTTCGTAAAGAATACTTGGTACAATTGTAAAACAGTGTAAAGTAATGGGTCCGATGCTCAACATGTTGTTTCTCTATTTTCTGCATGTTTGTATTTTTTATGTTTCGTCTTTTATAAAGTTAACTAATTATACTTATGATGATTTTTGGGTATGGAATAATGGGTTTTTTGGTGGTTTGGATGTGTATTGATGATTGTAAGTTTTGTAGACAGGTTTAGAATTTTCTGGATATCTATTTTTAAAGGAAATTCTGTCGAAATTTCTTGAAATTAGTACCGACTAGCTTGATGTTTCGGTGGTTGGAAACTCTGCCGAAATTGTTGTGGTGGTATGTGTCTTTAGATAATATAATTTTTTTTGAATTTTAATCTAACTTTTCATTACGCCGTGCCTTCAGGCACGTGCAATTATTAGAAAAGTTAGAGCCCTTGTCATTTTGCCTAAATGGTCAAAGTAAGACTACAGGTTTACGTTGCCTCATCCTATTTCCTATTTCCCTTATTTGGAAAAGTTTTTTGTGGGTGACCTCATCTGTATGCTTTTGTGCCTTTCTTTTGGATGGATGTGTTTTTGCTTTGGTCGTTTTAAAAAGTTTTGTTTCTGCATGTCCTTTTATAGTTGTTTACCATTATTTGATTGATTTAATGAAGGAAACTACATGGGTCATCCATATATTTAATGCTCTTAAAATTCATAAAGACTTGATCCTGCAATCTGTTACATTAGCAAGTTGTAAAATTGACCATATAACTTAACCATTAGTCATTCGTCACCTTTATTTGTTTGACCTCTCCCTCTTTCTTATTTGTCTTGGTTCTTCATTTTTAAACTTAGTTGTTGAGCTAATCTTAAATTTATATAACGACCTGCAATCAGTTTTTATATAAGTTACGACTCTGCGAAACTGTATACCCATCTACGTGCGACAACAAAAAGGAGTTATTATAACAAGCAAACAATAATTTTTAATTGTCAAGTTATTATTTAAAAAGTTACAATCAATCAAAAAGACTTATAAATAATAAAAAAAAATATATTGAAATGTAGTTAAACTTAGTTTAAATTTATGAGAATTTGACTATTAAAGTTGGATATTCTTTATTTATTCATTGAAATTTGTCTTCATAATAATTTTCATTTAAATGCTTTGTGGAGTATCAGGTGCAAGTGCAAGTGTGTTAAGAATTAATTTAGGCTTTTAGTTTAGTGTGTGTTCATATTCAGTGCTTCATTTTTTTTGTGTTAATAATTTTTTTTTATTTTTTTTTAATTATACAATGCCTTCAGGCACGGGTTATCGCTAGTATATGTATATATTGTGACGCCCCCAAAATAAGTATACATCACCCAAATTGGGTCGCCAGATACATGGTACATAATACAACTACAACTTAATTATACAACTGTCGTGTAAAATACAACAAAACATAGATGAGAGTTTAAACAATAATATTGTCTTCTAGACAATATCCACACTCAATGGAGTCCATATTACAAATATTATCACACTATTTTATAAATATAGTGAGGACTACTATAGCCACCATTTCGAATCATCACTCCATTCCCTGACTAGTCCCAACTATATATTCTCATTTCCTGAAGAGAACACTGAAAGAAAAGAGTGAGCTCAACTAGCCCAGTAAAAAATATTATGACTAAGATAATGCAGAATAAACTATCGTTAGCCTTCAACAGTATAACAACTGATAGAATACAATAGACAACAAGTCTTAGAGATCAATAACTACAGCGGAACAAGCAGTCTATTAAAAGAGTCAAGTAGAGCATAATATCTATTATCTTCTATGATTTAAAAAGTTTATCATTAATTTTACCGCTGAGATTCAGCTTAATAAATAATACACATCATCGAATCATCCTTGCACTACGGCTAATGATATTCATTAGTATCACAACCACAAATTATCCATGCACTACGGGCCAAGGATATTCATATTTTCACCAATGATCATGATTATATCGAATAATCCCTGTTCATAATCATACCAACAACTGTCCATCAATGCACTACGGGTCAATGAGGACTTTTATCACATCATTTGTAATATTACGGGTCATAATTATACCGAATGATCCCTGGTGATAATCATACCAATCAACAGTCCATCTATGCACGTAAGCAAAAGATGACTTTTATCACAATATAAACATGAGGATGATGACAATGATATAAGAATTCAATCAAATGAAAGCAATGATAAATTTTAAAGATTTATAAATTAATTTATTCAGAATTCAATAATATCTAAATTGTCAATATGATACTGCTTTGCGGAGTAAAATACAAGAATAATATTGTACCAAAAATGATTTGGACTGAAAAAATTATTTTTTGTCATAAATAGTACCCTGGGTGAATAGTACTCGAGTGAATAGTACCTCATGAATAGTACCCCATGAGTAGTACCCCGTGAATAATACTTTGTGAATAATATCGTACGTATGAATATTGTCGTATAAATGAATAGTACCCATGAATAGTACTCCAGTATGAAAAGCTTAAAATTTAACAAGAATGTTCAGAAAAATATCCTTGTTAAACGATACTAAATGAAGCGCAAATTTTATGGATATTCTACTAATTTCAAGAAATATAGAAGTAATACTTCAACAAAATGAGTGTAGAATCAGGAATATGAAATGAAATAATATTACTCACATACTACAGAGTATGGAAGAAAATATTATTCCTTACGAATACTGAATAAAAATAATATCCCTTATGAATAAGAAATAAATAACACCCCTTACCTTATAAGAAGACTGGATACTGGAATAGTGAAGTAGTAGAATACTCTTCTTCTTTCTCTCTATAGCTTCTATCCCTATAGCTTCTTTCTCCATAATTGCTCTTGTAAGTTTTAGTGAATCAGTGAGAATGAAAGAAGAATGAGCTTCTATTTATAGGAAAAATGACTGAATAGTAACTAATTCATGAACGGTCCAGATTAATTTACTTTTAAACGGACGGTCCATATTGATTTACTATTAAAACTTAAAACAGCGGTCCATACTGATTTACATTAAACAAGCGATCTATATTGATTTACTATTATAACTTTCCATCAGCGGTCCATATAGATTTACTATTATATCTTCAACCAACGATCCATATTGATTTACTATTATAACTTCAACCAACGGTCTAAAAAATTAGCACATCTCCTCATGGAATAATAAGCCAAACTTATAACAAACACCTCATAACAAACCACTCTATTTATATCAAAAATTGAATAAATATTTACCACAAATCATTTATCTTTAATAAACACATTTTTAATCTATTAACAATTATTCATCATTAATATTATAACTCGCAATATTTAACAACCAGATCATTCCCAGGAAAGAGGGGGCTTCCCGATAAGGATTTCTCCCTATTGGCGTACAATTAGGTGACCAAACCCCTTTCCTCGATAGAAATTTCTAGACATCGTCAATACTGCAAATAATAATATGAATAACTTTGTCGTCTCAATTATTAATTTAATAATATAAAATATTATGCAGATGATACTATGACAATAATTGAATCAAATAACATGAGATACTATGCAGCAATTACTGTAGCAATAATTGAGTATAACTGAGTGACTTACCACGTAAGCATCAATAATTAATATTGTGTGTTACTATGCAACCACGTGTATTACTGTACTTTTACCACCGGGTATTTCAACAGTTTAATGATAAAACTTTCGTCATTATTTTATAAAAAGATATTTCTGTCGTTTTCTAACTGCGACAATACTTTCGTTGTGGGGTCCACCAATGATTATGTCGTCGTACGGATATTCCGTGGCAAAAAGAATATTCCCCGACACAACGAATATTTTATATCAACTTGCTTACTTTACAAAATTTTCAAATATCACCCTTAACTTTAACTTTTATCAATTTAACCATTTACTAAATAACATAATAATTATAAGAAAATTGAATACTTTTATTTCATAAAATTTGGGGTCTTACATATATAGTATATAGATGTATGCATAAAAATATATAATTATCGAAGGCCTATGACCCGAGTGTTATGAACCAACTCTTGTTAACTGTGACGCCCCCAAAACAGATATACATCACCCATCTTGAGTCGCTAAATACATGGTACATAAATTAAATATAACTTAATTATACAACTGTCGTGTAAAATACGACAAAACATAAACTGAGAGTTTAATCAAGAATATTGCCTTCTAGACAATATCCACTCTCAATGGAGTCCTCATAGACGATATACAAACTCAAATTCACCCTCATTACATTTATTATCACACTTTATTTAATGTAATAGTGAGGACTACTAATACTATTCTTCTGGACCATCACTCCGCTTCTCAGACTAGTCCCATTACGCTTCTCATTTCTCGAAAGAACAATGAAAGCAAAAGGGTGAGCTCAACTAGCCCAAGAAGAAATATTATGACTAAGATAATGCGAATAAATTATCATTAGTCTTTAACAATGTTAAACCGATAAAATACAATAGACATCAAGTTTAATGCATAGATAACAAAGCAATCCATTAAAAGAGTCAAGTAGAGAATAAAATCTACTATCTTTTATGATTTAAAAGGTCTTTCATTACTTTTATCGCTCGGACTCATCTTAATAAATAATCCACATCATCCCTGCACTACGGTCAAGGATATTCATTAGGGTCACGACCACAAATTATCCATGCACTACGGGCCAAGGATATTCGTATTCATCAATGGTCATGATCATGCCAACAATCGTCCATCAATGCACTACGGGCCAATGAGGACTTTTATCACATAATTTGTAACATTACGGTCATGAGTATACCGAATAATCCTCGAGTCATAATCATACCAAGTCCATCTACGCACTACTAAGGCCGGTATGACTTTCAAAATATATAAACATGATGATGATGACAATGATATAAGAATTCAATAAAACAAGTTCACGAATTAATTTATCCGAGGAACTAATAACGTCCAAATTGTCAACATGATACTTCTTTGTAGAGTAAAATTCAAAATGCTCGAAGAATATTTCCATGAAAAGAATCTTTGGATGAAGCCAAGAAATATCGAGGATATTCCACTAATTTCATGGAGTATAGAAGTCAAAACTTTAACCAACTTAGTATAATATAGAATGGAATAACAAAAGAAATCACCGGGCATGTGATAGATAAAGACAAAAGAGGATATTCCACGAGAATAATAAAGAGGCGGAACCGAATCCGGTGTAAAACGCATGAACGAGGATATTCCAATGAGAATAATAAAGATTTGAACCGAGTCCTGTGAAATTCTCACCGACAAAAAGAATATTTCCTGACCAAACGAATATTATACAACAACTTGCATACTTTGCAAAATTTATAAATACTACCCACAACTATAACATTATATCAAATCCACACCATAATATTCAAAAAATTATTTCGAGAAAATTAAATCTTTATTCGTAAAATTTGGGGTCTCACATTAACCATGAGTTTGGGGCTTTAATCCTTGATTGTGGTTAAGGAAGACGTGTGTGTCAAATTAGCAAAAATAAATAAAAATATATAAACCAAGGTCAACTATAGTTAATTAGCAAGAAAAAATAGAAAGTTGCAAGACTGGTGGTGTAAATGTTAACCTAATGATGCGTTTAGATCAAAGAAATAGAATTGAAGAAGAAATGATACAGGGGAGGGAATGAAATGGAAAGTGGAATAATTAATTCTATTTTCAATTGGGACGAGTAATTCCATATCCCTTCTAATAGCATAAATGAAACGATTTATTTCATTCAATGAAACAACCAAACACATTTTTTTTTAATTGGAATGAGTAATTCCATATCCTCCTAAATAAATTATATGCTAAAAAAATGGCATTGAAACAAAATTTGATGTTTAAGAAACGTCCATAAACCTTGAACTCGAGCTCTGTACTCATAATTCAAAATTTTGTAAGCACAACTCTTAAAATTGAGAATTACGTATATGGTTATAAAAAGAATAAAATTTTGAAGTTTTAAATGAAAATTTGGGCTTTTTTTTAAAAAAAGTTGCCAAATCTCAATATATTTTTTACAGTAAATTGCCATTTGGTTTGAAGGAATCTAGCTTCGCAGTTCAGTGGGGTCAAATTAAACAAATATATTTAAAAATAAAAATTTAATAAAATGAATTATAAAACTAATTAATTCTCAAATATTATTTTTACAACATCATTTTTTGAGATTTTTTTGCTTAAAATTGTTGCATGATATCCTCTTTTTAATAATTACAAAAATATCACGCTCAATGTAAGAATTTTTTCAAAAAATCTATTTTTCACTAGCGGGATAAGAAATTATTGGTGGTCTTTTACTGGGATCCCCCTTAATATTAAGGGAAATTGATACCGGTGTGTGGGTTTGGAACTTGATATTTTGGGCAAAAGATTATAGTACTTGTGTGAGATCCCGAAATTATGAAATGAAAGTATTCAATTTTCTTATAATTATTATTTTATTTAGTAATTAATTGCTATTAATTCACATGCTTATAACTATATATGTACATGTGTATACTATTGATTCACATGATTTACTATAAAGAGAGTTGGTGCAAGATTGATAATACTTGCATGACTAAATTAAAAATGGAGGTATAGATGAAGATACTATACTATAATTAATTTTTTCACATGTTTAGAACTATTGAGTCACATGATTTACTATTGATTCACATGATTTACTATTAGGGGAGGTGGTGCAAGTTTGATAATACTTGCAGGACTAAAGTAATAATGAAGAAAAAGAAGAAGGTATTATACTGTAATATTTTGAGCCCCAAAATGTGCAATTATTGAAACTATATTTTCCAATAAATAGAAGCTCATTCTTCCTTCATTCTCATCAATTCACTAAGTCTCACAAGAGCAATTATTATAGAGAAATTATAGAGAGAAAGAAGAAGCGAAGTCTGCTACATCGCTATTCCAGTTGTGACGCCCCCAAAATAGGTATACATCACCCATCTTGAGTCGCTAAATACATGGTACAAAATTCAAATACAACTTAATTATACAACGATTAAGTGTAAAATACGACAAAACATAATCTAAGAGTTTTAATAAGAATATTGTCATCTAGACAATATCCACACTCAATGGAGTCATCATTACATTTATTGTCACACTATTTAATGTAATAGTGAGGACTACTAATGTTATCATCTGGGCCGTCAACTCCGCTTCCCTCGACTAGTCCCGCCACGTTCTCATTTCTGAAGAGCAAAAGAAAGAAAGGGTGAGCTCAACTATCCCAAAGAAGAAAATTATGACTAAGATAATGCGTAATAAATTATCATTAGTCTTCAACAATGTTAAACCGATAAAATACAATGACATCAAGTTTAAGCGAGGCGGAATAAGCAATCCATTAGAAGAGTCAAGTAGAGCATGATATCTACTATCTTCTATGATTTAAAATGTTTTCATCAATTTTTATCGTTGAGACTCGACAATAAATAAACCATATCATCGAGTCATCCACACTTTACTGGTGCCAAGGATATTCATTAAATCATCAATGGTCATGATCTATACCGAATAATCTTTAGTCATAATCATACTAAAAGCTGTCCATCAACGCACTACAAGTGCCATCGAGGACTTTTACCACATCATTTATAACATTACTGGTCATGATTATACCGAATAATCCACAGTCATAATCATACCAAGTCCATCTATGCACGTAAGCCAAAGATGACTTTCATCACAATATAAGCATAAGGATGATGACAATGACATAATAATTCAATAAAATAAGTTCAAGAATAAATTTTAAAGATTTATAAGTTAATTTATCTTGAAATTAATTACGTCCAAATTGTCAACATGATACTGCTTTGTGGAGTAAAATTCAAGAATGCTCAGAAGAATATTTCCATGAAAAGATACCGGATGAAGCACAAATATCCAGGATATTCTACTAATTTTATAGAGTATAGAAGCCAAAACTTTAACCAAATGAGTATCATAGAATATATGAAACTGCAAATGGATTTTCACTCGCCATGCGGTAACCACATAGACAGATCATTTCCATAATTTAATAAGGAATGAATACGAAGGATCATTCACCACGCGTGTGATAATCCACATGAGCGAGTTATTCCAACGAGAATAATAAAGAATGGAACCGGTCAAATGCGTAATCCGCATGTATGGATATTCCAACAAAATAATAAAGAATGGAATAACATAAGAATTCACCATACGCATGCGATAGATCGCATATCTGAGTTATTCCAACGAATAATAAAGAATGGAACCAGTCTAGCAAAAATCGCATAAACGAATATTCTAACGAATAGTAAAGAATGGAATAACAAAGAATTCACCGTGCATGTGATAGGCCAGCATCAAAAGTTATTCCAATGAATAATAAAGAATGGAACCGTGTCTAAGCGTAATCCGCATGAATGTAATATTCCAATGTAATAGTAAAGAATGGAATAACAAAGAATTCACCATGCATGCGATAGACCGCACAAATAGGTTATTCCAACAGAATAATAAAGAATGGAACCAGGTCTAGCGTAATCTGCACAGACAAGATATTCCAACAGAATAATAAAGAATGGAATAACAGAAGAATTTCACCATATATGCGGTACTTTGCATAGACAGGTTATTCCAACATAATAATAAAAAATGGAATAACAGGAGCTCTCTTCATGAATACGAAAGAAATAATACCCCTTACCTCAAAAGAAGACTTGGATCTTTGGAGTAGAGATGTAGCGAGACTTTCTTTCTTTTCTCTCTCTATAATTTCTCTCTTTAATAATTGCTCTATAACTTTAGTGAATTGGTGAGAAATGAAGGAAGAATGAGCTTATATTTATAGGAAAATATAGTTTCGATAATTGCACGTTTTGGGGCTCAAAATATTACAGTACAATACCTTCAACTTTTTCTTTATTTTTAATTTAGTCCTGCAAGTATTATAAAACTTGCACCACCTCCCCTAATAGTAAATAATGTGAATCAATAGTTCAATCATGTGAATCAATAGTTATAATCATGTGAAAATACGAATTACAGTATAGTACCTCCATCTATACCTCCATTTTTAGCTTAGTCATGCAAGTATTATCAATCTTGCACCAACTCCCCTAATAGTACAAGAATATGAATCAATAGTACACACATGTGAACAAATAGTTATAATCATGTGAATTAATAGCAATTAATTGCTCATTTATCCGATTAATTACCCGATAACTTCCATACATCAATTATTATAGAAATAAATGTCGATTTCCACTAATACTAATAATTTCAACACAATAGAACTATCAATTTCATCTTTAATCAACACGAACTTATTCATCATTAATATTATAACTCACAATATTTAAAAACCGTGTCGCTTCCCGAAGAGAGGGCTTTCAGATAAAGATTTCTCCTTATTGGTAGCGCAATTAGATGACCAAACCTCTCCTTGTGAAACTTACACATTATTATGAATATTGTAATTTAATAATATGAATAACTTTGTCGCCTCAATTATTGATTTAATAATATTATCGCGAGATGATCTTGTGACAATAATTGAATCAATAATATGAGAGATATGATCGTGAATTATCGTAGCAATAATTGAGTATAACCGAGTGACTTCTCACGTAAACATCAATAACCAATCACCGAGTGTCTTCTTATACAACCACACGTATTACTATACTTTTACTACTAGGGTAGTTCAACAGTTTTAACGGTAACACTTTCGTGATTATTTTTTATAAAGAGATAATTACGTAGTTTTCTTTACTACGACAATACTTACATCTCACATCTCAAATATAGATCATATCCCTAAGCTTTGATACCAATCATGACCAAGCGTCCAAGACTTGGATATCACCTCACAATGATACCTATCAACTTGGTTGCATCCCAAGACTTGAAAGTCACCGGATAAAGGCTCGGGGCTCTTTTCTATGGCTTTGATACATTAACCATGACGCCCCATAATAGGTATAAATCACCTATTCGAGAGTCGCCAAATACATGGTATGTAATACAAATACAATCTTTAATATACAACAAGAGAGCTATGAGTTTTAATACAACTATTGTCTTACAGACAATATCCACTCTCGAAATAAGTCCTCATTACATTTATTGTCACACTATTTAATGAATAGTGAGGACTACTAATACTATCATCACGACCGTCACTCCGCTTCCCATTAGTCCCTTCCGCCACGTTCTCATTTCACGAAGAAAAGTGAAAGAAAGGATGAGCTCAACTAGCCCGATGAAAAATATTATGACCAAGATAATGCGAATAAATTATCATTAGTCTTCATAGTGTTAAACCGATAAAATACAATAGACATCAAGCTTAAGCTGCGGTGAACATGCAATGCATTAAAAGAGTCAAGTAGAGAATAAAATCTACTATCTTTTATGATTTAAAAGTTTTTCATCACTTTTATCATTGGGACTCGACAATAAATAATCCACATCATCCTCGCACTACTGACCAGGATATTCATAAGTATCACAACCACAAATTATCCATGCACTACGGGCCAAGGATATTCGTGTATTCATCAATGGTCATGATCATGCCATAAAACAAATTCATCTTTGCTCCCTTGGCCGAAAAGAATCCATAGCTATAATCATACCAAAAACTGTCCATCAATGCACTACGGGCCAATGAGGACTTTTTCCATATCATTTATAACATTACGGTCATGATTATACCGAATATATAATCCCTGGTCATAATCATACCAAGTCCATCTATGCACTACAGGCCACAAATGACTTTCAACAAAATATAAACATGAGGATAATGACAATGATATAAGAATTCAATAAAACAAGTTCAAGAATTAAATTATTCAGGAACTAATAACGTCCCAAATTGTCGACATGATACTTCTTTGTAGAGTAAAATTCAAGAATGCTCGGAAGAATATTTCCATGAAAGATCTTTGGATGAAGCGCAAATATCAAGGATATTCCACTAATTTCATGGAGTATAGAAGTCAAAACTTTAATCAACTAAGTATAATAAAGAATGGAATAACAAAAGAAATCACCATGCATGCGGTGCTTGGCATGTACATGTTATTCAACAGAATAATAAATAACGAAACCGTGTCGAGCGTAATACGCGACCAAGCATGATATTCAACGAGAATAATAAAGAATGGAATAACAACAAAAATCACCATGCGGTACTTCGCATAGACAAGTTATTCCAACAGAATAATAAATAACGGAACCGGTCGGTAAATTACGCATGGGATGTTCCAATAGAATAATAAAGAATGGAATAACAACGAAATCACCATGCATGCGGTACTTGATGACAAAAGTTATTCTAACATAATAATAAATAACGGAACCAAGTCCGTAGCGTAAAAGCATTGCATGTGATATTCCAATAGAATAATAAAGACTAAAACCAAGTCCCAGGTATACGCCTTGAACATGATATTCCAACGAATAATAAAGAATGGAATAACGTAAGAATTTCACCATGTATAGGGTAGGCCACGTTCTGAGTTATTTCAACGAGAATAATAAATAATGGAATAACGAAGTTTTCTTCATGAATACGAAAAGAAATAATACCCTTTACCTTATAAATAAGAACTGGATAAAGTAGTGAAGTAGCGAATACTTTTCTTTTGTCTCTATAGTTTCTCTCTACAGAGTTTCGATGAAATTAAATAAGAAATAATGAAGGAATGAGCTTCTATTTATAGAAAAATGGACCTAATAGTAACTAATTCATGAATCGGTCCAGATTGATTTACTTTTAATAAAAGCGGTCCATATTTAAAAGCAAAATCTTTTAAATAAAATATAATATATTCTATTTATACTCTAATAAAGCGAATAACTTTATAAAAGTATTACATTTTATATAAAAAAAATTCTTATGCAAATACTATTCGAACACTTATCTGAAACACTATGCATAATAAAATATAATATATTCTAATTATTGTCTAATAAAATAAATAACTTTATAAAAGTATTACATTTTATATAAAAAATTTTACTATTAGCCTAATAAAAACCGAATAACTTTATAAAAGTATTACATTTTATATAAAAAGTTTTTACATTTTATTACATTAATAATACCAATAAAACAAAACTCATATATATATATAATATATATATATATATATATATATATATATATATAACAATCAACAATAATTGAATCTAATAACGTGAGATCTTGTCACAACAACTCTCATGTGATAATTGAACAAAAAGCGGTGACTTCTCACGTAAACATCAATAATCAATACTGTGTGCTACTATACAACCACGCGTATTACTGTACTTTTACTACCGAGTAGTTCAACAGTATTAACGGTAAAACTTTCGTCGTTATTTTCATAAAAATATTTTTGTCGTTTTCTCAATCTAACAATAATTCTGTTGTGGGGTCGTACGAATATTTCCTGTTAAAACGAATATTCCCCGACCAATCGAATATTATATAACAACTTGCATACTTTACAAAATTTATAAATACTACCCACAACTATAACATTATCTCAAATTCACACCATAATATTAAAAAAAATATTTCGAAAAAATTAAATCTTTATTCGTAAAATTTGGGATTTTACAACTTGTCCAAGGAATGCAACTTCCTTAAGCTAGAACTCGTATTTCTTAAACTTGGCATAAAGCTTGTTTTCACGAAGCTTTTAGAGTATCAACCTCAAGTGTTGCTCATGGTCTTCGTGGGTTTTGGAGTATATAAGGATGTCATCAATAAAGACGACCACAAAGTGATCCAAATATTCCTTGAATACTCGATTCATCATATCCATGAAGGCAGCAGGAGCATTAGTCAATCCAAAAGACATGACTAGGAATTCATAATGTTCGCATGCAGGAGTTACGAAAGCGCTTTTTGGAATGTCATCAGTTTTAATCTTCAACTGATGATATCCAAAACGAAGATCAATCTTTGAAAAAGAATTTGACGCCTTGCAACTGGTCAAACAGATCATCAATACGAGGCAATGGGTACCTATTTTTGATGGTGACATGATTCAACTCCAGATAATCAATACAAAGTCGCATACTTCCATCTTTCTTCTTCACGAATAAAACAGGAGCACCCCAAGGAGACGTACTAGGATGAATGAAACCGATGTCTAACAATTCCTCTAGTTGGGTTTTTAACTCTTGAAGTTCAATAGGATCCATTCAATATGGGGCTTTGGAAATGAGTTTTATACCGAATTCAAGGTCGATATAAAATTCAATTTCACGCTCTGGGGGTAGGCCAGGAAGTTCTTCAGGGAATACGTCATAAAATTTATTTACAATAAAAATATCATTCAAATCTGACGTATCTTTATTTAAATCCGTGATATGGGATCAGAAAGCTTGACATCCGTTTTTCAATAAACGAATAGCTTTATGACTTGATATGACAGTGATTGATTTTAGTGGTTTGGTTGCTTGAATTCGCATAATAAGTTGGTTAGGAATATGAAAGCTAACAACCTTACAAAAATAATCGGTTTTAGCATGATGAGTAGTTAACCAATCAACCCCTAAAATCACATCAAAAGCAAGTATTTTCAAAGAAATAAGATCGACGAAGTAACGTCTGCGATTCTGGATTTGAATCAAACAAGACTTATAAAGCGTGGATGTAATGAAGGTTTCTCCCAATGAGTTTCAACAGATAAAGTCAAAGTCTAATTCCTCGATTCAAATTTAAACGTTGAGCGCAAGTAGGAGAAATAAAGGAATGGGTAGAACCAGGTATCAAATAAAGTATAAACTTCATTTAGTTTATGATTAGCTTACCCGTGATCACCTCGTTCGGATTCCTCGCTTTTTTGGGAGGTTACGACAAACGCTTCTCCTTGAACTACCGGTTTTGTCTTATGCAGGACACCCTTTGATGCCTCCATCCCATTTGGACTTGACTTGATTGCACGATAAAATCGGGCTAGGTGACCTTCTTTCCATAATTATAACACGCTTTGGAATTTGCGTCGTGCGGTTTGGACTTATGTGTCCTTCCCTCCAATTTATAACATACGACCGATGGTCGTTCTTCTTCCTTAACAACAGGTGCTGGTGCTGACGTCTTTTCATCCTTGTTGAATCTCCTCTTCTTGAAATGTCCACTCTTATTGTCATGGCCATGATTACCACCGAAGTGATTATCATTTCCGGCATGTTGATTCCTCCACGTTTGTTGTCACCGCTTCGATGGCTCGCTACCACTTGGTATTATCGACTTGTCGGTTGCTCTCTCTTGGTTGGGTTGACTCATTATCGCTCCAATAATCGAGCCCTATTCATAACATCTCAATACAAACACAGTTTGTGAGAAATTAGGTATTGACGTATCTCGGGTTTCAAACCTCTTAGAAACATCCGCGTCATTCTCTCCTCATTATCAACCAAGTGGGACGCAAACTGAGATAACTTAACTTCGTACTGTGCCACGGTCATATTGTTTTGCTCAAGCTTGATGAACTCTACCTCCTTCATGTGACAAATACTTTCAGGAAAGTATTTGTCATTAAAAAACTCTTGGAACTTCTCCCAAGATATTTTGAGTGCGGCAGGTTGAGTACGCTTTACAGATTCCCACCAGTAATCTGCCTCTGCTCACAACATGAAGGTGTCAAAGGGAACCTTTTGCTCCTCAGAGAATTCCAAAACATCAAATATCTTGTTGATCTGCTTTATCCACGTCTCCGCCTTAAGTGGTTTTGGCTCTCCAAAAAATTCCGGTGGTCCCAGTTCCTTGAACTGCTTAGCGGTGACCACCCGAGAGTTGTCAGTGTTTCCACCAGCTTTTGGACAGGAGCCGCTTTCGCCTGATGTTGCATGAATTGCATAAAGCCTCTGAACATCCCATCGTTCACCATTTCATCGGTGTTATTATTTACATGAGGATTATTGTCTTCCTGTTGCACATTATCCTGGTCAGTAATCTGTGGTGACTAAACGGTCTCATATGCTTCATTGTTTATCTCAACATTTTCGGATGTCATTTTTAAATACTGCCACAAAACAAGGGTTAATTAACATATCACATATTATCCCTATACTCTGACCGACCAATTAAATACCAAATAAACTTAGGTAGGTCATACTAGCGAAGGAATTCTCCGTCTCTTCCCTCCTAATTTTTGTCTCACATCTCAGCCAGGGATCATATCCCTAAGCTTTGATACCAACTGTGACGCCCCCAAAATAGGTATACATCACCCATCTTGAGTCGCCAAATACATGGTACAAAATTCAAATACAACTTAATTATACAACAGTCATGTAAATTACGACAAAACATAATCTAAGAGTTTTAATAAGAATATTGACATCTAGACAATATCCACACTTAATGTAGTCCTCGTTACATTTATTGTCACATTATTTAACAGAATAGTGAGGACTACTAATGCTATCATCTGGACCGTCACTCCGTTCCCCGACTAGTCCCGGCCACGTTCTCATTTTACGAAGAAACGGTGAAAAGAAAGGGTGAGCTCAACTAGCCCAAGATAAGAAATATTATGACTAAGATAATGCGAAATAAATTATCATTAGTCTTCAACAATGTTAAACGATAAAATACAATAGACATCAAGTTTAAGCTGCGGTGAATAAGAATCCATTAGAAGAGTCAAGTAGAGCATGATATCTACTATCTTCTATGATTTAAATTGTTTTCATCAATTTTTATCGCTGAGACTCATCTTAATAAATAAAACATATCATCGAGTCATCCCTGCACTACGGGCCAAGGATATTCATTAAATCATCAATGGTCATGACTATCTTGAATAATCCACGGTCATAATCATACCAAAAAGCTCCCCATCAATACACTACAAGCTCATCGAGGACTTTTACCACATCATTTATAACATTACAGGTCATGATTATTGTAAGACCCCAACTTTTATGAATAAAGATGAATTTTCTATAATTATCATTTTTAAATATTATGGAATGAATTTGATATAATGTTATAGTTGTGGGTAATATTTAGAAATTTTGCAAAGTACGCAAGTTGTTTATAATATTCGATTGATCGGGGAATATTAAATGCGACCAACACAATCATTGGTGGACCCCATAACGGAATTATTAGCCGGATTGAAAAACGACAAAAATATTTTTATGAAAATAACGGCGAAAGTTTTACCGTTAAGCTGTTGAAACACACGGTGTTAAAGAGTGCGAGGAATCTGGCGTGGTTGCGTAGTAGCGCACTACGGTATTGAATATTGATCTTACGTGAGAAGTCATTCGGTTTTATTCAATTATTGTCGATATATTATTAAATAAATAATTGAGATGATAGAATTATTAATATTATTATTTGCATTATTAACGATGTCTGAAGTTACGCGAGGAGAGGTTTGGTCACCTAATTGCGCGCTAATAAGGAGAAATCCTTATTGGAATGCCCCCTCTTTCCTGGGAACGACCTGGTCGATTAATAGTGTGAATAATAATAATGATGATGAATTTTTGTTTTATTAGTATTATTAATGTAATAAAACAGAAAAGCTTTTTATATAAAACAGAATACTTTTATAAAGTTATTGGTTTTATTAGACAATAATTAGAATATATTATATTTTATTATGCATAGTACCTGCATAGTATTTGCATAGTAAAATCTTTTTAAAAGTTATTCGTTTTATTAGATTATAAATAAAATATATTATATTTTATTGTAAACCAATCTGGACCGTCCGTTTAAAGTAAATTGATCTGGACCGTTCATGGATTAGTTACTATTCAGTCTATTCTTCTATAAATAGAAGCTCATTCCTTTATTATTTCTTACGAATTCAATTTGAAACTCTGAGAGAAACCGTAGAAAGAATTATTCTTCAATCTTGGCGTATTTCTTTAGCGTTTAAGAAAGCTTTGAGCGTGGTGCAAGTTTCTTCAAGTATATCCCCGCCTACCGGTCGAGTACTCTTCTTTATAAGGTAAGGGTATTATTTTTCATATTCATGAAGAGAACTTCATTATTCCATTCTTTGTTATTACATTGGAATAACTTTTGTATATCTGATCTACCCTATACTTGGTGATTTACATTTGTTATTCCATTCGTTATTATTACATTGGAACATCACATGCATGCGTTATCTTATGTGGGACTGAATCCGTCTTCATTATTCTGTTGGAATATCACATGCATGCGTTTTTACGCCGGGACACGGTTCCGCTCTTTATTATTACATTTGGAATATCCGCATGCATGCGTTTTCTGCCGGACCGGTTCCGTTATTTATTATTACATTGGAATAACTTTTGTCTGTCTGAAGTACTGCATGCATGGTGATTTCGCTGTTATTCCATTCTTTATTATTATGTTGGAATATCACATTTGCCAAGTGCGTATTACGCTGACACAGTTTTGTTATTTATTGTTCATTGGAATAACTTTTATCTATGTGAAGTACCGCATGCATGGTGATTTCTTTTGTTATTCTATTCTTTATTATACTCAGTTGGTTAAAGTTTTGACTTCTATACTCCATGAAATTAGTGGAATATCCTTGATATTTGCGTTTCATCCAGTATCTTTCATGGAAATATTCTTATGAGCATTCTTGAATTTTACTCTACAAAGAAGTATCATGTTGACAATTTGGACTTATTAGTTCTTGAATAAATTAATTCTTGAACTTGTTTTATTGAATTCTTATATCACTGTCATCATCCTCATGTTTATATTTTTTTGAAAGTCATTTGTGGCCTGTAGTGCATGGATGGACTTGGTATGATTATGACCAAGGATTATTCGGTGTAATCATGACCGTAATGTTACAAATGATGTGATAAAAGTACTCATTGGCCCGTAGTGCATTGATGGACAGTTGTTGACATGATCATGACCATTGATGAATACACGAATATCCTTGGCCCGTAGTGCATGGATAATTTGTGGTTGTGATACTAATGAATATCATTGGCCGTAGTGCATGGATGATGTGGATTATTTATTAAGTTGAGTCCCAGCGATAAAAGTGATAAAAAACCTTTTTAAATCATAAAAGATAGTAGACTTTATTCTCTACTTGACTCTTTTAATGGATCACTTATTCCGCTGTAGTTAAACTTGAAGTCTGTTGTATTTTATCAGTTTAACATTGTTGAAGGCTAATGATAATTTATTCTGCATTATCTTTGTCATAATATTTCTTACTGGGCTAGTTGAGCTCACCCATTTTGCTTTCATTGTTCTCTTCAAGAAATGAGAACGTAGCAGGGACTAGTCGGGGAACGGAGTGACGGTCCAGAGGATAACATTAGTAGTCCTCATTATTCTATGAATTAATGTGTTAATAAATGTATTAAGGACTTATTTTGAGTTTGAATACTGTCTAAAAGACAATGTTTGTATTAAAACTCACAGCTCATGTTATATATTTAAGATTGTATTTGTATTTTGTACCATGTATTTGGCGACTCAGAATAGGTGATGTATACCTATTTTGGGGGCGTCACAATTATACCGAATAATCTCTGGTCATAATCATACCCAGTCCATCTATGCACGTAAGCCAAAGATAACTTTCATCATAATATAAGCATGATGATGATGACAATGACATAATAATTCAATAAAACAAGTTCAAGAATAAATTTTAAAGATTTATAAGTTAATTTATCTTGAAATTAATTACGTCCAAATTGTCAACATGATACTGCTTTATGGAGTAAAATTCAAGAATGCTCGGAAGAATATTTCCATGAAAAGATCTTTGGATGAAGCGCAAATATCCAGGATATTCTACTAATTTCATAGAGTATAGAAGCCAAAACTTTAACCAAATAAGTATAATAGAATATATGAAACTACAAATGGATTTTCACCCGCCATGCGGTAATCCACGTAGACAGATCATTTCCATAATTTAATAAGAAATGAATACGAAGGATCATTCACCACGCATGTGATAATCCACATAGACAGGTTATTTCAATAGAATAATAAAGAATGGAATCAAGTCATGCATAATCCGCACAGACAGGATATTCCAATAAAATAATAAAGAATGGAATAACAGAAGAATTCACCATGCATGTGATAAACCGCGCATGACGAGTTATTCAAATGAATAATAAAGAATGGAACCGTGTCTAGCGTAATCCGCATGCATGAATATTCCAACGAGAATAGTAAAGAATGGAATAACAAAGAATTCACCATGCATGCGATAGATCCAGACAAATAGGTTATTCCAACAGAATAATAAAGAATGGAACCAGGTCTAGCGTAATCTGCACAGACAAGATATTCCAACAGAATAATAAAGAATGGAATAACAGAAGAATTTCACCATATATGCGGTACTTTGCATGGAGACAGGTTATTCCAACATTATAATAAAAATGGAAAACAGGAGCTCTCTTCATGAATACTGAAAAAATAATACCCTTTACCTCAAAAGAAGATCGGATCTGGAGTAGAGATGTAGCAGACTTCTCTTCTTCTTTCTCTCTATAATTTCTCTCTTTAATAATTGCTCTATAACTTTAGTGAATTGGTGAGAAATGAAGGAAGAATGAGCTTATATTTATAGAAAAATATAGTTTCGATAATTGCACGTTTTGGGGCTCAAAATATTACAGTACAATACCTTCAACTTTTTTTTATTTTTAATTTAGTCCTGCAAGTATTATCAAACTTGCACCACCTCCCCTAATAGTAAATAATGTGAATCAATAGTTCAATCATGTGAATCAATAGTTATAATCATGTGAAAATACGAATTACAGTATAGTACCTCCATCTATACCTCCATTTTTAGCTTAGTCATACAAGTATTATCAATCTTGCACCAACTCCCCTAATAGTACAAGAATATGAATCAATAGTACACACATGTGAACAAATAGTTATAATCATGTGAATTAATAGCAATTAATTGCTCATTTATCCGATTAATTACCCGATAACTTCCATACATCAATTATTATCGAAATAAATGTCGATTTCCACTAATACTAATAATTTCAACACAATAGAACTATCAATTTCATCTTTAATCAACACGAACTTATTCATCATTAATATTATAACTCACAATATTTAACAACCAATTAGTCGCTCCCAAGAAGAGGGGCTTTCAGATAAAGATTTCTCCTTATTGGTAGCCTGATTAGATGACGAAACCTCTCCTTGTGAACTTCTAGACATTATGAATATTGTAATTTAATAATATGAATAACTTTGTCGTCTCAATTATTGATTTAATAATATTATGCGAGATGATCTTTGTGACAATAATTGAATCAATAATATGAGAAATATGATCGTGAAATTCTTATCAGTAGCAATAATTGAGTATAACCGAGTGACTTCTCACGTAAGCATCAATAACCAATCTGAAAGTCTACTTATACAACCACACGTATTACTTATACTTTTACTAAGGGTAGTTCAACAGGTTTTAACTGTAACACTTTCGTAGTTATTTTTATAAAGAGATAATTACATGCGTTTTCTTACTACGACAATACTTCCGTTAATGGGGTCCACTGATGATTGTGTCGTCAAATGCATTTAATATTCCCCTATTAAAACCAATATTCCCAATTAATCGAATATTATATAACCACTTTGCTTTACTTTTGCAAAATTTATAAATATTACCCACAACTATAACATTATATCAAATCCACACCATAATATTCAAAAATATATTTTGAGAAATTATTCTTTATTCATAAAAGTTGGGGTCTTACACCAGTATCCAGTTTTCTTCTAAGGTAAGGGTTATTATTTCTTTCGTATTCATAAAGAGAGTTATTTTCTTTCAATACTCGTAAGGGTTGTTATTCCATTATTTATTATTCTGTTGGAATAACCTGTCTACGCGGACTACCGCATGCATGATGAATTCTTTTGTTATTCCATTCTTTATTATTCGGTTGGAATAACCTGTCTACGCGGACTACCGCATGCATGATGAATTCTTTTGTTATTCTATTCTTTATTATTCGGTTGGAATAACCTGTCTACGCGGACTACCACATACATGGTGAATTCTTCTATTATTCCATTCTTTATTATTCTGTTGGAATAACATGTCTACGCTGACTCTACCGCATGCGTGGTGAATTCTTCTCATTATTCCATTCTTTATTATTACATTGGAATAACTCATCTATCACGCGACTACGCATGCGTAGTGAATGACCCTTCGTATTCATTCTTTATTAAATTATGGAAATGATCATCTCACGTGGATTACTGCGTGGCGAGTGAAAATCCATTTGCGGTTTAAGTAATTTTTCGACCCTCAAAAATTACGGAAAAATTTGAAATGATGATTTGATGAGTTTTCTAGATTGTGTCCAAAAATGGCAATTTTTAGATGTATAGAGTAGGAGTTATGAATTTTATGGGAAACGACTATTTTAAAAGTAAACCCTTATAACTCATTGTGGTTAACTCCAAAATTGGTGAAACTTTTATTGGGAGTACATGTATATTACAGGTGAATACCCTGTAAATTTCGAAATTTTTGGACAAAATTAAAGTTTATGATAAATGTCTAAATATTCGGCAGTTTTAATTTGGCCATATAAAAAATAGTAAATGAATTTTAAAAATTCCAAGAAAAATATATGTTCAATATGGGACTATATTCTGCTAAATCCCAGAAAAGAAAACTTTTTGGGACTGATTTGTTATTTTTCATGAAAATGGTTTAGTTATAAACATATGAGATTTTTGATGAGGAATTTGATCATTGGTGATAAAATCTTATGAGTATGGCATTTTTGAATGATTAAATGCATTATTTGGTAAAGTGTAAACAATTAAAATAAATTGTTTATAAGTTTAAGAAATGATTAAAATATTGTTATAATATTAATGATATTAGATTATGAGATTATTAAGTGATTGATAACATTTGAATATTCTTGAACTCCAGATAAATTATATTATAAATGTTTAATATTTATTCTTTATCTCATTTGACTGATTCTTTATATCATTGTCATGATCCTCATGCTTATATTGCGTTAAAAGTCATCTTTGGCCCGTATTGCATAGATGGACTGTTGGTTATTGGTTTTACAATTGTATATCTTTGGCCTGTAGTGCAAAGAAAAACTGTTGATTGATATCTTTGGTCGTAATCCAAAGATGAACTGTTGATTGATAGCTTTGGCCCGAAGTGCAAAGATGAATAGGTGTATGACATGATCATGACCATTGGTGATACTTAAAGAATATCCTTGGTAGTAGTGCATGGATAATTCGATGATGTGATTGGCGGGATCATGACCATTAGTTAACAAATTGAATGTCTTTGGCGTAGTGTCTTGACATGCAATTGATTGGTATGATCGTGACCATTGGTTTTATAGTTAAATATGTTTGGCCCGTAGTGCAAAGATAGACAACTGATTGGTATGATCATTGTTATTACATTTGAATATCTTTAGCCTTTGGGGTAAGGATATTGAGTAAACGTTCTATTAAGCCTTTGTGACAAAGAGGAACTGTTGATTCACATTATTATAAACATGAATTGTGAATTTAACTAAAATCTTTGGTGGTTCAGGTGAAGACAGGTGATGAAAGTTCTCTTTATCTTGAGTATAATAAAAAACTTTTAATGGTTATTACAGGGATAAAATTGATGATAAACTTTTAAATCATAGAAGATAGTAGATATCATGCTCTACTTGACTCTTCTAATGGATTGCTTGTTCCACTGTAATTAAACTTGATGTTATTGAATTTTATCAGTTTAACACTGTTGAAGGCTAACGATAATTTATTATGCATTATCTTAGTCATAATATTTCTCACTGGGTTAATTGAGCTCACCCTTTTCTTTAATTATTCTCTTCAGGAAATAATAATATAGCTGAGACGAGTCGGGGAATGGAGTGATGGTCTAAGATAAGTGGCTTTAGTAGTCCTCAATATTCTATGAAATAGTGTGATAATAATTATAATGAGGACTCCATTGAGTGTGGATATTGTCTAGAAGGCAATATTCATGTTTAAACTCTCAGCTATGTTTTGTCGTATTTTGCACGACAGTTGTATAATTAAGTTTGTAGTTGAGTTATGTACCATGTATCTGGCAACCCAAGATGGGTGATGTATACCTGTTTTGGGGGTGTCACGGTTGGTATCAAAGCTTAGGGATATAATCCCTGGCTGAGATGTGAGACAAGAACTACGAGGGGAGAGACGGGGAATTCCTTCGCTAGTATGACCTACCAAAGTTTATTTAGTATTTAATTGGTCGGTCAGAATATATAGATAATATGTGGCATGTCAATTAACCTTTGTTTTGAAGATATATTCTAGAATGATATCTGAAATACAGGAGATGAGCAATGGGAAAATCATGATATAGAGGAAATAACCGGGAAGGTACAATTCGAAAAGAAAGCAAGGTATTCTCATATCTTCGAACTATTAGGTACGTAAATTTCGAGGGTGAAATTTCATAAGGAGGGGAGATTGTGAGATCCCGAAATTATGAAATTAAAGTATTCAATTTTCTTATAATTATTATTTTATTTAGTAAATGGTTAAATTGAGAAAGGGTTAAAGTTAAGGGTGATATTTAAAAATTTTACAAAGTAAGCAAGTTGTTATTCGTTGTGTCAGGGAATATTCGATTGGTCGGTAATATTCATTTTCACAGGGAATATTCGTACGACGGCATAATCATTGGTGGACCCCACAACGGAAGTATTGTCGTAGTTAGAAAATGACATAATTATCATTTTATAAAAATAACGGCGAAAGTGTTACCGTTAAAACTGTTGAACTACCCGGTAGTAAAATATACGATGTCGTGTGGTTGCATAGTAGCATTACGATATTGATTATTGATGCTTACGTAAAAGTTACTCGGTTATACTTAATTATTCTTTGCAGATAATTCTTTGCATCATATCTCTCATATTATTGATTCAATTATTGTCACAGTATCATCTGCATAATATTATTAAATCAATAATTGAGAGGACAAAATTATTCATATTATTATTTGCAATATTGACAATGTCTAGAAGTTCTGTCAAGGAGAGGTTTGGTCACTTAATTGCGCGCCAATAAGGAGAAATCCTTATCGGAAAGCCCCCTCTTTCCTGGGAACGACCTGGTTGATAAATATTGTGCGTTATAATATTAATAATGAATAAGTTCGTGTTGATTAAAGATGAAATTGATAGTTCCATTGTGTTGGGATTATTAGTGTTAGTGGAAAATGACATTTATTTCGATAATAATTGATGTCTGGAGGTTATATTGACCAATCGGGTAATTCACCGGATAAATGAGCAATTAATTGCTATTAATTCACATGCTTATAACTATGTGTTTACATGTGTATACTATTGATTCACATGATTTACTATTAGGGGAGTTGGTGCAAGATTGATAATACTTGCATGACTAAATTAAAAATGGAGGTATAGATGAAGGTACTATACTATAATTAATTTTTTCACATGTTTAGAACTATTGAGTCACATGATTTACTATTGAATCACATGATTTACTATTAGGGGAGGTGGTGCAAGTTTGATAATACTTACAGGACTAAAGTAAAAATGAAGAAAAAGAGGAAGATATTATACTATAATATTTTGAGCCCCAAAATATACAATTATTAAAACTATATTTTTCTATAAATAGAAGTTCATTCTTCTTTCATTCTCACCAATTCACTAAGTCTCACAAGAGCAATTATTATAGAGAAATTATAGAGAGAAAGAAGAAGAGAAGTCTGTTATCTCACTATTCTAGTATCAAGTTTTCTTCTAAGGTAAGGGATATTATTTTTTTTGTATTCATGAAGAGAGTTACTGTGACGCCCCCAAAATATGTATACATCACCCATTTTAGGTTGTCAATAACATGGTACAGAAATAACTACAACTTTATTAATACATCATAAAAACTGTGAGTTTAAATACAAATATTATCTTCTAGACAATATCTATACCCAAATAAATCCTCATCACAATTATTGATACATTATTATACAAAACTGGTGAGGACTACTAAAAAACTTTTAGAATCATCATTCCATACCCCGACTAGTACTCGCTACATTCTCGCCTCCAGAGAAGAAAAATAGAACAACAAGGAAAAGGGTGAGCTCAACTAGCCCAGTAAAGAATATTATGACTAAGATAATATAGAACAAATTATCGTTAGTCTTCAACAGGAAAAAATCTGATAAAATACAATAGACAACAAGTTTCAGATCAATATTCGCAGCGAAAATAATAATCCATAGAAGAGTTACGTAGAGAATGAAATCTACTACTATCTATGAATTTAAAAGTCCTTCATCAATATTTTATCCCTGTAACATCAACAATATACATCTTGAATCAAATATTCATCTTTGCACTGAGCCAAAGATATTCATCGATCGATCATGTTCATCTCAACACTGTTCATCTTTTGCACTACGGCCAAAAATATTCATTATAAAATCATTTATCTTTGCACTACAGGCCAAAGATATTCAATAATATCATCATTTAGGACTGAGGATGATGAAAAATATTTTAAAGGGAACGAATCAAGTGAAACAAAAGAATAAATATTAAGGATTCGTATTTCAGCTATTTCATATCCAAAAATACCTCATAAATAATCATAGTGGAGTAAAATTCAAGAATGATCAAAACATGGATACAATCAAAGCTAGTATCCATAATAGATATTTTAGACGAAAAACAAAATTTTGATTTTTTGTGAATAGTCTTATTATTAAATGAATAATCTTAGTATCGTGAATAAGAACCCCAAACACAAAAAGTTCCAAATTTGATTAAAATTTCGATCAATACTTGACATAATGATATTAAAAGAAATAATATCATTTGAAAAAAATATCACTTACCTCGAAAGAATAAGACTTCTAGTTGAAACACTGGATATATCTTTATGACTTGAACTTGCACAGTATAGCAACACTCAAAGTATTAAAATACTCACAAGAATACGCTCAATATATCGAGAGAGAAAGAGAAAAATCTTTAGTTTCTTGTGTGATTTTCAATTCTAACATAAGCACCCTATTTATAGGAAAATGCTTAGAACACCAAAGCAGAAAATTTAATAAATTATTAATATTTTCAAATTATATTCCTATGCACACCGCACCAGACCAAAATCATTAGCCAAAACATGTGCCAACATCCCAAAAACGTTTTTGTTACTTAAAATATTTTAAACTTTCAAAAATTAATTATTTCGGAACTCCGAAACTTCAATAATTCACAATAAATAGCCCTTTTATTAGAAAAATTCAAACCTCATATTTTTTTCATAGGAAATTCCATTATCTACAACTTTGAAGAAGAAAGTTTTTCCAAATTCCAAACAAAAATTGGTATCAAATTCACAAACTGGGACGATTTTACAAAGCTATAATCAAATTTCGATCAAGAAATGGGTCTCTGAACACACAAAACATGTGTTAATTATTTAATGCCACAAAATACTCTTCCTCCTCATATACTCATATATCCCACATTCATTGTAAAAATATCACCATCAATATATTATTAAAATAATATATTTAATTAAATTATTTTATCGAAAAAAAGATAAAATATTAATTTTCAACAATTGTCACATTAAATTTTTTCCATCTATATCCACATAAAATCAATATTTTCCTCATCATATAAATCAATAATTAATTATTCACGAATAATATTACGAATCACAATCTCGACAACCAGCGCTTCCTGATATAGAGGGGCTTTCAATAAGGATCTCTCACTATCGACGCCTTGATTGTAGATGATCTAACCTCTCCTTAGATGTAAACTTTATAGACATTGCCAATAATGTTATCCAATAATATTATTCAGATAATATGAATTATTGCTCCGATAATAGAAAATACTGTGTAGTGACAATTATTGAAACAACAATAATATAAAATATCAACTCAACAATTATTTAATCAATAAAATAAAATACTGAACAGTAATTACTGTAACAATTATTGAGTAGTGCCTTCTTACGTAAGAATCAATAATTAGTGTAATCTTGTGTCTTCTTGTGTTTTAACCAATAAAGGTATTCCAACAGTATTAACGGTAACAACTACGTCGTTATTTATAACCAACTTATTCTTGTCGTTTTCTTCATCCAATCGTTTTTCGTTATGGGGCCCACACAAGGCTGTGCCGTAGTACGAATATTCCCCGACAGCAAGAATATTCCACGACCAAACGAATATTTTATAACCACTTGCTTATTTGAAATATTTGCGTATTTTACCCATAACTATCCACATTAATCAAATCAACCCTTACTATTTCAAAATAATAAATGGAGGAAATTCAATTTTATTTATAATAAGTTGGGGTCTTACAGTTATTTTCTTTCAATACTCGTAAGGGTTGTTATTCCATTCTTTATTATTTTGTTAGAATAACCTGTCTACGCGGACTACCGCATGTATGGTGAATTCTTCTGTTATTCCATTCTTTATTATTCTATTGGAATAACATGTCTACGCGAACTACCGCATGCATGGTTAATGACCCTTCATATTCATTCTTTATTAAATTGTGGAAATGATTTGTCTACGTGGATTACCGCATGGCGGGTGAAAATCTATTTGCAGTTTCGTAATTTTTCTGACCCTCAAAAATTCTGGAAAAATTTAAAATGATAATTTGATGAGTTTTCTAGATTGTGTCTAAAAATAGCGATTTTTGGATGTATAGATTAGGAGTTATGAATTTTATGGGAAAAGACTATTTTAAAAATAAACCCTTATAACTTCTTGTGGTTAACTCCAAAATTGGTGAAACATTTATTGGGAGTATATGTATATTACATGAGTATACCCTGTAAATTTCAGAATTTTTGGACAAAAGTAAAGTTTATGATAAATGTCTAAATATTCGGCAGTTTTAATTTGGCCATATGAAAAATAGTAAATGAATTTTAAAAATTATGAGAAAAATATATGTTCAATATGGGACTATATTATGCTAAATCCAAGAAAAAGAAAACTTTTTATGGACTGATTTGTTATTTTTTATGAAAATGGTTTAGTTACAAACATATTAATCAAATATGTTATGTGAAGTTGAAAAATTCGTAAATAGGATTTTATAGCTTGGAAATCCTATATAAGGTATATGCAGATTTTTGATGAGGGATTTGATCATTGGTGACGAAATCTTATGAGTATGACATTTTTGAATGATTAAATGCATTATTTGGTAAAGTGTAAACAATTAAAATAAATTGTTTATAAGTTTAAGAAATGATTAAAATATTGTTATAATATTAATGATATTAGATTATGAAATTATTAAGTGATTGATAACATTTGGATATTCTTGAACTCTGGATAAATTATATTATAAATGTTTAATATTTATTCTTTATCTCATTTGACTGATTCTTTATATCATTGTCATGATCCTCATGCTTATATTGCGTTAAAAGTCATTTTTGGCCCGTAGTGCATAAATGGACTGTTGGTTATTAGTTTCTGAGTTGTATGTCTTTGATGCATAGTCTGAAAAGAAATGAGAATATAAATTTGGAGCAGTGGGGAATGGAGTGATGGTCTAGGATAAGTGGTTTTAGTAGGCTTCACTATTCTATGAAATAGTGTGATAATAATTGTAATGAAGACTCCATTGAGTGTGGATATTGTCTAGAATGCAATATTCATGTTTAAACTCTCAGCTATTTTTTGTCGTATTTTGCACGACAGTTGTATAATTAAGTTTGTAGTTGAGTTATGTACCATGTATCTGGCGACCTAAGATGGGTGATGTATACCTGTTTTGGGGGTGTCACAACTTGGGTTTGGGGTTAACATTTTGCGGGTGAGTTGAAGGGTTTCGACACAGAAACGCACAGCGGAAATAGAACAATTTAAACCAATTTCGAAACCTTAAAACGAGATCCATGCAAAAAACAATTAATTCAGTGGTTAGAAATTATACCGATTAAGAAAGCTCGAAACGATGCAATCGAATCTCTAACGCAATTCGAATGGACTACGTCTCTATGTTATCCACACGAACGCTCCGCGAATCGTCGTACGATCTGTAGAAGAAGGAACCACGGTACTAGCCACCAAGGATAAGGATTTTTTAAACTATTTTCTCTCTAGTCTCTCTCTAAGAGCGGCTAGGGTTTTAGTTTGTGAATAATACCTAAAATGACTGCTACATATCATATATATAGCGATTAAAAGGAATTATTCAAAACCTAATTTAATAAAATCCGAATTTATATATATATATATATATATATCTTAATTAAGTCTTACGTAATTAATATACCTATATATAAATTATCTTATTAATTTAAATTCATAATTTAAATACTATCAATCATATTGATATATTTAAATCTTTACAATTTAAATTAATTCCCTTTTAATTACGTTTCTGTGTGTGTGACCTATATAGGTTATTATTACGTTGACAATAATTTTAAAATCATATTGTAAAATTATAAGCGATGGAATGGCATCTAGTAATGCATCATTCTTACCCAAGTAATAATAAGATCGATGATTCGATGCAACCTTTTAAAAGTGATCAATGTTTCAATGTAATTTAATTCTTTTAACCTTAATATCCTAGATTAAACTCGAGTCATAAAATGTGCCATACTCTTCACTGAAACGTATGAATGAAATTTTATTTTATTTCATTCCATTCTGATTCAATTTTTAAGTAACATATCAAACATATGAATAAAATTCTGAATTTATATTTGATCCGATTCTAACTTGAGGATTGTGTGTTGACGTGGCAGTATATGATTTGTTGTTGACATGACCCACTTCATTCAACAACAAATCACATATTGCCGCATCAATAATATGTGATCTTTATGTTATTTTTGATAGTAGCATTATTTGTGTGTTTATACTTATATGAACAAATAAATAATATAATAAATTTAAGTTGTTAGGAATATTTTGATAATTTCATTTTATTTCATTTCATTCCTATACAAATTTTAAGTAATGTACCAAAGCTAACCATAAGCTATTAGTTGCGTTTAAAACTGAGACATGTAAGGTGTGTATTTTTATTTAATTGATTAATTATTAATATTATAATAGAGATTACGTGTTCATATACAGTTTTTTTTTAATTTTAAATTAATAACATAATGAAAATACCACCCCCGTCGGCCCTCGCTACTCCACGGCTCCACCTCGAACTAAATCAATAAAAGCAGGCAAGCAGCCCAGTTTGTCACATTGCCGATCCGGTGATCCCAAATGGCATTCAATTTTGAAGAATTATCCGGAAGCGAATCCGATGACGTCTTCCATGAAGACATGGAAGCCCTCAAAAGGGCTTGCCTTATCACCGGAACAAAACCCTACCACCATCTTCATCCTTCCAAAGCCGCTACGTCCGACGGTGTCCACTCCGCCGCTGAGTCGGAGGATGGGGAGGAGGAAGACGATGACCTCGAGTTGATTCGCAAGATGCAGCAAAGATTTTCTGGTGATGGCTTCGAAGAGCCCTTAAATTTGAAGCCAATTTGTTCACTTCCGCCGGTATTGGACTCCGATAATGATGATGGTTCTGATGATGATTTCGAAATTCTCAGTGCTATTCAACGACGGTTCTCAGATTACAATAGTGGTAAATAAAATCTACTTTCCAATCTACACTTCATTTTTTAATTGCTATGTTACTAGCTAAAAAATACAAAGACTAATTAACATATTTTTTACTATCAAAACTTGAATGAATTCATCATTCATCATTCATCATTCATCATTCATCATAAGATGTCACAAATTGACTTAAAAAGTTCAAATGTATGATTTATCTAGAATACTAGTTATGCTTAATGAGAATAGCAGATTAGTGTTTTGATGTACCAAATATAATGATTGCATTTTTAAGTTTAAAATTGAGAGATTTACCATATATTATAATTTTAATTTTGGTTTCATTCCATTTGCAGTGCTTTAATTATTTCCTGACACGAACTCTTTCTTGGGACTTTCTAAAAGAAAAAGATAAAATCTTAATAACAAACAATGCTTATTGTCAAAGGAATAATCTTGGTCCCTTGGCCCTATTTTTTATGCCAACTGAAATACGGATGCATTAGTCCTATATTTCTGTACAAATTTAGCCAAACTAGCTGTAATTTTGGCACTTTGGCTGTCCAGAAATGTTAGTGCCTGAAATTAATCTCGAAAAAATTTAGGGTCATCTTTCTAGTGGATATGGTAAAATGTCTTTAGATTTAATAGGAATGGAATGTTGAGTTGGAGGAACTCTAAAGTGTATTTTCTCCAAGTTTTATTTTGAGGGAATGTTTTATTAGAACGAAAGCGTCCAACTTTCCCTACCCTTACCTTCCTCAGTGTTGCCTGAAATAAAACTCAAAAAAACACCGTAAGGGGATTTCAAAGTTAAGTTTATTACTCCCTCCTCTCTTTAAAAAGTCTCATTTGCCATTTTTTGCCCAAAAGGGTCCCAAATATATTGATGAAAGTATAAAATGACACTGTCCTCAACATTACCATAACAAATGGCCATCACTACCCTCATAAATTTAGGGGTAAATATAACAAATTGTATCCTTAAAGTCTGTAATTCTACAAATGAGACTCTTGTTTGGAACTTAGGGAATATAATTTTTCTGTAATGGTTGTTTGTAAAAATGAAGGGGGTCAAACACTCAAACTTAAAAACTATTAGCTTCTCTCTTAGTCAAAGGTGGGCCAATTTTTAGAGTTCAAAACCCAAATATTAAATAATGAACCAATAATAATGAACCAATAATATTAAATTTCTTTTGCTTTCATCTTCATCATTATCATTTCCTTTGAAAAAAACTCAACCTCGAGTTTTGAAGTATAAGAGAATCCATATGCCATGAATTGTACTCCAAGCATGCAAGAACTTTTGATCCTCCGTTAGACATTTTGATAACTAGAAAACAATAAGGATAGCACTTTCTTGTATTGCATCTTGTTAGAGCTCTCATTGATAACGAAATCAATGACTGGATCATTGACTTCTTCATATAAAATATCAAGTTGCTTTAGGAAGACATCATCAACTTTTTACTCGATCTCGGTCTCGCTCTTTGTATCCTCAACTTCAATTTTGTCTTCATATTTGGTGGTGATCTCATTGAAGTGTTGAAATTCTTCATTTGACTCTTTTACTACATCTTGTGGAACGTTCTACTTTGGCTGAAACTAATTTGATAGTATAACTTCCATGTTTAAAAGAGTAAATGTCACCTTCTTACTGATTCAAATGTTCAATCCAAGGTTGACGAAGTAGAATATGTGCAACATTCATGGGTAGAACACCACACCTAATATTTTCAGAATATATGAACATTTTGATTGGAACCAAGCATCTTTCTGCAGCACAAAAAGATGTATAACCTAGCCAAGGATAGTGTAAGGGTGTGGATGTGGTTCAACAAGAAGTTTTAATCTTTCAATTGCACGTGGAGAAACAGCACTAATAGAGCATTCCTCTTCAATGATAATTCTGCACTCTCTTTCCCCACAACTAAGAGAACTACGAAAAGTAGTGTCACGCTTTAAAGAATCATCTTTGTGAAGCTTTGGGATATCCAACTCCATGCATCCTCTTATTAGCAGCGCAACTGACCAGATGAGGTTGCAACAAATAGCGAGTCTTGTACCTTTTATTTTTAATAATTCTTCTTTCTCTGACACAGCAATGTTGGTTCACATTTTTTCCAGATGAACAGTAATTTTGTTTTTTCCATAAAATTCTAATGACTAATGCTCTTCCGTTGATGAACAGTACCATATGGAGTACTGGTTACTGTAGCAACACGTGTTTTTTTTGATATGATTGAATATGGAAGTTTGGGGCTGTTTTGGGTTGGCTGAAAATTTAATGGTTAGGGCTTCCTCAGATTGTTTTTATTTTTGATAGATTAAGGGGTAGTTTGGGTCGATATTTTTGGGACAAAGAAATATGGACTATGGCCAGAATTTTTGTTTTTATTTTTTTTTGTGGCAGCAGCTGGACTATTTGGATAGTGGACTGTTTTTTTAGGAACTACAAATTGAGACAAATTTGAGACTACGTTGTCGTCTCGGATATTGTCGTCGACACTAGCAAATTTTGACAAAAGATGGAGGCAATAGAATTATGGTAGGAAGAAAATAGGTTAATGATCAACATGGCTCTGAAACCAAATAATATAGGACAAAATGGAGGAAAGAATTAAAGAGATTAAAATGAATATAATTAGGCTAAAAAGTAAGTACAAGGTTTAATGTTCAATAATATCAATTATACAATATTAATAATAATGTGATTGGATCAACTTATATAGAAATCCTAATACTTGGAATGGTTCAAAGTAATGGTAGTGATCTATGTTTTGGGAGGTCATTTTTTGTTTCAGTTTCGGTCGATATGCACGGTTAGCTAGTTAGGAGCTTAAAAAAAGGTAAAAAAATTATATATAATAAGAACGACAAGATGAATCAATTAAGTTCACTAAAAACACTATCTAGTGCACATAATATTGTCCAAATCATAAAACAGACATCTCCCATATATGTATGGTTGTTAAGGCATCGCCTAGGCGACGCTTAGGCGTCTAAGCGGTGGTCCAAATCTAGGTAAGGGTGTAAATGAGTCGAACCAAAGCGAACAGAGAGTCGCTCGAATTTGACTCGAAACGTTAAATTCATACTCGAATTCGAATTATATTTGAAAAATTCTACTAAGATCTGACTCGACTCGACTCGAATATTTATTACTCGAATTCAATCCGACTCGAATTGAATTATATTCAAACTACTCGTGAGCTTCAAATTTAAGCTCGAATTCGAGTCTCCACATAATAACTAGCTTTATAATAAATATAATTATAAATTGAATTTGTTATTTTACTTAGAAATGAGAAATTATATTTTTTATTAACATTTTACAAATATAAAATCACAATTAAAATTAAAATTGAAAATAAAACAAAATAATAATTATTTATCCTAATTTGATTTAATTTTGTATATATTATAAGAGAATGTATCAAGTATCTAATTGAATCTATATCAATTGAGTATGTATCGAATCATAATCGAATTCGAGTAGTTTGAATTTTAAACAAGTCGAGTATAACCTTGCTCAGATTCTACTCATATTTTTATTCGAACTATTTTTTATACTAAGATTTGGATCATATTATTAATGAATTCGAGTCTTGCTCGTATTTTTTTCGAATCGAGCCCGAATCAAGCACAAACTGTTTGGTTCGTTTACATCCTTAAATCTAGGTGAGGAGACGACTTGGTTGAAGTTACTAACACGAGCGCCTTGACAGCTAAATCGTCTCCTTGGGTCGCCTTAACAACCATGCATATATGCGAGATATATATGCATGTGTGTGAGAAAGAAAGATTATCATTGTAAACTTTAATACGTTAAACTTTCCTATGTTTAATGTATTTGTGAAATAAAATATATCTAAAATTATACATTTATAAATTGCACATTATAAACGACTTATCGCCTTGTGGACGCCTAGGCGGTCTCCTTATCGCCTAGGCGTCCAGGCGCTTATCCACTGCCTCGACTCGCCTTGCCTTAGCGTCTTGACAACTATGCATGTATGTTTAATCAATTTTACATTTAAATAAAGTTGATATTGATGTTCTGTTAACTCAAATGGTTAAACACACATGTTCCGTATAATTTAGGTATTATATAGGTATAATTTAATTATAATTTAAGTACAATTAAGCTTAACTAACTATATGTTAAGTATATTTTTTATATTATTTTAAGTTATACTTAACTAGTTGCTTTATTGGTACATTCTATGTACAAATTAACTTAACCAAGTATATTTGAATAATATTTTTTTTTAAGGTTTACTTAACTAGGTATTACGTATGTATAATTTAGGTATAATTTGTAGAGAAAGGTTCGAGTTTCTCTTTTATAGGTTTCAACATATTCAATTTTATTTTTTTGGTGGCATTTTTTCCCTATACACTGTGATTTCTCCTTTATTTGGTTCGAAACTGCTACGTTATGCCGAGTTGTCGAAGTTTTGCCAAAAATTACCCTTCACATAAATAATTCCTAATTTTGCGGTTAGTGTCAAGGTTGCGGTTCGGCACGGACTATGCCTAAGCGTAACAGCTGATACTTTGGACCATGTCTTGGAAAATTCTAGGTAATCTAACTTAAAAATGAGACCAATTTCTAATAATAATCTACTAATACAGGAAAAAGCTCTAGAATATTCTACTAATATAATTATATATTTGTGTGTGTGTGTGTAAATATTTCGTAATATTGTATACTAAATAAACTAATTACATTGAAATCATCCATAAATAATAATATATAATAATAAACCAATAATATTAAATTTCTTTTACTTCCATCCTCATTAGATATTAATTTAGATCTAATATTGTGTGTTGGCAGTTGCAAAGCTTTATTTTGATTTGTGCAGCCCGGTGTGAGGGAAGAGGAATTTGTTTTGTACAAAGAATTTCTTTAGGATACATACCGTTGCTGTCATTTGTCTTCTATATGCTTTCGCCAGCTTCACAAATCGTTCAGTCACATTGGCTTTTTGTCTGTGTAGCACATGATATAAAGAGATTATGCAATATGCTCAATGAAATTTTATATTATCCATAGCATCTGATTGTATAAAATATGTGTGAATTCTTAAGCATTTAAAACACTTTCAGCCAGAAAGTTTGAGGTCTTACTACTCCCACCCTAGTGCAAAGTTGGTTCATATACATAGTAAGAAATTTGACCAAGGAAATTTGTGTTTGTTCAATCTGTTTCGACCCAAAGTATTAAAAAGTAATCTAGTTAATGTGTTACGCAGTACTACTCATCGGAAGTAGGGAAAAAAATTACTAGGTTACACAATATTAGCTTGGACATCGAAATAGATTTGGAATTATATGTTGATACAGTTGCAATACTTTTATCTCTCACTAAGCTGTCTATAAATGTTTACACAAGCTTTTGTTGACTTCTATTGACATAGAAATCTCTGTAGCTATGTAATCTTCAAGACTACTAATCTATTTCTCAAACTAATTCAGATAGCCTGAGAAATAGCACGGAAGATTGTTTGCATAAACCGCAGGTTGGTTCTATTAATATAGATTCGGGAAAGGAAACTTCCAATAATTTGTATATAGGCAGAACTAATATTGGCGAAGGATTTCCAGATTGTGTAGATGCAAGCACCACCAGGCATGTCAGTGATGATGCTCCGGGGAACCAACCTTCTGGTTTCCTTGAATGGCATGAGTTAGGTGCTGAAAATGTTTCAACATCGCCGGTCAGAGATTATTCTGGCTTCCCAAAATCTGCACAGGTGTTTCTTGATGCCATTAAGAAGAACAGATCCTGTCAGAAATACCTGCGAAGTAAGCTGATGCAAATTGAAGCAAGAATTGAAGAGAATTCAAAACTTAACAAAAGTGTTAAAGCTCTGAAAGAATTTCAGTTTTGCTGTAGGAGAAGAACTGGGCAAGCATTGTCTCAGAAGAAGGATGACCGTGTTCAGTTGATTTCAGTGCCCAAGCTGAGGGCTAATGCAAAGGTCAGTCTCTCATTCAATGTTTCATTTTGCTGTTTTGAATTTTAATCATGGTATTTTCTTGTCACGGTCCATCATAATCATGCTTAACTCGTTGTGTCTTATTTTAAATCATATGCGAAAATGTATTAAGCCTTCTTAATCCAATTATTTTGCATAGCTCAAATTGCTTTGGTGTTGGTTTATATTATTTGGTTTGAGCAAGTTGTTTTCGAAATTTAGATGTTTTTCCTTTAATAACTGTTAGATCTAAGATCAAAAAATAGACAATTGCATAGAAAATAGACGAAGAGCAGAAAAATAAGAACACACGATATACTCAGGTTTTACTAAATTGTGTCTAGTCTTGCTTGTCTGATGTATTCATTTGGTGCTACAATGATCTATACACACGATATTTTTATAATAACTAGAAAAAGTTGCTATAACATGGGCTCAAACCCATGACCCCCGACTACCCTGTCATAGCCATTGGTCAGGTCCACTGAAGTATGAGCCCACCCCAACAATAACCTTTAGATTTTAATATTTACCAACTTCATCTTGACCATCAGAGTACACATCTTTATTTTCAGGTGAAGGAGAAAAAAAAGAATGCTATGTATTATGGCCCTGCTGAGAATTCTCATGTGCTGAACTACAGAATGGTACTAAAAAATTTTCCAGTCTCATTGAGTCGGGAGAAGTGGACAGAAGAAGAAGATGAAAACATTGTGAAGGGTATTAAACAACAATTTCAAGACATGTTGCTTCAAAAGACCTATCAAAAAGAAGAATTGTTGCATCAAAAGTCAGTTGATCTATCAAGGTACTTTCTTTCACATTCTGTAATTATATGATGGATTTATTCGTAGCAGTCACAAGTAATGCTTTTCGTGTATTTTAGTATGAGTGCTCATGTTTGTTATCTAGCACAGGGCTGATAAATTGTAGGCGATGTACGGTTTTATTTGTTTTGTTTTTATTTTGTCATTCTCTAACAAAATTCTTAAGTATTTGCTTGTCTACCTATATTTATTTATTTTTTACAGAAGAAGAAACTTTATTAAATAAAAGAGGGACTACTGTGGGAGGACAAGTAGCTGGGCAAAGAAATAAAAGTGTGAGAATAAACTAATGAAGCACAGCTTGCCAGTATCTATGAACATCTGGAATTAAAACACCTTAAAAAGCTCCCACAGCTGAAGCCCATGGTATCTCTATATATGACGAAACCCTGTCCCTAGGAAGAGGTAGTGAGAGATGGATATCATTGAAAATTCTAGCATTCATTTCAGTCCATATGTCCTATAAAATAGTAAAACAAGCTCACTTCCAAAGAATCTTGGTATCTTTATGTCTCCAAATCCCAAAAATCTTACCTGAAGCAAACTCTCTTTGTAGTAAGGGGGCATCCAAGAATCTTATTTGAAGCAAACTCCCTATAGAACTCAATTTATGAGACAAGAAAGCATATTAGCTTTGGTTTAATCTTAAAGTAGTTAAATAATCATAAAACCTTTAAATACTCAAATTATAGATTGAAGACTTTAAACTAAATGCTTAATTAACATCCAATATTATCTAGGTAATAATCATAAGGGAACGAGAGCCAAAAAATTTGCCGATAACTATACAAGTGAAAATCTAAGACCCAAATTACATAGGGGAGTGCAAATGTCAACTCCAAATTATTTATGTATGTCTTTAATCCATACAATACACACGAGAAATGACATACAAGAAAAAAAAAGTGTTGACGAAGTCCTTGAAGATGTTAAAACACTCTAAAAAGCATTTCATTGCTTATTGTATAGAACGAGCGAACTTCTACTGGGGAAAAAAACTTTAATGTGTTCTAACTGTTAACATGTACTTTGATTTAAACCAAATCGCCAATCATATGTATCGTAGGATACCGTTGTATCATAAACGCTTCTATTTAAGATACAATAACGATATCATATCAAATTGGCTCTATTGTGACACAGTGGAAGACGTAGTAAATAACAAAAACAATCACAAGAATTGAATCTGGAACTTTGTGATCACATGAATCCACAAAGGAGAGATGAAAGGCTGTAGAACAATCGTTGTCAGAATAATCTGATAATTCAATAATAATGAGAGTTATTCCATAATAATAACACCAAGAGACTATTTATACTACCTAAACCCTAAAATTAAATAAAATCCAAATATCCAATAAACTTAAAAATAAGCCCAAAACATAAACAGACCCAAAATAATTAAATCTACTAGGCTATCCCAATAATAAATAAAAACACATCAAATACTTAAATTGTCCATAAAAATTGAAACAAAAATTATAGCGAATCTTGACAGATAATTCTTCCCGTGTCATTCCCTTTTTTTGGAGAAAATTCGACCACGAATTTTAAAATGCAAGTATGAAGAGTTAAAAATTCCCAATCTCCTCCGGACAAATTTTGCACGATGTTGCTGCTCTAAGAAAATTTTTGGAAATAATTTTGAAATAATCAAAGCCTTCATATTTACTTGCACTTTCAACAAATGATTTGGCACGATGAATAAAAAAATTTCAAGTTGGCGCGAACACATGATTATAAACAATCTCATGATTAATCTCAATTTCTACGAAATCCATATCCTTATTTAGCATATTTCTACGATATCCATATCCTTGTTTAGCATTGACATGATCCTTCTTAACCACCAAGCTTGATTCGTCTTCAACTATAATATCTTCTTCAACTACCTCTTTTGTGTCTTTCATGCTTTCTACTAAAAGGGACAAATCACATGTCTTAGAAATAGGATTGATGACACTACATCTTTCTTGAAGATTTTTCGTACAGGTTATCAAATTCTTACAACACCTACTAACTTCATCAATTAGAAAAGAAGTCTCGTTTTGACGCACTTCTCTAGCTCTTGATACTATGTTTCAATCCGACAAGTCTATAATTTGCTTCCTCCAATTCTTCTAAAAGATCATCATATTTGGGCAATAAATTTGTGCGATGGAGCACATGAATTTTTTAGTCCAATAAATCATATTCATTATTAAGAAAGTCGATATCTTTTCTTCTTTGCTCAATTCGTGCCTTGGTAACTCTAGACATTGTCAATATCAAGATTTAGAGACTACTTTCCAAAGGATATATAGGACTGTTAAGTCAAACAATTAAAGTTTAATCGTAAAATTACAGTTCATAACAATTGGAGCACCAAACAAAGATTCTAAACTTGAATAACCCAAATTGAAAAAGTAAATAAACTAGAGGAATAAAATTGTAAATTTGCAAATTTGCAAATCCCCACTAACGTTGAATACCTCTCTTACAGGTAAGATGGAAACCAATTGATGATTCCTCTCTTACAGGTAAGATGGAAACCAATTGATGATTCCGAGCTGGTGCTTGAGTTCATTGCAGAAAACCAATTATGGATGGAATTTTTTTTCTTCTATTTTCCAGTAATCTGGTTGTATGCCTTTGACTGACCTGATATGTACGATCTGTTCTGACGATGATGGCTTGTTTCTGACCGTGAAGGAATTTTTTTTATAAAAAAAATATATAGCAGAAAATAAAAAATAGATTCGACTAGCTATAACTAGTCCCCACGATAAACAAACGTTTACTTGCAATCCCCGGCTAAGCAGCTTCGATCGACATCATTCTCCTTCACATTGACATCGAAGTGAGTTGTCTCTTGCTTAATCAGTAGAAGCGTCCTTGTCGTGGGCTAACTCCTAGGTTTTGATGCCAACTGACACAATGAAAGTTGGATAAACAACATAAACAATCACACGAATTGAGTCTGGAACTTTGCGATCACATGATTCCACAAATGAGAGATAAATAAGGCTGTATAACAGTTATCAGAATAATCAGATAATTCAATAATAATGAGAGTTATTCCATAATAATAACATAGGAGACTATTTATACTACCTAAACCCTAACATTAAATAAAATCCAATAAACTTAAAAACTAAGTCCAAAACATAATCAAACCCAAAATAATTAAATCTACTAGGCTATCCTAATTAATAAATAAAAATACATCAAATACTTAAATTGTCTATAAAAACCGAAATATAAATTATAACGAACCTTGACGGATAATTCTTCCCGTACGACGTATTTTGTATAGTAAAATATACACCTACATCCATAGTTGTCAAATCGTGAATCATATTGTGTATCCAAAACCCTCATATCGTGTTTTATATATCGTATCGTGAATCGTATTATACGATACAAAAAATAAAATAAAAAATATGGTAATATATATTTAAACATATAAAACATAATTTATTGAACAGTCAAGCATATTAGCTTGACTCTATATAAAAGTATTCAAGTAAATATTATTATAGTCTAAAAATAAAATTTACAGTTGGATAGTAGCCAAAATACTCTAAAATAATTTATTAGATATTATTTTAGTAATCTTTATAAAGTAACAAGAGAAAACAAAAATTCAAATTCACCTTTTACCTATAAAACAAAAGAGAATAATTCGAATTACCAAGTGGAGATTTATGTATATGCTTATAGAAAGTAACATGAAAAAAATAAAACGACATTACGAAGAAGATATAAAATATTAAAAAGTGATTAAAGACTCACAAACGATATAGAATATATTTATACTAAAAACCTCTTCATTTGAAATAGTAAAAGGCTTAAAAGTTTTATTTTTATTCTTTTGGTTCTCGCATAAAAACTTTTTCAAGTCGGTTGCTAACTTTAAAAAGTGTCGTGCATTGTATTGTTTCAGTAAAAGTCGATCGTATCACAAATCAATCGTAAGATACATCGATTGCATTTTCGATTCACCTCATGATACGTATCGAATTGTCTCATATCGTATTGAATTATACGATACATATATGTATATCGTAAGATTCTCAACAACTATGACTACATTCACAATATTAAAAAAATAATACACAAAACACACATTAACATAAAATGCTAAATAGAAAAAGAAAAGAAAAAAGTTAATAAATACTATAATAAAAAAATAAAATAAAAACAATAATAATAAAAATAATAATAATAATAATAATAAGACTCTTATATACGGATTACCATCCTCCATTGACTCCTATGATAGGCCATGTTCTCATTCTCAGTTGTTTTATGCTTTTGCAAGCCTCTTTCTAGAACTCTCTGCCATATATTTTTGGTATCCCACTCCTTTATCTTCCTCTTAATACAAAATTCCTCTTCTCATCAGTACATTTACAGGCTGACGATGGATATGACCAAGCCGTTTCAACTGATGTTCACTCGTCCTCTTCTCAATCGGTGCCGCCCCAACCTTTTTTCGTACGTACTCGTTTTTAATTCAACCTTGTATGCCCACACATCCACCATAACATTCTCATCTCAATATTTGGTTCCATATAGCATTGTTGGTCTCATCTTCATCTTATAAAACTTCTTCAACTTGTCCTGGATTTTATGATTTACATAACAACCGCATTGCACCACGCCACTTTAGCTATCCTGCTCTAATCTGTTGGCTTATATCGCAAGCAATCTCTCTCTCCTTATGTAATATTAAATCAAGGTATTTAATTAAATCCATCCTTCTTGGGCACTGCCTGTCGAAACATATTCATAATACGTCATATCTTCTTACATACTGTGATTCTGTCTTACTACGATCTCTAGACTTCTTAACTTCTAATGTACTTCTCCTTAACTCCAACTATCATTAGTAAACATATTCCATAGCACGTCATCCTAAATGTCTTTTCTTAGTTCATTTTTAACTTAGGAAAAAATATGTGGGTTATTGTGATTGTTGATGTAATACTATTGTGATTGGAGAATCACGTGGTATGCCGTCACAAGTCTTCATGCAAGTGATTGCACCATTTAAATGTCGTTAATCACAGCATCATACTTAAAACACTTTTTTCTTCTCAAGGACCCACTGAAGGAAACCTATCATATGCTTGCTCTAGATTGAGGAACACTATATGTAAGACATTTTCTATATACCTTTCCATCAACTGTCTAATTAGGAAGATAGCCTTCATAGTAGATCTTCCTTTTATAAACCCAAATTGATTATCTTATACTCTAGTCCCTGTTCTTAACTGTTTTCCTATTACTGTCTCCCACAATTTTAACAATTATGCGATACCAACTCTTCCTCCAAATTAATAATTTTGGTAACTGATGGTTTTTGGGATGCCAAGGTTACATGTAGTTCGATATTTTTGTGGTTGTAATACTATTGGGAACAAATTACATCATTTTTAGGGAAGGTGGATGGAAAGACTTGAACCCTAGCCAATGCTAGGGTGGGTTCTCCCACCAAACACTAGCCCAAACCTTGGTCGTTAATGAGCATCCTAGTATCATAGTATGTATAGTAAGTGACTAAAATTTACCATAATAACATGATGTCTTCCATGACCAACCCCAATTCTAGCTGTTGAACCTATTCCCTTTCCTTAAATTTTAATATCACAAAGGTAGAAGAAAGCTTTCTAAGTCGTGGTTCTCACTGATTCCAACTCTAGTTTTATAGTTCTTTCATAAATGGTTTCTGTTTTTGTTATGCATTTCTTAAGAGATATATTTTATTTTGGGTAAGTAACACGTGCTAAGTTGACAGTGATGCAGAGGGACTTTCTGGAATTTCAAATGATTTTGATAGCATTATTGAATCAATTGGTGACCTTGATATCACCAATGAGAACATGAGAGTATTTCTGCCCAAGGTTAACTGGGAGCAGTTGGCTTCCATGTACGTCATGGGTCGATCTGGCGCAGAATGTGAAGCAAGGTAACAAATTCTATCTTGGGAAGAAAATTTAAGAAGAAAATCACAGTTTGACATACTTAGGATGACTTTTTCTTTTTTAATTAGTATATTTAAATGTTTATCTTTAGTGTTAAGTTACCATGGGAATGTGATTATGGAATCTGTGTTGTCCAAGTTACTTTATTTTTGTCTTTTTAGCTAATCAATTTGGTAAATTCTTGCAGGTGGTTGAACTGGAAAGACCCATTAATCAATAAAGAATCATGGACAAAATTGGAAGAAAAGAATCTTTTGTATATTGTTCAACAAAAGGGGATCAGTAACTGGATTGATATCTCGGTATCATTGGGAACAAACAGGACCCCATTTCAGTGCTTGGCACATTATCAAAGGAGTCTTAATCCTTCAATACTGAAAAGGGAGTGGACAGAGGACGAGGATGATAAACTTCGCACAGCTGTTGAAACTTATGGTGATCGTGACTGGCAGCTTGTTGCTGCTGCATTGGAAGGACGGACAGGTACCCAATGCTCTAATAGGTCAGTTAGCGTTCAAAATGATTTTTGGATTTATATAATTTAGAGAAGTAGCTAACTTATGCAATACGTTGTGAGAAACACCCCCCAAGTTCTCCAGAGTTGATGTATATCTAAAAATTCTGTATTATGTGAGTGGGCTCCATTTTTAGTTGTGTTAAACCACTTAGATGTAACAGTTGCATAATATTTTTGCATGGATTTTTATATATAATTAATGTGTTAATGAAAACTGGTTGGAATTATGAAACACGTTTTGGGAACCAGACAGAACTTTGATACTAGGCCATTTTGTTGCCCCCCTCTATAATCATCAAAGAAAAAGACCTTATGTTATTATTGCATAAATAAGAAGCATATGTTCAAAAGCTTCACTTTTTAATTATTCAATTCTTTATGGCTTGTTTACATTAATTAGTTTATGACATGTCATTGTGTGCTCACTTATTGCAGATGGAAAAAATCACTGAATCCAATGAGGAAAAAGGTTGGAAAATGGACTCCAGATGAAGACAAACATTTGAAAGTAGCTGTGATGCTTTTTGGGGCAAAAAACTGGGGAAATATAGCTCAATTTGTATCTGGACGGACTAAGGAGCAGTGTACAGAAAGGTATGTATGTTTTCAACCAAATTCTTTTTCGGTGATTCAGTTTGTTTTATTCAACTGTAGGGTTTGTTTGGGTGACAGATGGAAAAACTGCTTGGATCCTTCTCTCAAGCGGGGTAAATGGTCTGAAGACGAAGATTCTAGGTTGAAAGCAGCAATTGCAAAACATGGACATCGCTGGAGTATGGTTGCTGCATGTGTACCTCCACGTACTGATAGCCAGTGCCTGAGGTATGTAGTTGTGGATATCACTTTCAGATAGGCAGTGTGTTATCCCTATAAATCCTTTGTACCCTAAACTTTCCTGTTATGAAATAATTAAGATTTTTAATACATGCATTACCTTGTGTATAAACAGGAGATGGAAGTTCTTGTATCCGAATGAAGTTCCTTTGTACCAAGCAGCTAGAAAGATCCGAAAAGCCGCTCTAATATCAAACTTTGTAGATCGGGAATCGAAACGACCCGCCCTTGGTCCTAATGATTTCGCCCCATTAAAGATGATTGATCTTCCTGAAACTGAAGATATAGAGTCTCCTAGAAAGAGGAAATCAAGGTTTGCTGTTCAAACACTTATTCTAGGTTTTCCTTTTTTACTGCATTCTCTGTATTAATTTTGTTATGTCCTGAATGTAATGCACTGTCTGAATGATACTTTGTATATGTATGTTTGTCTTCTTGCCTTTCCATAACCTAATAATTTCGAAAGACTCACTACTTTTTTTGGGAGTTTTCCTAGAATTACATCTTTAAGCATAGTGTGCCCTAAGCATAGATCATGAACCACTTCTGTTTGTAGGATTCTCACCCTCAGTCCCTTATTCTGTAATCCTATCTCTAATGAAATCTTTTTTATTTAGTCTATAAGAAATTTAAGTCCTTTCATGAACTTCAAAATGTAGCTGTTTTGGTTTAGATTATTTCTCGTCCTCAACCTCTTTAGTTTGTAATCCACTTCTTTGTAACAAATTTTACTAATTTTATCAGAAGTATAAATATTTGCATTACATGTGTGCTCGACTTATTGTCCATTAATGTACTTTCAATTATGTTGCCAAAATCAGATCCAAGAAGCCCAGAAAGGAAGCTCAAATTCGTCCCAAGGGAGCTTTGAGGTTAAATGATGGCAGTGAGGTTATCAACTTCAGCTGTGATGATGGCATTTTAAGGAAGAAACGAGGGAGAAAAGTATGTTTGAATGATAAATTCTCCTCAAAACGTGATCTTGTACCACCTGCTCCTGATACAATGCTGTTACCGAAAACCATTGGGGAAGAGCTTGGAGCTGATGGTGGGGATATTGCTATGAAGAAGAAAGATTCAGGGAGACGAAAAAAGAGGTATTCTGGTGGACAGTATAAACTAGTTTCTCTATTGTTTACTGCATTTTGAAGCTTCTTAATAAAATCATCCTACACATAAAAGTATCGATTATCATATGGGTTTGAGTGTTTGATTGCATCTTAACAGCTCACCTCTTAATGCATCTTAATGTTTGAAATTGGGATATAAATTTTCCCTTTGAATGCCTCTAAATCATAAGATACAAAATTAAATCTAAAAGGACCACATTAAGATGTATTAAAATGCATGAAGAGGTTGGCTATTAAGATGCAATCAAACACCACCGCTTTCACATAATACCCTTGTAAACTTCACCTAATAGCCTACTTATAAAAAGTTTATATATTTGATTTTAGCCTTGTGGCAACTTTAAGATGATTGAATGGATATCCTTGTTATTTAACAAGAGTTGAAATTCTATATGGGACTCGTCTTTTGTATTTATTCTAATCAGGATTTATTTCCACCCCAAATGCACAAGCTGGAAAAAATACATTGTACTTGAGTCAAAATCTATGAGATTTTCTTACGAAGAAAAAGATTATTTGATTAATTATGAAACAATTAGTCTTAATTCTGGATTATATACTGTGGCTTTAGTTTAAAACGGCTTCTCTACAACTCCATCAAAGGACACAGTAACAAAGTCAGTAATGGATGATCTTATTAAGCTCATTACATTACATAACACAAAATTATATTCTTATTTGAATATTTAATATTCTATCAATAATATGTTAATTGACAGTTAAATTCTTTTACTGTTAGTTATGCCTTTCACGTGCAACTCACCTGAACTTTAACTAGTTCTAAAAGAGCTAGAAATTATCAGTCACTTCTAATTAAGTGCAAGTTGACATGAAATAATCAGGTCTTATAGAATAATTCTTTAGTAGAAAGTTGGTACCGATTGTTAAATTCATCAGCTAAAATTTTTGGACCTTTGTGATTGAGTTCTCATTTGTACTTTTATCAAGTTATTTTTTTCCTTCTCAATTTGCAGAGGCAGGCGAAAATCTGATGAAGCAGATGCAACTTCTAGGCAAGTCTCCATTCCAATGAAAAAGAGAACAAGGAGACCAAGGTCATGGGAAAATGAAGGTTCTGATCCTACAAATCAGAACGTTGGGGACCTGGGCAGGGACGAAGCTACAAAGAACAGAAAGGCAAAGGCTTCTAAACTACCCTCAAGAAAGAATAGATGCACTGAACAACTTCATGAAGTTCAACTGAATACAATTTCTGATGAGGTAGAGGCCTTTGGTGGAGAAGATACCATTTCAACCCACAAACATAGGAAGATTAAGTTGCGTTCAAAGAAGAAAAAAGGTGATCCAATCCACAGTCATTCGTCAGCATTCATATTTGGTGAAGGGGTTGAGCCAGTTGGCATGAATGATACATCACCCAATACAAGTCTGGAAAGGACAGAAAATGGTGATACTGTTGAAACCTTTGAAGGGGACAACAATGATGCAAGATCTCCCAGGTGCTCAACACCTGATATTTTGGATAGTTGGAACTCAAAGATATTTAGTGTCAGCAGACAAAATAAGTTTATAGGGACAAGGTCTAGACGTAAAACTTGTTCTAATCAGATACCAAATACAGAAAATGGGGATGACATGACTCTTGCTTCCTTTATAAAACAATCAAGGAAATCCCAGAAATCTAAATCGTCATCTGTAACGGTTTCAAAGCTACTCAACAAGTGTGGAAATAGTACCAAAATGTCAGATGGCTCCCAAAATATCGCGTTACAGCCAAGGTGTTCAACATCTGAAATTGGGTTAATTGAGAATTCTAGTGCATCTGTTGTTGGCGCACACAAAGGGCGCAAGAGGTTACGAATTAGATCGAAAATCTGTTCTGATCAGATGTCTGGAGCAGAAGATGAGGATGACATGACTCTTGCTTCCTACTGTAGCAGACTGAAAAGAGAAAGCTTGAAGTTGCCAAAATTGTGAGGATGCTCAGTCTTGAAGACATGAAGCATATATTTTGTTGATTTATGAGTGAATAGATCTACTGAATGATGGAAACGGAAGTATACAGACAAGGTAGCTAGGAAATATACTCATTTGTGAGTAAATTCCTTCATTCATGATAATACATGACAATTTGAATGAGTTCTTATTTTCTGTATAGTTGCTATTCTTGTAGGCTTGTCTTTTGATAAGCTGGCCTTGAAGCTGAAAGTTCTTTGTGCCTTTGGTTTATAATCTAGCATTCTTTACTGTTGCACACTATATAAGATACCTAGTAACTACAGAGGATAGCCAAGTAGTGGACTTCAAAGTCCAAGCATATTTTACAACATGTCTTTGAGTTTTAATTTGGAGAGAAAAGAAAGTGAAGGAAAATAAAAAGAAGGGGTGTTTCTGAGTTTTTTAATAGAAGAGAAAAGAAAGGAAAGTTGAGGAAAGTGGTGTCTTTGTTGAGTTTTAATTAGGGAAGAAAAGAAAAGAAAGCTAAGGAAAGAAAGTAAAACCTTTTCTTTTATTTTGGTGTCTTACTCCTACAAAATGCTAGTTTTATTGCCTTCTTTAAAATATATATATATATATATATATATATATATATATATATATATATATATATATATAGGTTAGGGAAATGAACCGGATTATGTTTGATATTATATCCTTTTCCTGATCCATATAGTTGGATTCCATTACAATTAGAAGAGTGAGTGAATACTGGATACAGATTATATCAATCTGATGATCCAAAATGAATCCAGTTCGGGAGTGACAAAGTACTCCATAAAAATTCAATATAACAGTTTAGCGAGCTACCAGTGGGTAGGGTAGAGTCCATGAATTATGAAGATATGTATCCTTTGAAAAATATGCTTAAAAAGTAGTTTTTGTTTTGGCTTTATTATAATAAATTCACAATTGATAATTTAATTTTGAAAATTAATAGATCAAGTCATTTTAAAAATAAATAACTCCTAACAAATATCTACTACATTAATACTTGATCTAATCTAAATATAATTACATATATAATTAAATATACATGTCTAAACAACAATACTAAATAATCAACTTCTTCGTTTATTTATTTATTTATTACTATTTTGCATTATTTATCCTGATATTGAAAAAAACTCTTGCACTAATCAGTAGTATCCCGCAAGAAGCTAACTTTTTACGTTAAAAAGGGTCAGACTACTCGTTCTCTTTAGACTAAAATAAAACATACCAAATTTCAATATCTTTTTTGTTATAAATTCAAAATTGTCAATCTATGTTATTAGAAAAGTCTTGAAAAGATAAGAGGTATTATTGATATGTTTTGACATAATAAAAATATCAAAAGTAAAAGTTAGTGCATACGCAAACGGGTTCAAGAAATTATAATGAACAACATGAGATAGATTTACTGAAAAATGATCCATAATCCCCTATATATATATATATATATATATTATTTTTGATTTTGCAAAATCTGTTGTTTCATGGCTTATCCATTTTTAAAACACATTCAACGTACGTTTGTGTTTCAAACTTATTTGTGATGTAAGCAGTCTTGAACAACATACATACGAATGATAATATCATATGAAACAAAATAGTAGTAGTATCTCTCTCTCTCTCTCTCTCTCTATATATATATATATATATATATATATATATATATATTATACAAACTATCCAAATAAATAAACTACGTGTAATCCAAATCTCAAAATCTACCAGTCAAACAAATTAAAGGATTTTTTTTTTTTTTTTGCAAAATATAGAAAACAGGGGCCCAACAGCCCATAAGTCGGGTCAGAGATATCTTCTTTCCGTAAACCAACGGAAGTTTCAGTAAAAGCTTCTCAACCAATTTGATATCTTCACCTTCTCTCTCTAGAAATTCTAATTCAACCAGCTGAAAATGTCGACCTGTTGCAGACCTGCAATTTCCTCAATTTCGATACAAAAAAGCTTCGTATCACCGACAAGAATCTCAAATAGCGTCGGTCAAAATTCAGTGAGAATTAGGGTTTGTGGTGTGAGCGCTTCAATGGTGGAATCCTATGAGAATTCCTCCAACTTTATTAAGCGCATGGAACGAGCCTGGTTGATATCTCAGGTATTATTTTTATGCTTCCTAATTTTTATTTTATTCATACTATTTATTGGCCGGCTAAGACTGAAATGCAAAAGTAACCCTCCTGTTTGTACCTCTTTTGCAAAACTCACCCTCAAACTTTTATTTTTGCAAAACTCTTGTATAAATTGTGCAAAACTCACCCTTTATGTACTCAAATTATTTCACTCCAATTCATCTTTACCTTCAGAATACTCCTTTTATTGCATTCAAACGACTTCCAATTAGCACAAAATAATTCTCACAATACCAACTGATATATTTGCAACAATAGATTACCTAATTCATCACCTTTGATGCATCTTCTTGTAGTGTTTAACGAAATATTTAATTATAACAATACATGTTAAAAAAATTGAGAATAAGATTGACATTTTAATAGTCTTGGGTGTGAGACATTTATCAAAACAAAATAATAATTAGTCCTGCAAGCGAACCGAACCCACGAATAGGTTCGAGTTCAATTGGATTGCCTTGTGGAGTTGAGTTCGCACATGGTCAAACATGTTCGCGAACCATGTGGTTCGGTTCGACTTGCTCGCTAACAGTTTGTTTTGAGTGATTCGCGAGTAGCTCGTGAGATGCTCGAGTATTTGTAATATTTGGCTTAATTTTTGCTTCAGTGCGTGCATTTATGATGTTCGCGAACATGATGTTCGACTATATTCTCGAATATGATAATGTTCGATTATGTTCGCGAATATGATGATGTTCGACTATGTTCTATGTTCGCAAGTTGTGCATGAACTTGAGTATGTTCGTGAACTGTTCGAACTCGCATGTGTGTTGGCTCAAACATGCTCGAGTTTGAATATTCGAGTTCGGTTTGGATCGTTTGCAGTCCTAATAATAACCAATTGGCATATAGCAAATGTAGAGAATGAGATATATGCATTAAGCAATTCAGGGTTCCAAATCAGTTGATATTGTGATTTTTTTTGTTGCTAATTGGAAGTCGTTTGAGTGAAATAAAAAGGAGTATTCTAAACTTGAGTTCATTTATATGATGAATTAGATGAAATAATTTGACTATGTGAGGATTTTTAACCCAAAAAAAATACATAAAAGGGCGAGTTTTGCACAATTAATACATCTTGGAGGGAGAGATTTGCAAAAATAAAAGTTAGTGCGAGTTTTTCAAAAATGGCACAAACTAGAGGGTCACTTTTGCATTTTAGTCGGCTAAATATATACTAGCTCTATTTAAAATATAAACTTTTTAAAGTTAGTTTGAGATATTTTCAAACTTAAAATTGACATGTATTCGTTTAATTGTAGACAATATAGGAATGAATATTATAAACTAATTTGTAATTTATAAGATTCATAGGCAATACAAATATTTTTTTTGTTCTTATTAAACATCCGAGCAATTTTATGACTTTAATGTATGCTGTTTGTTGTAGTCTTGTTATGATGTTCTTTTTGTAGTCTTGTTTCTTCTTGGGTAAAGTGAAGTTTGAATGATTAGTTGATTGATTAAAGGAAATAATGGATCATTTGAATAGGGTTTTCTTTGTTTAAAGTTTTAGGATGAGTATTAGTTGATTAGTTGATTCTATGGCAGTATTTGATATGTGATTGGAAAATGAATCTACTTATTACTAATTTTAACGGGTTAATGTGATCCTCGTAGCAAATATTCAGATTTTTTGAAGCATTGGAATTTGGAACAACTGTTATATTTACTTCCAAAAATGGTGAGAGAGTTGCAGATGATGTAAATCAAGAATATAGAATGAATGAAGAAGTTTTGCCGTGTTTATTTAATCTCATAATGTTTTAGGTGTGTTGTTAACTTAGATTAAGATTCGAATGAAGTTTTCAGGATGGTACCTTCATGTAATAAAGCTTAATAAGATGTTCATTGCTGTTTCACTCCCCTGTGAAAATAGCAAGATCTGCAAGTGATACTCGTCATTCATATTAGCACTAAAGGAAACAGTATAAGCTACTTAGAACACAAAACATCACTTTTCATGGTACAAAGTTTGGTAAGAGTAGTTTTTTTGGAATCGCTTAGTTGGTACTTATTTGGGACGTGATACACTGGGAATGACTTTCTAAATAGATATAGTTAAATCTAGTTGAGATTTAGGAAAAAATAGACTATTAGTTTAATAATATCTAAGCAAGTGTTACAACAAGAACATTTTCAATGAGATTACGCCATATCATCACTTACTTGACACTTACAAAGTGTTTGCTTGGGTTTCTAACAGTGTTCTATATTTACTCTCTGTAAATATTCTTTATATTTTAGAGAAAGATTCTAGATAGTTGATCCTAATCTGTTATTAATTTTGATCTTAGCTATTGGTTGTATGACCCAAGAGATATATATAAGATGATGATACTCATTTATAAATCAAAGTGGTGTTATAATCATACTTATGCAATAAAAATTTAAGTATATTGTGCAAATAAGTTTTGGATACCACATTTGATATTTTGGAACAAAAGTGTACCATGTTTTGGAACTTTCATATCAAAACACAATTTACTACCATAACAAATTTTGGTAATCATGGTCAAACTGTTATTCTTAAGACCAGCACTAGATAATGTATAGTGATCTTTTCAAATCCCCAAGGTCTTGAACAAACTGAAAGTGATATATTGGGGCCTAAGTCTTAATACCATCAAATAATTGTATATTAATCCTGTTAGGACCTCAAGGTCTTGAACAAACTAAAAGGGAAAGATTGTGGCCTAAGCTAGATGGAAACAAAATTACAAAAATGCAGAAAAGGAGAAGAAATAGTTACCAGAATAGGCAGAAAAGGGGGAGAAATAGAAGGGAGGAGCTCAAATGAGTCCGTCTCAAATTTCATTTCATTCATCAAGGATATTTAATAACATCATTCTTCTACATATTTATAATAGAGCTTTCTTACTGGAAAATAAAGCTAAACTTACACTTCTTCCTACACCCCATAATAACTAACTCACAGAGTATGCTAATTCTAGAGACTACTATTGGTTACTTCTTCCACAGATTAACCTTAATTACTAATTTAACCGGTTGGGTGTCAGGCCCCTGTTGGTACCTGATCTAAGAATAAAGATAGAAACGAAGATAGATAGAGAGAAACTGAGATAGAACAAAGACATATATAGAGAATTAGATAATTTTGGGAGTAAGAAGGATAGAAAACTCATTAATTCTTACCGAGTTCGTGAGAGAGATAAAGAAAATAAGGAGAAAGCTTAAACAAGCTTCTCTTCAATTGATTAATTCACTGATTTCATAAAGCTTGGAGAATAATTCTCACTTACAACTATTTATAGAGAGAATGCTGAAAAGTAAAGCTACCATATATGACATCTACTAGAATTTACTTGAGTGAGTGAATGCACTCTGGACAGGATTAACGTCCAAGCCATTTTGTTTTGCATTGTAATGCTTTTAATCAACTTATGGTAAAAGGGAATGAGAGTTAGAAAGCTCCAAAGCCAAACTCCAAAGTTTCTTTCTCTTTGAAATTCTTAATCGACTTGTTGATAGCATTGTTCTAAAAATTCCCGCCTAGGCGCTAGGCCCCCCCTTGGCGCCTCTAGGCCTCCCAGGCGCCTCACCTAAGCCCAAGGCGGTAAAAAAATCCTCCAGGAAATTAGGTGGGTTCTAGGCGGAGATTTTTTTTTTTTTTAATAACTACCCAAACCAAATCTTGATATATTTATTTTTTTAATGATTTATTATATTCATAATACAAGTTGTAGCATATCAAATCACAATAAGAAGTGAACAATATCAAGTCAAAATGGATAATTTTATTATAGTTGTAATTTTTTAAACTTGTACCAACTTCAAATTATATAAATGATGATACATTTGTAATATTTAGTTAAATTCAATTTTATAATTCTTAAATTTATGTTTAATTTCTTAAGTTTTAATATTGAATTAAATTCTTAAAATTTAAAATTTTATTATGTAATAGCAATCATGTTTATAAATAAAACTAATACGTTAAAAATATGTTTAAACTTTGAACTATTGCATGTTTGTGTTTGAACTTTGACATTAGCAATATGGATGTGTTTGAACTTTAAGAAAAGGCCTTTATTATTTTTATTATAGATTGTTTTACTTTATATTATTATTTTGTTTGGATAAATGTAAGATAAAATATTAAAATTGACTTAAAATAAAAAATCCCGCCCAGGCCCCACCTAAGCCCCCTAGGCGCTAGGTCCCCCTCGGCCACCCGCCTCCTGCCTAGCGCATTTTAGAACATTGGTTGATAGCAAGGCTATGTTTTTTGACATTTTGTACCGGAAAGAAATATACATGTGCACAACTTAATATGTGGGAGGATGCTTTCTGAGTTTCTTTCTTCTTTTGTTTTTTTTAAATGATTTTTTCTAATTTTTATTTTCATGTAGTGCTCTCTACGTTTTCCCATTCCATTCTTGACTATATTTTCCTTTTTACAATTTTATTGCAATCTCTTTTAGTAGCATTAATAGGACTGATTCTAAACTGTCTCATCTTTCTTTCCTAAAATTTCCCATGCTCGTGGATTCAGCAACCCAGGCCTGTTTCTTGTTCTTCTTGTGATTCAAGCGGGCATGTTGACTGTAAATGGTGTGGCGGCACAGGTTTCTTCATTATTGGTGATAACATGTTATGCCAAGTCCCTTCAAGAAACACAAGCTGTGTTATTTGTGCTGGAAAGGTAAAGTACTTGAGTCCATCTCGCCAATTAATTTACATTAACTGTGACATTTTCCATTTCTTTGTAGTGATGCCAATGGCTATATTACACACTTTACAATATGCTCCTCTTGTCTCATAAAGATGACTTAAAAATACACTTATTACGCAAATTGAGAAACTTAAAGTAGAGGAGAGTATCAAATAAGTTCCATTTTTGCACATGGTGGAACCTACCTATAGTACACTAGGAATCCTCTCTATAAATTAGTGGACCCCACCTAATTATTTTTTAGGACAAAAAAGTATTTTTATAGCATTTTAATGTACTTGAGCCATCTTTTAGGGGACAATTTTTATTTTTATTTTTTATGTACTCAAGTCATAAATGATGGAGGGAGTAGCGCTTATATACAATCTTATAACATTTGTAAGCATGTTTGTTTCAGGGTTCAACATGCTGCTCTGATTGCAAGGGAACAGGATTTCGTGCAAAATGGTTGGAAGAACCTCCCATACCTTGAGCCTATTCGTCGTAGAATGCATGCAACCATGAATACAATTGATATTCTTCAAAACTCTCTATTTTTTTTCATCCGTTGCCTCATCCTACCTCCATAGGACAAATCACAACCTGTACTATTTACACAGATCTCACCGTCATTTTTACGTGTAGAATAATATAGTTCCATCATCTACTTTTTTGAAGTTTTTGTAGGCGTTGAGTCGATATGATTGTGGCGCCCATCCATGCATAGCACTATGCCAACCCAGAAACCGTTTAAATTATACCCCAATGTCTCTCTTTTTTATGCCAAAGCTGGGAAATTAATTATATATTACTTCACATTTTTATTTCTGTGACTAATAGATTTCAGGCTAATGATTCTGAGTACAAAATTCAATATGGGCAGTCTAGTCTCCTATTTGGAGTTTGGAGGTGGGTTTATAGTTCTTGGGCTTATGATTTTGACTTTTGAGGACAGAATGTAATATTGGCAGGCTGGTTCCTCCTTGTAAGATAGCCATTGTCGGATTTAATATTCAGTCAAAAATGTATTCAATAATCTGCTTCTAACATATCTTAGCTAAAAGTCCTATTTGTAGGGCTGAAAATGAACCCGAGTGATTTGAAACATGTTTGAAATAGACTTAAAGAATTCGAGCGAGATTCAGATTTAATACTTAAATGTTTGAAATAGACTTGAAAAATTCGAGCGACATTCGGATTCGATACCTAAGTGTGTCGAATTCGAATTCATTTTGATATCAAATTTGAGCAGCCTATTGTTTGCTCATTTATTTAAAGTATCGATTTTTTTATACATCAGTGATCTTTACTCGATATAAGTTAAGTTTATTGATACTTATTCGTATATATACTCGATTTATTTAGTATATTGTATTTTATAATTAAATTCTCCACATTCTTTGAGAAGTAGAAGACATTTTTATATTTTTTGTACATGTCTATTAATTGATTCTCATTAAATTTTTACAAGACTTGGGTCTAGTTTGAAGAGTTTTAATTTAAATTATTATTTTAAATAGTTGATTGAGTTGATTTTATTTGCTTTATCATAATATAAATGCTCCACTTCTGATCTCGCAAGTAGCTCAACCCAACAATCGAGTTGAATCGAGTACAATAAAATGAATCGAATTTGAATATAAACAAAGATTGTAAAATTGTATTCGAATTGGAGTATAAATTTAAGCATCTTTAAAAAAATTTAAATAAAATTAAGTAAGGTATTATCAACTCGAGATCATATTCACCCTACCTCTTTGTAATATATTCCCAAGGTTTGAATCAATATGCGTACATAATTTATAACTTTTATTCACAAGCCATTAGCCACATGACATGAGTATTTATAATTTCACTTATTTGTATTTTGATCTTCATTATCATGTCCGCATAGAAAAGCTCAATACCGTTCTATAAAAAGAATATAATTTACAAATTTTAAAAAAAAGTTAAATGCACGTTGATCCCCATGTTTACTGTATTTTGCATATTATATCATATACTTCAAAACATAACACTTTGCATTTCACTCCTTTAACAAAACGGCACATAACATTCTCTAGCCCAAAATTTGTCGCTAAAAGTGAAAAATCAGTCACTTTTAAACACTAATCCTGTTACTTTTAGTGACAGATTTTAGGCCAGAGTGTTACGTGCCGGTTTACTAAAAATGTGGGATGCAAAGTGTGACGTTTTGAAGTATAGGAAGCAATGTATAAAATTAGATAAATTTAAAGGATTCAAAGTGCATTTAACTCTTTTAAAATTTAAAAATATATTTTTGTTCCAAGTTTATTGAGCGTTTAGTTTAGTAATGATGACATAGTATTGAAATTATAATGATAAACTTGGTGATATTATTTTATTACGTATTAAAATAAAATAAATGATTTTTTTTTTGGCAAATAGGACTTTTTTCCATGAAATGGAGGGAGTAGCATATAATACTTAGGTAGGTGTAAATACGGAATAACGGAGGTGCAAGTGTGCAACCTTGCAAGAACATGTTATTTTTTTTTGGTGCAAGGATTTGCATGATATGATGATTATTGGAGGCATATTCTCGTATTGAAGAGTTGGTCAAATATGCAATTTTTATTATATTTTTAATGAGTGAATTTCATTAATAATTATGGTGTTTACTAGCAATTCATTTTCTTCATTTGTTAATTGCTCGAAAAGATTATGTTTGTGTTCTTTCGTCACTTGAAATCTTTTCATGAATTGTAATAGATTTACAAATTTAGTACTCCCTCCGTCTCAAGATAAAAGTCTTTATTTCTATTTTGAATAGTTCCATGTTAAATGTTCACTTTCCTTTAATAACCAAACTTTTACACAATTTTTTCTATTATACCCTAAGCATTAAATATCTCATATTTTTCTTATTCTAATTCTCTCTCTATATTCAATAAGTATAATTAGTTATTTGTTAAAAATATTTTGAATTGAAAAACTAGAAATTCACTCTTTCACCAACATTAGAAATTATTAATGACATATTATTATGGACAGTTTTGTCATTTCATTCATCTTCTTAATATGCGTGAAAAATTCATCAGAACTTTTATCCTGGGGCGAGGAGTATATTTTAGTCTTTTCTAAATTATTTCACACAAAAAAAAGCATATAAGTAATTTTAATGGTAGGATCCACATACTATTTATTTTTCTGTATAATTTGTGAACATAAAATTATTCTAGACCAAGAAAATTATTTGCTAGACGAGAGGAGATTTTCTCCTTGTTAGTTATTATATAGGGTTTGAAAAATCTCGTGTATAATCAAGAAAAGCTTTAAAATTCAATTTTAATGCAAATCAACATTCAATATTTTCTTTAAAGATTTTCTCAACCGTTAATGTAAGTTTTTTAATTTATGTAGACTACAACAAATTGTTGAGTTTTAGGGGACAGACAAAAAATTATTGCATTTTGTCGTTTGACAAGACTTGAATTGTATTTAAGATTAGTCGGAGTTATCGAGAATTTATCAACCAGCTAGTTTAAACATGTTGGCAATTCTTTCTAACCTTATAGCACTTGAAGAAAAGCGGCTCTGGATCTTGTCTGAGCACCGGTTCCTACATCGGGAGTGGAGAGGGATGAGTTTAGGGTTTCTCTAGTTTTTGGCATAACGGGCCCACGGGCTATTAGCTCAGAAAGTGTTAATAATATAAATATGCCTTAATTGTGTTGCTAAGATTTGGATCAACCTAACTTAACTAGTTTCTAGACTACACACCAAAGGACGCTTAAAATTCACAACAGAATGTAGAAAATAGGAATTTTGGGTTCGCCTAAATTCACAAAAGCCTGTGCACGAACCATACGTGCCATTGCCGCATTCCAAGAAACAAGGTGGTTCAGGAAAACATTAGCATACTTCCCTTTGTCATTCTGTTGGAGGAGAAAAGAAAATATTACGATAATCAATTGGTAAAGAATTCACTGGAAAACGATGCAAGTGTAATAAGTAACAATGAAGTACCTGGTAATCCAAATAATAAGAATGCTCGAAAAGAACAAGAACAAGAACACAAGCATCAGCACCATATTCTGATTTCTAATATTCAGAAAAAAGACCTGTGTGTGTGTGTGTGTGTGTGAGAGAGAGAGCATACCTCCCACATATCCAAACTGATGAGAGGCTGCAAAAATAAAACACAAATATTAGTGGAATGTTCATCGATCATCAATGATAGTAAGGACACCTTCATGTGTTGTTATGCTGATAGAGTTAGTTTGGAGATCAAGGTTATTGTTGTCTTTTCCTTTATTGTAATAAGGCTAATATAGCCTTTTCCTTTAACAGAGTGAGAGTCATGTCTCAATATATATATATAAGAGATTGTAATTGCTGGGGAAGGAAATGATAATGAGTTGTTCTCTCTCTATATCCTCTAAATCTCTCTTTCTTCCCCAATATTCTCTCCCTATTTTCCTAATCTTCTTCCTAACTCACTGCTTTTCAGAGATTAGAGCTGAATTTGAGCTCAGAATTGATTTGATTAAGCCAAATCATTACAATTGGTATCAAAGCCACTCGATCCAACTATGACAACTAACAATCAACGATTGATGAATCTCAAACTCAAATGGTCGAGCACTCCAATTTAATTGTTGGATTTGAGGATAAAATCGAGCAGAAAATGGAACAAAAATTGCAGCAGATGATGAAAGGAATTGAAGCATTTCTTGCTGTGAGGGGACCACAACCAAAAGATATACCAGGTAATACTCAAGGCTCAGATTCGTCAGTTTTGGGATCGTTTGAAGGAGAGATTGGTAATGAAAAGTCTAGTAACAACATTTTCAGAACTATTAAGTTTGAATTGCCTAAATTTGATGGATCTAACCTTCGAACATGGATTAGGAAATGTAATAAGTTGTTTGCTTACCATATGGTTGCTGAAAGTCTAAAGTTATATCTAGCTACTATAAACTTAGAAGGTGAGGCAGAGGAATGGTACTCTGGATTTGTGAATGAAAGAGAAGAGCTTACCTGGAAAGGCTTTGTGAAAGAAATTACGGCTAGATTCAGTCCTAAAGTATAGATTAATCCTATTGGAGAGTTAAAAAAATCTACAGCAAGTGGGAACTGTGGATGAATACAGAAGAAAATTTGAGGAACTAAAGAGTTGGGCACTGTTGATTCTGTGTTGAATGAGTCTTTTTTTATAGACTGTTTTGTGGGAGGTTTAAAGGAGGAGATAAGGTTAGGTATTCAAGAGCTCAAAATTACCACTCTAAAGGATTTGATCAGATTAGCCAGAGTGGAGGAAACTAAACTAGAGGCTTGGTTAAAAAAGAGTAGAAGGGGAATCAAGTCAATGATTGGAGGTTATCAAAAGACCAGTCCTATGCCTAACACCAAAACTATTGATGGAGGTTCTGTTATCATACAGACTGCTGGGTTTCCAAGCATGGAAGTGGGGAAATCAATGCCTATTAGGGGCTTAACTAGGGAGCGATTGTCAAAAAAAAGGAGGAAGAAATTATGTTACTCATGTGATGAACCATACACTATGGGACATCAATGCGTAAAACCACAACTTTTTATGATCATTCCATCCTCGTGAAGACATTAATAAGGATGAGGATGATGATGATGAATGTTGTGAGTATAATGAGTCGTAAGGAGTCAGTAGGGATGTTACTCAACAGAAGCTCATATCACCCTTCATGCCTTATCTCGCATAATAGTGTTAATAATACGATAAGAATTCGGGAATGGCTAATGGGAAAGTGTTGAGAATTTTAATTGATAGTGGAAGCACTAATAATTTCCTAGACCCCCAAGCAACTAAGAAAGTTAAGGTTGTGTTGCAAGATACCAAACCTGTAGCAGTGTCTGTAGCTGATGGCTTTAAAGTCACTAGTTTTCAGGAGTGTAAGTCTTTTAATTGGTCAGTCCAAGGAGAATCATTCACTACTGATTTTAGAATCTTGCCATTAGGGGGAATTGATGCAGTATTGGGGGTACAATGGTTGAGGAGTTTCAATCCAGTAACCTTTGACTTTGAACAATTGCAGCTCTCAATTAACAAAGAAAGTAAGGATGTGGTTTTAAAAGGAGAATCTGATATGGTTCCTCCTGCAAAACAGCTCATGTCTTCTGGAGAATTCAAGCAGACCCTAAATAGTACAAGTCATGGTTATTTTGGATTTATGTTTGGAATGGCTCAGGAATCTGCAGAGAACATTGCTGTTGTAAAACCAGATCAGGTGATTGGTAATATAAATGAGAATAATCACCTTTTTTTTTCAAATGGGAGGAAGTATTGCGTATATACTCGTAGAGGTATTTCAAGAGCCAAAAAGTTTACCTCCTACAAGATCACATGACCATCACATTACATCGAAGGAAGGAAGCCAACCTATTAATTTGAGACCTTACAGATATCCATATGTGCAGAAGGAAGAAATTGAGAAAATAGTTAGTGAGATGCTGGTTTCTGGGGTGATACAACCAAGTAATAGTCCTTATGCTTTTCCAAAGGTTATTGGTCAAGAAACATGATGGTTCTCGGAGAATGTGTGGATTATAGATCTTTAAATGATATGACAATCAAGGATGATTTCCCATTCCAAATGCATCGATGAATTGTTGGATGAGCTACATGGCTCTGTAGATGGTATTCCAAACTAGATCTCAGATCCGTTACCACCAAATTAGGGTGCATGTCCCGCATATTCCTAAGACCGCATTTAGAACACACACATGTCATTTTGAATTTTTGGTGATGCCTTTTGACTCACTAATGCACCAAATACACCTTCCACCATTAATGAATCAAATATTCAAGCCATATCTCGTGAAGTTCATTCTAGTCTTCTTTGATGACATTTTGGTCTACAGCAAAACCTATGAAGAACATTTGGTACATGTGAAGCTAACATTGCAAATCCTTAAGGACAATTTACTTTTTGCCAAAAGAAGTGAATGTGAGTTTGGAATTGAGCAGGTCAAATATTTAGGACATGTCATTAATCAACATGGAGTATCTACTGATCCTGACAAAATAGAATGTATGACCAAGTGGCCATTGCCTACCAACATTAAAAGCCTCAAAGGATTTTTGGGATTGACTGGTTACTATAGGAAATTTATTCACAATTATGGACTGATTAGTAAGCCTCTTACTGAACTGTTAAAAAAGGACAAATTCCAATGGCATGAAGGGGCCACTCAATCTTTTTTGAGTCTTAAAGAAGTTATGGTCAAGGCTCCTATGTTAGCTATGCCTGATTTCACTATGCCTTTGTCTGATGCTTCTCATACTGGTTTAGGGGAAATATTAATGCAACAGGGCAAACTAATAGCCTATCTCAGTAAGGCTATAGCAGCAAATCATCTGGGCTGGTCTACCTATGAAAAAGAGTTAATGGCAGTCATCTATGCTACTACTAAATGGAGGCACTACTTGCTTGGCAACAAGGTACTCATCAAAACTGATCATCATAGTTTAAAATACCTCTTAGACCAAAGAGTGGCCACTACTAACCAACAGAAATGGATTACTAAATTGATGGCTTAGACTATGAAATAGTATACAAGAAAGGAAAAGAAAATGTGGCTGCAGATTGTTTCTCTAGAAAATCTGAGAATGGAGAAACAACTTTTAACTGTGTTGCTATATCTACAAATTCTTCCTCAATGGATTACCGAAATAGCCCAGCTTTTGGGAATCAAACCTCGCTTAAAGGACCTTATTATCCAATTGCAAAGTCGATCCTCAATCACTCCCTCGTTATTCCTTCAAGCATGGAAGACTCAAATTCCAAGACAAAGTTAGTGATTGGTCCAGATTTCCTTTGAGAACCAAACCGCTGATCAAATTTCATGATTCTCCCATGGGGGGTCATTCGAATTAAAGGCACTTATGAGAGATTGAGGAATTACTTTTCGACTACTATGAAGACAAATGTTGTCAAATTTGTTCAGAGTGTGACATTTGTCAAAAAACATAAGCATGAAACTAAGGCTTTTACTCGGGTTTATTATGTACCTTTCGCTTATACCTAAGGACCATGGATTGATATTTCCATGGATTTCATCAAAGGCTACCCCAATCTAAAGGATGTACAATTATATGGGTGGTGGTAGATAGGCTCACTAAGTATGGTCATTTTATACCTCTCCATCATCCTTTTATCGCTTTCAAGATCTAGCCCAAATTTTCATCAATAATATCTACAAGCTCCATGGGTTTCCATCTACAATTGTTTCGATAGAGATAAGATTTTTGTAAGTTTGTTCGGCAAATACTTTTCAAACTAGTTGGCACCAAATTACAATTGAGTTCTCAGATACCACCCCAATCCGATGGACAAACTAAAAGGCTTAATCAGTCTTGGAATGTTATTTGAGGTGCATGGTCTCTCAAAGACCTAAACAATGGGCTTAATTGGCTTCCATCAATCAATGGTGGTACAACACTCATTACCACAAAGGATCTAAAAACCACCTTTTGAGGCTTTATATTGTTATAAACCTCCACATCTCAACTTCCATCAATTTGCCAAGTCCATGATCCTACTACTAAAGGCCTTTTGCAAAGATAGAACTCAAACACTTCAACTCCTTAAGCACAATTTAGTAGTCACTCAATCTAGATGAAGCATTATGCAGATAAAGCAAGGAGTGAAAGATCATTTGTAGTCAGATCTTGTCTATCCGAAAATCAGCCTTACAAGCGCCTACTTTATCTCGTATACTTTGGAAAATTAGCTCCAAAATATTTTGGCCATTCCCTATACTAGAAAAAGATTGAACTGGTGACTTATCGACTTCAGCCACCCTCCCATGCTCGAGTCCATCCTGCTTTTCATGTGTCACTACTCAAGAAGAAAATTGGTTCTAATTGTTCAAGCTCGCACTCCCCTTTACCGGATGTTCATGGTCAATTTCTCAGAGCCATTAGCTATACCGACATGAAAGATAGTTAAGAAGAATAATGCAAAGAACAATCAAGTTTTAGTCCAATGGTCCAACACTTTACCATCCGGGCTTACTTGGGAAGATCGGGACAAGTTCCACAAGCAATTTCATCAATTCCAACCTCGAGGACAAGGTTGTCCTTATGGAGGGTGGACCGTAAGGATACCTTCATGTCATATGCCGATAGAGTTAGTTTGGAGATCAAGGTTATTGTTGTCTTTTCCTTTATTGTAATAAGGCTAATATAGCCTTTTCCTTTAACAGAGAGTGAGTCATGTCTCAATTATAGAGTCATGTCTCAAAGATTATATACCTTGAAGAGATTGTAATTGCTTTGGGGAAGGAAATGATAATGAGTTGTTCTCTCTCTATATTCCTCTAATCTCTCTACTTCTTCCCCAATATTTTCTCTCCCTATTTTCCTCAATCTTCTTCCTAACTCACTGCTTTTCAGAGATTAGAGCTGAATTTGAGCTCTGAATTGATTTGATTAAGCCAAATCATTACAGAGCTCAGCCAATTCACCACCACTTTGACCAGAGTGTTGAAGCCAAATCATTACAACTGATCAAGACACAACTACTAATGACTTAGACATACCTGGGCAGCACTGTTGAATTCAGGTAACGGATTGCCATTGTTATATGTCAGTTTGATAAGTTCATCCATGGTGTATCCATATAGTATGTCGTTCTTCTCCAACTGTTTGTTGAGACCTTCCAAATAACCACGATGATGCTCTCCCCAGTGCTTCTCAAGTGTCCTCTGGCTCATAAATGGTTCTAGAGCATCCTGCAAATGCGGAAGGCCATGATAAATTAAAATCAAGAGGCTATGATTTTTGAAGAGCTACATATTGTTATAATATAACGAGATTTAAATGGTACAACTAACAAATTAAATTATGTAACATTCTACAATTAAGCTAATCTGGAAATATAATAGCAATTGTCAGTATAGTCTTTCTGAAATATTAGGCAACTCAACTCCAGACTATGATTTTTCCTCACCAATTACTATAAGAAAGCCCATTTTCTTTATCCTTAAAAGTTAGCACACACACAAAAAAAACTCAAAATTGTTTAAATTGAATGCCAACATATTGATTAATTTTTCTTTTTAGGAGATCCAATTAGTAATATTAGAAAAAAAAAATTAAAAATAATAACGAGATACTCAAAATGATAAGGGGAAAGAAACAAAGTACATAACAATGTCTAGATCTGGGATAGAAGGAAATAAACTTATAAGATATGACAAGAAAATATAGCAGTATATTTTTTAAAAAGTAAAAACCTAATCATTATGACTCATGAGTGCACTCTAAAGGCATAATAGAGTAAGCAAAACTCAGATTCATAAGAGGGAAAGATTTAACTAAGAGAATGATACGAATTTGGAGCAAGAGGAAACACAAGTTATCTTTTTCCCCCTTTGACTTGGACCTCTTGGTACTTTTTTCGAAAAGAAATAATAAAGAATAGGCGGTCAACTTTCTCTTTTTTGACAGTAATATTTTCAGTGCAGAAGATATATATACACAAGTTAACTTACAAGTTTATAAGGTGGGGTTTTCAAGCCATAATAAGCGTGAACCTTTGTTTTCCTGGCGGACTCATGCAACCCTCTTTTTTGCTTCTAACACTGCTATCAGATAAATTGTCAGACATAAAGATTGCATAACTTTCTTGTCAATGTTAGACATAAAGATTACATAACTTTCATATCAATGAGATCCAAAGCATAACGAAAGACACAAAAAAGTTGCAGACAGGTGCTTACATAAAGTAATAAGCATAAATCATTAAGTGTGATCTCAAAAGTAAAATTTGTTCATCTTAATTAGATTTTCAATATTTCAGTAAAGCTCAAAAGCACAAACACTTCTACAATGTCAAACTGTCCGTGCCATTATATACTCGTGTCCCCTATTAATGTTCAACTTTCATAGTATGAGAGATCATATTAAGCAACGACTACCCTTGTAGTACAAAATGTTAAGTGAATCCTCACTAAAACATACATATCTGGTCCGAATAGGTTGCTTCTAAGCCTTGAGTCAAGGTAAAAAGACAAAATCATACGCCCATGGTTCCAAAATTTAAGATCAATAGCCTTATATTTTGGAACTGGGGCAATACATAACTCGTTTATCTTAAACAAGGGTATATATTAGAACAGGAAAACATACCGGATAGGAAAATTTGGGCCTCTGGAAAATCTTAGAACCATCAGTAGTCACAAGAATTGTTAACGCCAAGATCTTCTCCAACGTCCCAATCACGTAAGACGCCCTGATCCTGCACAGTAAACACGATAAACACCACAAGCTTGACGGCTGGACCACCGGGGGATAGCTCAGGCGTGAGAGTCAGTATACGTGTTCACAAGGTTAACAATGGAGGATGTAATGTCTAGTGTATTGAGAGTGATAATAATTCTCAGTTATGTGTATGTGAATATGAATGTGAACGTACCTGTTTGTGAAGACTTAGTTGATAGGTTGTACTCTCTTTGCCCGGTTTACCGTGCCACCCACTACCTCGACCGACATTATTTGATATGATGGATTCTCATTGGTAGTGTCAGTATACCCACTACTTTTGGTATCATTATGCCACTACTACGGCTATAATCCCATCCACATTAATGCATGACAGGTGTCTTAGTCAACTGTCATGCTTTTTTATCATTACAAGTCAAAGTAATAGATATTAAAAGATCCAATGGGTTAGTCCAATGAACCGACCCGGTTTCATAGGATTAAATAGAAGTAATATGGTGACTAGGCCCAGTGGCTTTCAAGGTTCAATAATGAAGGCCCAATAGATTAATTAAATAAGTAAGCCCAATTTGCTCGGCCCAAAGAGGGGAAATATCATGACCCAACATTGCCCCCTAGTTTTTTGTTGAATAGAATGTTTAATAGAAAACTATAAATTAATGGTCTATGATATTTTACTAAAGGTCCATAATGAGAAGTAATCGAAAGGTGCCCGGTTATGGTTCATGAGATGAAATGAGAGGAGACCGGAGGCCCAAATCAGAAAGGCCCTGTCTGATAAATATCTGGACCCGGAACCGGACGCTTCCCATTTAAATTCTGCCAATTTGAACTTTGAACCTTTGAGCTTTCTCCTTCTCTCCAGAACTTCTTTCCCTCTCTCTGTGAAATCTCAAAAATGATGGTCCTGAATACCAACCAGAGTTCTCCTCCTCGAGTGACTCCCATTAACACCGTTTCCCCCAATCCAAACTCTGATCAAGAGGGTTCGATTTTAAATCCCCAGTCCACAGCAACCATGGGGAAGAATCCGCCCTCGATACCCTCTCTGCCACCTACTGACTTCTTTAAGGATGGGGAACAGTTTCCTCATGCCAATACCCCTCTACTATTACGGAAGCTAAGATACGTATCCTCCGGACTCATTGTCGATTTCGGATATGTCTGCAAACAAGGGCCTCTGCTCCCGAAACGAACGCATGTACCATCCACCGGGATGGTTGGGTCGCCATGCCGCTTACATTTCTCGAAAGGGAATTACTTTGCCCTCCATGCCTTCGTCGTTACCCTCATAGGGTTTATAGGAGTGGGATTTGCCCGATTGGTTCCTAATTCCTATATCCACATTCTCGCATTCATTGCGCTTACATCGTGAACTAGGATTCCTCCATACGTCGACATCTTCTTCACCTCTTCTCAAATAGGTAAATCCAGGAATGAGGTTTCAAAATGTTGAGCAAATAAATCTCCCTCGACCCAACGTCGATTTGAGAAGAGACCCCTCGATGGATACCCTTCAAGCAACAAGGGTTGTACGAAAAATAGTTTTTGTTACAGGACCCGAAATCTCTTCTCTTCCTGATTGGACTATCTCTGATCGGATTTCTGCTGACTTTGGAGATATCCCCGAAGAGCGTGTGAAGGAAATGGCAGATTTTTTGAAGAAGATTCCTCCGAAGGAATGGAGTTTTGCACTTTTGACTAAGCAAGCCTGGTTATATGACCATAAATGTAAGTTTCGAACAACTTTGTAACACAGTTTTTTGAGATATTTAAGTGACATGGGTTCTGATACATGGTTATTTGCAGTGTCTTTGATCAAACCAACTTCTTCGGAAGTAAAAGAGTTGGAAGACTTTTTGGCAGGGGAGATTATGGATGCAAGTGAAGAGCCTCCGACTGAATAATCTCCCTGAGCTGATCCCCCCGTCACCGATCCACCCATTGTTTCTCCTCAGAATGACGAACCCCAAACTGATGCCCATCGTTCCTGAAGAATCTCTCAAACCTCATCGAAGGAAAAGAGCAGCCAAGAAATCTAAATCCACCCAGCCGGAAACAAATCCTGAAAGCGATCCGGAAACAATTCCAGAAGCAATTCCACAAGCAAACCCTTCATCTAACCCTAGTTTTGTACCTTCTGAATCGGTTCCGATTAAGAGAAGCCTGCTTGACATACATCTACATGATCGGGCGAAGGTCCTCCGTGCTAAAAAGCTGAGGACAAAGATTACTCCATTGACTGCCGAGGAGCTCCGAGTTCCATCGTCTTCGACTAACATTCCCCTAATAGTCCCAACGGGAATTCAAGTGCCTGATGATGAACTGGTCAAATCTATCCTCGTCCTATCTAGGAAAAGGAAACAACCATCAGACAGCCATCCAGGTTCATCCTATGCTCCCTCACCAGTCCACGAACCTAATCCTGTTTGATCTCCCTCTCCGAAAAATATATATACGGATCCGCCACGAACTCGCGATCAGCCTGTGCCTTCTCCTCCAAGACAGTCAACCTATGAATTTCAGCATGATGCTATGGCCTCTCCAACCATGTGGCCTCGATTTAATGCCAACTTTCCTTTTCAACTGTTTGGACGCTTTCGTCTGGTGAGGCCGATGACCATCGATTTGGGAACAGTTCGACGAGGATTTATATGAAGGCATGAAATATCTCATGAAGGTAAATGGTTCTCTCTTTAATTTCCGTATTTATCTTCATACTTATACAGTTGAAACTGATCAAACGATGCTGGACATGCGTAGACGAATGCTGTGTTTGGACGTCTGCGTCCAAAGTCTATCAAAGCTGAAACCGAAGAAGAGGAAATGAAAAAGGAGAATGCCATCCTGAAGTCTGCTCTGGCTCGAGAAAGGACTCAACGTGAGAGCGTTCTTCACACAAATGAAGGTCTTCGGAAAGAGTTGGCCCAAGTCAAAGGAAATGTGAAGACATCCAATGAAGAACTGAAGTCAACTAAAGCCTGATATGAGGAGATCGTCGAGATAAACGCGTTGATTTGGTTCGGAGGAGCCAAATAAGGATGGAGAAGATCAAAGAGTTAAAGGTCGATGCTAAGATCTTGACTAAAACGATCCAAAAGCTAGAGCTAAGCAGAAACTCGTCATCCGAATAAGCGTCAGAAGCTTGAAGAAGAAATCCGAGAACTCAAGGCTCTTGGGACCTTAGGCCTCCTTTGGACCGATGATCTTGAAGCGGATCTGTGAAGAGTATCGGACATCGGATGAGATTAACGGAGAGATCATGAAGATATATTCTGAAAGCTATGAGCTCTGCCGGAGTCGTGGCAAGGAGAAGTTGATTACAGCTAACGTGGACCCAACTTTGCTCGACTCTTCAGATGGCGAGGATGATGCATGAAGTGAATACTCTTGTCTTTCTTGGATTTTATTTAAGAATATTTGTGAAAATTTCTGTTATTTTACTTTCTTTAATTTATAGGATTTGTGTAAAAATTTTCTAGTTTTGTAATCAAATTAAATATTAATGAAAGGTGGTCTCATCCCTTATGACTTGATGCATTTACTTTCTTGATACTTGATATTAATTCAACCGGAAAATGTACAAACTCTTTCATGGACTCAACTCGAATCGTTAATTAACAACTAAGCATGTAATATATAATGAGATAAGATGAAGTTAAAGAATGAGGCATTCCGAACTCGACACTTAGAAAAATTTTAGGTAATAAAGTAAAGGGATACTTATTAGTTACCAAGTGTGAGATGATTCGCTTCATTGGGAATTTGTTTACCCCAAAAAGGCCTAACAAAACCAAAAGATGACATTTGCCTACCACGAAGGGCTTCGGCCAAGTCTAAAGAACGACGATTGTCTACCACGAAGGGCTGATAAGGTCACGAAGGACAACGCTTTACTACCACGGCGGAAGGGCGACAAGGTCTAAATGTCGACGATTACTTACCACGCAGGGCCTGACAACGTCTTAAGGATGACACTTGCCTACCACGAAGGGCCTGACAAGGTCTAAATGTCGACAATTGCCTACCACGCAGGACCTGACAACGTCTTAAGGATGGCGTTTGCCTACCACGAAGGGCCTGACAAACCCATAAGGTCCACCTACCATTAAGGCTACCATCGAATGGTCAACGAGTCCCCCCGAACCTCCTTACACCATTGTGAACTTAGGACAAATAAGAAGAGGATCAGTATAAATTGTAGATGAGCTACCGAAGTCTTTCTGTGTTGAATCCCCGGTTCTTTCAAGAATATCCCTGCCGAAGTGCTTTGTAGGCCAACAACTTCGCGGCCAAATGATCGCCACAGATGTTTTTGTGAATTTCCCGAAGAACATACTCTGTTTCGGATGGAACCAAATGTTTGAGCAATGATGACGAAAAAGGTCCTTCGATAAAGATTCTCATTAATGAGAACAAAGTTGACACTGTTGTAATTGGTCTTCTTTGCCAGCATCTGATCCGAAGGAAAGACGCCATCTGCCATCAAAGTTATAAGCATCTGTAGTGGCCAACTTCGATAATGCATCGGCGGTGAAATTGTTATTGTGATCGACCCCTTGATAGCCTACTGTACTGATGTCCGAAATAGAATATCCATCTGCATGCAATGTCCACGAGCTCTGCTTCTGTTGAAGTACTGCAACGGCTTTGTCGGACTCCTTAGTTGCTTTCCATCTGAAGCTGCAACTTCAGATAGATTTCCCCGAAGACAAGTATCCACAGGGCGATGTGCCCTCAGTGGATTCTCAGGAGTGTGGCTTCTGGGTCTGCTTCGACCATAATCCCGAAGACCAATAGGGCGGAGTACCCTTCTTCGATCAATCAGGAAAATGGCTGTTGGATCTTCATCTACTCTGCTTCGACCATAATCCCGAAGACTTCAGTTCATTGTTGTCCAGATGAACAAATTGATGGAAAGTAGTGCTACTAGTTATCAGTACTAGTAATTACATCAAACAATTACGCACTGCTTAGCATTTCTTAATCGCTTTCAAAAACTTGCAAGTTAATAATCCATACAAATATACAATAGTTTTGCATCCTAATTTCACCTTTATTCAGTCTTGACTTGTCCAATGTCCTGGACACCCATTCAAATCTAGGCGGTATGTGTGGAGGCTGAAGTTTTTAGAATACAATGGAATATTTCATGTTATTTAGGTTGAAGGGGGTAGAAATATAATTTAGCAAAATAGAATAAGGGCAAAATAGACATTATATTTGGTCAACCCAACTTATTAAGAATGACTTATAAGTCATTTTTAAATAAGTTATAAATTGTTGCTTTCTCTATCTCACATTTTCTCCTTAATTTCTAGTACTTGCAACCACCGGCGGCACATGCGTGTGTAATTAGCACGAGGTTAAAATAATTTCATGAAATTCGGAGGACTAAATAAAAATATATGAAAAACTTTAAATTAAGAAGGAAAAAAATAGTAATATAACTAAACTTTAGTTATCACACAAAGACACCGCTTTATAATATAGATAAACGATGAAATACATACAACACAGGCCTAACCTCTAAAATGTTACCCTCCAACTTGATTCATCCATACCAGATACTTAAAACATATCAACCAGGAATCTGAATTTGTAATGGCCAACACTGGACAGACATTAAGGTCCTCTAGAACTTCAAAATTCTTTTAAAATCCGGCACGCTCACAGCCTTTGGACCCTTCGTCCACTTACACGTGGAAACAGGAAAAAGAGAGGGCGAGAAGCCATAGAAGAACATCACCAAACAATAACATGTACTACTGTTTTTTTGTTTTTTTTGCACTCTTTTTGGACAGAATCCCTTGTTGATTGACCCACCAGTTTCTCTAAATTTATACGACTTGTTCTTGTTCAGTTGCCTTGAACAATTGCTAAAAAGAGCTTTTGGTTGATACCATCCGATCCTGAATCAGGTTCCTCGTCACCTGCATAATCAACGTACATATTAGAAATGCACAATGTTTTTCCTTGCCACAATTCCTTATAGATCTTTCCCAAAACTTGTTACATTTTAAAGAAATGCATAACATGTAGTATATATATATATATATATATATATATATAGAGAGAGAGAGAGAGAGAGATACTTGAAATTAGATAGTTTTAGGATAAGTATAAACAGTAGTACACTAGTACTTCCTCTGCACATAAAGAGTCCCATTTGCAATATTGCGAATATTAAGAATGTATTTCTAATTCCATGTTTATACCTAAAAATAATAAGTTGTTAGTTTAGTATGATAATAAAATTATGATAGCAAATTTGAAGATATTGTGTCGTTTTATACTACTCAATAAAAATAGGGCTCCTTTTGAGGAACAAAATAAATTTGCAAATGGGAACAAGAAAGATGCTTTTGAAAAAGGGAAAAATCTTGAGGCATCAATTGCCACAAGACACAACACACCCGAAAACATTAAGCTACTTTTTCTATCTTATTAGGATGTGGGTCAAGCATTAGAATCTCCAAACATACCAACTATGTGATTTGCTACTAAACATTCCTTTAAGCAATATTGCTGCATCAAGTTTGTGCTCCAAGATTTATAGGTTACAAACCCAGAAAAGTCCAGATTCTTTACCTGTTTTGGAACTCACTTGTACAGTCCATTCATCAATTATCTGCAAAGCATGAGTAAAATGATCACATGGTCAGGTAGATATTCTTCCAACCAAATATCATTTCAGTAAAATAAGAGTCGAGAGAACAATATATGTAGCCAAGCTTGGTTCCTTAACGTAAGTAAGCACCAGAAACCACCAGCGCATAACACTGCTGCCCTGGTAGCAACTCATGGAAACCTCGCCATCTTTCCATTTCGGTTGCTTGCTGGCAAATGGTGTAAATTCTTTACACCATTTGGAAAATAGACAACCTTCAAAGACTGTAACCAAAATATAGCAACATAAAAATATAAGGGCACTGTTGACAGTTTCTGAAACCTGGAGCTTCTCTCCCAATGTTACCTGGATCGTGATTTGATGTGGTACGTGAAACAAAATCGGAAACGAATGTCACTTTTCGTGGTACGGAGTATGATAGGGGTAGGTTTCATCAAATCGCTTAGCTGGTACAAATAAATTTATTTGGAATGTGTTGCGCTGAGAATAACTTTCAAAAAAGATAGTTAAAACCAATTGATATATAGTTAAAATTGATTTAGTTATTTTTAAGCGTAGCGTCACAACAAGCGCATATTCAATGAGATTACACCATGTCATCGCTTACTTGACATGCATAAGGCCCTCAGTTAGCTACACTAGGTGGCATTCCGTAGAATCTTCCTTCACATATTAGGGTTTCAAAAAGAGTATTCTATACTTACCCATGTAATTACTATAAATGTAAATATCCTAGATAATTTTAAGGATGATTCTAGATAGTGGATCCTAACCTTCTATTAAATTTGATCTTAGTCATTGTCCAAGGGATATATAAGAATATGTTCCTTATTTTTAAATCACATAGCATTTTTTAGATTCTTTCATTTGCTCCCTTCACTTTTAAATGGCATGCTTTCAAAATATCTTGTTTAGAAATTTTTTTGACTGCATGATGACTCTTAAAAAATATATTAGTCTACTGTCAACATATAGAACACATATATCTCAGTTGTTGACAAAAAATTGGTACGAGGTACTCTTTGCAATAACGCCCGCCTAGTGATTTTTCTTTTTTGTATCTTTTGGTGAAGCACCCCACAGTAACTATTCACCACCCTTTGGCCTTTGCCTTTGCGTGTGCACTGGGTAATCCTCTGACCTAAAGTGTCTCTATGAAGTTTTGAACGCATAAACTGTCCCTACTAAAGATACTTATCATGACGCCCATTAACAGTTGAGCAACCCCTTTGGGTTACCCAACGACTACTATATTCAATATTATTTTCCAACATATCTCAGCCAAAGTCCTCTTCGCAACATATTCCCCCAAGGTTTGAAATCAACGTGTACATAATTTATAACTTCTATTCACCAGCCACTATCCATGGCCTGTATCTGAATTAGGACACCCCGACAAAGAATGACTGGATAAGTAAATAACAAATCCGAGATCTAGCTGCAGTTAACTCTTACATTAATAATACATCATACTCCCAAAAAGAGTCCAATTTTAAAAAATTACAAACAGTAAGGATATATTTTTTGTTCCAAGTTTATCCCTAAAATAAGTGAGCGTTTAGTTTAATAGTGATGTCATAATATTGAATTGTGATGATAAACTTGAGGACATTGTGTCATTATGTACCTAAACCAAAAGAATTTATTTTGAGACAAATTTGGCAAATGGGACTCTTTTTATGGAATAGAGGGAATTGCATATAATACATATGTACATGTATGGAATAATGGAGGTGCGTTGTGCAAATTTCTTTTTTCTTTGTGCAAGGTAGGTAAAATTACCTAATTTTGACCATTCACTCAATAATCCAACCGTACGGATATAAAGAGCATGCAAAAATATTAGCGAATGTCAATTTTTATTTGATTTGATGTCGTGGAGCACCATTAATAAATTTGTAAAATAAGGATGTTTTTCGACCTCTCCTATTTGTTTATTTTTCATTATTATAATGGTTGACGCACATCACTAAATCATATAAACATTTACATGCTCTCATATTTATGCATGCCCTTCACATCCTTCAGTTGAATTATCAAGTGAAGACCAAAAATTACATTGTTTCACCTATCTTGCACAGTAAAAAAAACAAAAGGTTGCCATGGCCTTGCACTTGCATTATGCCCATATATACAAGGTCATACCCTGTTCACAGTGCTCTCGCAAATAGCAGGATCTAAGGAAGGTCAGATATACGTAGACAAACATCAATATGTATGTGTGATTGTGTGTGTATATATAGATAGAGACCAAGACATAAAGACATAGACAGACCGACACACATACAGAGGGTTGAGGTAGAGAGAGAGAGAGGAGGCCCATAGAAGAGCAGGTAGACTTTAGGTTTGAACAATATCTTTTTCGTTCTTTTTCTTTTCGAGCAGTACTTATAAGTCATGTTTGAGACGGAGTTTCTCGAAAAAATCCTTTACATGGTTAATATGAGGGATTTTAAAATTAGTATTAATAAACACTTCTTAATTTTCAATCCCCAGTTAAATTATATTGTCCAAACACACTCTAAATGTGATGAAATTTTAGGGAAAGAAAAAATATGAATGAGACACTCTACAGAGTCATTGAATGATGGATGGAAGGAAATCTACTTTTAGAGTCTTATATTTGGTTCCCACCTGATTATGCATAGTTGTACACTTCCAAGAGAAAATTAAAGTAACTGAAGCTCAAGCCACAGAAGAAATATTCATATTTAGCCTGATATGATGAGAATCAATAAAACTACCTGGTTGAAGTTGCTGTATGCAGGATCATCAGAATCACTAGTGATAGGAACACCAGTGGATGCTTGCAACCGCTGCAATGATATTCTGTTCCCAACTAGAGTTGTCCTGGCCTTGTCAATCAAATCCTGCAAGTGATAAGATGTAAAACTCCAAGTTTTGATTATAAACTCTATTCTAGCAAAAATATGAAAGGATCAACAATCATATCAACTTAATTTTGGTGATGGTGAATGCGATTACTCTAAACTATTGGGTGAATTTTTATCTATAATACCAAATGTAAAGAATTGATGTCGATGATTCAAAAATGTTGAAAAGAATTACTTGGAAAACCACGACATTGGTCACAAATCAAACACTGAGAAGAACTGAGTGATTCATAGTAACTTTGAAAATCATAATAGCATTAATATATCTTTTAAACTATTTGGAGAGTCAGAAACAGAAAAAATAAAAGCAATGGACTTTCTTCATTAGTGTGGGCCAGTTAATATACGAAATAACTAGCCATGTTAATTTCATCTGCTAACGTGAATTCTTGAGGTACTAAATATCTAGTGAAGCCTGTAGTCCAGCCGTTGAGATGATGGTGAAAGGAGGGTTGCAATTGTTAAGACAAAAACGCACATCTCGTCCCCTTGGGGACTGCACTATGAAATAGATTTTCATAATTTGAACAATAGTTGTCATGTGTGAAGTAATTTCACCAGTAAGACTCTGAAACGATCTAGAATGAACTGATGCATAGCCTGATTGGCTGATTTATAACTCCAAAATTGCCCATTATCATTAAGACTAAATTCTTTTATATGTTTCATAATATGTTATGGACTTATGGTTAGTTACTACAATATACTACTTTTTGGAATCCTGAAAGTTCCGTACTGATGGTTATCTAAGTTTAGAGCTGTGGATGTCTTCTCTATCTTACTATTTCACCTAATGTTATTCTTAGGTCCGGTCATACTTTCTGTTCATTGAACGGATGACAGCAACGTCCATGCTTTGCATAATTATATATAAGCATAATAAATACAATGCGAACAAGTTTTTTTTTAGCTTGTCTGTTTTTGTTTTCATATTTCCCAGGAATTTGATTGACCTAATTTTGTTGAGGATATAAATAATTATACATTGTAATAAATTTATTGTTTGCATGGTTTGTCAGGTATGTAGAGACCAGTTGTTCTTGGAGATACTAAGATCACAGGAGTGAAAGTAGTATGCACACAGTATTAATTTATTAAAGCATATACTTTGTAACAATCTTATTCATTTATTAATAAAAAGTATTAATTTATTAAAGGCTTTTAATTATCTACATGATGTTGTTTTATAATATGTGATAAACCCATAGTTTTAAGCAATGCTTTTAGAATAATGATGATGATCATTCTAATGAGATCTAAATTCTTAGAAAGCTTAAAACTAAAATAGTTCCCAATCGTTGGATTACTAAATTGGGGATTAGTGAATCCGGATAGATTGGTACATACATTACTTGCTCATTGGATAAGGATGATTGATCTCATGATCATCTGTGTGGAGACACTAAAGCAAGTATGTAGGTGCTTGTTAGAGAATAAGTTCACTGAACGTGGCTCGCTAATAAATACCTAATGGAGTTTTACTTGCCTGTCAATAGGAATTCCTGTAGTGATAGTAGTACAAGTGATCCTTGGACTTGAGATCATCATAGTATCTTGTGTATGATGAGTTATACTTTGACTTATTCCTTAAAACCCTTAGGGTATATCAAAGGGTATGCTTGGGTATAATAAGTTATACATGGAGATAATGTATGATCAATAAAGAATCTACCACTTCTAGTAAAAGAAGAGAAATGTCCTGTGTGATTCGATAAATGACAACCCAGTAGTCCTTGGCCAAGGCAGAATGAAATTAGAAAGAGTTTTTAATTTGCATTATTTGGAGTTGTGCATTTGAGGATCGAAATACATATAATTAAATAAAATAAGACTTGTGATAAGAATTCCATGTCTTATATTTAATTGGGACATCAGATGATGGAAGGATTGAATTGTCGAGAACTATTTACTCAAAGGTTCTTTTGTGATTAATGTTGAAATCTATATTATCCGGAAAGTCGTTGATCGCTAGGAGGCTTATCCTATTGTAGAATAAATATTATTTATTTAAATAAATTAATAATTTAATTTATTTATTTAAATAAGATTAGAATTGTTCTAATTGATTTATTCACAACCGGTTTAATATGGAGAACATAAAGGGTCACACCATAAAAGGAAGAATAATTATTTAAAAAGTAAATGGCATAATCATAATAATAAGTTAAGTATATTTAATTTAATCTATGGTGATAGAATAAATTAAATAGCTTAATATTTATTATTTAATATTTTAGAAATATTAAATATAAATTAATAAGAGGAGTCTTATTATTATTATTACTATTATTATTATTTAATTCCTAAAGGAGTTTGGGAATTAATTAATAAAAGTACTCTCATATATTCTAATAAGATTAGGAGGCAAATTAATTAAAATTTTTAATTAATTATTCCTAATAAGATTGGGAGCATAATTAATTAAAAGAATTTAATTAATTAAGATAAAACTCAATTCCTTAATTGTTAAGGAGGGTTGCTCACATCTATAAATAAGAGGAGTCTTATTATGGGTGTAGAGTGGTTGTTGACTTTTTCACAACATACATAATTCCAATAGTTGGGAGAGTACGCCCTTTTTCTATGAGAGATAGAAAAACTAGGGTTTTGCCAAACACCCATCTTCTTGAATCTTTATTCTTTCTTGGTGGATCACCTCTAGAGGCCAAACACTTGGGTGGCTAATGTTGATCAAAGGAAGGAACCAAACCCGCTGGATTCAAGTTGAACGCGAAAAGGATTGGAGGTGAACTTGTACCTGAGGAAGCTCGAATCTTCAAAGGTATGATTCTTGTTCTTTCTTTTTCGTTTAATTAATAATTGTGCATAAAGGGTGATACGGGTATATGGTTTATAAAATTTTAAACTCTGATTTTTCACGATTCCGCCTATTTTGTGCAATTTGATTGCGTTTATGAATATTACAAACCTAACAAGGAGTTGATGTCTGGTCCTTTGACTTAACTGATGTTGACTTAACTATACTTTTCCGGGATGACCTACTATACTATGAGACTTTCTGTTTTGTCGAGCCTACCATCTTATGGTTCCGTTGAAGTTGGAGCCAGAAATTTCTTGCAAATAAGCTAACAGAATGTTCAGATGATAGCATTTGAAAGCTAAAATCTTAATAAATGTGTGGCTAATATGGATGATCCATACCTGCATAAGAAGCCTGCCATCTCCTCAATTCAGGTAAAGTGGAAAAAGAGAAAGAACAAAGCATTGCTTTGGAAAAGTCGAGCAAACAATAGCATGTGAGGACATGCTCAAAGGTTACTATAATCTGATTTGCCGCAGGGTATCAGTTGAGACTTGAAAGCATCCCTCCAGACTGGTTAACAATGGTTCAGGCATGTTATAGACTTATAGTCAACGGACTAGTAACAAGATACTTGAAGAGAACTAGACATCAATTTTATTCTGGATATGGAAACTGGATCAGGACTTGTGAAAGTAACAAAACTTGCGTTGTTTAATTTGAGTGCTTTTATTTTGTATGGTACTAATAAACATGTTCTTCAATGTAATGTACTTGATAAAATATCTATAGCAAAAACGGCGTTACAACTGTTTTTGGACTTATTAAAAATTGAAAACTTTGGTAAAGATTACAGAGGTTTAATGTAGAAAATGCTGTTGCTCTTTTTTTAGTGCTTGAATCTTTCAAGGTGTAAACAGGAGTTTGTCTGCCTTACTGTTACTCGTCTCGATATTGCCTACTGTGTTCGTCCTGTTAGTCAGTTTTTGTCTGCTACTTGCACCACTTATTTCACAACTGTCTCCGCATTCTTCGATAATATCAAAGGTAAATTGTTTCATGGACTTCATTTTTCATTTCAATCATCCCTTGAGTTACATGCCTAATTTGATATAGACTGGGATGGTGATTCTACTCATCGCTCTACTACCGGTTATTGTTTCTTTGTAGGTGATTTTCTCATTTCTTGGCCCAGAAAGAAAAGAAGTCTTACATTGAGGACCTTGAGGTCCAACACAGAGGAGACGTATTGTGCTCTTGCTAATACAACACAAGAATTCCTACGATTAAGATGGCTTGGAGATAGATTACACATTCTCTACTACTGTCTTGAATTGTGAAAAACACAGTACCAATCAAATCAAATTGCACATAAATGTATGTTCCATGAACACATTACAAACCAAACATATAGAAATTGTTTGCCAATTTGTGCATCAACATCTTGTTTGTGGTACTCGTTGCCTATTATCCGTCCCCACCACAGATCAAACAGCATATTCACAAAGGTGCACCCACCCGGGGATTTTCAGGATATAGTTTCCAAACTCAAGATAATTAATCCTACACCTTAAGTTTGAGGGGAAGGGGTTGTTAATATATATTGCCAATAATATAAAATTTTCTAATGTCCCCACTCCCCCCAAAAAAAAAAAAAATAAATAAAATAAATAAATAAATAAATAAAAAGCCCTCAATGCTATTGTCTTTTTCACATATAGCCCAACATCGTTTGTACACCATTACAGATGTTTGAATTCACACTTGACTTGTATGCTAAATAATGGGGCCTCTACATATTGTAACAACATCAAGATTCACATATCCACTACAAAATACTTCATTCTATTTTACTACAATTCATCTTTTCTTTATATTCTCACAAGAATAAATTAAACCCTCTACAGCGGTTAAAATATATGTGGCGCCAAATTCCAAAACAGAACATAAATGATTTGGATTCACATCTAAACCTTGATTATAAAATTTTCACTTTTCATTGCCAATAATTTCTCATCAACCAAACAGAACACAACTGAATAACTACAATAACAGATTCCTTTAAATTAAGCAATTTCCCTTTTATATCCAAACAGTTCTTCAGCAACCAAATAAACACAAATTATTTAGCAAAAAAAACACAAATTAGGAATCCATTTTCTAATTTTCCACCACATGTATAAAACAGAATTATACATATATATATATATATATATATATATATATATATATGAGCAAATATGTACCTGTTTGGCAGCAAGTAGCTCACCGCACTGTTCCTTTAGCGATGATACATCATCCTGTATCTTCTTGATCCGTGAAACGAGCTTCATCGGATTTGCCTATAAATGAACACAAATTAATGAATACCCACAAGGGAAAAGTTGACGAAAATCAAAAAGGGTTGTCTAATTTTGTTACATTTTCAGGGTAAATTTGTTGAAATTCTTTCTCTAGTCTGTGCTGAACAACATTGAGGTCATGGTTTGCCTTGGTGAACAGATTCACTAGACCATCCATTGCCTCGTGTTGGTGGTTCTGGAGATGATGACTATGTCCCATTTTCTCTGTCCCTTTTTCGTTTCCTCTTTTCACATGTGTATACAAATAATACGTGTAATGGATTGGGCCTACTTTGCATTAAGGCTCTACTATTGGGTCCTAAAATTATTTGAGAAAGTTTATTGCCTTACCATCTTCTTTTTTAAGTGTTGAGTCCTTATAAGATCGGGTCGGATTAGTGGGCTGACCCATTAGATATTAAATATCTCCTTCTTTGATTGGTAATAATAAAAAAGCATGATGGTTGACTCTTATATCTGCCATGCATTAATGTGGATGGGATCATAGACTACCACGTGATGAAAATGTGATCTACGGTGGTAGGTGGGGTTGTGTACAACAAGTGAAAAGCCATCAAATCGGGGGTCATGTCGATAAGAAGTGGGTGGCACTAGAACCCAAGCTGAGATCAAGATAACATAATGCGAAAGTCTTCAAAGTAAATGTAATGATAATTTTATCTCTCTCAAGACATTAGATATTTTATCCTCCATCATTATCTTTGTGATCGCTCAGACCGACTCTCACGCCGAAAGCTATCCCCGACGGTCAAGCCGCCAATCTTTTGTGTGTCGATCGTGTTTAGTGTCTGCAGGATCGAGGCGCCTCTTAGTGATTGGGGCGTGCCAAAGATCTTAAGCGTTAACATCAAGCGCTGTAAGGAGGGATGTGTTCTAAAGTGTCTTGTAGTTTTCAATCATAAAACTTTATTTATTCTACGTCGGAAAAGATGGTGAGGAGTAGAGCAGATACGCCGGAAGGACAACCGAAGGTTGTGAGCTCATCTTTCTAACACATTTTTGTTAAGGATCGTCTGGGTCCTTCGAAGAGTGCTCATGAGAGAGGAGAGAGACCGCTTCAAAACATGTTTCCAAGGGTTCTCGCTCGAGAGCTCATGGTGGAGCCGCATTTGAGGTTGGTGTATCGTCATGATAAAGGCCGTGACTAAGATCGGAGGCGGTGTGGAGGGTTCTCCTTTAAACCCATCACCGAAGTGGTCGGGATGACAAAATTGTCAAGTTGACGAAGATGGCAGAAGAGGCAGATAAAGCTTTAGAGGTTCTTCTGAAACAAAGGGAAGATATAGCTGTTCAGATGCTTCAGATGGCCGATCTGAAAGACGAGGCGTCCACTTATGTTCAGTCCGAAAGGCGTAATAGGCATAAGGATGTACAACATCGAGAGGGGAAGGAACTGGAGCATTCCGTGCATGTGTCTCGGGGTCAACCTCAAGAGAGAAGGAGATCAAGAAGCAGAACTCCTGAGGTATCAAAGAAAGCACTTGTTGTCATCGGCTCTCAAGGTCGAGATGGTGGCAGACAGAGGAGACGATCAAGAGAGCATGTACTTGAGAATAAAAGGAGAGAGCACCAGCGTGAATATTCTCGTCATGATGACATGGCACACGCCGAAGTAGATCCAGAAGTCCATCAAGGGTCGTGGATTCTGGTGGAATGGGTCGATCTGCCCAAAAACAGAAGGTTATTCTAGAAAAAGAGATCTCCTCGCAGCCAGAAGGTGTGGATTTCTTGGTGAAAGAGTTGAAGGAGCTCCGAAGCAAATTAATGAGAGGTTCAACAGTGAAAGATACTCCCGAAAGAAGCGCGCTCTTTTTTCTCTCTGGACATTCTTAAGGAGAAGGCAGATACCACCAAGAAGTTGCCTCATATGGAAAGTTATGATGGGTTTGGAGACCCTTATGACCATAGTCAGGCGTTCGACCGGCTGATAGATTATTATGATTTCACTGATGTTGCCAAGTGTCATACGTTTGTTGCAACGTTAAGGAAGGATGCAAGACAGTGGATGGGGACTCTACCTACAAACTCGGTCTCGTCATGGTCTGAGCTGTGTGACAAATTCCATGCTCGTTTCGGGAGCAACCGAAGAAGAGGAAAGCCCACAAGTTCTTTAGCACAGGTCCGACAGTTCACCAATGAGTCCTTGGGTCAATATGTGAAGAGGTTCAGGGAAGCAGTTGGTCAGGTGGCAGACCTCAATGATCTTCAAGCTGTCGGGTTATTTCAGAATGGGTTGGATCTGGTAAAGTCTGAGAAGCTGGTGAAGAAGCTGATGTTTCACCATCCGAAGAGCTTAATAAAGCTTTTGATAAAGCAGAGGGCTATATTGGTGGTGGAGGCTATGAATAGCCTAAACGCCCTTCTTCTGACCGAATGAAGGAGGCAGATACTCTCCTAAGGTCAAGGCGCATCGTAAGAAGGTGGAAGGGTATAATGATCGGCCGAGGGTAGCTCAAGAAGTATAACAACTCATGGCGACAGTGGAGTAATCGCCCACCGCTTCCTACCTCGGCGGTGAACAAGGTTTACACCAAACCGAATACTGATAGTTCGGTGATTTTGGATCGATCAGAACCAAATGTTTTTGAATCGCCACGTTCGTGACGCTTCTCAAGCCGAGACAGGCAATGCTCGAAAATATTATGGCTATCATCAAGTCGCAGTCACGATACTAATGAGTGTTGTAATTTAAAGGACTTCGTAGAGAGGAAGGTTCAAAGCGGTTTATTAGTTCAGTATGTGGCCGGGAGGGACCAACAGCAAGAGCAACAGAATGTTGATCGACTGCACTCGCTCGAGACGGCTCAAATGGTTCCACCCGCGTACCGCTTCCAAATCAACCACCAAGACACGCCGTTGATGTAATAACCGGGGGACAAAGGAAATTGGTAGGAAAGAAGAGGAGGGATATCCGGATTAAGTCATGTCCGTCTGCTGTGTGTTCCCCGAAAACCGATGCATATCTTTTTGGACACGCTTATATCTTTTAGTGATGCAGATTATCCTTCGGAGCCCATCGAACCTCATGAAGGAGCCTTGGTGATCACAACACAAGTGGGTTCGGTGGATATAAAGCGAATGATGATTGACAACGGGTCTTCCGTTGATATTCTGTATGCCCGCGTTTATCAGAGGATGCATCTTGATGAGCGAAAAGATGGAGGTGGGGCAGAGGCCCCTTATATGGCTTCAAAGAACGATCCGGTCCTAAAAAGTGGCAGGGACCATCGAGCTACCAAATATCTTCTTCAGATCGCCCCACAACAGTATAAATAACATGTAAATTCTATGTTGTGTATGTAGATTCGGCCTACAACGCCATATTAGGACGACCTACCTTGACGGATCTCCAAGTAGTGACTTCCATCCCTCACTTTAAGATCAAGTTCCCAACAGCACATGGAGTTGGAGAGGTTGCAGGGGATTTGGATTTGGCCAGACGATGTTATAGGAATGCAGTGATCGCCTCGGGAGTAAGGGTCAGCAAGCAGAAGCAAACCATGGTAATTGAGATCGAGCCCTTCATTGAAAGCAGTTCGGAGCCATTGGTTATTCCTGCAGGAGAGATGGAGGAGATTGAGCTAGTTCTGGGGAAGAAGGACAAGACAGTGAAGATCGGTTTGGGTCTACCGGAACCTCTCCGGACAAACCTTATGGAACTTCTTCGCTGCTATGCGGACGTCTTTGCATGGGAGCCACAAGATATGCCTGGAATCAGCCGAAAGATTGCCGAATACCGACTAGATGTATATCCATCAAAGAAGCCAGTTCGGCAGAAAAGGCGGATCTTTGCACCTGAGCGACAGAGGATTAATGATGAAGAGGTTGCGAAACTGATAGCTGCTGACTTCATCTTTGAGATCGACTATCCGGAGTGGATGGCAAATGTAGTGTTGGTGCGTATAGAACGAAAATGGCGAGTTTGCATCGACTATACACGACCAATAAAGCTTGCCCGAAGGACTTCTATCCTCTGCCTCACATTGATCAACTTATTGATGCGACCTCGGGGTATGCACTACTAAGCTTTATGGATGCTTTTTCAGGTTATCATCAAATATCTATGTGCAAGGAGGACATTCTGAATACGGCATTCATCACACACCATTCGGTGTATGCCTATAAGAAGATGACCTTCGGCCTGATAAATGCTGGAGCCACTTACCAGAGAATGATGAACTTTGTCTTCCAAAAGCAGCTAGGAAGGAACATCGAGGTATATGTGGATGACATGATAGTGATGAGCATGATCGTTCAAAAACATTTGGATGATCTTGAAGAATGCTTTCGATCGGTCTCGTCATCACAAGTTAAGACTCAATCCAACTAAGTGCACCTTCGCCTCGGTGCAAGGGGAAGTTCCCGGGTTATCCGGTCCGGCCAAAAGGGCATTAAGGCCAATCCGGAGAAGATCCAGTTATTCTAAATATGAAGACTCCTCGATCATTCAAAGATGTTCAACGTCCTGACCGGGTAGGATTGCAGCTTTGAGGAGGTTCATGTCCAAATCAACAGAGAGATGCTTGCCATTCTTTGATACGTCAAGGACCAAGAATGCGAAGACGCTCCAAGTGGACTTCGAGCGTGAAGACGCCTTCCAAGGCATAAAGACGATTTATCTCTTCGCCCCTTTATTGGTGAAACTCGCCCTTTGAGACTTTGTATTTATATCCGCAAACTAGTTCATTAATGGTGGGGCCGCTTCTGGTTCGGAGAGGCGGGGGAAAGCAAGATCCCATTTATTATGTCAGCCATGTCCTAAGAGATGCTGAAACCAGGTACCCAAATATTGAAAAATGTGCCTTTACTTTGATAATTGCTAGTCGAAAGCTTCGACAATATTTTCAAAGTTGGCTCCTGGTCGTTTACACGGACCAACCATTGAAAAAGGTGATGAGCAAACCAGAAGTTTCGGGGAGATTAGCAGCATGGACAATGAAATTATCTCAATTTTTTATTGAATATCATCCCCGAACTGCTATCAAAGGTCAAGCCTTGGCTGATTTCATAGTGGAGTGTTCGTTCTCTGAAGCAGATGCTTTGAGTTGCTGTGTTCGAAACGTCCGATCGAGAGATTCTTGCGCTTCTTCAAAGACAATCAAACTCGTGGACTCTGTATACAGATGGGTCTTCTACTTTGGACGTCAGTGGAGCAGGGATTATTTTGTCAAGTCCGGAGGGATTCAAGGTGCAGCAGGCCATTAGATTTGGGTTCAGAGCAACGAACAATGAGGCTGAGTACGAAGCAGTGCTAGTAGGGTCCGATTAGTGAAGAATCTGGAGGTTCAGAAGTTAATCATTTATAGTGACTCTCAGCTGGTTGTCAAGAAAGTATCAGGAGATTATGAAGCTCGTGGAGTGAGAATGATCAAGTATTTGGCATAGTTGAAAGACCGATTTCAGTATTTCATCTCCTATGAGTTTCAGGGTATAGCACGTAACGACAATTTTATTGCCGATGCATTGTCAAAGCTGGCCACTACGAATGCTAGCGTTTTCGATAGGTCAGTTTATTTGGAGGTTTTGCAGCAGCCGAGTATCCAACATGAAGCGGTGATGTGCATTAAACGTTCTAACTGTTGGATGACTTCTTACATCAATATCCGGCAGATGGCGCCCTTCCTTCTGATCGAGATCTTTGCAAAGAAGATCAAGTACAAGAGTGCCAACTTCATTCTTATTGATGGGGATCTTTATCAAGGGCATTTTCGCCACCATTGTTAAAGTGTTTGGTCCCGTCCGTCGAATATGCCTTTCGGAGGTTCACGAGGGTATTTGTGGCGACCATATGGCTGCTAAGTCATTAGCTTACAAAGTGCTTCGGCAGGGGTTCTACTGGCCTACAATCTTCAAGGAAGCTATCGAGTACGTGAAGAAGTGTGAAAAGTGTCAGCTCAATAGTCCGATCCCACATCAGCCATCAGAAGAGCTATACTCGATCTTATCTCCTATACCCTTTACTGTTTGGGGGGTAGATATACTGGGTCCATTGCCCAAAGTTAAGGGTCAAGTCAATTTTGTTATAGTCGCTATTGATTATATGACCAAATGGGTAGAAGCGAAGCCACTTCGGTTGATAACGAAACAAGAATGCTTGAAGTTTATGAAGGAGTCAGTAGTGTTTCATTTCGGAATTCTTAAGGTGGTGATATCGGACAATGGACGCCAGTTTGTGGGATCGAAGTTTGAAGGATTTCTGAAGGAGCTGGGGGTTCAACACAAGAAGACTTCAAAGGCTCATCCACAACCAACCAAGCAGTCGAGGTGACCAACAAAAACGTCACCGAATGGGATCGTTGCAGATCGGATGAAGCTTTCAGGGAGATGGCCCAAGAGCTTCTCATCGTGTTATGGGCTTATTGGATTACTCCGAGGACTACTACGAGGAACTCACCTTTCAGATTGGCTTATGGCACTGATGCCTTAGTCCCTGTTGAGATTGGATCCACCATCTTGGTCCACTACCAAGGAGATCTACAATGAAGAAAGGCTGAAGGTCAACTTGGATCTGTTGGAAGAAGTCAGAGAGGTGGCTTTGATCAAACTGGCAGCCTATCAACGAAGAGTAGCCAAGCATTACAATAAGGGGGTAAAGCTTCGGAGATTTGAAGTGGGAGATTTCATCCTCAGGAAAGTCGAAGTATCTACGCCTCAGAACTTGGGAAAGCTTATGCCGAACTAGGAAGGACCTTATGAAGTAATTGAAGTACCGAAGCTAGGAACTTATCGGTTGAAGGCATTGGATGGATCAGAGATTAAGAATACTTGGCATGCTGACAGACTTCGGAAATATTTTCAATAGGGATCGAGTCAGTTTATCAGAAGTCTGTAAATATTGGATCGTCATCAATAAAAGATTCACTTTTTTACAATTGATCTTCTTCCTATTGGTCCTAAAGTCACAATGGTGTAAGGAGGATCGGGGACTCACCACCATTCGATGGTAACCTTTTTCGCGTGTGGTCCTTATGAATTTGTCAGGCCCTTCGGGGTAGGCAAACTTCATCGGTGTAGGAGAGGATCGGGTGGACTCGCTGACCATTCGATGGTAGCCTTATCGGCAGGAGTGTCCTTATGGGTTTGTTATACCCTGTGTGGTAGACAAATTTCATGGTCCTTTTAATATTATTTTTACCGCAAGTGGTAAACCAATATGCACCGATGTAAGGAGGTATGGTCGGACTCACTGACCATTCGATGGTAGCCTTATTGTCAGGAGTGTCCTTATGAATTTGTTTCACCCCGTGTGGTAAACAAATTCCAATGTCCTTATATCTTTGTTATACCCTGCATGGTAGACAAATGTCCTTATATACTTGTTTTACCCCGAGTGGTAAACAAGATCCTGATGGTGCAAGGAGGATCAGTCGAATTCACCTTATGCCTAATCTATCTCACACTTCGGAAACGATAAGTATACATTACTTTAGTTTGTTCAAGTGTTGAGTTCGGTTCATTCAGTTCAGTTCACTATGTTCAATATTATTCTTCAACTTAACTGTTATATGACTTGTCTGATTCACAATTTAAGTTCAGTTCACAGGAATCTCATACATTTTTCACGTTGATTGATACTGAATTATTGACAAGAAACGAATTATGGAGAAGTCATAATAACAAACATTTCATTAATATTAAAACGAATTCACATAATCAGAAAACAATATCAGAAATTCTTTACAAAACTTTTAACACTAAAAAGCAGTAAAATCATATTCAAGCACCACCTTCGTCTTCAGAATCAAGAAGGGTTGGATCTAATTGAGCTGCAATCAGTTTTTCTTTGCCTCGATCTCTGCAGACTTCATAAACTTCGGAGTAGACCTTCAAAATCTCTCGTGATTCAAATTTCATCGATGCCTTAGATTCAAATTTTGAATTTCCCTACGTAACTCTTCGGTTAGAGGAGGACCTTGCTTCTTCAAAGCCTTCAGCTTATCTTGAAGCTTTCGACGCCTGACCAAATGCCTTTCTTTATCTTCAAGGGCCTTTGCCTGAAGATTGTCCACTTGTATAGCCAGGCTCTGGTTAGCTATGGCGAGTTCTTCGTTGTTAACCTTCGTAACCTCGCTCTTCTCAACAAGATTCATACTCATACTATGTCTTGTTGGTCGGTCTTGGTTGCTTTCAAATCCTCCTTGAGGGCATTGAGTTCTTCCTTAGTCCGAGCCAAATCTTTCCAAAGATGTTCGTTGTTGAACTCCGCAATATCCCGCTCATGCCTCTCTTCGCATGGCATGATCGCAGAATGGCATTCTTTTTTTTAAGCGACTTTTTCTCGCAGCCTTTCTTCGATTCCATATGTTTAAGGCGTAAACGCCCAAAAATAGCATTGGCCTGTACATACTCAGTATTAATCAATCAATTTCAGATATATATAACTTAAACATGGTAAAAAGTATGAAGATTGAGAAAATAAGTTTACCTGTGCTATGTAACTCATACCCTCATCGAGCAGATCCCCGATTGAGGGATTGCCGAACTTGTGATCGTCGGTATCACGGACGAAGGCATTAAAGAGATGAAAAGGGATGTTAGCATTATATCGGGGCCATAGGGTTGGCGATGCCTGGAATTCATGAGATGAAGGGCCAGGTGGGGGTGGATTTGGTCGTTCAGGGGATAACATGGGTTGATCACGAGGTGGTGAGGGATCTATGTATATGTTCTCAGGAGATGGGGATCGGTCTGGAATGGGTTCGTGAAGTGGTGATGGTGCAAAAGCTTAACTAGGTTGACTATCTGATGGTCGTTTCCTTTTTCGAGTTAAGGTAGGGATAGGGTCTATCTGCTCATCTTCGTCAGAAGCTTGTATCTCCACTGGAACTATTGGAGGAAGCTCGGTTGAAGACGGAGGCACTCTAAGCTCTTCGGTGGTCAGAGGGGTGACTTTGGTTCTTAACTTCTTGACTCGAAGAAGATTTTTTCGATCGTGAACAGGCAGATAGAGTAAACCTTTTCTAGGGGGGACTAGTTTGGTAACTGGTACAGTTTCTGGGGTGGTTTCAGTTTCTGGGTTGGCCTCAGCAGAGGTTAGAATGGGAGTTGATCGGGGTTTTCGGATAGCTCTCTTCTTCCGACGTGGCTGAAGGGTTTCTTCTAGTTCAATGAGATCTTCAGTTTCTACCTCACCTATCCGGGGTTCTTCAGCAGCGCGTTTCATCGGTTGGTTGTCTTCGTGGGGCTTCCAGTTGTGGAGGGTCTCAAGAAGTGGCTTCATGGACTTTTCATCCAAGAAGTCTTCCAAATCTCTTATATCCAAAGATGTGGGCTTAATCAAAGATACCGCAAAAAGTAGAAGAACACATATCAATATTTATATTACTAAAAGTTTCAAGTAAGTAATGCGTCGAAAGTGATTCGTAACTTACATTTATGATCATATAACCATGCCTGCTTGGTAAGAAAGACCGTAATCCCACTCCTTCGATGGGAAATTCTCAAGAGCTCAATCATTTCGCCTATCCGCCCTGGAAATATCACCAAAATCAAGAGAGACCTTATCCTTCGAGTCCAATCCGCAAAAAAAGAGATCTCTGCCCTCGATTTAAAAACCACCCCTTATGCCATCCTTTGTTACTGGAAGGGGTGGAAACCAGTGATCTTCTTTCAAATTTTTCGCCTGCCTTCAACTACTATTTACCCAAAACCTTAAAACCCTTTTCTCGGGATTGGGCAACCTGGCAGACAGAAAAAAGAAGTCCAGAGTGGGTTCGACTCCAACTTCGTGATGAAACGAAATAAAAGCGAGAATGTGGATGTAGAATTCTGACTAATCGGACGAACCCAACACCAATAAAACCTAAGAGGGTGACTAAGAAGATATGGAGAGGAATCTAACTCCTTCTCAAGAATGGTTATCGAATGGTCGTCCAACCTTCCTACCTCGATACATTCGCTCCTCCGATCTAGAGCTATCACCAAATGAGTGGCGGGGATCCGTAACGAGTCCGAATCTTCTTCAATTCATTTTCAAAGGATGTGGAAGGAGTATTGGCATGTGGATATTGTTCCTTACTCCTAAAGAACTCGTAAGGAGTAAGCGTAGGGGTTTCAGAGGAAGAGATTTCTTGCTTGGGTTCATTGATTTAGGATTCGAACTCGAAGCCTCCTTATCAGGGCTTGGATTGGGCGGAATAGTGTTGATTGGGGTTACACGAAGAGGAGAGTTCTTATTCGATTTGAGGACCACCATTGTTGAGAGTTTGCAGAGAAAGGAAGAAAGGTTCGAAAGAAAGAGAAAGGGCAAAAGTCTTCTGAATTTCAAATTGACAGGTAAAACTGTCAAAATTGGTAAAGTTTGCTTTTTATACTAACGATTATACGGTACACGAGGGCGGCACATTTAATTAACAGTCATAATCACGAAATTGGAAGGGGTAGCGTCCGATGTAAGCCTTAGATATTTATTAAATTGGGTCTTTCAGTTGAATTTTCGATTTTAGCTTGCCTTTATAATTTTAATCCCTTACCGATTGGGCCTTAATATGCTTCATTTTGGGCCTATTCATCTCTTGTCAAACTCCTCATATCATAGACCATTTATAGTTTTCTATTAAACATCCTGTTTAATAAAAAACTAGGGGCAAATGTCAATCGTAATATCTCATATATTGGGCCGAATGGATTGGGCCTACTTATTTGGTTAGTCCATTGAGTCTCCACTATTGGGTCCTAAAGTTATTGGGCCTAGTCACCATCTTATTCATGTTGAGTCCTTATAAGACCGGGTCGGATCAGTGGGCTGACCCATTAGATATCAAATATCTCCTTCTTTGATTGGTAATGATGAAAAAGCATGATGGTTGACTCTTATATCTGCCATGCATTAATGTGGATGGGATCATAGACATACCAGTGAGAGAAACAAAGACCACAAAAAGTGGGTGGGTGGTATGCGATCATCAGAATCCATCGATCGGTAATGTACGAGATAGTAGTGGGTGGCATATGGTAAACCCAAGCCATGTGATCAAGATAACATAACAAGGAAGTCTTCAAAGTAAAGATAACTGATAATTTTATCTCTCTCAAGACATTAGATATTTTATCCTCCATTGTTAACTTTGTGATCGCTTTGTGATTAACTCTCACGCTGAAGCTATCCCCTCGACGGGCCGGGTTGCCAAGCTTTTGATGTTGACTGTGTTTAGTGTGCAGGATTAAAGCGTCTTCCGTGATTAGGACGTGGCCAAAGATCTTGGCGTTAATAATTCGATTTTGAATTTTGGAGCCCTCGATATGGAGTATAAAGATTGTGCTTTATTTTTCATGATTGGGCTCGTCTATATATTCCGTATTGGGAGAATCTCTTCCCAAGTCCCCAAATTATTTTTCACGTTTAATATTTTAATAAAAAAAAAATTTCTTTAAGTTATATATTTTTCTTGTTAATTTCCAAAATATAACAATATTTTACATTTACTCCTCAAATTGTAGTTTTTTATATTTAGTTGTTAATCCATATTTACACAAAAGTAGTCTAAAAGCCTAGTCTAAAATTGGCCTTAAAAAAGCCTAAGAAAAATTGGTCTAGTGTCCCTAAATAAACCTATTATTTTCTTCAAAAGATGAAAAAGCTCGGCTTGGAAGTTCGGGCTTAAACAAACTAAAACCTAAAGTCTGACCAAAAAAACTTGAAAAATGAGACTTTTATAGGTAGGCAGGAGTGACAATCATGTTGTGTTAAAACTCGTGTATATATGTATTTATAACATGAACCCGTATGAATGTTGTTCGTGTTAAAAATTGATACGTGTTTAAAATAATATTTATGACACGAACTCATTTATAAAATGTGTTTATAATAATAATCCGTTTATGAATCGTGTTTGTTTCAAATTTTGTCACCCCTATTTCTAGGTATTATGTATTTTTGTTTTACCCCTACTTGTTGCTATATAAAGACCAAGTTTGATAATATTTTGGTTCACCAAATTTTAAAAACTATATTTATTTGTATTTATATTTATATTATTTTTGTATTACACATAGCACCCTCTGACCCAAAATTGGTCGCTAAAAATGATGGACAAGTGTCAAAATTTACACTTTTAGCGATGAATTTTGGGTCAGGGGTGTTATGTATCTCTTCACTAAAAATGTGGAAAACAAAATTACATTTTGAAATGAGGTCAACTTAAGAGATACAAATTGCATCTAACTCTATTTTAAAATTCTAAATAATTAAGAGTTAACTTATTTATACTTTATCTTTATGTTAATTATATAATAGGAATATAATTTTATTAAAAACATTAAAAAGTGAGAAGAAAAAAAAAAGCAAAGAAAAAAAAAGGTCTTGAAAAAGTCCAAAGCCCGCAAGCTTAGAATGGTCTGACCTAAAGTTTGGTTAAATTAGGCTTTTCCAAGTTCGGCCCAAAGATCGGCACGGACAGGTCTTTAAGCATGCCTGGTTGTTCTTAGGCCCCGTTTGTTTCGGTCTTAATAAGGCGATTCAGTCATTCAAATCGTTTAATTATCATTTTTTAAGATCTGGATGGTCTAATTTCAACTGAGCTAATAAGCGGAGCCAGTATTTTTTGGCTGAATAGGAACGCTGGCCGTCTGAATGAATTTTTACGGATGTTGCCCCCAAACCCACAAGCTGTTTTGGCACTTTCATTCCCTCAATCCATCACTGCAATCACTCCAAAATGGGTCCCCGATCACTTCATGACCGCCGGGAAGATCCCTGTTACTTCTCTCCTCCTTTAAGTTTTATGATTAGAAAACAAAATTGAATAAAATTAGAAAATCGAAAAAGTTTTCGAGTACTGATAACAGAGTGAAGAGAACGACATCTCCACCAAAAGACGACTCGCCGTTTTTCTCTCTCCAGAAATTGAATTCTCCGACCTAAAAAGTACCCAGCATGTCTCCTATTTCTCAATCTGAACTCCATTTTTTTTTGTTGATTTCACCACACATTGACTGATGGAAATAGTTGCTGCTGATCTCGTGGTTCGTTTGATTATACTCAGCAGATCTAAGCTGCTCATATTCGTCGGCGGTAGTGATGTCGCTGCTTCAGTTCTTCTCTGATTTTGACGGCACTGGTGCGTTTGTTTATTGTGCTTGTGGCGGTTTGAACTGCTACTGCTTTGTTCTTCTAATTTACTTTTTTGCTTATTATTATAAGTGAGGAAGAATATTAGAACTTTATAGTCTAAATTCTATGACTTTTGGGAATTGCTTAAAGAAAAGTTGTGGAAATACATCAATAATCAATTTAAAAAATTGAGGTTAAATTAGTGAACTTTAGCATTTACAGTTTTCAAATGATGACTAATTTGATATTTAAGTTTTATGATTAGAATTAATTGATACATTCGTATTTGTACCCGTATTCGAAAAATTAATTCATTATCCATATTGGCATTTGATATTCAGTGAATTTAAAAATGCTATTTGTATTAGGTATTCAAAATAATATCCGAATAAGAATAATATCTGTTTCCGTTTATTTTATTCGAAGGAATAGAGTGTTCGAATATTCGAGTATCCGAATTTATAAGACCCCAACTTTTATGAATAAAGATGATTTTTTATAAATATTATTTTTGAATTTTATGGAATAAATTTGATAGAATATTATAGTTGTGGGTAATATTTATAAATTTTGCAAAGTACGCAAGTTGTTATATAATATTCGATTGGTCGGGGAATATTCGTTTTAACAGAGAATATTCGACGACGATTAACAATCATTGGTGGATCCCATTAACGAAATTATTGTTTGGATTGAGAAAACGACAAAAATATTTTTATGAAAATAACGGCGGAAGTTTTACAGTTAATCGCTGAAACACCTAAAGTTAAAAGTATGAGAATATGCGTGGTTGCATAAGAGCACACTGATTGATTATTGATGTTATGTGAGAAGTCACTCAGTTTTGTTCAATTATTGTCGATATTTTATATATTATTAAATCAATAATTGAGATGACAGAGTTATTAATATTATTATTTGCAATATTAACGATGTTTAGAAGTTCTGCCAAGGAGAGGTTTGGTCACTTAATTGCGCGCCAATAGAGAGAAATCCTTATTGGAAAGCCCCCTCTTTCCTGAGAATGACCTGGTCGATTAATATTGTGAATTATAATAATGAAGATAAAAGTTATTAAAAATATTGTGGTGATTTTTATGAAGTATTTTTTTGGACCCCCCATTTACCCATTTTTAAATTTATCGGTGAAAAGTTATCTCAGTATTATTTTATATATATAAATATATGTATATAAGTATTATATATTTATATATGTGTGTGTGTGTGTATTAGTCAAAATGGGTGGGGGAGAGGGGAAATTTTGGTGTTCACGGGGAGGGGTGCAATTATTATATATATATATATATATATATATATATATATATATATATAACTTTATTAGCAAATTTGAGGCAAGAAAGAAAGTTGTTCACGGAGTGTATCCCGTGAAATTTTCGACACATGCCATATATATATATTTAATATATATAATAAAAGTTTTGTTTTATTAGAATATTTTATGGATCATCTGCTTTAAAGTAAATCAATCTGGACCGTTCATGGATTGGTTCTTATTCACCCATTCTTCATAAATGTGCTCATTCTCGCATTATTTCTTACGAATTCAATTGAAACTCTGTAGAGAAAAACGTAGAGAAATTATTCTTCTATAATCTTGAAAGCGTATTTCTTTAGCGCTTAAGAAAGCTTTGAAGCGTAGTGCAAGTTTCTTCAAGTATATCCCCGCCTCTACCGTTTCTGAAGTACTTTTCTTTATAAGGTAAGGGGTATTATTTTTTCATATTTATGAAGAGAATCAACATTATTCCATTCTTTATTATTCATTGGAATAACTTTTATACGCTGGCACTACCCTATACTTGGTGATTTCTCATTGTTATTCCATACTTTATTATTTTGTTGGAACATCCTGCTCACATGCGCTTCTTACGACTTTGAATTCCGCTTTTTATTATTCTGTTGGAATATCATATACATGCGTTTTCGACGACGGACTTGATTCCGTTATTTATTATTCTCATTGGTATAACTCGCTCATCTGAAGTACCGCATGCATAGTAATTTCGTTGTTATTCCATTCTTTATTATTCGTTGAATATCCTCCGGTTAAGGTATTCACGCCTTTGACCGGTTCCGTTATTTATTATTCTATTGAATAACTCCTGCCTATCGCCAAGCACCGCATGCACGGTGATTTCTTTTGTTATTCCATTCTTTATTATACTCAAATGGTTAAAGTATTGACTTCTATACTCCATGAAATTAGTAGAATATCCTCGATATTTGCGTTTCATCCAAAGATCTTTTCATGGAAATATTCTTCCCGAGCATTCTTGAAATTTACTCTCACAAAGAAGTATCATGTTGACAATTTGACGTTATTAGTTCCTGAATAAATTAATTCTTGAACTTGTTTTATTGAATTCATATATCATTGTCATCATCCTCATGTTTATCTTTTGTTAAAAGTCATCTCATGGCTGCTATTGTTGTGCATGTATGAACTTGGTATGATTATGACCTGTGGATTCTTCTAAGTAATCACGATCGTAATGTTACAAATGATGTGGTAAAAGTCCCTCATTGGCCGTAGTGCATTGATGGATGCTTGTTGGCATGATCATGACCATTGATGAATACACGAATATCCTCGCCCGTAGTGTATGGGTAATTTGTGGTTGTGATACTAATGATTATCCTCCGGTCAGTCAAGGTGGGATGATGGATTGTTGTTTATTAAACCGAGTCTCAAATGATAAAAGTGATGAAAAACCTTTTTAAAATATAAAAGATAGTAGATTTTTATTCTACTACTGACTCTTTTAATGGATCGTATGTTCATTGCAGCTTAAACTTGATGTCTATTGTATTTTATCGGTTTAACAATCGTTAAAGATTAATGATAATTTATTCTACATTATTTTAGTCATAATATTTTTTACTGGGCTAGTTGAGCTCACCTTTTCTTTCACTGTTCTCTTCAGAAAATGAGAACGTAATGGACTAGTCGGAGAAAACGAGTGTGGACGGCCCGATGATAGATTAGTAGTCCTCACAATTACATTAAATAAAGTGACAATAAATGTAATGAGGACTTATTCTCGAGAGAGTGGATATTGTCTCTAAGACAATAGTTGTATTAAAACTCACAAATTTCTCTTGTTGTATATTAAAGATTGTATTTGTATTCCGTACCATGTATTTGGCGACTCGTAATAGGTGATGTATACCTATTTTGGGGGCATCACACTTAGTATCAAAGCTTAGGGATATGATCTTTGGGTGAGATGTGAGACAAAAAACCTGGGGGAGAGACGGGGAATTCTTTCGCTAAGATGACCTACCTAAGTTTATTTGATATTTAATTGGTCACGTAGTATAGGGATAATATGTGATATGTTAATTAACCTTTGTTTTGTGGCGATGATTTGAAAATGGCATCCGAGAATGTTGAGAACATCAATGGAGCATGTGAGACCGCTGAGTCTCCACAGATCAATAATCGGATAATGTGCATCGTGAAGGCGACAATCCTCGTGCAAACAACAACAACGACCAGATGATGAACAATGGAATGTTCGGAGGATTTATGCAATTCATGCAACATCGTGCAAGAGTGGCTCTCAGACAAAATGCAGTTGGAAACACTGGCAACTCTCTCGAGACCATCACCGCCAAACAGCTTCAAGGAGTTGGGACCACCGAAGTGTTTTGGAGAGCCAAAATCACTTAAGGCGAGACGTGGATAAAGCGTGAGATCTGCAAGATATTTGATGTCTTCGATGCTCCAGAAGCAAAAAGGTTCCTTTTCCACCTTCATGTTGTGTGTAGAGGCAGACATCGGTGGGAATCAGAAACGACTTCAACCCGCCGCACCAAGATGACTTGGGAGAAGTTTCAAGAATTGTTCAACGACAAGTACTTTCCCAAAAGTATTCGTCATACATGAAGAGGTAGAGTTCATTAAGTCGGAGCAAAATAATACGACCGTGTCGCAATGACGAAGCCAAGTTTGCCGAGTTGTCCCATTTATATCCCATTTAGTTGATAATGAGGAGAGAATGACGTGAATGTTTCTAAGAGGTTTGAAACCCAAGATACGCCAATATCTTATCTCTCATAAACCGTGGTTTGTATTCGATGTTGTTAATAGGGCTCAATTATTGAGCGCGATAATGAGTCAACCCAACCAAAAGAGATCACCGACAAAATGATAATACGAGAGATAATACCATCGGTGCCAAGGTGACAATAAAGCGTGGAGGAAATCAACATGCCAGAAATGGTAACCACTTAGGTGGTAATCATGGCCAAAGAAATAAGAATGGACATTTCAAGAAGAGAGATTCAACAATGATGGAAAGACGTCAAGATCAAGACTGTTGTTAAGGAAGGAGAATCGACCACCTATCATATATGCTTCAAATGCGGAGGGAGGGACACATCACCAAACTGTATGGCGATGCATCCAAAGCACGTTATAATTGTGGAAGAGAAGGTCACCTAGCCTGATTTTGTCCAATCAAGACAAGTCCAAATGGGATGGAGGCATCAAAGGTCGCCTCGTAAAAGTCAAACCGGAAATCTGCAAGTGGAAAGCGTTTGTCGAAACCTCCTGAAAGCAAGAACCCGAACGAGGTCATTACGGGTAAAGCTTATCATAAACTCTAGTGAAGCTTATACCTTATTTGATAATCGGGTTCTACCCATTCTTTTATTTCTCTATTACTTACCAACGCTTAAATTTGACTCGAGAAATTGGACTTTGACTTATCTGTTGAAACTCCGCTGGGAGAAACCTTCATTACATCCACTCGCTTATAAGTCTTGTTTGGTTCAAATCGGTACTCTCACATTACCCGGCCGATCTTATTTCATTGAAAATACTTGTATTTGACGTAATTCTAAGGATTGATTGGTTAACCACTCATTATGCAAAACTTGATTGTTTTCGTAAGGTTGTTAGCTTTCATATTCTTAATCAACCTATAATGCGAATTCAAGCAACCAAACCATTAAAATCAATCATTGTCATCTCAAGTCATAAAGCTATTCGTTTATTGAAAAACGGATGTCAAACTTTCTTAGCTCATGTCACGGATATAAAAAAAAATACGTCAGTTTTGAATGATATTTCTATTGTTAATGAATTTCTTGACGTATTCCCTGAAGAACTTCCTGGCCTACCCCTAGAACGTGAAATTGAATTTTGTATCGACCTTGAACCCGGTACAAAACTCATTTCCAAAGCCCCATATCGAATGGCTCCTATTGAACTTCAGGAGTTAAAGACCCAACTGCAAGAATTGCTAGAAATTGGCTTTATTCGTCCCAAGACGCTCGTCTTCATGGGTGTGCTCTGCTCGCTCGTGGAGAAGAAAGATGGGAGTATGCGACTTTGTATTGATTATCGGGAGTCAATCATGTCACCATCAAAAATAAAATACCCATTCCCACGTATTGATGACCTGTTTGACCAACATTGCAAGGAGCCAAATTCTTTTCAAAGATCGATCTTCATTCCGATATCACCAATTGAAGATTAGTAACCAGATGACATTCCAAAGACGGCTTTTGAACTCCTAAGACGGCATTATGAATTCCTAATCCATGTCCTTTGGATCGACTAATGCTCCTACCGCCTTCACGGATATGATGATTCGAGTATTCAAGGAATATTTGGACCACTTTGTGGTCGTCTTCATCGATGACATCCTTATTTATTCCAAAAGCCGTGAAGATCATGAGAAACACTTGAGGTCGATACTCCAAAAGCTTCGTGAATATAAGCTTTATGCCAAGTTGAAAAATGCGAAGTTCGGCTCGAGAAGTAGTATTCCTTGGGCAATGTGGTATCAAGTCATGGAATATCCGTTGACCCAAAGAAAGATTAAAGCTATTCAAAGTCGAAGCAACCTTAAATCGATGATCAAGTTGTCGTAGCTTTCTCTTTATTTGGTTATTATCGGAGATTCGTGGAAGGGGTTTCTCGAATCGCTACTCCCTTAACTCAAATTGACTTTAAAAGATACAAAATTCGGGTTGGAGTGAGGAATGCGAGAAGAGTTTTTAAGAACTCAAGAGAGGCTCATTTCAAAGACTGCTCGGCAATACCATCCTGCCTTGGAGGGATTTGTCATCTACAAAGGATGATCTTCGGGAAAAGGGTTAGGATGTGTTCTCATGCAACATAGAAAGTCATAGCCTATGCCTCATGACAACTCAAAGAATATGAGAGGAATTATCCTACTCATGATCTAGAGTTAAGCAAATGTTGTCTTCGCACTATAGATTTGGAGGCATTACTTGTATGGGGAGAAAGTGGAGATCTTTACGGATCATTAAAGCCTCAAATATTTTTTCACTCAAAAGGAACTCAACACGCGACAACGACGTTGGCTTGAACTGCTGAAAGATTATGATCATACCATCCAATACCATCCCGAAAAGCGAACGTGGTAGGCGGACGCATTGAGTAGAAGATCATATCGCGGGTACGAAAAGCGATATTGTCAACGACGCAAAGGCCCATTTTGTATGACTTGCAAAGGATGGAGATAGAGATAAAGACTCCAGGGACCCAAGTGATGATGGCGAATATACGAGTGGAACCGACTTTAATCAATAAAGTTAAAGCCGCTCGCTGCTACAATCCGAGCCGATGCATATGAGGAAAAAAGTATGCAAGGTGCTATGTCGGAAGCAAGAATCGATGAAGAAGGAATACTTCGAGTCAACTCCAAACTTTGTGTTCCTAACGACCCTGATTTAAAGTATAAAATCATGATGGAGGCGCACAACACACCGTTTGCAATCCATCCCAGAAGTACTAAAATGTATCATGATCTTCGACATACATTTTGGTGGAGCAATATGAAGAGAGAGATATCGCTGTTTATCTCAATGTGTCTAACGTGTCAACGAGTCAAGGCAGAGCATCAAGTACCAAAAGGTCCATTGCAACCACTTAAAATTCCAGAATGGAAGTGGGAGCACATTACCATGGATTTCATTACTGGTCTTCCCAAGGTTTCTCAAGGCATAGATGCAATTTGGGTCATTGTTGATAGATTGACCAAGTCTGCCCACTTCTTACCAATACGAGAAACTTATGCACTTGAACGTCTTACTTGTATGTATATAAACGAGATTGTAAGACTGCATGGTATGCCAGTATCCATAGTTTCTGATCGAGACCCAAGAATCACTTCAAGATTTTGGGTTAGTTTGCAAAAAGCTATGGGCAATTAATTTACGATTTAGTTCGCATATCATCCTCGATTTTACGGATAATCGAGAGAGGACTATTCAAACTCTTGAAGATTTATTAAGACTCGTGTCCTCGACTTCAAGGAAGTTGGGACAAGTTCTCACTCATTGGTGGAGTTTTCCTACAACAACAGCTTATCAACAAGTATTGACATGGCTCCATTCAAGCGTTGTATGGAAGGAAGTGTCGCTTCTCAAAGATCTTTGGGATGAGGTGGGTGAAGCAACGTTGTTGGGACCAGAGTTGAAGACGCATGACTACGAAAAGATACAAACGATCCGTGACGCATAAAAACCTCACAAGACCGGAATAAAAGAGTTATGTTGATCTTCATCGAAAGGACGTGGAATTCGATATTGGAGATCATGTGTTGTTACGTGTTGCTCCATGGAAAGGAGTTACGAGATTTGAGAAGAGAGAAAGCTCAATCCTTGATTCATTGGCCATTTTAATCCTCGATCGAGTAGGATCAGTAAACCTATAGACTTGCTTTTATCATGATGTGTGACTTCCCCAAAATAGGTATACATCACCTATTCCGAGTCGCCAAATACATGGTACATGTAATATAAATACAATCTTAATTATACAACAAGAGAGTTGTGAGTTTTAATACAAATACTGTCTTCTAGACAATATTCACTCTCAGAATAAGTCTTCATTACATTTATTTTTACACTATTTAACAGAATAGTGAGGACTACTAGCTAATACTAATATCCTGGACCATCACTCCATTCCCCGACTAAGTCAAATACGCTTCGTTTCATTTCAAGAGAATAAAGAAAGAAAAAGGGTGAGCTCAACTAGCCCAAAGAAGAAATATTATAACTAAGATAATGTCAATAAATTATCATTAGCCTTAAACAAAGTTAAACGATACAATATAACAAACACATCAAGTTTAATCTAAATAAACAAACAATCCATTAAAAGAGTCAAGTATAGAATAAAATCTACCATCTTCTATGATTTAAAAGATTTTTCATCACTTTTATCACGAGACTCGACTTAATAATAATCCACATCATCCTCGCACTACGACTCAAGGATATTCATTAGGTCACGACCACAAATTATCCATGCACTATGGGCCAAGGATATTCGTATTCATCAATGGTCATGATCATGCCAACAATCGTCCATCAATGCACTACTACGCCAATGAGGACTTTTACCACATCATTTATAACATTACTACCATGATTACACCGTATAATCCTCGGTCATAATCATGCCAAGTCCATCTATGCCACTACAAAAGACGATGACTTTCAAAAAAATATATATAAACATGAGGATGATGACAATGATATAAAGAATTCAATAAAACAAATTCAAGAATTAATTTATTCAAGAACTAATAACGTCCAAATTGTCAACATACGATACTTCTTTGTAGAGTAAAATTCAAGAATTCTCGAGAAGAATATTTCCATGAAAAATATCGGATGAAGCGCAAATATCAAGGATATTCCACTAATTTTATGGAGTATAGAAGTCAAAACTTTAACCAACCGAGTATAATAAAGAATTGATAACAAAAGAAATCACCATGCATGCGGTATTGCAGATGGACAAAGTTATTCCAATGAATAATAAATAACGGAACCGTGTCAAAGTAAATTTGCACCGACAGGATGTTCCAACGAGAATAATAAAGACGGAACCAGTCCGCCAGAAACGCATGCATGTGATATTCCAATGTAATAATAAATAACGGAACCCGTGTCAAAGCGAAATTACACCGGCAGGATGTTCCAACAAAATAATAAAGACTTTTAACTAGGTCCCAAAGATAACGCATCTGAGGAGGATGTTCCAACAGTAATAATAACGAATAGAATAACAATAGAAATCACTAAGTATAGGGTGAAATCAAGATATACAAGTTTTTCCAATGTAATAATAAAGAATGGAATAATGAAGTTGTCTTCATGAATATGAAAAAAAAATACCCTTTACCGTAAAAAGAAACTAGATATAGAAAAAGAAAGGTAGCAGAGACTTCTTCTTCTTTTTTCTATAATTTTCTCTCTCTAGAGTTTCAATTGAATTAAGAAAAATAATGAAGGAATGAGCTTTATTTATAGAAGAATGGATTGCATAAGAATTCAACTCCATTAACGGTCTGCATTGATTTACTTTAATTGGATGGTCCATATTTAAAGCAAAATTTTTAAAATAAAATATAATATATATAATAATAATAACAATCACAAGACTCTCGTGAAACCAATAATTCATTTCTTCCGACAATTTTTTCAAAGCAAAGATATATATATATATATATATTACCACGCAAAGACGGACACATTATATATATATAATATATAACACATGTTCCCACTTAACACAACACACACCACATACCACTTGATAATATCATTCCCCACCAAAACCCACTAACACACACACACACATTCCTATATACACGAAAACACACACACACATGTCATATATATATATAACACGTATATATATATATACTTTATAACTTTCTTCCGATAATTTTAAAAAATGGGTAAATAGGGATCCAAATAATAAGCAAAATGGTGGAAAATAAGCATCAATAATCAATCTGTAGTGTCTTCTAATATCAACCCCGAATGTATTCTTGCAATACTTTATCATTTGTTTCAACGATTAACGGTAAAACTTCATTTTTCATAAAATATTTTTGTCGTTTTTTCAACCCGATAATTTAGTTATAGGGTCCACTAATGATGTTTGTAATTGTCACGAATATTCTCGATAAAAGCGAATATTCCTCAACCAATCGAATCTTATATAACAACTTAGCATAAAAATTTATAAATATTACCCATTAACTATATTATTATATCAAATTTACTCCATAATATTCAAAATGGTATTTATAGAAAAATCATCTTTATTTATAAAAGTTGGGGTCTTACACCAAGTATGTCTCGTGTTCATAACGTTTTTCATATATCCATGTTACGTAAATATGTGAAAGACCGAACCATATTATCGAAGTTAGAACCCACAAAATAGCGGAAGATTTAACGTGTATGAAGAGGTTCTTGTTCAAATCTTGGATAAGAAGGAACATATTTTATACCCAAGGTTATACCTCAAGTCAAAGTTTTATGGAGGAACCACGATGTTGAGGAAATGACCTAAGAGTTAGAATCTGAAATGAAATCAAGGTATCCTTACCTCTTCGACATACCAGGTACGTACCCTAATTTCGAGGACGAAATTTCATAAGAAGGGGAGATTGTAAGACCCCAACTTTTATGAATAAAGATGATTTTCTATAAATATCATTTTTGAATTTTAGGAAATAAATTTGATATAATGTTATAGTTGTGGGTAATATTTATAAATTTTGCAAAGTACGCAAGTTGTTATATAATATTCAATTGATCGGGAATATTCGCTTTAACAGGAATATTCGTATTTATGGCACAATCATTGGTGGACCCTTATTAACGGAATTATTGTTTCGATCGAGAAAAACGACAAAATATTTTTATAAAAATAACGGTGGAAGTTTTACCGTTAATCGCCGAAACACCCTAAGTGTTAAAAATACAGGAATACGCGTGGTTGCATAAGAATAATACTGGATTGATTATCGATGCTTACGTGAGAAGTCACTTCAGCTTTTGTTCAATTATTGTTGATATTTTATATATTATTAAATCAATAATTGAGATGACAGAGTTATTAATATTATTATTTGCAATATTAACGATGTCTAGAAGTTCAGTCAAGGAGAGGTTTGGTCACTTAATTGCGCGCCAATAGAGAGAAATCCTTATTGGAAAGCCCCCTCTTTTCTGGGAACGACCTGGTCGATTAATATTGTGAATTATAATAATAATGATAAAAGTTGTTAAAAATATTGTGGTGATTTTTATGAAGTATTTTTTTGGACCCCCCATTTACCCATTTTTAAATTTATCGATGAAAAGTTATCTCAATTTTGTTTTATATATATAAATATATGTATATAAGTATTATATATTTATATGTGTGTGTGTGTGTATGTTAGTCAAAATGGGTGGGGGAGAGGGGAAATTTTGGTGTTCACGGGAGGGTGCAATCATTATATATATATATATATATATATATATATATATATATATATATATATATATATATATATATAACTTTGTTAGCAAATTTGAGGCAAGAAAGAAAAGTTATTCATGGAGTGTATCCCGTGAAATTTCCAACACATGCCATATATATATATATATATATATATAAAAAGTTTTGTTTTATTAGAATATTTTATGGATCATCTGCTTTAAAGTAAATCAATCTGACTGCTCATGGATTGGTTACTTATTCACCCATTCTTCTATAAATAGAAGCTTCATTCCTCGCATTATTTCTTACTTAATTCAATTTGAAACTCTGAGAGAGAAACCAGAGAGAGAATTATTCTTCTATAATCTTGAGCGTATCTCTTTAGCGCTTAAGAAAGCTTTGAGCGAAGTGCAAGTTTCTTCAAGTATATCCCACTCCTCTACCGCTTTTATACTCTTCTTTTTATAAGGTAAGGGTATTATTTTTTCATATTCATGAAGAGAACTTCATTATTCCATTCTTTATTATTCTCGTGGAATAACCTCAGATACGCTGTGCTCACCCTATACTTGGTGATTTCGCTTGTTATTCCATACTTTATTATTCTGTTGGAACATCCCGTCTGCATGCGCTTTTACGCTGCATCTAGTTCCGCCTTTTATTATTCTCGCTGAATATCATGTCTGCATGCATTTGACGACGACTTGATTCCGTTATTTATTATTCGCTGGAATAGCTTGTCTACGCAAGTACCGCATGCACGGTGATTTCGTTGTTATTCCATTCTTTATTATTCTCATTAATAATATCCCGCTTGGCATGTATTACGCCTCCGACCGTTCCGTTATTTATTATTCTCGTTGAATAACTTGTCTATGCTGCAAGTACCGCATGCACGGTGATTTCTTTTGTTATTCCATTCTTTATTATACTCAACAAGTTAAAGTTTTGACTTCTATACTCCATGAAATTAGTAGAATATCCTCGATATTTGCGCTTCATCCAAAGATCTTTTCATGGAAATATTCTTCCCAGCATTCTTGAAATTTACTCTACAAAAAGAAGTATCATGTCGACAATTTGACGTTATTAGTTCCTCAATAAATTAATTCTTGAACTTGTTTTATTGAATTCTTATATCACCGCTATTATCCTCATGTTTATATTTTTGTTGAAAGTCATCTGTGGCCTCGTTGTGCATCGATGGACTTGGTATGATTATGACTGTGGATTATTCTATGTAATCATGACCGTAATGTTACAAATGATGTGGTAAAAGTCCTCATCGGCTCAGAAGTGCATTGATGGACGATTGTTGGCATGATCATGACCATCACGAATACAGGAATATCCTCGCCCGTAGTGTATGGGTAATTTGTGGTTGTGATACTAATGATTATCTTTACCCAGTAGTAAGTGTGGATGATGTGGATTATTTATTGTCGAGTCCCAATGATAAAAGTGATGAAAACCTTTTAAAATATAAAAGATAGTAGATTTTATTCTCTACTTGACTTTTTTAATGGATCAGATATTTCCACCGCAGCTAAACTTGATGTCTATTGTATTTTATCGGCTTTAACAATCGTTGAAGATTAATGATAATTTATTCTACATTATTTTAGTCATAATATTTCATACTTTGGGCTAGTTGAGCTCACCCTTTCTTTCACCGCTCTTTTCGTGAAATGAGAACGTAATGGGGACTAAATGGAGAACCAGAGTGTGACTATCCGGATGATAGTATTAGTAGTCCTCACTATTCTGTTTAAATAGTGTGACAATAAATATAATGATGACTTATTCGAGAGTGGATATTGTCTAAAAGACAATAATTGTATTAAAACTCACGCACCTCTTGTTGTATATTAAAGATTGTATTCAGATTCTCAGACTATGTATTTGGCATAACTCGTATTAATAGGTGATGTATACTTATTTTAGGGGCGTCACAGAATTCGTTTTTTAGTCACCTGATAAACAATTCATTCAAATTATTTAAATTTTTTAAAAATAATTATTCATCACCAATCACTATTTAAAATTTAAACAATGCATATTAATTAAACATCCTAATTACAAAGGGAAGAAAATGTCAAATACTAATTATTTTAATAAATACAATAACCAATACTCTAAATTACTTAAAAATATTAATAATTACAAATTTTATCAGTTTGACAAATTAAATAAGTTTTCAATCATATGTTTATTTAATTGTCAACTTTATTTATTAGTTTTTCAATGTCCACTTTATGTGTGTAGTATGCTAGTACATGTTTACAATTTATAATAGAGTATTAATTAATTAAATAAGTTCATTCAACGGTTTAAATTGAATATTTAATTATTTTTATTAAATATTTGATTAATATTTTAAAAATATGTTGATGATGAATTTTATTTATTATTTATTCTCATGTATATTAGATAGTTATAACTCTCCAAAAAATTTACACAGCGAAAATTTTAATTCAACGACACTTTAAATATGTACAAATGACAGTTTACATTTTAAAACTACAGTAGCACACATTTATTATGACTAATTTTTAAATATATAAGTATATATAGAACGGATCTAAAACATACCTCTTAAATTATATATTTTTATTAAAATTATGTCATTTTAGAGGTTCCTTTTAAAAACAAGTGGAGCCGCGGGTGAAGTGGTCCCACTTGCTTTATTTTTATTTACAAAAATGTCACCCGTGGCCTCATTTGTTTTTTTTTTTAAGAGAATCTTCAAAACGACGTAGTTTTAATAAATGTATGTTATTAAAGAGATGTATATTATTTAAGAGGTATGCTTTAGATTGGTTTCGTAAGTATATATATTTAAATTGTTAAAGCAAAAATAAAATCTTATCTTATTTAATTAATTATCGTAATAGTTTGTTACTATGTTTTTGAAAGCTATTTTGAATTTATATAGCCAAAGTGTCATACAATAATTATCTTTGCTCACTTGTTTTTAAAATTGTATTATAAATAGTTTTTAAACGTTATTGCATTACACTGCACTATCGATAATGCTTAATTTGTTAAATAACAAACTGTTGACATTTAATGAATTTTAATGTGATTATCGAAAATATGTTGATTTTAATATAAAGTCAAGGTACATAAAAATATTACAAAATTAAAGTTAGTATTTATAAACACGTTTTTATTTAAAGAAAACATTTTAACAATAAATTTATATTTTTCATTGCTCACTGCATCGCAAATAAATTTTGAAAATAAAAAACTTGTAACAAACTAATAACTATAATTTTGTTCTTGTAGTATATAACTTTTTGTTAAATGATACATCTTAGATATTTTAACTTTACAATAGTAAAATGCATTAATTATAATTAAATCAATTTATTTTAATTTATTAATATTATAATAAAAGTGTTATTTTTATTTTTAGAAGTAAAATGAAATATTTTTAAAATAATATTCATATAATAGTAAAAGCTAATTATTATATGGAAGGTCATTTAAAAAATATTTTTACATAATATATAATAAGTGATAATTAAATTACTAATATATATATATATATATATATATATATATATATATATATATATATATATATATATATATATATATAGTTATTAGAATACTTAATAAAAGTAGAATATCTGATATCGGCTATTTGTCAAATATATTTACGGTCGGATGTTAAACGAATGCGAATACGACTATATGGATACCTTCAAATCGAATATATATTCGTTTTTTTACGAATACAAATGCAGATAAATATGAATATTTTAATTATTATTTATACAACCCTACTCAATTTCCCTATAATTAAGAACATATTCCATTCGATAATCGTTGGACTAAATTCTTTAAATAACTCACATTGACAGATGAAATTTCGGAGTAAGCTCGTTTTCATGCCTTATTATATGTAGTAGTAGTTTGATAGATTAATAGATGTTAACCACTAATTATCCTGCATAATTAAGCTTTTGTTTAAGATAATCAATTAACCGGTCATAGAGGGTTAGCAGAAGCCAAGTTTGTCAAATATATTTAACATTCTTTAGTACCTACATAATTTTTAATCTTTCTTTATGCTGCCCAACTACTCTTGGCCATCATGCATAGGCTGCTGCTAGTATTATTACAAGTCATACCATAATCCCTAAAACCGGTCACTTCCTAACATTTTTCGGTCAGCAAAACATACCCTGCTTACACAATCCTAAAAATTAGCCACTTGACTTTAAAAAAAAATTCATAACAGCAGTAAAAATGCACATGCACTAAAAAAATATAGGAATGATTAAGATAAAGAACTTCCTATTAATTAATCAATACAAGATTTATCGGCGCGAGAGATGATCTCTTCTCGCGACGAAGATCAGATTGATCAATCGATTAACTTACTACGAATTTCATGATAACCGAAACAAATCTCTCTCTATATATTATATTTTTGTTTTTAAACCCATAAGTTGACAAGTTTTTCATTTTTATCCCATAAATGGGCAAGAAACTTGTCGGAATAATTTGTGTTGATGACTGTTGATTCCCAAACTTATATAACTTATGGATTAAAAACAAAAAACGTGTCAATTTATGGGGCACTTTTAACATTAATCCCAAATCTTGGTCAGCAAAACATACCCGGTAGGCCGGTAGTATTATAAGTCCTAACATAATAAAAACAAAAATAGCCACTTGGCTTAAAAAGAATTAATTCATAACAACAGCAAGAAAAGGCACATGCACTTAAAAAACGTGCAACAAATATCTCTATATATACACTACTACAACAAACTTCCAAATAACAAAATTAGAAAGAGTTGCTTAAAAACTAGAGCAACTAGCAAAGGTTAAAAATATTAAAATGGGTAAGGTTGATTTTGAATTAAGCTCCGCCCCAATAACGCCTCGGCCAATATCCGTCGCTCATTCGCCGTACGTAACGTCGGCTCCCCATTCGCAATTCCACTCACCGTCGTTGTCTCGATCGCCTTTACTCATTTCCACCCCTGATCATCCAGTTCCTGCCGCTGCACATAAAACGCCAAACAAATCTCGAAATATTACACCGCGATTTCTTACTCCCCTAGGCAGCCCTTTAAGGAAGGCTATCAAACTAACGAAACTTGACCCGCAGGACGCCTGGCTTCCAATTACGGAGTCGAGGAATGGAAATGCGTACTATGCGGCATTTCATACTTTGAGCTCTGGAATTGGAATTCAAGCTCTTGTGCTTCCTGTTGCTTTTACCATTCTGGGTTGGTAAGTCATGAATATTCTTATTATACTCCCTCTCTCTCCTGAACAAAGTCTTCGTTTACTTAAGTCTTAAAATAAAGGATCCGATTACTTTACTTATCATGGGCAAGTTTTACTATACAAAATTTCATAGTGAAAGGCAATCCGACAATTAAAATTCTGACATAGAAATTAATTTGTGTTTGATTTCAGGGCATGGGGAATTATACTCTTAACATTAGCATTTATATGGCAACTTTACACTTTATACTTGATGGTTCAACTCCATGAAGATGTTGATAAAGGTGTTCGGTACAGCAGATACATGCAATTGGCAAGTGCAACTCTTGGTAAGCAGTACTAGATCCTGTACTGTACAATATAATTAGTTCTCTTTTGGAGGAATTCCTCCAGGGAAAACTTAAATTTAGAGGAAAAAATGATTACAAATTATAACGTACTACTATTTCATTTCCAATGTTTAATTCAGGTGAGAAGCTAAGCAAGGTACTAGCCATGTTCCCCATCGGCTACCTATCGATGGGCACATGTGTGGCTCTCGTGATTATCGGAGGGTCCACATGTAGGACATTTTTCGAGATCGTATGTGGGCCCACATGCACAGCAAAGCCATTAACAATTGTAGAGTGGTACTTGGTATTTACATCTGCCGCAGTGCTTCTCGCTCAGCTGCCTAACTTGAACTCGATTGCGGGTGTGTCCCTTGTCGGAGCCATCACCGCTGTCGTATATTGTACCCTGTTATGGACCGTGTCCGTGGCCGAGGGGAGAATTCCCGGCGTTTCGTATAATCCAGTACTCGGCGGCTCACAAATGGAGAAGATTTTTGACATTCTTAATGCAGTTGGGATCATTGCTTTTGCCTTTAGAGGTCACAATCTTATCCTTGAAATTCAGGTATGTACTAATTAAATGTCACGTAATTCTTTCATATACGTCTGTTCTGGTCACAAAAGAAGATGCTAAATCCGCACAATTCAGAAATCTGATAACTAATTTAAATAATTGGACGATAGAAAACTAATTTAAGTAATTGGACTCTCGTGCTACTTTTTATTGATTAGTGTACAATTGATTGTTATCGCAATTTGTGCATATAAGAATACGCTTCACATAAAAAAATACTAATAAATTTACCCGAGTAAAAATCAAATTTAAGATCTAAAAGTTACAACACCTCAGTTTTAGTTTTAAGTCATTAGATTAAGTTCTCATCAACCAATCCATCTCATGCATGAGTATGACATACGCATGTGTTTGACCTGGGATGCAATGAGATAAACAAGTTTCCAACGCTTTCAATGGTGTGTTCCTCCCATGCAGTCATAGATTTGTCTATTAGTAGTCATTAGTACGTATTATTAAAAAAAAAATGTCAAATTCATGCATACTCATTTGAAACGTTTCTATAATAATGACTAATGGACAAATCTATGACTGCATTGGAGGAACACATCATTGAAAGCGTTGGAAACTTGTACAGATGTATTAATTTTAAGTTGATAAAATAGTAGCGTAAATAAATTACCCATAAAAGATTTAATGTAAAAAGCCACAGGATATTTGTTGGCTAAAAGGATTTCATTGTATTCTATGTCAATATTTAGTATACATGGTGCATACCTAATAGAGGTGGGGTGGGGTGGGGTAGGGGGAGTGGAAATAGTGAGTCTAAAATAGAAGGTGCATGTGTTTTGTCTTAAAATTACCAAACCTTATTGTGCCCCTTTTACTATATATAGTGATAAATAAATAATTTTTACATATACTTGTATATTTTAGTGTATGCTGAAAAATAGGAATACCAATACAACATATTGTTATAGCAATTTTGATTTTGTTTGCAGGCCACCATGCCCTCTAGTGAGAAGCATCCATCCCGTGTGCCAATGTGGAAAGGAGTTAAGGTTTCCTACACACTTATAGCAATGTGTTTGTTTCCTCTTGCAATTGGTGGCTATTGGGCATATGGTCAAATGGTGCGTTCGTACTTAATTATATTGCACTTGCACATACACGGTGTGTGCCCACAAGCTAGCACTAGTACTAATTATTGTTCATTAACAGATTCCGGCAAATGGTAGCATGTTAACCGCCTTGTACATGTTCCATGGACAAGACACTTCACGAGCACCTGTAGGATTGATAAGTTTATTTGTGATAATTAACGCACTAAGCTCATTCCAAATATACGCCATGCCAGTTTTCGATGATCTCGAGTCGACTTTCACAGCTAAGTTTAAGAAACCGTGCGCTTGGTGGCTCCGAGTGATCATTCGAGCCTTTTTTGGATACTTTTGCTTGTTCATGGCCGTGGCGATGCCATTCGCAGGGAGTTTTTCTGGTTTAATTGGAGGGATATCCCTACCCGTGACATTGGCTTATCCATGTTTTATGTGGATTAAGATTAAGAAGCCTAAGGTTTATAACCCAATTTGGTGGCTAAATTGGGGAATGGGTATCCTTGGGATGAGTCTAAGTTTGTTATTGGTTGTTGCTGGACTTTATGTTGTGATTGACACGGGTGTTAAAGCTAACTTTTTTAAACCTGAATGATTGAGATGGGTATAATTTTGAACACAGAATAGAGGAGAGAGTGATTTTACAAGTTCAATATTTAAAATTGCGGAAATCGTGTATTTTCTTTTTGATTTTTGTAGTAGCTAGAGATGTAATAAGTTTTTAGTTGTCAAATGTGAAAGTGATATGCACTCAAGTCAATCACATTTGATATGATATAACATATACTTTGTAATCTTATTCGTTTATTAATAAAAGAATTAATTTATTTAAAAGCATTTTCTTTATTCACATTATGCTGTTGATTTAATTGTGATAAACTTATAGTTTTGAGTAATGCTTTTAGAATCATGATAGTGATCATACTAATGAGATCTAAACTCTAGTCAACTTAAAACTACAAAATTTCCTAATCGTTGATCACTAAGAAGGGGATTAGTGAATCCGAATAGATTAGTACATACTATGTTTCCTCTTATGAAGAGGATGATTAATCTCATAATCATTTGTGTAAAGACATTAAAACAAGTATGTACGTGCTTATTAAGTAATAAGTTCACTGAACGTGACTCACTAAAGGAGTATCTAATGGAGTTTTACTTGTCTATCAAAAGGAATATTTTTCTAATGTGATAGTAGTACAAGTGATCCTTGGACTTGAACTCATTATAGTATCTTGTGTATGATGAGTTATGTTTTAACATGTCCCTAAGACCTTTAGTGTATATCAAAGGGTATGTTTGTGTATAATAAGTTGTGCATGGAGAACGGTCAACAAAAAACCTACCGCTTCTAGTAAAAAAAGAGAATGTCCTATGTGATTTGATAATTAATGACAACTCAATAGTCATTGGTCAAGACATAATGAAATTAGAAAGAAGTTTCTAATCTACATTATTTAGAGTTGTGCATTTGAGAATCAAAATGCATATAATCAAATAAAATAAGACTTAACATAAATTTTATGTCTTATATTTGATTGGGACATTATATGGTAGAAGGATTGAATTGTACAATAACTATTCGCTGAAATGTTCTTTTATGATTAAATGTTGAAATCTATATTATTTGGAAAATCTTTGATCGCTAAGGAGGATTACCTTTATTGTGAAATAAATATTATTTATTTAAATAATTTAATTTATTTATTTAAATAAGATTAGAATTGTTCTAATTGATTTATTCTACAACCGGTTTAATATGAAGAACCTAAAGGGTCACACCACAAAAGAAAAATATTTATTTAAGAAGTGAATAACATAGTCGTAATAATGAGTTCACTATATTTAATTTATGCTATGGTGATAGAATAAATTAAATTGCTTAATATTTATTCATTAATATTTTGAAAATACTAATTATAAATTAATAAGAAGAGTCTTATTATTATTATTATTATTATTATTATTATTATTATTATTATTATTACTATTATTATTATTTAGTTCCTAAATTGTTTAGGAATTACTCCCTCCATTCCTAAATAAGTGACTTTTAGAGAGCTTCACACTTATTAAGGAAGTTATTTATTTCTCCAATTTTGTCATTAAGATTGATATGTATTACCAAAATTATTCTTGCATTAATTAAGGAAATATGTATAAAGTTGCCTAGATAAATGAGATAGAAAGATACTTGAGGATAATAGAGTAAAAATTGTAATTAATGCTTCCTAAAAATTTGTTAACGTCAAATATATTGAAAAATTTTAAACTCCCTAAAAAGTCACTTATTTAGGAAAGAAGGGAGTAATTAATAAGAGCATTCTCATATATGTTCCTAATTAGATTAGGAGTTTAATTTTTTTAAAAACATATTCCTAAATAGTTTAGGAGGATTGCCTATAAATAAGAGAAGTCTTATTAGGGTTAGGGTTAGTCACTACCCCACTTCTTAAATCATTATTAATTATTCATTGGTGGATCACCTCTAGAGGTAAAACACTTGGGTGGCTAACATTGATCAAAGGAATCTAATTGATGGAATTCAAGGAGAACGTGAATGAATTAGAGTTGAACTTGTACCCGAGTAAACTTAGTTCTACAAAGGTGAAATTCTCTATCTTTTACATTAATTGATAATTGCGCATAAAGAACGATTAATTCATGGGCACTATTAATTCTTAGTAATATACTTCCTATAATAGAGCCAATGTCACCTAAATCGTGGTTATTTCGATTCAGAATGTGAAACAAATTAATTGAGTTTAGTCGAACAAATGACATAAACTTTTTTTATAAATAGTTCAGGAAGCTATAAGAACTTTACAAAATAAATTATAGTTTAATGAAGAACGAATTGTAAATGCACAGTAGTGTGGGAACTTGTCTTTTTCGGGTGTACTTTTCTCGCCGAACAGTAACTTACACCGTCCATAAGGATTTTTTTAATTAATTCATCTAATATTATAAATAGTTACCGTCGTCCGTCGGTAACTATTTATAACTCCGCTTTGATATTTTTGAGTATCTTAAATTTATCTTTGAGTACCTTCTTACACTATTTATAATCTTATTACAATATTTATTTATCACTCACATAATCTTATACTTTCAATTTTGATAGAATTTAATCGGTAAAATATATTACATATTTCCCGGTTTTTCTTTAATTAATTTTTCATACATTTTTACTTTATTTTGTCCATTAAACCACTTTAACTATTTTTTTTTTCTCCTTCCGACCTTACCTAGGTAATTATATTTTAGAAAAATTTTAATTTTTCTAGATTTTCCCACCATTATTAATATTTATTTCCAACCTGTTTCTGACCAAATTTGTAAAATTCTTTAAAATAAAAATTAAATCAAAAAATTATGAATTTTGAAGAATATCTTCCTTACATCAAAATATAATTTTACCTCAAATTGAGTCATAAAACTCAAGTTATAACTATTTTAATTTTAAAAACTATGATTTTATTTTGGTCATAACTCCTTTATTAAAAGTTCGTTTATGTTCATTCTTGGGCAGAAATACACCTTATACTACCAACTACTAAGTTTAATACCCCAAAAGCCCTGATTTGTATTTCCCTTGTTAACTGTCCAGAACCTTCTCTCGAAAAACTAGGTCAGAAAGTTACTTAATCTGCCATGTTTTGCTACAAAATTCACCAAAAATAATTTACAAAGAATTTATGTCTCAAACCTCACCAGAATTTTAGCTGATTTACAGAGCTATCCATCCTAATAAGCCTTACTCAAAAATTTGAAATACACTCTTATCGTTACATAATTAAGCTCTATTTTAGGGGTTTTATCCTATTTTTCTAAATATTTCAACAAAGTTTGTTTCATTTTTTTCCTTCTCTTGTTTCTTGTAGGGTTTTTGATTTCTTTTGTCATAGTTCAAGTTATCACACCCCAACATGTGATTACTTACTATTAGTATGTACAGATTCATATAAATACATATTTACTCCATAAAAATATATATTTTTTAGGTACTAATTTAGGGTTTTATAAATAGTTCACGTTTCCTCTTATTTTTTTTTTTTGTATTTTCATTTGTTTCTCCATAATCCATAGAATCACAATATAAATACCTTCAAAATATGCTTCAGCATACGTAGGGCCTAATTGTTTTCATAAAAGAAAGATTTTGGATTTTGTTATGTGTTATCTAATTTATTACTAGCACTTTACACGCAAGTATACGCGTTCGTTTGCTATATTCAGCAAGCAAAAATATCGTTCACACGAGAAAATAGATTAAACTTTATCAATTACCAATTCCAATGCAATTAATCCTATTTTAAACTACGAAATATTGTTTGTGATTTGAAAAATGAAAATTAACAAAACTAATGACTAAGATCAAAGTTCACAAGATTAATGCACATTTAACAGGTTAAGATGTTAATATTAAAATTTCCGTTGGTATTCCATTTAAATTAATTTACTTCCCATTTAAATCAATTAGTTAATATGAATCATTATCCAAGAATGTTTTATAGTACTCACGCGCTCACTTCTTCCAAAGACACGTGAATAAATCCTCCTAAATCCGATCTTTAAGACACAGAATTACAAAGAACACCCTAGTCAATCAACTCACTATATTCCTATGTGAATCAAGTTAATTAAGGTTTTACACACGAATTCTTTCAATGGATACAAAAGACACATAGGTATATTCTTATCCTACATGCTAATCATATTAACTCTATTCAGATTATATGAACAGATGTTATTATATCAAGATCTAAATCTATATTCCATCTTCCAATTTTATATAGATTATCACAATAATTGTTGGCCAAACAATTAATCAATAAGCGAAAGATATAATAAACAATTCAATAAAAATCAACTTTCATTCAATGGAAAGGTTTAATTTAAACTACATACCAAGTTCCGTTGCAATCTTAATTAAAATTTAGTTCATGATAATAAGGAAAAACATCATCTAGATTAATAATCCTAACATCCCAAATAATTACAAAGGATAAAACTAGAAAAGAGAAGAAGAAAATCTGAATTTGCTTCTAAACTGATCTCTTGTTGATCTTCAGCCCTTGCAATCCTCCTTCGTGTTTTTCTTCGTTGTTCTCTCTGCAGTTGACTTGATAAATTCCTCGATATATCTTTTCTGAAGTCTTCTCCTATTTATATTGGTCTAAAACCTTCATTCAGATTCTTGTTTGGCTTCAAAATTAACTTAGCAACAAAATTTGGCAACATTGAGTGTGCATAAGCTCCTAGGCGCTCAGCCTAGTACAAATCCAAGCATCTGGACCACGTATTTATAAAAATGTTACTTAGCTCTAATTTAATGATTTTTAATCATTTTCTTCTCTCAAATGACCAATTTGTCCCTCCAGCTCCAACCTGAAATAAATAAACACAAAAACAAATAAAAATATACTAAAAACACTCAGAGATAACAATAATTGTGTTTAATAATACAGGATTCATAGGTATAAAACCTACTCATCACTATGAATCCTTATAGGTTATACACAATCTATACCATTGAAAAAAAAGATCGCTTATGATTAGAAATTGAAAATCAACGTCCGCTACTATTAGTAGCGGACGGTAAAAAAAATACATACCATCCGCTACTAATAGTAGTGAATGCTAATTAGAATAAAAGTTTAGCTTTATTCTAGGTTTTAGTGTTTAATAACTAAAGTTTAGGTTTATTAACCATGGTTTAAGGTTTATTAATCTTATTAATTCCTAGTTAATAAACAATAAATCATAGTTAATAAACTTTAAACCCTAGCACTAAACCTTAGAATAAAGTAAAACCCTTATTTTGATTAGCGTTCGCTGCTATTGGTAGCAGATGATATGTATTTTTTTAATCGTCCGCCACTAATAGTAGCGGACGTTGATTTTGAATTTCTAATCTTAATCGTTCATTCTTATTTTCAATTGTATAGATTGTGTATTTTTTATAAGGATCCATAGCAAATACATGTTATGGATCATTGTTACATGTTTGTAATTAAGGAAGTCCCTTCAGACTTTTTCTCAAGGAAGCATTTCCTTCCTTATCCTCTCCCTTAGAAGACTTTGGCATTTTATTTTTATTTATTTATTATTATTTGCTTATCCATTAGGTAGATTGTGGAATTCTCTTGCCACTTAGACCAATTTTGACTTTATTTTCATTAATATGTAAAGACACACGTGTATATATATATATATATATATATATATATATATATATATATATATATATATATATATATAATACTATGATATTATAATTGAACTTTGAAGTGTTACATTTATAGTTACTTTTTTTATGGAAAAAAGCACATTTACCTCATTGTGGTTGTCGTGTTTTAAGCAATTAGCCAGTGTGCTTTAAAAATATTCAATTGACCCACTGTAGTTTTTAAAAATGTACAATCAATCCATTCCATCTAATTTAACTAACAGACGTCTAAAAAAGCAACTTAATTATCCTACGTGGCTTTTTAAAAAAATAAATAAATATTATGTGTATTTGCTGACTGGGCAGGAGGAAGCTTGGTTATCCTACTTGGCTTTTTTTTTTTTCCTTTGATCTCCTTTCCAAGTAATACAAATAATATATCAATTTTTTTTGTATCAATGAGATCTATTACAACATTATATTAATTTCTACAAAAATAAAAAATAAAAAATCATTAATTACGTGGCAAAAAATAATTAAAATAAATATTTTAATTCATTTTTTTATTTGTATTTTTTTCTTATCTCTTTTTCTTTCTTTTTTAATAATTATTTTATTTTAAAATGAATAATAATATATATTTTAATGATATAAAAAGGTAAGTACATAATTAACATAAAATAGAAAATTTGATACAATTAGCAAAAATTAGTTAAACAAATGACATAAAAATTAAAAATTACGTGGTATATGCTTGGGTTTCTTACGTCACAAAGTCCTTATGTGGCAACAAAATAATTTTTTAATGGATTTTTTTTATAATTTTTTCTTCTCGAACAAAAAAATAAAATAATAAAATCATTATGTGGTAAAAAAAATAATTAAAATAATAATAAAATTAAAATAAATATTTTAATTCCTTTTTTTATAATTTTTTCTTTTCCTTTCTTTTAATAATTTTTTTGTTTTAAAAATTAATTCCAAATAATACAAATAATATTATATGTATATATATGTTTATTAATTAATTCCAAATAATTCGAAATCCATGGCTCCACGACTCCACGAGTCCTTCCGACGGTTAGGTTGCCCTCCACAAACTTGTCGTGTGCTGCACTGGGCTTCTTCACGCCGAAGTTCTTCATCTCCGGTGGCAATGAAGACCTCTTCTGCTTTAGATTTGGATTTGACATCAAACTTTGATTTGGGATTGGATTTATTATCAGCCTTTGTGCGTGAAGATTTTGCTTTCTTTGTGGAGTAGCTTCTAGAAGATGAGAGGTGAGAAATAGTTGAGGAGGTGGTGATTGTAGGGACAAAAATGGCGGAGAGATTGGATTGAGATTTTTTGGCTGAAGCAGATGATCTGAGAAGTGACCTTAGCATTTTTTTTCCCGTGTTCTCAATATGCAAGTCTCAGCCCAAAATACATATAGCAACTACAAATACTTCTCTTCCATAAAATCAAGGCTTGATTTTGGCCAAAAAAAATGAGGGAATCTCGAGGCCATCTCATTCTTGTTGTGAGGGTCATCGGAGAATTTGTTAGGGGGGATGGTGAGGTTTTGACTGAAGGAGAGCTTATCGATGAAGGAGAGCTTCTGTAAATACAGGCTTGATATATTTTGGTCGGAAAAAATGGGGGGATGATTGAATCATTGGGAGATGAATATTTTGATTATTTGTATTATTTAGAATTAAAATAATTAAAAGAAAGGAAAGATATAAAGGAAAAGAAAAAATTATAAAAAAATAATGTGGTTTTGATTTTATAATTAATTTTAATTTTTATGTCATTTGTTTATCTAATTTTTGCTAATCAGATCAAATATTCTATTTTATGTTAATTATGTACTTACCTTTTTATATCATTAAAATATATATTAGTATTAATTTTAAAATAAAAATAATTATTAAAAGAAAAGAAAAGAGATCGGAAAAAGAATACAAATAAAGAAAATGAATTAAAATATTTATTTTAATTTTATTATTATTTTAATTATTTTTGTCACGTAATTAATGATTTTTATTTTTAATTTTGTAGAAATTAATATAATATTGTAATATATCTCATTGATACAAAAATTTTGATATATTATGTGAGACCCCAAATTTTATGAATAAAGATTTAAATTTCTCGAAATATTTTTTTTGAATATTATGGTGTGGATTTGATATAATGTTATAGTTGTGGGTAATATTTATAAATTTTGCAAAGTATGCAAGTTGTTATATAATATTCGATTGGTCTGGGAATATTCTTTTGTTTGGGAATATCCGTGACGACTTAGCACAATCATTGATGGACCCCATAACTAAGTATTATCGTAGTTAAAACGACAAAATTATCTTTTATAAAAATAATAGTGAAAGTGTTACCGTTAAACCGTTGAACTACCCAAGAGTAGAAAAGTACAAAGAATACGCTATGGTTGTATATTAAAGACACCAGTATTGATTATTAATGCTTACGTAAGAAGTCACTCAAATTATACTCAATTATTGCTATAGTAATTCTTTGCATCATATCTCTCTATATTATTGATTCAATTATTATCACAAAGATCATCCGTATAATATGTTATATTATTAAATCAATAATTGAGATTTACAAAGTTATTCATATTATTATTTGCAATATTGACAATGTCTGAAGTTCTGCAAGGAGAGGTTTGGTCACCTAATCATGCGCTACAATAAGGAGAAAATCCTTATCGAAAAGCTCTCTTTTCCTGGGAACGACACGTTGTTAAATATCAGAGTTATAATATTAATGATGAATAAGTTCATGTTGATTAAAGATGAAATTGATAGTTCCATTGTGTGGGAATTATTAGTGTTAGTGGAAATCGGCATTTATTTCGATAATAATTGATGTCTGGAAGTTATCGGGTAATTAATCGGATAAATGAGTAATTAATTGCTATTAATTCACTTGCATATAACTATTTGTTCACATGTGTGTACTATTGATTCACATTCATGTACTATTAGGGGAGTTGGTGCAAGATTGATAATACTTGCATGACTAAATTAAAGATGGAGGTATAGTTGAAGGTACTATACTATAATTAATTTTTTCACATGTTTAGAACTATTCAGTCACATGATTTACTATTAATTCACATGATTTGCTATTAAGGGAGGTGGTGGAAGTTTGATAATACTTGCAGGACTAAATTAAAAATAAAAGAAAAGTTGAAGGTATTGTACTGTAATATTTTGAGCCCCAAAACGTGCAATTATCGAAACTAATTTTCCTATAAATAGAAGTTCATTCTTCTTTCATTTCTCACTAATTCACTAAAGCTTTAGAGCAATTATTATAAAGAGAAATTATAGAGAGAAATAAGAAGAGAAATCTGTTATCTCACTATTCCAATATCCATTTTCTTCTAAGGTAAGGGGTATTATTCTTTCGTATTCATGAAGAGAGTTATTTTCTTTCAATACTCGTAAGGGTTGTTATTCCATTCTTTATTATTATGTTGAATAACTCGTCTATGCCAAGTACCGCATACATGGTGAAATTCTTCTTCGTTATTCTATTCTTTATTATTCTATTGAATAACCCGTCTGCGCTGGCCTATCGCATGCCCGTGAATTCTGTTGTTATTCCATTTTTTATTATTCTGCTGAATATCCTCGCTTTGCGGATTACACGCATGACCCGGTTCCATTCCTTATTATTCTGCTGAATATCCTCGTCTCGCAAGCGATTACGTATGACCCGTTCCATTCTTTATTATTCTGTTGGGAATAACTCGTCTGCAAGGCTCCTATCACATGCATGGTGAATTCTTTTGTTATTTCATTATTTATTATCCCGCTGAATAACCTCGCTCATGTGGATTACCGCATGCACGGTGAATGATCCTTCGTATTCATTCCTTATTAAATTATGGAAATGATCATTTATGTGATTACCGCACTACGGGTGAAGATTCATTTGCGCTTTCATATATTCTATTATACTCGCCCGAGATATCATTTCTTTTGTACTCGTCCATGGAATATCATTTTCTTTAATTTTTTTACGAGTTACTATTCACCCTACTTATTCACTCCGGTATTTATTCACTTCGGGTATTCGGTACTTTTTATGCCGAGTACTATTCACGAGTTACTATTCACCCGATTACAATTCACTCTAAAGATCATTCACTCGATATTCGGGACACTTTTTGTGTCGGGGTACTATTCACGGGGAACTATTCACCCGAAAAATATATTTCTTTTCTATCCAAATTATTTTTGGTACATGAATATTATTCTTGAATTTTACTCTACAAAGCAAAGATCATGTTGACAATTTGACGTTATTGATTCCTCGGATAAATTAAATTATAAATCTTTAAAATTTATCCTTGAACTTGTTTTATTGAATTATTATGTCATTATCATCATTCTCATGCTTATATTGTGATGAAAGTCATCTTTGGCTTATGTGCATAGATGGACTTGGTATGATTATGACCAGGATTATTCTTATAATCATGGCCGTAATGTGACGAATGATGTGGTAAAAGTCCTCATCGACTGTAGTTTATCATGGACAAATGTTGGTATGATTATGACTGTGGATTATTCTAAGATAATCATGACCATTGATGATTACATGAATATCCTCGGCCGGTAGTGCGGGGATGATTCGATTTTATTTATTGTCGAGTCTCAAAGAATAAAGTTAATGAAAAACTTTTTAAATCATAGAAGATAGTAAATTTTATGATCAACTCGACTCTTCTAATGGATTGCTTATTTTCACCGCAAGTTGTTGATCTAAAACTTGTTGTCTATTGTATTCTATCGCTTGTTATATTGTTGAAGGTTAAGGATAATTTATTCTCGCATTATCTTAGTCATAATATTTCTTCTCGGGCTATTTGAGCTCACCCTTTCTTTTTACCGTTTCTTCGTGAAATGAGAATATAAATGGAAAAAGCTCGGGAACCTGGAGTGACGGTCTGATGATAATAGCATTAGTAGTCCTCACTATTCTCATAAAATAGTGTGACAATAAATGTAATGAGGATTCCATTGAGTGTAGATATTGTCTAGATGACAATATTCTTATTAAAACTCTCAGTTTATGTTTTATCGTATTTTACACGACAGTTGTATTATTAAGTTGTATTTGAATTTTGTACCATATATCTGGCGACTCAAGATGGGTGATGTATACCTGTTTTGGGGGCGTCACATATTATTTGTATTATTTGGAAAAGAGATAAAAGGAAAAGAAAAAAGCCACGTAGGATAACCAAGCTTCCTCCCGCCCAGTCAGCAAATACTTGTAATATTTATTTATTTTCAAAAAGCACGTAGGATAACTAAACTGCTTTTTTATACGTTTATTAGTCAAATTGGACGGAATGGCTTGATTGTACATTTTTAAAAACCACAGTGGGTTAATTAAATATTTTTAAAACACATTGGCTAATTACTTAAAACATAACAACCACAATGGGTGGGGTAAAGGTGTTTTTTCTCCTTTTTTTATTAAGCTCGTTCAATGAATATATATTTATATATATTGTACACGTATACTCTATAATATTCAAAATTATAATTTAAATTCTAATAACATTAATTTGTATTTATAACTGTAAAGTTTATTACAAGGGTTTGGAATATTACATTCTCCCACTTTATAATGATTCTTTCTCCGGAATAACCAGTACTTTACTAAAAAAGATGTGGGTAGTTTTTTTTCATCTTATCTTCTAGCTCCAACCTAGCTTCCTCAACAAAGTGATTTCTCCATATTACCTTCACTGAAGGTATTACTTTAGTTTTTAGGACTTGTTCTTTTCATCTACTATCTGAACCGAAATTTCCTCGTAGCTCAAGTCATTTTCAACTTATATCGGCTCGTAATCTATTACATTCTTATAGTTCAGTTTATAAGGCTGCAAAACAGAAACATGAAACACATTATGTATGTGTTCCAATTATGGAGGTAAAGTTATTTCATAAGCTACTTCACTTACCCTTCTAAGTACCTCAAAAGGTCCTATAAAACGAGGACTAAGTTTGCCATTCTTCCCCAATCACATTTTCCCTTTCCACGGAGATACTTTTAAAATTGTGTAACTGCCTACTTCGAATTCTCGAGTTTGACGCTTTTGATCTACATACTTCTTCTGCTGATCTTTAGTTGCTACTAGTCTTCCTCGTATTACTTTAATAATATCTGTAGTTAGCTGTATCAATTTTGGTTCAAGCAGTTGTCGCTCTCCAACTTCGTCCCAGCCTAATGGAGTTCTACACTTTCTTCCATACAATACTTTGTAAGGTGGCATTCCAATGCTAGCATGGTAGTTGTTGTTGTACATGAACTTTGCCACTGGTAGATGATCATCTCAGCTACCCTTGAAATCCATAACATAAACTCTAAACATATCCTCCAATGTTTGAATTATTCTCTCGCTCTGTTCATCAGTTTAAGGATGATAAGTAGTGTTTAATTTTACTTGAGTCCCTAATTGTTCTTGAAGACTCTTTCAGAAATTTAACGTAAAGCGTGGGTATTAATCAAACACAATCGACACCAGATCCCCGTGACAAGAAATAATTTCTTTAATGTAGAGTTTCGCTAACTGCTCCAAATTAACTGTTGCCTTTTAAGTTCTGATTTAATTGTTTTGCAAAATTCCTATTGAATTTTTATGCAACTAAAAAAAGATTTAGAGAAAATGTTAAACTGAAAGTTGGATGAAGTTCGCCCAAGCCATGGGATGGGATGGATGTTAATTTTATAAACTGAACTTGTTTTGTGTTTGCCAGCTCTAACTGTATGGTCTTAATCCAGGGAAAGCTTCTGCAGGGTAGGAAATTCCCAGTTGGCATTCTCTCAACCTACCTCAGTTGGAAAGGCACTGGCTTCCGGTTGCCTCATTCTTGGCCTACAAAACTACTGCATGGGAGTAGTTTCCATCGTGTTATTCTAACAACCATTTGATGAATTTATTATCGCATTCCGATTATAGATTGTATTATGAAAATATGTAAATTTGGAGTTGTGCAACAATGCAATGGCAATGGCAATGGCTTGTGGCCTACAATATTTATGTCACAGTTTTGATAAACCAGCTTATACCGGTTTTGACTTGATGATAAGCACTTAAATTCATCAGCTCAGTAGCATCCCAGGAAAATAGGTAATAACTACAATTAAGCCTTGAATGCCATAATAGGTACCTTCTGTTTGGGAGCAATGAACGAGCATCTACAGTACATCAAACAACATCCACACTGATTAAGCAAGTAAGTTATGGCAAAAACTCTCTTAAACCAAAAAGTTCTATAGAAAACAATTACTGGACTATAAAAGTACAAAAATGTTAAATTATAAAAGTAAAACACAAATATATTAATATGTTCCAGTGGAGTGTTACATATGAAATTAATTGTAACAGCCCCAGTCCCACGAGAAAGATTTATGTATATATAAGGTATTTGCTCGGGTTATTGGAGACGAGCACATGAAGCTAGGCTAGTTGTATTATCCCACAACAGAGAGATGAATTTAATTCATTTTTACCTGAGTTGCTTTATTAATAATATGTCATTACTTATATTATATGTTTATCGAATACTATTATGTTTAAAAAATAACTTTATTTTTTTAAAATTATTGCTTTAAAAATGTATTTTGAAGTTTAAAAATAGAGTAAATGTTTGTGTGACCTTGCTAAAGAAGTTGTCTCTACAAAATATTTAGACATTTATCATTAACAAGTTGTCTTTACAAAATATTGAAGCATTTATCATTAGGGAGTGGTTAACATAAAGTTAACACTTTCGACTATCAGACGAGGAAGTGATTTCTCCATGTGTGTCAGTACTATATTGGTTAACTTATCATAAAGTTAATTTAATGGTAAGTGAATTCTTATCATTAACATGCTAGATGGGTGTAAAAGTAAATAAAGAAATATCAATCCCCTTCTCTTGTTCTTGAGAAAATAAAAAGAAAACAAAAAAAGTAGTCATTTTTTGTCAAAGTATCCCCATTGACAATAAACATATTTGAATGGGCAAAATAATAATTTAAATATATTTTTCAATAAATCTAGTAACATTAATTTTATAATTATTTATTTATTTTTTCATCCTAAAGTAAAATTTTCCCGTCCCAAATTCGCAAAAATAGTGCAAAGGAAAGGAGGATAAAAGACTAGCCCCGTTTTACGATTTTATTTTGTTTTTAAAACTACTTTCGCTCTGGGGCTGATTGTGTTGGCCTTTGGGGATTTTCTTCACCGTCAGACAGAACCTCTACTAAACGAAACTACATACTGTCTGTACAGAGGATTAGCCGGTGATCGGAAGTGAATAATTCCCAACTTTCCGAACGAAATCTTCCCTCTTCAGGTAAAATATAAGCCCCATTATTTTTTATCATCTCCTCATTCGTTGTTCCGGAGATCTCATACTGGAATTAAAAGTTTTCTTATTTTACTAACTTGAACATGAAATTAAATAGTTTTACATAGTTGTAAATTGTTTATTTATTTTATTTTTTTTGAATTTGTAGCATTTATAATTGTGTCCAATTTGGTGACTTATTGCGTTAATTTGAAGTTGGATTGTGCATATAGTTGCTATAGTTTATTTTAGATGATATGATGTGTGTTCTGAAATCTGATGCATAGTATGAGAAATTTGCCATAAGGGTTTTCAGTGTGGGATTCTGGATGATTTTGGTGGTTTGCAGGTCAAAGCTTTTGATGAAAGATGAGTTCTTTCTCGATTAAAAGAAAGAAAACACCATTCCAGAAGCACAGAGAAGAGGAAGAGGTGAAAAAGAAGGTAGGTGGGTAGAAAAATCGTTTAGAGTTTTGGTTAATTTAACTTTGAGGTCTTCCCCAATGAAGTCATTAGGTTTTGTTTTGTAGAGGGCAGAGGACGAAACAGCTCGGTTATACGCAGAGTTTGTGGAGTCATTCCAAGATGATAGTACACCAGGGTCAAAGGCATTTGTTAGAGGAGGGACAATCAATTCCAATGAGAAACTGAAGACTGATTCTGAAGGTCAGTGAACTAAAGGGAGATTGTATGCTTTTTGTTAATGATTTTTCTTTTTATTATGTTTTATCTTGTTTTGCTACACTCTGCGGAGTAAATAAATGCTTTTCTTTTACATGGCCACTTAATAAAAACATGGACCTTTGTATTCATTCACGGATGGCAGGTGGAAATTCCAAAGATGGGGTATCTGGTTCCAAGAAGGGGAGTAGGTAAATTAATGCTTTTAATTAACCATATTACAATGCTCTTATGACAAGGCATCCTAAGTGTAAAAAGATAATGGCGATCATATTCACGGATGCAACTTCTATTGATTCGGATTAATAAAGTAATCGTTAGGAAACAAGGATACTTATTTTCTATAGTTGCAGCTTTTGCTTTAATATGATGCATTCCTTTGATAGTGTCTTTTTAGTTCTTGTTAGTCATTGTGAGTTTGTTTTCTTATTTTATATTTATTTAAAAGTAATCAGGTATACATAGTTACTTGAATGTGTTTCATTCTTATTCTTTTCCTTAAGATATTTTCTGCGTTTAAGGTACTGCAGGTAGTGTTATCTACCGGGTTGGATTTCCCTTGTGTATAATGCTGACTGATTAATGTAATTGCATATATCTGATGATTGCAATTTGGTCAGATTATGATAAAGGAAGATTCTTATTTAAAGTCTCTAACAGGTAACCTAATTCTATGTAGTGTGAAGATTTGGGAGGAGCTATGTTTGAGACTCACTTGAAATGTGCAAATCGACTATTTGTCTGTATTATTTCTTTTCATCTTGCTTTTGGTTTCTTCCACGGACCACATCCTTGCGGTCATGTTGGAATCTGTAGTTTGAAAAATATTGACCAGTACAAGAATATTTGTGAAAACAATGCAAATATACACTTTAAAAATATAGCAGAAGAATATACTTTATAAAGTAATTATTCAATTTGAAAGTAGAAACTAAATACATGGCCATACTAAATCTTTTGTTTCTTCTATTTTTGTCCGTTTTAGATAAAAAAGAAGAATACTTATTAGATAAAAAGAAAGAGATTTTTTTTGCTTGTTAAGTATATGGAAAAAAAGAAATTCATTTCCCCACTCCGAAGGCCTAAGAAAAGTCATAAATCAAAGATATATCCCAAAGCATTGTGAAAGTAATAGATTGGTGGGTGAAATCCTAGCATTTAACTCTTTCCAAATACCCCATAGAAATGGAAAGCACACATATCTCAATAATATCTTGTCATCTGTATTCTCATCAAAACCCTAAAATCAGCAAATGAGGCTCTCTAGTCTCCACACTAGAAGGGCAAACCCAACTCTCCCTTAACAAACCAAATAAATAGCACCAAAGCTGTCTAGCTACCAGACAATGCAGAAAGAGGTGAAAATGTGTCTCAGTATCCGTCACACATAATTCACACATTAGAAGATACTTGGATCTCCGCATCTACCCCATGTTATTAGGATTTAACCTACCAAGAACTAAATACCACAACAGCCTTAACCTTGGATGGAGTAATTTAATTAGTAGTTGTGATAATGTATAAATAATTATTTCAGATATTTTATTGATCTTCAATAATTCTGATTTTGGCAACCATATAAGTATTTCCACTTGAAACCATTTACACCAACAAACTGGATGCTGTTATTGTTTCTACATGCAATAATATTACTGATATCTAGGATTACGACTAATATATGAATAAATTTATATATGATTGTGTCCTCATTTTCTTGCGACGTGTTTAAATAATTATATTTCATTGCTAAGGGATAGAGTGTCTTTCTTTGCTTCTCTTTGGACCCAACTTTTGGTGGAATTTATCTTCATAGAGATTGGCGGGTGGTACTTCATTAATGTTCTGTTTTTCTCCTCTTGTTTTCTTTGATTGCTTTTGATTTCTGACGCAGAGAAGCAAGAGGGATGAACACGTCAATTCGCTTGATTAAACCTAGAATCCACTAGGAACAACAAATTGGAATCCACCAGCAAAAAAAACTGAAAGTAATATTTTTATTTCAAGCAAAGTCTGTCCTGAAGATGGACCTAAAGACCTTTATGTAGGAGGTCTTTTACAACTAGAAAAACAAAATAAGAAAATACTAGAACTATGGCATAAATCACGACTAAATGAAGGCAGCAATAACTCTCTATCTTGCTAGCAAATCTCTGCTGGAAATCAGCAAAGATTTACCAGAGAATCTTTACAAATCATCACCAAATCAGCTAGTCTAACCTTCTAGAATTACCAGCAAATTAGTCAATCATTGCAAATTTTGATATCCAACATTAAAGATGTTTCTTTGACTTTTGACGGTCCAATCGATCCCAAAATTCTGCAATAACTTGTTCTACATCAATTTCTGTTGTTTTCTTTTGGGAGTACTTATTGTCTTCCGCATGTGTATTAATCTCCTCTTCTATCATTAAAAGCTTCTTTTATAAAAAAGAATAAATAATTATATTTCTTGGTTGCCATGATTTTCTTTTGCAATATATATGTACCCAATCCACGCCCATGCCAATTCTTTACCATGTCCTTGTCATTTGTATGGATCTATTAGCATTGGACAACAATAACATTTGTTCCAAAATGTTTTGTTTTCACATCTTATGTAGGACGTATGATTGATGTTATGGTTTCCACATGGGATAAGTTATTTACATATAAGCGAGAGTATAATGTTTACATGTTATTCGAGGAACTTCTTGTCATATTTAGTTAATTACATAGGGATTGGTGAGCTATGCTCCATTTTTGTTGTGATGATTTTTCCATTTTGTTCTGGTTTCCTCTTGTTCTTTCTTCTGCGTGGACACAAAATCCATTCTTACCACTAGCTTTTAATAAACTGGCTGTGATCTGCCATTGTAGTTCCAGCTTCTCTTCTGTAATAAATTATTCTTCCTTTATCTAAAAAAACTGTCTAAAGATTCTACACGTTATGTTTTTACTTGACAATAGTATTGCAGTAATAATCAGGAGGACTGGCAACATGTTTAATTGTTCGTGGTATACACTTGCACGTATGACTGAAATAGATTAATAAAAAATTTGGTTTCAAACTTGCAATGATTGTTGCTCAAAAGATTTTGTGAGCTGGAAGACTATCTTTTTGTGTTTTCATTTTCCTTCTCCAATTAAGAAGCTATAGGAAGTGTGGGAACTGTGTGCCTTGTTGATTACATTGTCTTCTTTTTTCCAGACAGAGTTTGAGGAACAAGAATTCTGTGCATCTTATTTCCTCTTTTTCTTTCCTCAATTCTTTTTATTATTTTGAATTGTAATCTCCAAGTTCTTTTTTTACTTTATCATTTCCTATAACACTTTATTTATTTATTTTTTAATATAAATACTTTTTGTCATAGCAATTTTCAATCTCCAAAGTTAAATAGTTCCCTTGCTTGTAAATTATCAGTAAAAAAGGCATTCAAGTTCGTGTATAATATTCTGTGTCATACTGGTTGTTCATTGGTCATGTTGTACAATTAAAACAGGTCCTACTTATGTTTAAATATGTTATATATATATATATATATATATATATGTGTGTGTGTGTGTGTGTGTGTGTGTGTCTGTGTGTGTATATATATATAAATTGGAGCTTCAAAGAACTGAAATTTTGACGGGGTTGCCCTTTTAGGGATACTGGGGTCTATGGTAACTAAGCTTCACGAGGCATGCTTAAACATATTATGATGAACGTCATAGCTCGAAACAAAGTCTGTTAATGCAAGTATTAGGAAGTCATTTGGTATAATATTTTAATTGCTTTAGTATGCTCGGTGCATTCTTAGAGCAATGTATTCTTCAACTTGGGTGTATTGAGGCAGAGTTGGGCTTGCAATTATTTTTGGGATAGTAATGATGACGTGATTCTTTTATGTTGTGCATGTTTATCTATCTTATGGTGTTTTATGGACGGCGAACAATGGATGATTTTCAGTTGTCCTTGTCAGCTTGTTCTATGGGATAGACTGGTTTCTTTGCATTTCTTTGATCGTTGGCAATGGGTGCATTTTATGGGGTTTCTACTTCAGATCTTTTGTTGGGATTAGGATTCCTTCATTGATGACTTTGTATCTTGTTCTCACTACCATAGTTTTTTTTTGGAGGACCTTTTATTTTGGGAAGCAACTAATTTTATGATAAACTGTCAGATGGGGCAAACCCATGTACATAGCGAATAATAGAACACATAACAAGAACTCCTAGACTCATCAAATCTCAGTTCTATACAGGACTTGAAAAACTAGGAGCACCAAAAATTAACTGCACTGCTTCCTAATGCACTCTGTCAAAAAATCAACAAAAGGAGCATTAGAGCCCAGGAAAACCTCATTTGCCAGAAAAAATTACACGAGGTCTAAAATCATAAATCTCAATTTCTAGTACGTCTTTTTGTGTCCTCAAAGCAAGGACCATTTCTCTCGTGCCTCATAGTCCACCATAAACAATGAGGGATTAAATCTCATTTCTTTCTGCCTTGCTTAAGCACCCTTGCACCCCACCAAGCAGCAAGGAAAGAAATCACCACACTGGCAGTACATTTGCAACACCAAAAAGACTATTCTCTACATATCCCGGGTGAATGTACATTGACAAAATTAGTGATCCAGCATATCCTCATATATTGCACATATGGCATCAATTTTGGTGGCTTTGTATCCTCCCATTTTTTGTATTAAAAACTACTTTTTGCTATAATTTTCTCAAGGGAATTGATATTTCCACCAGTAAAAGTGATAGTTACACAAGCTTCCTCTCACACGAATAGTAAATGGGTCTCACACCTATGTGAGAGAGATATTGAGGAAATATCACTTTTTACTTGTGCAAATAACAATTCCCTTTTCTTTATCTGAAAAAACTGTGTCGCATACAGATGCTGTTGAGAAACATCTATGCAACTAGTAGTAGGAGGCAGATAATGCAGATAAATAACCAGAATGTTGCGAGGTCTATATGACTATATTTGAATGTTTGTTAGAGCGGTAACATAGAATGCAACAATGCAGTGGACTTCCACTTTTAAGCTATGGGAATTTTCAGTTTCCATACCCAGGTAAATATTCTAAGGAGATGGATTTAAACCCTTTTGACAAAATCTCCTTTTTAATCTGTATAAATTTCTCTAAAATCTATCCTATGCGGTATTAGTCTTTGTAGATTGTCACCGACGAGGTTGATTCTTATCCGAGGATAAAGGGGTTGGGGTCTCATCTGGAATGCTTGTTTAGAGAGATCTTTTATGGATAAAGATATCTTATGTTCTAGTTTTGAGACGAAGGGTGATAAGGGCCATAAGGCTCATGGCCCTGATTGTTTCTCTATGGTTACCTTCTAGCATTGTTGGGATCAATGTTCTAAAAGGCGGGCGGCCAGGGGGCCTAGGCGGGATTTTGTTTTCTAAATCAATTTTAATATTTTATCTTACATTTATCTAAACAAAACAATAATATAAAGCAAAATAATTTTATAATAAAGATAATAAAGGTTTTTGTTTAAAGTTCAAACACATATCTTTAACGTATTAGTTTTATTCATAAACAAGATTGCTATTAAATAATAAAATTTAAAATTTCAAGTATTCAATTCAATATTAAAACTTAAGAAACTAAACATAAATTTAAGAATTATATTGATTTAAACTAAATATTTCAAATGTATCATCATTTATATAATTTGAAGTTAGTACAAGTTCAAAAAAGTACAACTATAATAAAATTTTCCATTTTGACTTGATTTTATTCACTTCTTATTGTGATTTGATATGTTACAACATGCATTATGAATATGATAAATCATTTGAAAAATAAATATATCAAGATCTGGTTTGAGTTGTTATTTAAAAAAAAATCTCGATTTAGGCGCCTTTGCCTAAGCCTCGCTTTTTCTACCTAGCTCATCGCCTGCCTAGGCCCGCCTAATTTCCTGGAGGGTTTTTTGGCCTAGGCAAGGCGGTAAAGGGGGGCCTAGCGCCTAGGCGGCCGCCTTTTAGAACACTGGCTGGAATTATATATGGTGTGCTCTTATGAGTTTTTATTTCTTTTCCTTTTTTTTTTCTTCATGAATTTCATTCAAATGGGGTGGTTTGTAAGATCATTTGCTCCCCGTTATCTCTCTTGTGCTGAAGAAGGATGGACCTATTAGGGTCAAGGATTTTAGACCTATCAGTCTGGTTTCCTGTGTTTAGATTCTTACAATCTTACTAAGTTGTTATACAAGAGATTAGGAATGGTTTTACTTTATTAGGTTAGGTAAGACACCATTCTTTTGATTTGATTTCTTATTTAATTAGAATTTGCTCTTGTAAAGCGTTGAAATGTTAAGATATGCTTAAGAAAATAGCAGATGCTTGGTAAAACAGGAACATGTATTCTAGCTGCTGCATAGACATTTGAGAACATGATAAAGTAGTTAATTGTCGGACTAATAAAATTTGAAGCATTTGGACTAAAAGGTATGTTCAGATTTTAGCTGGCAGTTCGTTCCATTTCTGCAGGTATGTTCCATCTTTCATACCACCTCCTATGGCAACCAAGGGAAAAGAGCATGAGAAAAAGGTAATTGTTCTTGATGAAAGTTACTCAATTTCTCCTTTTGTTCCATAGAGGACTAGCTAAGCCAGACTTACTATTTTTCACATATATGTGATATTTGCAGGAGGAGGAGGAGAGACCAAAGGAGAAAGAGAAAGGGAAGTCGCGGAATATTGATCATTTCATGGAAGAGTTGAAGCATGAGCAAGAAATGAGGGAAAGGCGTAATCAAGAGCGTGAACACTGGCGCGACAGCCGTCATAGTGATAACTCTGCTGTATGTAGTTTCTTTGATTTTGTTTGTCTGTGTCAAAGTATTACGTTATATATGTGATCATTTCAATGTTGATTGTTGATTAATACTAAAGTATCCCATCTCTACATAGTATTTCCTATTTGCTTTAATTTGTATAGCTATGTGGTTAGCTTTTTTGCTTCCTTTTAGTAAAAGTTTTTTGTTTTTTCTCTATGGATTATCAAATCATTTGGAAGGAGTTCTCGACATGATATTTTGTGTGTATATTGTTTCTTGTCATGTGTATCTTCAATATATTATTTGCCTATTCATTGTTCATAAGTACATATTAATTCCCACTTTTTTTCAGCCGTCTAGCAGATTTGATGAGCTACCTGATGATTTTGATCCGAGCGGAAAGCCTGGCTCATTTGATGATGGAGATCCACAAACAACAAATCTTTATGTTGGGAATCTCTCACCCCAGGTTGAGTACTCACTAAAATTTGAGTTTTTGACGCATTTGCTCTTTGATGCTTTGTTGCTTAAGATACTGTAAGATAGAAAGCTAACCTTTTAATAATATTAACCATATTCTAGGTGGATGAGAATTTTCTTTTGCGTACTTTTGGAAGATTTGGGCCTATTGCTAGTGTGAAAATTATGTGGCCAAGGACGGAAGAGGAACGAAGACGGCAAAGAAATTGTGGTTTTGTAGCTTTCATGAACAGAGCTGATGGACAGGCTGCTAAAGATGAGATGCAAGGTTAAACATTTTACCCTTTTCAATTTGCAATGCAATTGTTTCTGGTTAAAGGCGCAGGCAATACGGCTTTGGGCGTTAAATGATTTGCCCTTGCAGAAGGGAAAAGTACATTAATGCATCCTGATGAAATTTTGCTTGTGTCATTTTTATTGACTGAAGAATTCATAATGAAGATGACCAAAAAAAATTGTAACATGTGGAAACATGGCGTGCAACCTAAATTAGTGAATATACAAATGATTGATTACTTGAATATCTCAAGCCTATGCATCAATCTTCAGCTGAAGAGGATTCTTGTATATGAGTAAACACAATGACTCTTCAACTGAAGAGGACTCTGGTATATGAGTAAACACAATGACAAATAAGTCTTCTCAACATTTTCAGTAATGTTGTGATCTGTTAGGAATTTATTATTACCTTTTTTAATTGCAATAGAGAGAAAAAAAATTTAATAAGGAGTTCAAGAAGTCCACCTTAAGGGCAAGTGGGAAAAATAAATTTGGAAAATAATCAAAGAAGAATAGGAACCCTGTGAACATCTGACCTCTTAGAAAATGAACGCTACTTGATCCCTTAAAAAATGAACGATAAGTTAACTAAAACGTACTTTCACATGGTATACAGGACTTGCATACTGATATATTGTGGGGTATTTTTCTATGTTTTACAAGAAAAATAACTTTTTTTTAAATAGAAAAAAGAAAAAAAGAAGAAGAATATAGATACAAGGAGTCCACCCAGTCTATAACAAGTGGAAATAAAACAAAAATTCTCAAGAAAGAGCAGCTCTCCAATCTCTATCTCTCTTTATTTCTCCCTCTCTCTCCCTCTCGCTCAAGTAAGCTGCTCTCCAATCTCTGTAAAGATAGACACAAAAATTACCCTAAAGGAACCCAAGATAGAGGCTCAATGAAGCAAGAAAATGATCCCATCTAAGCAAAGTAATTGATGGATAGCTGTCTTTGAAAAGTTGAGCATTACTTCTTTCCCAATTCCTCAAAAAACAGGTACACTTCCAAGGTATTTTAGCATCTTTTCTCTGTCCAGTCTTTGAACGTAATAAGCACCAGATCCTCCAGCAAAGTGGTCAAAGCATTAACAAGCTAACATACTAATCAGCGACTATATTATTATAAGTTGTTTCGACTCTTTTTTTTTCTCCTCCTGCTTCTTGTCTCTTTACGTTTTTAATTATAAGAACTAGACTACTTTGTTTCTTCAATCCTCAACCCCTACTTAAAAAAATTATTTCTTTTTGTGCAATATGATGAAAAATGTCATTAGTCAATTTTAACTAACATTAATTGACTCAGACAAACTTCCTTCTGTGTCGATATATTTTATCCATAATTGGACATTTATCCTTTGGGAAAACTTTGCTTCCTTTCCTAGCATAGTTTTGGACTTCTGCAATCATTTAGAGGACTTGGGGCTTTAGGTTTGCATTGATTAAAAAGATGAACATTGTAAATCATGTTTTATTTTCTTCTTTGATTTTTCCCTTTTTGACACATTGGCGGACTTCTTATTTTTTATTTTTGTAATCTTTCTTCCCTACTCCTATATGAACAAGCTCATTGCCCAGTGCAAAGCACGGGTCTAGTGGTAGAATTATTATATTATTGATATTTTTATTATAGTTTTACAGATGTTTTATTGAATTATGTAAAAAATTATTTTTTGAACTTGATTTTTAACTCGTATAATTGGTGATTGTATTATTATTATTATTATTATTATTATTATTATTATTATTTTTCATTCAAACAATTGAATCCTACTTAAACTAGAATAATTATATTTATATTTTAATAATAGTATTAGGTCGAGATTAGGTAAGATGGTCAGTATAAGAAAATTGTTTTCTTCTAAAACTATATTATCTAAGGAATAATAGAATCCTACTTGAGTTCGAAAAATTATACTTATCTGTCGGACGAACAAAGTTGGTTGAACTGGACGACAGACAACCGACAACCGAGTTGACTGTTTCTCTTATTATATATAGGTTATCTCTTTGATGTAAAAATGTGAAACAAATGAGTTACTGAAACTGGAGTAGAAGCATCCTGTCATTTTTTAATGCTAAAAGTAAAAGCCTTACTTTTTATGGGTTTTCTCTTGACCGTAACTCTGGAATGAGTCTAAACAGTTTAAATTTAGTTCATTAATATGTAAATGGTGGTACATCTTTATTTGAGCAATTGAATTGTATCCAACAAACTGAATGATATGGACTCATTTGGGTTTTGCTTAGAACCTAGTTTGACTTCACTTCTAAAGTGTCTGGACAGTGGACACTTTATAACTTCTGACCACTTCATAACTTCTGAACGCTCAAATTAGGATAAGTGTAGTCTATCTGGTTCTATGGTTTTTATCATATATTAGTATCTACAAATTCTAACATTTATTTTCTTTTTTAAAGATGAATTCGACATATCCAAATATGCACTAATGCAAAAATTGCGCTTTCCTTTGAAACTTGACTCTCTTTGGCATCGGGTGATTAGAAGCATATGGAATTCAACAGAATGGGTGGGATGCAAATCTTTGTCCTTCTTGTGTTATTTATTGTAGTCCTTGAAAATTTATCTCCCAAGATTACACTTCCTTTCATTTTTTTGTTCATTTCCAAGTTGGTAATTACATGAAAAATCGGTTTTGGGAGGATATTTGGATAGGAGATGTTCCTCATTCAATAGCTTTTCCTCGTCTTTTTTATCTCTCGTCCAAGTATAACTCCCCTATTTCTATCTTCTATACTTGGGAGCTTCTATACTTGGGAGGGAGATTCAATTTCTTGGAATTTTTATTTTTCCTGTAATTTAAATGACTAGGAGACGGAGGTTTATTTATTCTACTTCTTAATTCAGCTTCCTTTTCTCGGTCCTTGGATAAGCATGCTTGGTGTTTTAATTCTTCGAGAATCTTCTCGTCGTATCGTTCTTTCTTCACTTACTTATTGGATTGGGTTATCATTCAGTTCATCATTTTACTCTAGCCTCTTGTATTTGGAAATCAAATTCTCCATCAAAAATTGAGGCTTTTATATGATTTTTAACTCTTGGCCGGTTTAATACTAATGATATGCGTCAAAGGCATAGGCCTTTCATATCTTTATCCCCAGATGTGTGTGATGCGTTTGAAGGATAGTGAGTCTCATTCTCATTTGTTTCTTCATTGTTCGATGGCTTGGCAGTTGTGGTGCTTTTTATTTAGTGTGATGCGGGAAGTTGGATGTTCCTCTTCAGTGGAAGATCTTTTACTATGCAAATTCAAGGGTTCTGGTCATACAAGTGATAGGAGGATCCTTTGGAAATGTGCTTGTTTTGTTATTTTGTGGGGAATTTGGATTGAGAGGAATGGTAAAAAAAATTGCAATCGGAGTACCAATATTGAGTTAATTTGGGATAAAATATATTTCTTTGTTTCTCTTTGGGCTCATGCAATGGGAGTTCTTGGAGGAATTTGTTTAGCCAGTCTTCAAAGAGATTGGTTGTCGGTGCTTCATTAATATTAAGTTTTTCTCATTTTTGTATTCTTTAATTTCCGTTGGGAGGACTTATTGTTCTCGTCATGCATTGTAATTTTCTCTTCTAATCAATAAAATATTCTTCTTTTATTAAAAAAAATTTGATGTGTATGCATATATATATAAAATATTTTTTATACAGGGGTAATTGTTTATGAATATGAGTTGAAGATTGGGTGGGGTAAATCTGTCTCTCTTCCATCACAAGCGTTACCTGCTCCACCGCCAGGACATATGGCTATCAGGAGTAAAGAGGTTCGTCAATATTTTGATCAATTAAAATTATGAATTCACATATGTACCATGTGCATTTACTTTCTCCTTCACTAGTAAGTCTAATGTTGGATTAAATGTTTTCTATTTAATGGATTATTCTCATCCATAGCTATCTTAATAGTTTTAGTTGAACAGAGAATATAGTAGATTGTACTTTACCACTTATTATATGACATAAAAATGATATATACTTTTGTGTTTGGCAGGGTGCAACTGTTATCTTGTCTGGTCCATCTGGCCCTCCTGTGACTTCTATTCCAAGCCAGAACTCTGAGCTGGTAGGTTATTCTGCTCATTTTTATTATTTTCTTTAATAGGTGACATAAAATCATGCCGCTGTATGCCTTCTAAAGACTGACACTAAATTGGCTTTCAATACATTACTGGATCAATGCTGAGCTTGGAAATTTTAATCTCTTTGCCCAAGCTCTTGTACTTGTTGGATGAAGGATAAAGATGATTCATTACATTTAAATCAGAGGGGAAGAGTTGAGAGATTTTATTCTTATCTCAAATCAAACAAAAGAGAGTTAGAGAGTATTCTCTTTATGCATCAAGTAATAGAAAAACTAGTGTCAATCATTCCTTCCTTCATTTACTGGGAAAATAACACTTGATGTTTCCATGTTTATTTTGTAATTGCTATGGACATGGATATGGTGCTTGCTTATTTACATGTTAGAAAACACTTGAATGGAAAATCCCCGTACAAAGTAGAATACCATATTGGTGAGAACATGCCAATAAAGACGTGACTTGTTTATGTAGTAACTAAAGAATATCCAGAAGGAATTTTTTGGATAGATCTGATTTTATATATTTGCAATGTGAAAAAGATACCGTTGTAACAATTTTTATCACGTAATTTGCAAGTAAATCTTTTGTTTGTTTTGTGTTGTCTATCTGTTTTCGTTATGAACTTATTACTGATCACTTGAGGTGTGTTGTTTCTAGGTTCTTACTCCTAACGTGCCTGACATCACTGTTGCTCCGCCAGAAGACGATCATCTTCACCATGTAATTGATACAATGGCTCTGTATGTTCTTGATGGAGGTTGTGCTTTTGAGCAAGCTATCATGGAGAGAGGCCGTGGAAATCCTCTTTTCACCTTCTTGTTTGAACTTGGATCAAAGGAGCATACCTACTATGTTTGGAGGTTGTATTCCTTTGCTCAGGTACATTCTGGTATAGGGAATCTGATGAGCAATCTTTGCAATTTAATAGGAGTTTTAACTTTTTTCTTCTCTTATATCACATCATCATCATTTGAAATAGGTACTGACAACTATGTCCAGATATTTGGTCTATTTATTTATCAACATCATCACAGCATCATTTAATCTTACCATCTCTTATAGTTAGAGGGGTCCTTACATCTCTCTTGAAAAATAACTCAGCAGTTAAAGCTTATGTTATTAATGTGATATAGAAGTGGACATTTTATGTTTCGACTGGTTGAATTTTTTAAGCAAATATGTCATCCTTTTAAACCAGATACTAACCTAATCAACCATCTTGACAAACACTGTTGTTAAAGTAAACTATCCATAATTTTCATGCAGTAGTTCATGGAATCTGGTGTGCAAACCCATCTTGTGACACTCGATTAGTTCTAACATGGTTCAACTGACCGTTGCACCACGCACTGAACCATAGTAACCTCCACCATGTGAGAACTTCTTTAACCTTTGATTCTCGAAACCTATGTTACATAGACTCATGTATGGGAATCAGTGTTGGTAGTGCTTAGGAAGACTTATCTATTCCTAAAATTTTAGGAAGTGTGGACACAGGGTAAAAAAATCTAAATCTTATATATGAGTGTGTGGATACGATAATGCTATTTAAAGTTGATGTTTTGTGAGATTTAGTGAAAATATCTGACATTTTGGGTTAATTTGAATACAAAAAGTAATTAGTGGGGTATATTTAAGTGAATATTACATATGAAAGATTTAGTGAAAGAAGTAATAAGTTTATGGGTTCAATTTCTAAATGCTATAAAGTTTATGGGGTACACAATCAATTGTTGGTGACTAGGGATCCCACGCCCACGCCCACGCCCACGCCCACGCCCACGCATGTTGTATAGTTCATGTAACACAGCTCGAAACTACTATTGATACCTGACTTGTCTTCATAAATAAAGTTTACAAAGAAATTCAAACCGGATGATGTAGAAATAGGCATACTTTCTAAGAGTGTTGATTCACATTTGGACATAGTGTCTATTTTTTCTTCTCTTTGGGCTCATGCAATGGGAGCTTTTCAAGGAGTTTTTTTGTCAGATCTGCATGGCATTGGTGGGCAGTCCCTCAACGATGCTCGGAGGATTTTCCACTTATGGTTCAAATGCTGCTTAACATGCGAAACTCAAGTTTGCGAAACCCTGGAGATCCACTGTATTTTATAATAGTATTCTCTATAAACAGGAAGCAAATGTGAAGTATATTTTTGCTAATAAAACACTACAAAAATTAAATGAATAGGTCATTTCGTGTGGATGCTTCAAATACAACACATCTCAAGTTTGCTATTTCACTTGTTGTTCATGGCTTATGGGGCTGCATAGCTTAGTTGATCATCAGTTAACAGTGGTGAAATAATATAATCATATCTATTGGCCCTTTTGTGTTGGGACTACCGTTCCTCTTTGTCTCTCTTTGATGTAGAGTTAAATGCAAATGAAGAATTTTGGTTTTTCTATGAGTGCAGGGTGATACGCTTCAGCGGTGGCGAACTGAGCCTTTCATCATGATAACTGGTAGTGGGAGGTAATATATAATTTTATTGATCTTTCTGAGTACCTTTGTTTGCAACATGGTTCAAAGTATAGGCTTTTATACCGAAATATTGACGTATTGGTATCAGTAGGTACCGAACCGCAATCCGCAACCTTGACGTGAGTCGCAAAACTAGGAAGTATTTAGAGGGTAATTTTCGGCAAAATTTTGCCAACTCAGCATAGCGAGCGGTCTCGGACCAAATAAAGGAGAAATATCGGCATAACGTAGCGGTTTTGGACCAAATAAAGGAGAAATCGTAAAGGGGAGATACGCCACACAAAATAATAAATTAAATATGCTAAAAGCTATAAAGGGAGACGACAAAAAAACCGAACTTTCTCTATAAATTATACCTATGTAATACCTAGTTAAGTATTCCTTAAAAAATATTAAAAAATGTACTTAACATATAATTAATTAAGTTAAATTATTATTAAATTGTACCCATATAGTTCCTAATTAAGTACAACTTAAAAAAATTTGCACTGAAAATGTACTTAGTTAAATTAAATTGTACTTAAATTATGCAGATCATGTGTGCTCAAGCATTTGAGCTAAGACAATATTAATATAAACTTTATTCAAACATAAAATTGATTAAACATATTTGCAAGAGTTTGTTTTATAATTTGGACAATGTTGTGTGCACTAAATAGTATTTTTTTAACTTAATTGATTCCTCTTGTTGCTTTTATTATTTAGAATTTTTTCATTATTTTTTTACTGTTTTTGAAGCTCCTAACTAGCTAACGGTGCGTATCGCCCGATACCTACACCGCGACTTTGAACTATGGTTTGCAGAGTCGAATTATTGCAGATGTTATATGCTGTCTCTTAATTTTCTAATTAGTTCAACTGATACTTAATATGATTCAGTACTCGTTTTGTTTGTTTTTTTTTTTCCATTATTCAGATGGATACCACCCTCTCTGCCAATAGCAAAAAGCCCAGAGCATGAAAAGGAGTCTGGATCTACTTATGCTGCTGGTAGAAGCAGGGTACTTTCTATCTTGGTCTTATGTACTCTGTTCAGTCAAACAAGTCTTCCATAAATAAATTTCCAACTGGCATTGTATTATAACAAGTGAAGATTTTCTGTAAACTCTTGCAATCCCCTAATTCTCATAAACCTCTATAGCGTCAAGAGACCGAACCAACGCTAACTCATGCACAAAGAGATGAATTTGAGGATATGCTTCGTGCCTTGACATTAGAAAGAAGTCAAATAAAGGAAGCTATGGGTTTTGCATTGGATAATGCTGATGCTGCTGACGAGGTAATAGTGATACCAATGCACTTAAATTTTCCAACTAGGATCAGGTTCATATGGGTGGACTTGTGGTTTAAGTAATCATTTTTGGTCTTTTTTCTATTGATCCATGACGCTCCATGTTCTTATATGATATTTTCTATATTGTACATGTGTGTGTGTATATACACACACGCACATACGCAGACACACCTATCAACTTTACTAGACCATTGTTTGCCGTAAAGCCCGCCTTTCACTTTCAATTGATTTTGCCAATGGAATGCTGATGAAAATATATTGAATGCTATGTGTGCTCTTTAATGTGTGCTATACTTGCAGAAAACTATAGATTAACAAAATAAAAAGAAAAAAGAGAAAGCGAGGGTAAATTATTGAAGGGATTTGAATTTTATTTTTATTTCTCAGTTATTCTATAAGTTCCTTACACAGCTCTATTGCATTGCAGATCGTTGAAGTTTTAAGCGATTCTTTGACTCTTAAAGTAACTCCCATCCCGACTAAAGTTGCTAGGCTGATGCTTGTCTCAGACATTCTTCACAATAGTAGTGCTCCTGTAAAGAATGCATCTGCTTATCGCACCAAATTTGAAGTAAGTTTACCGGACATAATGGAGAGCTTCAATGACTTATATCGTAGTATCTCAGGAAGAATTACTGCTGAGGCGCTTAAAGTAAGTATTGTCCAAGCAATTGGCTGTCCCATATTTACATCTTGATTGCTTATTTGTTTTGTTGTTTAATTTAATAATAATATTGCCCGGCACCCTACAGGAACGAGTTCTCAAAGTTCTTCAAGTATGGGCCGATTGGTTTCTGTTTTCGGATGCTTATGTGAATGGATTACGAGCTACATTTCTTAGAGCTGGGAATAGTGGAGTGATCCTTTATCATTCCCTTTGTGGTGATGCACCAGAGCTAGAGAAGAAAATTAGCTCCGACGATAAAAGCCATGTAATAAAGACTAACCAAGATGTGGCACTGGCAATGGGAAAAGGAGCAGCAATGAAGGAGCTGTTAAATCTTCCACTTGGTGAGCTTGAAAGGCGCTGCAGGCACAATGGATTATCTCTTGTTGGTGGTAGAGAAACGATGGTTGCACGATTGCTTTATCTGGAGGAAGAAGAAAAACAGAGGGGCTATGATCTCAATGATGATTTGAAATATGCTCATCGACATTCAAATTCTGGTAGATACCCAAGTGGCCAGAAAGAAACAAATATTGAAATGGAGCCAGGAGTTTTGTCAGGATGGACTCATAATGGGGAGGATGAGATGCCATCAGAAGGCAAAGGCTCTGGACTGTTGGCTCCAACCATTCCTATCCCACAACCTGAACTAAGAGCCTTCACAAATAAAGGAAAAAATGAACCTGTATTGACATCATCAAAGTGGGCTAGAGATGACGATGAAAGTGACGATGAACAAAAGACAAGTACTAAGGATCTGGGGCTAACTTATTCCTCCTCTGGGAGTGAGATTGCTGGCGAAGATCTTAAGACTCTGGAGATGGATCTGGCAACTGATGCTAGCATTCCAGTGCATCTTGATACGGGAATTGATGAAGAACAGAGGTTTGTCATGTTGGATGCTAGTAACTGATGGCATAGACTAATTGTTTTTACCAACTGTTGATTTCACGCAGTTCATGATATGTCGGTTCATTTCTGATTTTTCTTTTTTATATACCATCATAAGGTTCAAGTTATATTCCTTTAATTTGAACTGGGTCAGTTTTGATGCATAAATTTCTCCTCATATAATCACTGGTAGGTTTGGGTTATCCCACTTAATATGGAATTCGTTGTCAGTCTATCCCAACTAGTCTTAGGATAAAAGACGTATTTGAGTTGAATAGGTTGGATTGTCCCACTTCTTGTTATCACACTTTCGCTGAAACTTAGTTCTTGCTACTGTTGTTGGTTGCTGCTGGCATTTATTCAATTCCAGCTTTTATTTTCTCGGGAGTTTGATGTTCGGTGTAGTTGTCTGTATCATACGACACTAGATAGTACTATGATACAATACCGATCAATTCGATACAATATTGTTCGAGTATCAGAAAGTGACTCATATCTTATGATATGATGCACGTTTCTTACGATAAGATACAATTTACAATACGGTCACGGTCATTTTTTAGTTATATAAATCTTATTAGGTACATTAAAGCATTTTTTAGCAGAAGAGGGGTTCAACACGTCTTAAAATGCTTTCTAGGATTATTTTTTTTGTATTTTTCAAAGGACTTGATCACCACTTTATTTTTTTCATGCCTCATTTTCATATGGAGACAAAAGTAAATAATTTAGAATTTTCCTTTTCTGAAAACTTTGCAATTTTGTTGGTTTTAAACTTATAACTCAAAGATAAGCTATTTTTCTTCTCCTGTTCCTCAATAAAATTTACTTGAATAACATTGATTATTAATTAAGCCTCTAGTTTAAGCTCTTAATACTTAAAGTTTGTTTATTTGACTACTTTAACATTACACTTAATATTGTGTTTTGCAAGTCTTTATCTTTTGATACGATTCATAATACATGATTCGGGAGTTTTTGATACACGATACGATTTACGTTTATGATGTTCGGAATAATCAATTCTAAAACTCAGTTTACTTTGAATATCATCTTAAATAAAATTAGCAGATACCATTTGCATGAATGCAACTCAAACTCTGCCAGAGTCTTCTATATTTAGGTTTCAGGAAACTGTGGACCTGACACACTGTTGTTCATTTGGTGCTTGATTGATGTGTTCGCAGACAAAAGTTGAGGCGCATTGAGGTTGCTTTGATTGAATATCATGAATCTCTTGAGGATAGGGGAATCAAAAGTTTTGGCGAAATTGAGAAAAAAGTTGCAATACATCGCAAACGGCTACATTCTGAATTTGGTTTATTAGATTCTAATGCAAATTCTTCATACAACAGTACGTGTCTTATTTACTTTTTCCTCGGTTGAGTGCTATTCTTAGAAGATGAGTTTTTTTATGTACTTTATCACATTTATATTACTTGAATCTGATACTAGTTTGCATGCTCTTTTCTAGTTTGTGTTTCATATACAATTTGATATTTTAAATATGAATCTGCTAGAAATATGGATTTTAGGTCGGATGAATGTTTGATTGAATTTCAGTATTTATTTTCTGGAAAAATACTTGTATATTGGGAGGGTATAGTTTTTACAAGTTTCATTTTCTTAATTGCTAATTGCGTTTAAATAGCAGAGAGAAAAGGAGAACTATCTGGTAGGCTTTCCTTAAACATAAAAAACTTTAGTTTACCTGGTTGGCAGCAAGTGTTTTATACATGTGCAAAAAAGGATCTATAATATAATTCATAAAGAGAAGTGTCATGAACCAGTCTAATCTATTTAATTCAGTAATTCATCCTGTACCATGCTTATTGTCTCATGAACCTGTCTAACTAGACTTTGATCCTTTGCTGGTGTGTGTGTTTTGCTATTCTTTCATTCGTAGATGTTTGTAGTTGAAGTGGAAAGTGTGGATTATAAGTGATAGTACAATGGACAATGAACTATCGTGCTACAGTTTTTTCCAGCAGTCTCTATTGCTGACAGCAAGGGGTGCTTTCGGTGGGGTCACTATTCTGGGTCTTAATATTCATCGTAGTTATGGGGCCGTCATCTATTGAGTGATGTAAGACAAGATTTGAAGATGAATAATAGTTGAGAATAATTGGAAAAGAATGAAAAATTAACTTGGGTGAGATTCCACACCTCATTACCCCAAGGATCTTTTACTTGGGTGATGCTTCGAACATCACGGACCCTTGAGGGTTCCTCAACCGTAAAAGAGTGGATTTGATTGCAATCAAAATGTGTCTCAATAATAACATTTAATAGTCGGTAAAATTAATAATCTTGTGGGGATTACATCACTTTTTAAAGAGGTTCAAAGTTCTAATATTACTCGGGGAATAATAGAAGTACTAAACGACTAAAACACCCTTCCTAAATATTAAAAATTCCTAATCACTATTTAATGTCCTAATTCCCAATAATAAATAAAATAAATAAATTACATCAATTAACCTCAGATTAAACATAATAAAATCTCTAAATAATATATATAAAGAATCTCTTCTTTGTTCTTGACTTGTGCTCCCTATCATTGAGGACTTAAACTTTATCCAACTAGTTTTCTTTTCTGATGGTCCTGGACCAACAAATGCCAATGAATGTTGAAAACATTGAACTGTTTTACTCGTTCATATGGAGTTTGTAACTTGCGTCCCAAATAAAAGGATAATAATCTTCCCTGAATAAAATTTTCTTTGGAACTTAAATAAGCTAAAGCAGGTGGTACATAATGAGAAGCAGAAGAAGTGATTTTTGGAAAAAAAAAAAATTCAAATCATACCTACATGCTATGATTTATTATTAATTTGGCTGCAATTATTGTGCTTGATGGTCATTGTTGTATCAAACTGTCAGAACTCGTTTTTTCACCTTTGACAATGCTCTTGAATAATGTGTTGTTCCTTGCTTTCTTCTATGATTTGGTGGAATATATGATTGATAAAAAGAATGTACGTGCTTTTGTGCGTTTACCTATGCATATTTAATATGCTTGTCGAATTGATTTTTTTAATACATCTGAAACTGCAGAAAGACCATCTTCAGATAGGATGGAGCGAAGGGACGAGTCCCGTGAATCATCCAGAAAGCGTCACCGCCGCAGTCTGAGTCAAAGTGAAAGCCCCCAACGCAAATCATTTAGCAGAGACAGAGAGAAGGATAATGAAGGGGACAGAGAGAGAGAAAGACAGCGAGATAGAATCCATGATCGAGAAAGTGAAAGAATAAGCCGAGGAGGCCGTGAGAAGAGTGGAAGCAGGGAGAGGGATGACAGTAAAGACAAAGGCAGAGAAAAAGATCGGGACAGGAGGAGAAGGGTGAAATGAGCTTGTTGACATGATCTTGGTAACCAGGTGAATTGTAATATTGACACCTCTTGATTGCAGAGGTGGTTTTCTAGTGTTGGGTTGCAACGCTTTCCTAAGAGATAGTAGTGGTGGAGCTATGAGATCTATTATAGAAGATTATGCATTATTATGTGGAAATCACATTCTACTGTTTTTGCATCAGCAGACTGTAAGATCAAATTGTTCTCGTCAGCTTAACATAGTATCTTTTTGTCAGACTTATTTTGTTTGAAAGATATTTCAAAATATTGATGCTTTCGTATAATCTGATTTATCAAAGGTACTATTTTCTAATGTCATTTGATTGCAAGAATCTGGCTCACAATAGCGTTCGGTTGTTAGTTTGCTATTTATTGCATGTACAGACTGAGACATAAAATTACATTTTACTTTTTCTTTTGGGCTACGTTATTATAAAGGTGGTATCATGGTATGCTGGTATTATATAATTTCCCTTTTGAGACAAATGACTTCAGAAATGATGAAAAAATGGTATATGGATTAAATAGCAAAATGGGAAATTCCTGCCTTAACCTAAAAATTAATTTGGTTGCTCGTCTTGATAATCTCGAACCAAATGGATTTAAATCCCACTTTCCAGCAACCGAATTAAGGTTACAATCACTAGTAAAAAGAAATTACTCATAAGGCGGCAACTTCTGATTCTGGGTTCGAGCGATCCTCAATTTTATTTTATTTTTTGATTAAAACCCACTTAAATACTCGCAGGCCTATTCATAGAGCAACCGATTCTTCTGCAAATCAAGGTCAAAGAACCAAACGTAAAAGGTAAATAACTCTACCGCAAAAAGTTTAAAAAAAATAAAAAATTGTATAGTTCACTAGCAGCCAAGCTTTCTGAGCAACCACTTCTTTCGCAGTGAAGCATCCAATGCTAAAAATGTCTTTGCTTTTCTCTCGTCCTCCAAAAGATCGCAAGCATCCAACAAGAGCTCATCATCAATGTCTGGTATAGCTTGAAGTGCATCAATGGATCTTTCTATTGCAATATAGCTCTTTTCATCCTTTTTATTCACCAACTTTGAGACCACATTTACGACATCAGAAAACGCTTCTTGTATGTCCTCACCAGTTTTTCGCAGCTTGCTAGAACGTCCAGATGCTGGTGTGATAGTTGGCCGCTTTTTCCCTTCATCAGATGTCTCGGTCTCTGTAACAGAGATTTGTAGATCTCCACAAATTTCAACAAACTCCATGCCGAGGAACCTATGGTCAATCTCCATCCCTATACTCTGACAGATGACTTGTTCATCAATCATTAGGCTGCTTCCAAAAATTGTAGACAAATCCTTGTAGTATTCTAAGATTTTTCCTCTATACGAATTTGTGTGTGGATTTTCCTGTAAAATATTATATGCAAGATGCATGCAACATCCAGTGTAAAAAGCATGTTAGAGCTGCATTACATCTAGTGTTGAGAACAACTGTGTTAGGCTGCATTACATCTAGTGTTGAGAACAACTTGGAATGGGTCGTATAACTTTAGAAGGCATTAGTCAAAGTTATTGCTACAACTTACAATACTATAGTGATATTATTCTTCCTCCTTTTTGATTAAATTTAATCTTCAAAGTTTCAATATTTATTTTGGAAATATCACTAATTTCAGGTATACCTATTTACTAACACAATTTAGATTACATGCTTAAGGTGAGAATTAGGTTTGCAAGAGTGAGAGTCAATAGTTCATCGACCCCTACCCAAGGGCGGATCTAGCATTTCAATTTACATGAGTCAATAAAAAACAAATTAACATTAAATATATAGAGTTAAAATTATATATGTATATATATATATATATATATGTGTGTGTGTGTGTACACATATACATTTGTATGTATACATATCTTTCAGTAGGGCCTAGCCAGCCAGCGAGGCAACGACAAATAGGCAATCTGATAGATAGGTTATATATATATATATATACATATATATATATATATATATATATATATATGGTTAGATCCGGTCCAAAGTCGAGTCTGAATCGAGTAAATGCGGACCAAATTTTTTTTTTGCTTTTTTTTTTTAAAACAACTAAAAAAATATATATATGGAACTGAAATTTTTCCATAATACAATGTTTTGGGCGTGATTTGGATACCTATACCAAAAAATGTATGGACATGCGCACAGTGCATCGCATGCATATATTTTGTTATATGAATCCAAATCACACCCAAAACACTGTATTATGTAAAAATTCTAGTTCCATAATTATTATTTTTTTTTAAGTTTTAAAAAAAAGCCAAAAAAAAAAAGAAGTCCGCATTTTAAGAAAAATACGGGAGTCCTGATAAGAACCGAACTCTATATATATGTATATATATATATATATATATACACGGGGAATAGTCCAATGTCAAAGTTGGAAATGGTGTCATAGTCTTAGCTGTCAAGGCCAGATGATTATCCAAATTTGTTCCCAAATTAACGCGTCATTATTAAATTTGTTATTCATTATATAATCAATTACTATAATGTAGTTGACAAATAGAATAATCTGACACATCAATTTGGGAACCAAAATTTAAGAAATCATTTGACCCCTAGCATTATTTAATCCGAAACTGTACTCCGGTATTGAGTAATATCAGTATGTGCCACCGATAAGCAAATTTGTACCATACTCTACAGAATTTATTTTGTCCATTTCAAAGTATAGGATAATTTTTAGACTTTATTTTAAAGTTAATTGAGATAATATATTTAGTTTTATATAGTAGAAATTATGAATATCGTAAATCTATACATGTTTGTACTCTTCAGGTTGTTTTAGTGGATTTCTTCTACCTCTGTGGTTTTTCTCAATGTAGAGTTTTCATGTAAATATGTGTCATGTTTTATTTTTCATTGATTTATGTTTTTTTCAATAGTTTGTCATAACAGTAAGCTATCAAAAAAGTACTACCCCCTCCGTTCCAAATTATATGATCATTCTTGAGTTTTGAAAGTCAATTTGAAATATTTTCAAATTCAAAATTGAGATTACTCATTAAAAATTATGAAACAATAAAACTTACAATAGTAATACTAGTTAGATAATTTACAATATTAATCATTATATTAATTAAAATTGAAAGAATCTATTTAAAAATCTCTTAAGTTAACTTTAAAAAGTCATGATCAAATAATATGGAACGGAGGGAGTACTAATTATAATTTTCATTTTTTTTGAAGTTAAACGAATAACAATAATTTTGAATTTAAAAATATCTCAAATTGACTATAAAATGTCAAAATTGATTTTATATTTTAGAAACGAGCTAAGATATAACTATGACCAAATTTATGTATTAAGAACTCCTATGAGTACATTTTGAAAAATATTGTGAAATTAAGAGTTGGAACCAGTCAACTTGACAACTTGAAATTCCAAAAGAAACTCTTTATCTCTTTGTTAAAATTTATATAGACTACATGTAAAACTAAAATAATTGAACATTCATTGAAAAAATCAGTCCATTTCAAAGGGTCCCCAGGCTATTATGTTTACTTAAAAAATAAAATGATAGCAACTGAAAATACATAGGGTATAAATGAATAAAGTGCAATCATCATTTAGTATTTGGTTTTTGGTTGATTTGTTTTCAGTGGAAGCTATGAAAACGTTTCAAGCTAAATGGTATGGCACAAAATGGAAATCAAGTGCAACTCTAAATAATAAGTGAACTGTACTCAAATAGATAAGACTTTTACCTTGATATAAGCTTCCCATGAATCGTCAGCAGCTGCAACTATCTGCTGAGTGTCATCCCAGGTAAATCCTTGCTGATTGAGAAGGTTCCTTATGTCGAAGTACTGATTCATTAAGCATATAAACCGATTTTCTAGGACATATTTATCGTAACTTGGTCCAAATTTTTCATTGAATGATGATATCATCTGAGTCCACACTTGGTCTTCAAATGTATGATCAACTTTATTCCCACTGTGCATTTGCTGTAAAATAAGGTCAATAAAATAACGGTCCATGGGATGGGTCCAGTCTATCATTGGATTTGTATTAGTTTCGGATTCGAGCTCCTTGCTCTCATCTGTAAATTTAAGAAACCATGTATAAGGAATGCTTCAATTATGTAGAAGTAGAAAACCAGAATAAAATAATAAAATTCCCATTAGCTTTGGTAGCGAGCGAAGAAATCTAGAAATACATCAAAATCATCTATTTTATCATGGAAATTTCAATTATTCCATTATAGTAAAATCATCAACCTCATTTCCATCATCTTCCATTACATATCTGTTCTTAACAACGAAGAATGCTCTCCATAAACTTGTTTTGGGCAACAGATCAAGTAATTTGTAATGGTGCTGCTATTGAGGCAGTCGACTATACCCTTGCTTGAGAGTAGTGCAGGGCGTCATGAAAAATTAAACTTCAATAAAGAAAAAACAATGATTACAGTGTTCTGAGATGCATGAGGATGATTTGGATCTTGTAGAGCAGGGTGAGGAAGAGAACTATGACTACAGGGCTGTTATAGTAATTGGTTAAGAGTAAATGAGAAACAAGCAATCTCCATCAGACATAAATATACAGAATAAATATTGCTTCACTTTCAGGGGGTGAAAGTCGTGGTTCCGGGTTCCGGACATTAGAAGAAACTTTCAGGATTGGGAGTTAGAAGAGGTGAATGATTTATTTGCTGTTCTTGCTGCTATGATCCGCTGAGGAATTGAGGGAAGGATGAGATGGGAGTATATATGTGGTTGATTTTCAACTAGCTCATATTTTGTATCCATGACAGAGCATTTGGAAGGCTGGGGATTCTAGGAAGGTGATATTATTTACTTCAACAGCAACATTAGACTATTAGAGGCTATTCTTACCAACATTAGTTTTAGAAGTTAGAACGAGAAGCAGAATTATATTAACCACTGTTTCGTGTGGAAACCTGCTGAGGAATCCTTCACTTGCTTTTTCACTCTGAGGTGTCAACTGTCAAGGAAGAAATTTGATCTTGTCCTTGTCGAGTATTGTTTGGGTGAAACGGAGATCAGTCAAAGAGTGTCTTCTTGTGTGGCTAAGGTGGGGAGGAAATGGAGAGCTCTTATTCCTGACAGCCTAATGTGGACTATTTAGACTTTGGAGAGAGAAATAAAAGGTGCTTTGAAGAAAAAGAGAGGACTCTACTTCATATTCAATTTCAATTTTTTAGTCTCTTTTCCATAGGCATAACAAGATCTTTCCAGGATCAGTTGTCTTTGGGGAAAATTTTCTTTGGAAGCATAAGTGTAGTTATCATTTGACAGAGCTCCTTATATATAGGGGTTTTATTTTCTATAGCTTGCGATCATTTTTCATGTTCCCCTTGCGGCTTTGTATACGTCGTGTTTACACGAATTCGCTCTCTGTTGGTGCTTCGATATTATTTTATGTACTTACTGAAAAGGAATATATTAATTTCTCCATACCATTCTTTCCTGATTTATGTCTTTCATGATCATTCAACAAGGATGATGAACATGAGACGACTTGAGTAGATGGGGTCCATAATCTTGATGATGTTTCAACATGCATTTTGACTTCTGATGCATATATTACAGTTGGAATCACTTCTCTAGATTCATTCCATCCTTCCTTAGAAAGACGAAAGGGATTTACCATGCTGAGGATATTTATATGTTTTAGAATGTGACTTGCATCAATTTAACGGTCAAAATTCAAAAGTAAAACACTTGACATTAAAAACTAGAAGACACCACATAATGCATTAACAAATAATACATTAACAAATAATACACCTATAAAATAATAAAATGAACAAATAATAAAATAATACATTAACAAATAATAAAATTACACCACATAGCAAATCCATCCATACGTTATGATGAGTCACAGGTAAAAAATGACTTAATCACTTAACTTGGGTCAACTACCAAGGCGTGAGCCTTGACAGCTCGGCATCCAAGGTCTCGCGTTGACCTTCTCCAACGCCAGGACGCCTAGGCATCGCCTAGTCGACGCCATGGCAAAGCTATGACAACTATGATTGATATGCTTATGGCATTATTCACCTATCACCTTGTACATATACTCAACAAAAGGAATTACAGAAAGAAAGAACAAACATTTTATTGAAGTAACTATACCACATATCAGCATAAACCATGTTTGGGTTGGTGAATTTTGACTGCTTGCTACCTCACTAATCAAATTCCTTCATTGTTCTAGGTGGCAACCTTCTTCATTCTATTGTATAGCCTTCAGTCTCTACTTCTTAAGTCATCCATAGCTTTTGATTTGTCAATTTATTCAGATCATAGCCCAGTGCATATAATTAGATCAGAAGCTGACAAAGTATTTCTTGGGTTCAGCACCCTACAATACCGAGACTTGGTGGTCTCATAATAGTATGATAAATATTTGTATCTATATTGTTTTATCTGTTCTATTCCATATACTAACCAAACCTCTCTACCACAAGCACCAATATTACCAGTTTATTAAATGTATAATTTTCATTTAAAACCTTCTATTGATTTGCCGGACCTTGTTGCTCCACTGCTAAGACCCCATATGATGAGCTTGAGTATATTATTTCTTATCTTCTTAAGACTGACTTAAATCTTTCCATTGCATACAGAAAAGGAAACTGCAGTTGTATACAGCATGTCAGCATTCTATTTCTTTTTTCTAGCAAATAATAAGTTATCTTCATCTTTTCATTCCTTCATTAATACTACATGCTGTTACCTAAACTTGATGCCGAGAACAGTTTTGGCTTTCTTGGAAGCTTGCAAGGGTGAGAGTGCCAAGGAGGAGGAGAGTGAGGTAAGATATGGTGCATCATTGTTTTAGGTGGATAGTTTGGAGGGAGATAAATGCTTTATGGAGAAGGAGTAATCTATAAGACTATATCTTTGTTCTTGAATTTGGTTTTTTATTTTTGGTAAATGGGGTCTACATGTGGTCCATATTGTCTTTTATTGATGTTTTGACGATTTCAGCCTTGGGGCTTGAAGTTCCTTTTTTTGTTGTTCCTTGGTTGATTACTCCTAGCCCATGATGGATTCCAACAAATGTTAGCAAATATTTACTCTGCTGTTTAAAGTAAAATCCATCACACTGTCCATTTCTTTATTCCACCATGTTATGAGCAGAATTTTATCCCAAAGCACTACTCTTAAATGTTAAAGAAGCTACTGGACAATTTGGAGAGAAACAAATGAATCTGAGAAACCATAAATATCATAGCATCATATGTAACCACAGATTATTAGTCTTTTTCTGAGAGGAAAAAATATGTCAAATGGGACTAGATGCAGGTAAATGGCCTCTCCTTAATATATGTAGGAGAACGAAAGGAAAACATTAGGCGAGAGTAGTTTAGCTACCATTTGGGGACAGTGTAGCAACACCTTAATAATTATATTTATGGGTGATAGTCAATAAAGAGTAAGAAGATTACACTGAAGATTACACTGAATAAAGTTATGCATGTCCAGAAAGAAAATGCAATTAAAACACAAGGAAATTACTAAAGGCGACTCAAAAAAAGGAATCACGAATTAGCAGTGGCATGAACGAACTTTACATTTGTTCCAACAGAAATTTTTGTTCAGCACATAACTTGGGGATAGAGATTACGATTTCTGCCCTATCAGTATATAATATTCAATATGTCAAGACCTAAATAATAGATACCTGTACTTAAAAGAGGAACTTCACTCTCTCCATCTACATTGCAAGCCAAACGGCTGTATCTTCCATCAAAAGAATCTTCTCCATATATAATACACAGTTTGTGATAGCTTGGCACTGTTTTAACTCTGTATGATCGAGCATCAGGATGTGCCTGCATCACTTATGCTTAAGAAAACAAAGATCTAAACAAAGCCATGAGAAAAAGGTAAATAGCAGTTCACTCACCTCAATATAAGCATCCCAAACATGATCTTCAGCTGTCACCATTTCTCGTGTTTCATCCCAAGAAAAGCCAATCAGCTCTAAAAGAACTTTAACATCATTATACTGCTTCCTCAGATGTTTATACCGATTCTTTAGAACATCTTTGTCATGGTGAGAGCTGAAGTTTTCATTGAATGACGTAACCATGTCAGTCCACGACTTGCCAATGAATGTCTGCCCAATTCTATTGCCTCTATGCACCTCACTTAGCAATAGGTCAATAAGGTAGCGGTCCATTGGTGGTGTCCAGTACGTTCTTGAGCGTTCATTACCTACAAACACAATGTTAACAGAACAAAACTTTCATTCATCAATAGCATTTTGAGATTCGAAGACTATGATAATAAGTATAGCAATGATCACAAGCAAGAAGACATAGCAGTTTTTAGTTTCTCAGGTTAAAAGTATTGTAAAATGCTCTTAGAGTCATTCATGTTTGGAACCTTTTTGTGCTTATAGAAAAAATCTTCACAACATATTATTTGTCCTCATCGATTCCCAAAAGGAATTCATGAAAAAACTCCCCACAGCTGGTTTCCATGGACTTTCATTAGTTAAAACTCTATTCACGATACTTGAATGAGGGAGAGACACAAGAAAATCCTTCAGTTTATAAATTAAAAAGCAATGGACTAATGGTGGAGAACAATATAAATGAAAAGTAAACTTGGATCTGTATAAAGGAGTCCTAAGGGATAAGTTCAGTGAGTCCTAAGGAAATTCATGGAGAAATTGTTGGAAATGTACGAAGAATAGGTAGCAGCGAAGTGAAGACTATGGCCTTGCAAAATGTCCCAGCGGAGGCCCATTATAAGTGCTGCGTTACTGATGGATCTAAACTAAATAATTAGATAAGAATGGAGATTGGTAACATTCCAGCAGTTGTTCATAAATGCATTATTTAATACTCTATTCAATGGAAAAAAGAACCTGATTACAGAAATCAACATATTGATGATTCTCATATCATGCAGAAATAAACATAGTGATGATTCTCATATCCATTCTTATCTACGTTGAGATATAAGACTGTTTTCACATAAACTTTCAATGTGGCTGTCAGATCAGACCCCATGCAATAAAAACAGTCTTATATCTCATAACAGTAATGCAAGCACTGAACAAATAGCAAGTTAAATGTATCACTGGTACTGGTGGGAACAATGTCTTTTATCATTTCCCGTACTTGGGGATAAAATTGCCAATCAAAAAACAAATAAATAAGCAAGAAAACACCAACTTGAACATAGACAAACAAAACATACCAGCCTTTGCCACTACATTCTCATCTTCAAGGTCCTTATCCAGATGCAGTTCATTTTGAATTTTGTTGCTGACTGCATCTCCAAATATCAATCCCAAATCATTGTAATTTGGCAAGCATTTCGTTCTGTATGATCGTGCATTTGGGTGTCCCTGCATTTACGCAATGTGAGCTAATTATCAACTATGAAATGAAATACATGATTGGAGTGTATTATTAATATACCTTGATATAAGCATCCCAAACATCATCATCAGCTGCTACAGTTTTTTGCTTCTCATCCCAAGAAAAACCATTTTGCTTGAGCAGAATAGCTACATCGCTGTAGTACTTCCACAATTTTTTGTATCGATGTCTTAAGACCCTTTTGGTATGTTGAGAACCAAATTTTGCATTGAATAGACTGAGCATATCTGTCCATGCCTGTTTACTAAATGTATTGTCAAGCTTATTGCCTCTTTCCCGTTGGTTCAGCATTAGCTCAAGGAAATATTGGTCCATGTCAGTTGTCCAATCTGTCCTTGATCTCTCACTATTTGAAGATGCTAAAATTCCAATCCCATCACCTAAAGAAATGAAAACTATTAGGTACAATCTCATGTAAGAACAAGAAAGAAAGCAGGTCAATTACGGATTCAATTTTCAATTGCCAAATGCATATTTGTCCATTAGTAAACCAGAACTTACAACCACAAAGCATGGACAATTAAAAGTAACTCATTTCATCATGCGCTTGGACGCCTGATATTTTTTCCATGAAATGAATTCCAGTTTGAAGGTATCCTAGGCTTTGCCAGTCAAAAGTTCTAATTTAATTACCGTTCTAACAAGTGGCACATAGCACCAGGTGCCACCTTCACTTTAATAGTATTATTATTATATATACATACACCCACACACTAGGAATTTATGAAACCTTAGTTTCACAATTGATGAAAATTAAATCAGATATAATGGTAAAAACGTTCCTTTATCAGGTGCTCAATCAAAAACTCAGTTCAATTTAGATATCAGCTCATGTTTATTACTGATGATTAGAAAAAATACATTGGCATCAATTAACAGCTCCAAAGTCCAAACCAGATTATTCAAAATTATAATTACTATGAAAAAGTTCCACGAGTAACAAGTAGCTAAAGCTGATAATAATGCATAGGTCTAACAAGAAACATACACAAATTCACTCCTTGGATCTCGTCATCATTATCTATATCATGACTTGAACGACTATATCTTCCATCAGCAGCTGTGTATCCATATATAAAGCACAGATCATTGAAGTTCAGCACGGATTTAGTCTTGTATGATCGCGCATCTGGATGAGCCTGCATGTTTAAATGTTAACAAACCAGAACAACATAAATACATATAGATATAAGGGAATGATCTATGGCAAAGTAATGTACCTTGATGTAAGTATCCCAAACATGATCATCAGCTACCACCATTTGTTGTGTTTCATCCCAGGAAAACCCACTTTGCCCAAGAAGGTTCTTAATATCATTGAACTGCTTCCACAAATTAGTGTAACGGCTTTTGAGAACATCTTTATCATATTGAGATCCAAATTTTGCATTAAATACAAGCAGCATATCTGCCCATGCTTGTTTGTTGAATGTATGGCCCATTCTATTCCCTCTATGCATATGCTCAAGCATAAGATCAATAAAATATCGTTCCATTGTAGGCGTCCAGTACGTTCTTGAACGATCATTGCTTACAGGAGTTTGGCTACCCATTTTTTATCTGTTGATCAGGCATGTGATTTAATCATATAGCTACACAAGTTTTTTTCTCTTTTATAGATAAAAGAAGAATTTTATAAGGGAAAAAAGAGAGAGACGGAGCCAGAAACATGCTGTGCGCCAATAAAAGCAGTAAGAAACTTGAATATTAGGAAAAATGAAAAAATAAAATATTATCCATCAAAAAGGAAGACAGCCCCCTAACGCGAAATGGCTAGTAGGTTAAGCCAATCTAAAAGCCTAAAAGAGTAGCATCACAGAGGTCATGAGTAGTGTTATTGGTGAAGCCTAATCCGAATTTTAATTTAGAGGTGATTGTAAAGCTACCCAAAAGATAATTGGGTTCATTCCTTCTGCTCCGGACCGGGTAGTTTTTGTACTTTTGGGTTGAATTAGGGTTTCTTATATTGTGTTATATAAAGAGGGAATCCTGCATTATTTGATGTACAAAAAATTCTAAAGATAGTGAAACTGATTTGCCGCGGACCACGGACTAGCCCAATGTTTGAGTGAAACTCGTAAATTTTGTGTCATTGTTTTTCTTTTGATATATGAATTTGTTTTTGGCTACTTTGTTATTCTCTAACATGTAGAATTCATGCACACATGAATAACACTACTTCCTGGAAATAATGAGTGCAACATGTTAAATCCAATATACAATACATAGACCAAAACCCAAAATAACACTATGCAAATAATAATAATAATAATAATAAGTGCAACATGTTAAATTCAATATATAACACAGACCAAAACCCAGTTCATGAAGCGGGATACAAATAATGCTATGCTTGGCAACTCAATTCTACAATACATTGACCAAAACCCAATTCATGAAAGCAGGATAAAACTGATGTTGGCAACTCAATTCATGGAGCCGGACAATACTAATGTTGGCAACCTAGTTCAAAGAAATAATAATAATAATAACAGTAATGAGTGAAACATGTTGTTGGGAATATCCAGCCTACTCATCTAAAACCACACCTTGACCCAAAAGGTTAACCGGTCTATGGTCCATTAGACTATATATGTCCTCAATCTTTCTCCTTATGTTCTAATGTGAAACTTTACTATCACGCGGTACCACAACAATCTTCTCCTTGACGCGTGATCTCTCCGTCCACATCAATACGAAGCTCTCCCTTGAATTTTAACCATACTCTTTTGAGCTTTAACCCATCACTTCTTTTCTAATTAGCAAGTCACTCTCTTTCATCATCTCTTATTTGATCCACCAAGTGCCTTTGCCAAGCCCATCAAGTCTTCCTATCTGACGAGTTTATATCTCAATATCTTGAAGAGCCTCCTCGAGAAGAGTCCACCACTTACTCTTACTTGCTCAAAGAGTATGTAATCCACCAAGCGTGACGAGCCCACACTCTTCAATATCTCTTATCAAGAGCCAATCAAGAGCCTCTATGAGAAGAGTCCACCACTTGCTCAATAAATTATTTTTATCCATCATGCACAGTCCATCCATACCAACCCATAGCCATGGCTCTGATACTTGGGAATATCTGTCGCATATATAGTCATCTAAAACCACATCTTGACCCAAAAAGTTAACATTTTAGGTCTATGGTCTATTAGATCATATATATCCTCAATCTTTCTCCTTATGTTCCAATTTGAGACTTTAATATCAAGCGTTACCTCAACACATGCATGTTAAATCCAATCTACAACACAGACCAAAACCCAGTTTACAAAGCAGGATAAAACTGAGGTTGGCAACTCAATTCCAAACGAAATTGAAAGCACATTTGCAATTTCGTATAATTGAAATTTAATACAATTGAATTATCACAATCGTTGGAAACTACAGAAATTTTACAGAGCAAAAGCGATACCCTTTCAGCTACATACAAAGAAATTCACCGAATCCCAGCTTCAACTTTAAAAAATTGCCAAAATTCAGTGAATAATATTTGAAACATCAAATTAACGAATACCTGGTATTCTATGCTTAAAGTGACGGACGTTGAATTGAATCGCCGGTTACCTAAGAGAAATGAAGAGATCGCCGTTGACAGAGAAGAAGGTGAAGTCTTATTTAGTCGCCGTTAACTGAGATATAGAGGGGATAGAGCTGTGTTTTCTTTCATTTGCTTTCACTTGTGAGTTATTTTTTAGGATAGAAGGGCAATCGTGAAAAGCTTTCTCACAAACAAATATTCCCTCCGTCTGAACCAAGGCAGTCCAATTTACCCCAAGAAAAATAACAATAATAATTAATAAATAAATTTAAAATTAACCTTAAATAATCAATCCCTATATCTAAAAGCACCGGATTGTTGACTTTTTGTACAGTGTGCCCCGATTTTAATGTGATTACTGGATATATTTTTTTTTTGTTACAATCGCCTAATTAAAATAAAATGGTCATTACTTATGATTCTGTCCAAAAAAACAGACGGAAAGTGTTGAGTAACTAACTATTGATAGGTGTTAATGGGGTTACAGATGGGCTTCTCTCCTACGTGGATCTATAAGGAAATTTCCCTCTAATTACATTGTTTCCATCAGCTTATCTCTTAACTTCGTTACAAAAAACAACATTTGAGATCAAAAATTGTAAGGCGAAGTTCCGAGAGATTTCGTCAGAGAGAGTTGTGAGATTTCTCAGAGAATGGTGAGGTCGATTGAAGAAAAAACTCAATTCCTCTGCATGTAAGTGAAATTTACTCTCAATTTCTTCCTATCTTAGTTTTAGGGTTTACAGAAAATAGGGGTTTTCAAAATTTCATTGGATGTAATTAATAATTTATGGGTCAAATACCCTCAAATCCATGTTTGTTACTCAATTTATGGTTCCGGTGGTCCTCTGTTATTGTTTTCTTGTACATAATTTAGATGGTTAAATTATTTTATGGCGGCCCATGCTTTGTCTGTTGAGGGTGGCCCTTGCTTTGTCTGTCATGCATATTAGGTTATGTACAAAGTACTCTCTCGTGGCCCTGTTGTCTCCTATTCTATGTATTTTATATAAAGTATTTTAAGTCTTGTCTCCCATTTTATGTATTTTGAATATGTTGGTAGTGTAATCTCTATCTAGTTATAATTTTTCATTTTTTTGTAATTTTATTAATTTGACTATCCCAGGATGTCTCTTTTAGTATTAAATATACATTATGGAGGGAAACTTAAGGATGTGCCAGTATTGAGTATGATTGTGGTTTTAGATAAACATTTAAAATAGATCTTGATTATCTTTATCCGCAAATAATAGTTTACATGTCTGAACATTTTAAATATCAGAAAGACTCTATAGTTTACTATAAAAAAAATGGGCTTCAAATGGTACATGGACTTAGAAATTTGAATGATGATGAAAGTATTAGGGCATTGTAAGCAACCTCCATAGGTTATGATTGTGACACCCCCAAAATAAGTCCATTCCATCCAACCTATTATGAGTCGCCAAATACATGGTACAGAAAACAACTACAACTTTATTACAACAATTGTCGTGCAAAATACAACAACACATATATTGTGAGTTTTGATACAAATATATATACCAACTGTGACTCTTGACACCAACTTGGGTAGTACGTCACAATGACACCTTACATAAAGGTACAGTCAAAAACTGTTTTAGAAATTAAAATCTTTGGGAAGTGTTCAAGGAAACCTTCGTACATAAGAGGCCATGCGTCTAGGTTATGATAGATATCATATGTCCACAGAATTATCCTTGGTTGACTCAATAGACCCCAAAGAAAAACGAGAAGATTACTATCATGTTCTTTCTAATGGTGAGTCTTCTCTTGACATATAACTATCTCAACTGTCTCCAGTTGAAAATTATATTTCAAATAAACTCCAAGATCATATAGGTAGTGCTCAGTAGATATACTCAAGAAAGTGGATGCGCACAATCTCGCCTTATGATAAACACGAGGTTGTATGTCATTAGACATCTTGTATGATAGTGGCAAAACACCTTCCAAAGTTGGGTTCACCTCACCCTATTCGGTTCACCAAAATTAAATATCAAATGACGATACAATACTTATTACACACTTATCTAAAGTTCTCAATAAAATTATTTCCATACTATTTAGTGGAGAACTCAACAACTATATAGACATCAATTACTATTCCCTCGTTATCCCCGCTTCGACCCAAATTTATACTCTTAATACCTGAAAGGAATTATGAAGCAAAAGGGTGAGCACAACTAGCTCAGTAAAGAATATCATTACTAAAAATAATTAAATTATCAATAACCTTCATCAGTAATAAATCAAAGATTTAGAACATATGGTAGATGATAAAACTTTTCAACCATAGTTGCAGCGGAACGAACAATCCATTAGAAGAGTCAAATAGACCATAAAGTGTATTATCTTCTCCATGTTAAAAGTCCACCAACAGTGTTTTATCCGTGTAACATCAATCAACAGTTCATTTCCACAATCATATGAATAACTCATAATCATAATTGTAGTTCTAAATTCCTCTTCTCATCTAGGACGAAGATAATTTTTAACACATGTCTTTACCTGAAACATCAAAGATCATGGTTATACCAAATCATAGTTCCTGTTTATAATCATACTAATAAATTAATCTTTGCACTACGGGCCAAAGATATTCAACATCATTTCATCTTTGCACTATAAGCCAAAGATATTCAACAACATGTCATCTTTGCACTACAGGCCAAAGATATTAATATCTCAAAGAAATACATAATCATTTCAGAATTTATATTAACCATAATTATAACCATGTTAATCAATTCACCTTTGCACTTAAGCTAAAAATATTCAATTGTAAATTCAATGGTCGTTATCATACCAGTCAACGATTTAACTTTGCACTACTGGCCAAAGAGAACCCATAGTCACGATTATACCAATAATCTACCCATCTTTACACTCAAGTCAAAGAGAAATTTCTTCACCAGGATTATAAAAATGTTATATATGATAATAAAAATAATATGATCAAAACATGGATTTAATTTCAAGAGTAAGATTCATAAATCAACGATAATTTGGTTGGAAAAAAAAACCAATTTTGTCGTGAATAAGACCTGAATGAATAAAAATCGTGAATAGTAATCCCGACACAAAAAGATAAACTTTCACAATAAAATCCATATCAATATTTATAACACCTTAATCCAAATGTTATAAATTATTTAATAATCTCATAATCTAATATTATTAATATTACAACAATATTTTAATCATTTCTTAAGCTTATAAATAATTTATTTAAATTGTTTACACTTTATTAATTAATGCATTTAATTATCCTAAAATGTCAAACTCATAAGATTTCATCACCAATAACCAAAAACCTCATCACAAATCTGCATATACCTCATATAGGATTCTCAAACCATAAAATCCTATTTTTCAATTTTGTTACTTCACATAACATATTTAATTCATTTACTCATAACTAGAACATTTTCATGAAAAATACCAAATCAAGACAAACAAATTTTCTTTTTGGGATTTAGCAGAATATAGTCCCATATTGAATATATATTTTTTCTCGAATTTTTAAAATTCATTTACTATTTTTATATGGCAAAAACTCATAAATATTTAGACATTTATCATAAATTATACGCTTTGTCCAAAAATTCAAATTTACAAAGTATACTTTATATTATATACATGTATTCCCAATAAAAAATTTATCAATTTTGGAGTTAACCACAAGGAGTTATAAGGGTTTACTTTTTAAAATAGTCGCTCATAAAAATTCATAACTCCTATCTATACATCCAAAAATCGCCATTTTGGACACAATCGAGAAAACTCATCAAAATATCATTTTAAATTTTTCCAGAATTTTGAGGGTCGAAAAAATTACGAAACCGAAAAACATAATAACCCTTGAAATCTCTTACCTCAAAATAGCAATACTTTTGACCGGAACATCAGATGTAAAGCCGAAGGAAACTTGCACTAAAAAAAAACTCTCAAAGTATCTAAATACTCATAAAAATACGCTCAATAATATAGAGAGAGAAAACTTATGTTTCTAGTGTGATTTTCAATTCTAACATAAGCACCAATTTATAGGAAAATGCTAGAACGCCAAAGGAGACTAAATAATAAAATAATATTTTTTTTCTCTTCATTCCAGACACCAACCTTCAGCAGTCAGCCATCTTGGAACAAAAAGATAGTAGCCCACATGTTTAATAAAAACAAAAGTGGGTCCCACCCAATTTTAATAAAAATTATTTTATTTTCTGAAATTTCAATAATTCATAGAAAATAGTCCGTTTATCAGAAAAATATAAATTTTATGTCCATTCCATACGAAATCAAATTCTCTACAACTTTGTAGCTTTAAGTTTTTCCAAATTCCAAACAGAAAATATCTGAAATCCACAAACGGACGATTTTCAACAACTTTTAAAATTCATAACAAATCATACGTTAATTTTTAACGGTTCAAAATTTATGGATATATACTCAACTTATATATGTATAACATATCCAAAAATCACCACGATCCAACGGTCGGATTGAAATTATAACTCACGCAATAGATCTTTAAGAACACCGATTTGATCTTTTAATACCTCCAATCCGACTAAATACTGATAAAACACCTCAACATTAATTCCTTCGTTTATAACCACATAAATAAATTCATCATTTATATCCGCATCAAATAAATATTTCATTATCATATAAATCAATAATTAATTATTCACAAATAATATTACAGAATCACAATAATGACAACCAGCAGCTTCCTGTGAAAGAGGGGATTTCGATAAGGATTTCTCCTCTTGCGCAAGCAATTAGGTGACCAAACCTCTCCTCGATGTAACTTTCTAGACATTGCCAATAATACTATCTAATAATATTATTCAAATAATATGAATTATTAATCTAATAATGGAAATATTTGTGCGATGACAATTATTAAAACAACAATAATATAAAATATCAACGCAACAATTATTGAATTAATAAAATAAAATATTAAACAAGAATTATCGTAATAATTATTGAGTAAAGCCTTCTTACGTATTTAATCAATAATGCAATAATATCGCGTAATACTGCAGTCTTCTTGTAACCACCACGTATTCATCGTATTTTAACCACCATGTATTCCAACAGTGCTAACGGTAACAATTACGCCGTTATTTATAAAAACTCATACTTTGTCGTTTTCCTTCATCCAACTGTTTTCCGTTATAGGTCCCACAAATGGCCGCGCCGTCATACGAATATTTCCCGATAATAAGAATATTCCACGACCAAACGAATATTCCCCAACAGAAATGAGTTTTATAACCACTTGCGTATTTTGAAAATTATATATATATCACCCTTAACTTTAAACTTTTATCAATTTAACCATTTACTGAATAATAATTATAAAAAAAATTGAATACTTTTATTTCATAAAATTCGGGGTCTTACAAAGATTCTATTGATTTATATGTTGGTCATGGGGTTAATATTCCAAAGTATAATGCATAGCGTAATAGTGAAGAGGCTAATAATGAAGGTTGATGCTGAAGGGGATTTAGGTTAATTTGTCTTCTCATGACAGTGATGGGTTAAGTACTGGTGAGGAGTATGTTAGGAATATGCATGTGAATGTTATTCCTTTATTCGTACAATTTGATGATGAAGATGATGAAATAAATGAATGAATATGCAGATATGTCTGCATTGAAAAAAACTGTAAAGTCCTTGAATAGATAATAGAAATATATGTGACGCCCCCAAAACAGGTATACATCACCCATCTTGAGTCGTCAAATACATGGTACAGAATATAAATACAAACTTAATTATACAAACGTCGTGTAATATACGACAAAACATATGCTATGAGTTTTAATACAAATTTTGTCATCTAGACAATATCCACACTCAATGAAGTCCTCATTACATTTATTATCACACTATTTAACAGAATAGTGAGGACTACTAATGCTATCATCTGACCGGTCACTCCGCTCCCTACCGTCTCAAATTTATATTCTCATTTCACGAAGAAAATAAATGAAAGAAAAGGGTGAGCTCAACTAGCCCAAGAAGAAATATTATGACTAAGATAATGCGAGAATAAATTATCATTAGTCTTCAACAATGTTAAACCGATAAAATACAATAGACATCAAGTTTAATCAAGAATCTTAATAAGCAATTCATTAGAAGAGTCAAGTAGAGCATGATATCTACTATCTTCTATGTTTTAAAATGTTTTCATCAATTTTTATCATTTGAGACTCGACAATAAATAAACCACATCATCAAATCATCCACCGCACTACTGGCCAAGGATATTCATTAAATCATCAATGATCATGACTATACCGAATAATCCTCGGTCATAATCATACCAAAAATTGTCCATCAATGCACTACAGAATACGAGGACTTTTACCACATCATTTATAATATTACAGGTTATGATTATACCGAATGATCCCTGGTCATAATCATACCAAGTCCATCTATGCACGTAAGCCAGAGATGACTTTCATCACAATATAAGCATGAGGATGATGACAATGATATAAACATTAATCAAACGAAAACAAGAATAAATATTAAAGACTTTAAATTTATATTATCAATCAATTAATAAACTGATCATCTAATATTATTAATATTATAACAATATTATAATCACTTCTTAAACTTATAAATAATTTAATTCAATTGTTTACACTTTACCAAATAATGTATTTAATCATTCAAAAATGTCATACTCATAAGATTTCATCACCAATGATCAAATCCCTCATCAAAAATCTGCATATACCCTATATAGGATTCCCAAGCCATAAAATCATATTTTTCAATTTTGTTACTTCATATAACATATTTAATTTATTTACTCATAACTAGTTCATTTTTATGAAAAATACCAAATCAGTCCCAAAAATATTTCTTTTCTGGGATTTAGTAGAATATATTCCCATATTGAACATATATTTTTCTCGAAATTTTTAAAATCCATTTACTATTTTTCATATGGCCAAAACTGCCGAATATTTAGACATTTATCATAAATTGTACTTTTGTCCAAAAATTCCGAAATTTACAGGATATACTCCTGTTATATACATGTACTTCCAATAAAAATTTCACCAATTTTGGAGTTAACCACAAAGAGTTATTAAGGGTTTACTTTTAAAATAGTCTTTTTCCATAAAATCCATAACTCTTAATCTATACATCCAAAAATCGTCAGTTTTGGACACAATCTAGAAAACTCATCAAATTATCATTTCAAATTTTTTTAGAATTTTTGAGAGTCAGAAAAATTACGAAACTGCAAATGGTTTTCACCCGCCATGTGGTAATCCACATAAACAGATCATTTCCACAATTTAATAAGAAATTAATACAAAGGATCATTCACCATGCATGCTGTAATCCACATAGACAAGTTATTCCAATGTAATAATAAAGAATGGAATAACGTAAAAAATTCACCATGCATGCGATAGATCGCATGCATACGAGTTATTCTCAATGTAATAATAAAGAATGGAACAGGTCAAATGCGTAAACCGCATGTACGAGGATATTCCAATGTAATAATAAAGAATGGAACTGTGTCATGCGTAAACCGCATGCATGTGATATTCTAATGTAATAATAAAGAATGGAATAACAACATAATTCACCACGTAAATGCGATAGATCGCATGCATGTGTTATTCCAATGTAATAATAAAGAATGAAATAACGAAGAATTTCACGCCGTGTATGCGGTGCTTGTATAAAGTTATTCCAATATAATAATAAGGAATGGAATAACAATAGCTCTCTTCATGAATACGAAAGAAATAATACCCCTTACCTTAGAAGAAGCTGGATATTGGAATAAGTGAGGTAGCAGACTTCTATTCTTCTTTCTCTCTATAATTTCTCTATAATAATAATTGCTCTAAAGCTTTAGTGAATTGGTGAAAATGAAGGAAGAATGAGCTTCTATTTATAGAAAAATACTGCTTTCGATAATTGCACGCTTTTGGGGCTCAAATATTATAGACAATACCTCCAACTTTTCTTTCATTTTTAATTTAGTCCTGCAAGTATTATCAAACTTGCACCACCTCCCCTAATAGTAAATAATGTGAATCAATAGTTCAATCATGTGAATTAATAGTTATAATCATGTGAAAATATGAATTACAAGATAATCTTGTGACACCCCCAAAATGGTATACATCACCCATCTTGGGTCGCCACTTACATGGTTCAAAATTCAAATACAACTTAATTATACAACAGTCGTGTAAAATACGACAAAACATAATCTAAGAGTTTTAATAAGAATATTGTCATCTAGACAATATTCACACTCAATGGAGTCCTCATTACATTTATTGTCACACTATTTAATGTAATAGTGAGGACTACTAATGCTATCATCTTGACCGTCACTCCGCTTCTCCGATTAGTCAAACCACGTTCTCATTTCCTCAAGAGAACGGTGAAAAAGAAAGGGTGAGCTCAACTAGCCCAAGAAGAAATATTATGACTAAGATAATGCGAGAATAAATTATCCTTAGCCTTTAACAATATAACAACCGATGTAATATAATGTATAACGAGTTTTTAGATCAACAAATCGCAGTGGAATAAGCAATCCATTAGAAGAGTCAAGTAAAGCATAAAATCTACTATATTCTATGATTTAAAAAGATTTTCATCAACTTTATCGCTGAGACTCAGCTTAATATATAAATCACATCATCCCTGCACCACGGTCAAGGATATTCATATAATCATCAATGGTCATGATTATACCGAATAATCTCTGGTCATAATCATACCAACAACTGTCCACCAATGAACTATAGGCTAATGAGGACTTTTACCACATCATTCGTTACATTACGGTCATAATTATACCGAATAATCCCTGGTCATAATCATACCAAGTCCATCTCTGCACATAAGCCAAAAATGACTTTCATCACAATATAAGCATGAGGATGATGACAATAATATAAGCATTAATCAAATGAAAACAAGGATAAATATTAAAGACTTTAAATTATCCAAATATTATCCATCACTTAAATAACTCATAATCTAATATTGTTAATATTATAACAATATTTTAATCACTTTTTAAACTTATAAACAATTTAATTTAATTGTTTACACTTTACCAAATAATGCATTTAATCATTCAAAAATGCCATACTCATAAGATTTCATCACCAATGATCAAATCACTCATCAAAAATTTGCATATACCTTATATAGGATTTTCAAGCCCTAAAATCCTATTTACCAATTCTTCAACTTCACATAACATATTTAACTCATATGCCAGAATTAAAACCATTTTCATGAAAAATTACCAAATCAACTTATTATTTTTCTATCTTTTGTCCAAACATATATACATATATTTCATACACAACGAGTATTTTTTTTAATAATTTTTCAACTCCCTTAAGTATTTTTCAAAAATCAATTTCTAATTAATTCTTTAAAAAATTAGCTACCTCAAGTTTAACTCCAGAAATTCCCAAATATTGGCAGGATCTTACACATGTTAACGTGAGCTTCCAGCTTAAATTTCATGGTCATCGAAGTTATAGAACTCCGATTATAGCATTTTTCGTCGGAAAAACCTAAATATTAAAATAGTCATAACTTGCTCATTTTAAATCAGAATGAGCTCATTTTTGGACAGGAGGTACTTTATACCATATATTTCCATGTCCCAAAAGGTCAGAATTTTTCTCACAAATTAAGTGGCCGAAACAGCCCTTACAAAATTGTGGACAGTAGCCTTTTTCTTTTCTTTTTTTTCACTTTTTCATGTTTTGTTAAAAAGAGTCCATACAAAAATCTACAACTCCTCTTTCAGTGATTCCACTTGGAGATGTTAGAAAACTTATCATAATATCCTCCCAATTTTTTCCAGAATTTTTGAATGTCCGAAAAATTACTTAAATCTGCAATGGATTTTAACCGCCATGCAATAATCCACGGAATGCAGATCATTTTCACAATTTAATAAGGAATGAATACGAATGATCATTCACCATGCATGTGGTAATCCACATAGACATGTTATTCTCACAGAATAATAAATAATGGAATCAGGTCAGGCGTAATACGCACCGACAGGATATTCCAACAGAATATTAAAGAATGGAATAACAACAGAAATCACCATACATGCGATGTAATCGCATGCATAAAGTTATTTCAATGAATAATAATTAATGGAACCAGTCGAGCGTAATACGCACCGAAGCGTGATATTTCAAATGTAATAAATACAAATGGAATAACAACGAAATCACCATGTATGCGATAGATCCATGCATGACGTGTTATTCCAATGAATAATAATTAATGGAACCCGGTCAAAGGTAATACGCTTGCGAAGGATATATTCTAACAGTATAAATAAGAATGGAATAACAACAGAAATCACCATGCATGCGATAGATCAACATGCATGACGGTTTATTCCAATGTAATAATAAAGAATGGAATAATGTAAGAATTTCACCATGTATGCGGTACTTCACATGTATAAAGTTATTCCAACATAATAATAAGGAATGGAATAATAATAGCTCTCTTCATGAATACGAAAAGAAATAATACCTTTACCTTAGAAAGAAACCGGATAATTTGGAGTAGAGAGGTAGCAGACTTTTCTTCTTCTTTCTCTATAATTTCTCTCTATAATAATTGCTCTATAGCTTTAATGAATTGGTGAGAAATGAAGGAAGAATGATCTTATTTTATAGGAAAATATAGTTTCGATAATTATGCGTTTGGGGGCTCGAATATTACAAGATAATACCTTCCTCTTTTCTTTTATTTTTAATTTAGTCCCGCAAGTATTATCAAACTTGCACCACCTCCCCGATAGTAAATCATGTGAATCAATAGTTCTGTATACGTGAAAAAACAATTACAGTATAGTACCTTCAACTATACCTCTATTTTTAACTTAGTCATGCAAATATTATCAATCTTGCACAAACTCCTCTAATAATAAATGAATGTGAATCAATAGTACACACATGGGAACAAATAGTTATAATCATGTGAATTAATAGAAATCAATTGCTCACTTACCCGGTTAATTACTCGATTGGTCAATATAACCACCAGACATCAATTATTATTGAAATAAATATCGATTTTCACTAACACTAATAATTCCAACACAATGGAACTATCAATTTCATCTTTAATCAACACGAACTTATTCATCATTAATATTATAACTCACAATATTTAACAATCAGGTCGTTCCAAGGAAAGAGGGGGCTTTCCGATAAGGATTTCTCCTTATTGGCGCGCAATTAGATGACCAAACCTCTCCTTGACAGAACTTCTAGACGAGATAAATAACTTTTTGGTCACTGTACTAGGGTCCGATTTTCATTGTGGTTACCGAAACTTTTTTTTGTTACTGTAAGACCCCAACTTTTATGAATAAAGATGAATTTTCTATAATTATCATTTTTGAATATTATGGAATGAATTTGATATAATGTTATAGTTTTGGGTAATATTTATAAATTTTGCAAAGTACGCAAATTGTTATATAATATTCGATTGGTCGGGGAATATTTGTTTTAACAGAGAATATTCGTACGACGGCACAATCATTGGTGGACCCCACAATAGAATTATTGTCGGATTGAGAAAACGACGAAAATATTTTATGAAAATAACTACGGAAGTTTTATCGTTAATCGTTGAAACACCCGTGTTAAAAGACGAGAATACGGCGTGGTTGCATAGTAGACACGGTATTGATTATTGATCTTTACGTGAGAAGTCACTCGGTTTTGTTCAATTATTGCTTGAAATTGTTGTTGCATAGTATTTCACGTTAATTGATTCAATTATTGTCGATATTTTATATATTATTAAATCAATAATTGAGACGACAAAATTATTAATATTATCATTTCCAATATTAACGATGTCTAGAAGTTCTGTCAAGGAGATGTTTGGTCACCTAATTGTGTGCCAATAGGGAGAAATCCTTGTTGGAAAGCCTCCACTTTCCTGGAAACGACTTGGTCGATTAATAGTGTGAATTATAATAATGATGATGAAGTTTTATTTTATTAGTATTATTAATGTAATAAAACAGAAAAGCTTTTTATATAAAACAGAATACTTTTATAAAGTTATTCATTTTATTAGACTATAAATAGAATATATTATATTTTATTATGTATAGTGTTTGCATAGTGCCTCCATAGTGTTTTGCATAGTAAAATCTTTTTATATAAAATGAATACTTTTATAAAGTTATTCGTTTTATTAGATTATAAATAGAATATATTATATTTTATTTAAAAGATTTTGTTTTATTATAATATTTTATAGTAAACCAATACGGACCGTCTGCTTAAAAAGTAAATCAATTTGGACCGCTCAGAAATTAATTACTTATTCACCCATTCTCCTATAAATAAAGCTCATTCCTTCATTATTTCTTACGAATTTCTTTCAAACTCTAGAGAGAAAACTATAGAGAAAGAAGAAAAATATTATCTTCTTCACTACTCCTATATCCAGTTATTCTAAGGTAGGGGTATTATTTCTTTCGTATTCATGAAGAGAACTTCATTATTCCACTTTTTTATTCTCATTGGAATAACTTGTATACACGGCATGATCCCTATACTTGGTGAAATTCTTCCATTATTCCAATCTTTATCATTATGTTGGAATAACTTTATCATATCTGAAGCACCACATACATAGTAAAATTCTTACATTATTCCATTCTTTATTATTCTCGTTGGAACATCACGTCTGCATGCGTTTACGCATGACCCAGTTCTCGTTATTTATTATTCATTGAAACATCCTATCGGTCACGAATTTACTTTGACTTCGGTTTTCGTTATTTATTATTCATTGGAATATCACGTGCGTGCGTTCTGCGTAACTTTGGTTCCGTTATTTATTATTACATTGGAATAACTTTTCTGCATGCGATTCTATCGCATGCGCTGGTGATTTCTTTTGTTATTCCATTCTTTATTATACTCAAATTGGTTAAAGTTTTGACTTCTATACTCCATGAAATTAGTGGAATATCCTTGATATTTCGTTTCATCCAAAGATCTTTTCATGGAAATATTCTTCCGAGCATTCTTGAATTTTACTCTACAAAGCGATGATCATGTTGACAATTTGGGCGTTATTAGTTCCTAGATAAATTAATTCTTGAACTTGTTTTATTGAATTCTTATATCATTGTCATTATCCTCATATTTATATTATGTTGAAAGTTATTTGTGGCACGTAGCGCATAGATGGACTTGGTATGATTATGACCGAGGATTATTCTGGTATAATCATGGCCAGTAATGTTACAAATGATGTGGTAAAAGTCTTCATTGGCTGCATCTTGCATTGATGGGCAAATGTTGGCATGATCATGACCATTGATGAATACACGAATATCCTTGGCCCGTAGTGTATGGATAATTTGTGGTTGTGATACTAATGAATATCCTCGGTAGTAGTGGTTGGGGATGATGTGGATTATTTATTGTTTGAGTCCCAAATGATAAAAGTGATGAAAAACTCATTTAAATCATAAAAGATAGTAGATTTTATTCTCTACTTGACTCTTTTAATGGATTGCTTATTTCACTGCAGCTTAAACTTGATGTTTGTTATATTGTATCGCTTAACACATTGAAGAAATAACGATAATTTATTACATATTATCTTAGTCATAATATTTCTTCTTGGGCTAGTTGAGCTCACCCTTTTACTTTCATTGTTTTCTTGAGAAATGAGAACGTAGCGAGGACTAATCGGGAAACGGGTGTGACGGTCCGGATAATAGCATTAGTAGTCCTCACTATTACATTAAATAGTGTGATAATAAATGTAATGAGGACTCAATTGAGTGTGGATATTTTCTAGATGACAATATTTGTATTAAAACTCACATCATATGTTTTGTCGTATTTTACACATTTGTTGTATAATTAAGTTGTATTTGAATTTTGTACCATGTATTTGGCGACTCAAGATAGGTGATGTATACCTATTTTGGGGGCGTCACCACTAATCGAATAACCAGACTCTCAAAAACTTAATAAATAGTCATTCCTTATGATTTTCATCCAAAAACGGACGGAAGTCTTGAGTTAATAACGGAAGTCTTGAGTTAGCGATTTGACTCGTTTTTTCTTCGATATGTATATGGTTTTACCATGTATCAAGATGTGTCAAACACATACTTCATAGATATTAAGAATAATTGTATCTTAATAATAATTTTAAAATAATAATAATAAAAATAATATTATCAAGAATAATAAAAATAATAATAATAATAATATTAAGAATAATAATAATAATTTCAAAATAATAATAATAATAACAACAATAATAATAATTTTTAATTAATACAAATAATAATAATTACAAAATAATAATAATAATTTCTTATCTGTCTATTTCACAATATTATTATTATAATTACTATTATTTTATACCATTTGGAATCCAAGGGTCATTGCAGTTTTAGCGTGAAAGCCAGATCACAATAAAACTAAAACTAAGTTAAATTAAAATTAAAACTAATCTAATGAAATCTTCATACTGGTCTTTATCTCTCTCCCCACCAAGCAAATCAATTCCGTTAGCAACCAAACCAATTAACACCATCAATTATGAGTATATGGTACCAACCAAATTAATTTTGTAGCAACCAAATCAATTGGGTCTTGATCTCTCACGCATCATTAGCAACAAAACTAAATCAACAAGCACATCACGTTGGCGACCGTGAATCTATTGGGTTCTTGCCTTATTTTTGTTTCTCAACAACGAATTTTGGTGGGTTCGACTAAGAATATCACGACGATAGCGGGATTGCAGATTCTTCTATTTTTCGTTCCTTTTCTTTATTTTGTATGTCAGTCTCTTGCGATTAAGTTTGGCAGCGATTGAGAGAGATTTGATGTTGAATTTAATATCTATATTTGGCTTATTTGGGACCTTTGATGTACAATTTGTGCTTTTTAGTTGTTATTAAGAGTTTTTAGTAGGAATTTCATCATGAATTCAGTGATTGGGGGTTATGATGATCTTAAGGTTTGGCATGAGGAAGAAGAAGATGAGCGACCGAAATTGAGGAAGATCAAATACTGAAATTGATTTTTTTTTCGAGATGAAGACCAAAGATCTTGATAGATCACAAATAAATTAAACACGTAACCTTTTTAAAAATTATTATTATTAATATTTTTATTATTATTATTTCAAAATTATTATTATTACAATTACTATTATTTTGAAATTATTAATAATAATAGTAATAATTATAATAATAATTTTTAAAATTTTTAAATTTTAAAAAAAGATTATATAAATTATAGAAATTATTATTATACTGTGACAATAATTGAATCAATAATATAAGAGATATGATGCAACAATTACTGTAGCAATAATTAAGTATAACTGAGTGGCTTTTCACGTAAGCATCAATAATTAATACCGTGTGCTACTATGCAACCACGCGTATTACTGTACTTTTACTACCGAGTAGTTCAACAGTTTTAACGGTAATACTTCCACCGTTATTTTTATAAAAAGATAATTCTGTCATTTTACGACAATACTTCCGTTGTGGGGTCCACCAATGATTGTGCCGCCGTACGAATATTCCCTGATAAAACGAATATTCCCCGACCAATCGAATATTTTATAACAACTTGCATACTTTGCAAAATTTATAAATATTACCCACAACTATAACATTATATCAAATCCACACCATAATATTCAAAAAAAATATTTCGAGAATTTTTAATCTTTATTCATAAAATTTGGGGTCTCACAAGTACCTCCATCTATACCTCTATTTTTAACTTAGTCATGCAAGTATTATCAATCTTGCACCAACTCCCCTAATAGTACATGAATGTGAATCAATAGTACACACATGTGAAAAAAATAGTTATATAAGCATGTGAATTATTAGTAATTAATTGCTCATTTATCCGATTAACTACCCGATTTATCAATATAACCCCCAGACATCAATTATCATCGGAATAGATGTCGATTTCCACTAACACTAATAATCCCAACACAATGGAACTATCAAATTCATCTTTAATCAACACAAACTTATTCATCATTAATATTATAACTCACAATATTTAACAACCAGGTCGTTCTTAGGAAAGAGGGGGCTTTCCGATAAGGATTTCTCCTTATTGGCGTGTAATTAGATGACCAAACCTCTCCTTGACAGAACTTCTAGACATTGTAAATATTGCAATTTAATAATATGAATAACTTTGTCATCTCAATTATTGATTTAAATAATATATCATATTATACATATGATACTGTGACAATAATCGAATCAATAATATGAGAGATATGATGCAGCAATTACTATAGCAATAATTGAGTATAATTAAGTGACTTCTTACGTAAGCATCAATAATCAATACCGTGTCTTCTTATGCAACCACGCCAGATTCTTTGTACTTTTTTACTACCGGTAGTTCAACGGTTTTAACGTTAACACTTTCGCCGTTATTTTTATAAAAAGATAATTCTATCATTTTCTAACTACGACAATACTTCTGTTGTGGGGTCCACCAATGATTGTGCCGTCATTCGAATATTCCCCGACCAATCGAATATTATATAACAACTTGCATACTTTGCAAAATTTATAAATATTACCCACAACTATAACATTATATCAAATCCACACCATAATATTCAAAAAAATATTTTGAGAAATTTAAATCTTTATTCATAAAATTTGGGGTCTTACAATATATGTACAAGGACTTAGATTGAAATGATCAACCATGTTAGGATGATTATACATGAACAAAACAACTCTGTAAAGTCCTTCAAAAGAATATGATGTACAAGGACTAAGCATAGAAAGATCAAGCTTGTTGGGTTGATCTTATATAATGTAATAGATAAACCAGCCTTATCGTTGAACACTGCACCAGCCATCGAGGTCTGTAAGAAAAGTAACTCTCGAAATTGTGAATGATGCGTCGAAGCATGACAAGAGATTGCGAAGTCAAGGCGTAATCGTGAATCGCTTTTAAGGGCCACTCAGAATTGTAGAGTTGGTCCAAACGCCTTCCAAGTCAAATCAAGAATCGTAGTCTGTTCTCGGAAGCGTAGAGTCTGCAAATCAAGCAAGCAAGGATCATAGTCTACCAGTGCTTAATATAAATCATAGTGTTCTCCTTATCAAGATTGAATCAAAGCACGAATATGGCAAGACACTACGATCATGATCGCAGTCGAGCTAGATCAGACAAGGACAACAAGTGTTAAGGCAGAAATTATGGTCTGATGTATAATCTGGTCTCAGAGTCGTAGTGTCTGCAGAACCAAAGCTAGATCATAGTTGGCAGAACAAAGTTTTCGACAAAGCCTACCAGTGCTCACAACGTCAAGGAATAATCATAGTGTTAACACGATTCTCAACATATGAGCACTCCCAAAGCATCCAAAGAATGAAGCCTTTGGACATTGTTGGAAGAATGCATATTTTGATTTGATGTTTTAAAGTAAATGCTCATGATTATATGTAAAGTCCTTCAAGGAATATATGTACAAGGACTTAGTGATAGATCATAATTGTTAGGTTGATCTTAGTCTTTAATATTCACTTGTATAGATAAAGAGATCAAAAATGTTATGTTGATCTATGACTAGAAAGAAATAGATAGGCCTTGAAGAGAATCGTAGTCTATCCAGCTGATCAACAGAATGCAGAAGCTAAGGCAGGATCGTAGAGCTGAGATGATCGTAGTGTATCTATCTTGAAGGGCCTTTCCATAAATCGTAGAGTGATCCAAATATTTGTCAAAGCTAACTCAGAGATCGTAGTATGCTCTCGGAAACGTAGAGTCTGCAAAACGAGCAAGCAAAGATCATAGTGTGGAAAGATCGTAGCATAAAAACCCTTGAAAAAAATCGTAGTGTTCTATTCAGATTAAGCACAAATATGACAAGACACCATGATATGCATCGTAGAGTATCACCTGTCTTGTGTCAGAAGCATCGAGCCCTATCTTTTGTTTGGAAACAAATTCCAACAAATGTGGAATGAGTTTTGAACGTTGAAGCACTCACCAGTCCCAACTGTACAAAAGATATCCTTAGTATTGATCAAAAGGAATGTATTCAAGAAGCTAAGAAAAGGACCATTGTGCAGGGGAAAACACCTTTTCAGGTGTTAGGTGAAAAAACAGTCTGCTGTGTCAGTGGGCCAGATTGCAATTTAGAAGATGTGCAAAAAAGTCTCCATCAAAGCTCAGAAATGTCAAACGCATTTAATGCCTCATCAGATGACTTCAACGGATAGATTTAAAAAGATCACATATATACATAACACATACAGATGAAAGAAGAAAGCAAGCATTGAACAAAAATGCACAATAACACTCAACGCTCAACTCTACGAACTGAGAAAAAGAGAAAGCTTGCTCAATTACTCGCCTTCTCTCGAACAAGTTTAATAAAGAATGAGTAGCACCAATCATGATCTCAACAACAACCAATCAATCAAGTGAGAGTTCCAAGTCTCAAGGACTTGAAGAGTTCTAAGTGAACTATGAAGAACCAAGTCTTGTTGACTTGAAGAGTTCAAGAGTGAACTAAGAAGTGCTGAAGCTGCAGTCTAGAAGGAATATGTGAGATTCAAAAAGTGTAATGTACATCCTTGAAGTGGATTTCCCTTCAAGGAGTAGAAGAGTGGATTAGGAGCTTTAAGTGCTCTGAACCACTTAAAACTGTTGTGTCCACTATAACTACTATAACTGTCATAACTGTCTCACTCTCATTAATTCAGGATATCTAAAAGAAGGTTTATCAAATACTCATTCCGCTGTACATTAATCACTATCATACTAACTAGTTTAAAAGAAAAGTTTTAATTATCTATTCAACCCCTTACAGATATCTATTATGCCTCCCTAAAACTAACAATTGGTATCGAGTAGGTTCTATAATCTGACCTACAAAGCTTAAGTAGATCCAATGGCACACTTACCAAGCGAATCAAAGATTTGGAGGAGCGTGAAAGCCACCTATGTGCAATAAAGATAAATTTGCTAACTGAAAAGTTAGGAGGCATGCTTACATGGATACAATAGATGAAGATCTATTTGAAATCGCTCGAAATGGGCCCTATGTTCCTACAAAGCTTGCACCAACTATAGGCGACCAGACGATCTGAGATCAATGTCAAAGGAGAATGGACAGAGAACGAGAAGAGAGCTGTCCAGCTAGACAAAAAGTCCAAAAACATCTTGTTCCAATCCTTAGAAGATGATCTGTTTGAAAACGTGGTCAACAGCAAAACATCAAAGGAGGTTTGGGAAGCACTACTCATTATGAATGAAGGAATAGAAGAAGTCAGAGAAAACAAACAATCTCTATTGACTCAGCAATATGAGATGTTTGTTCACGTTCAAGGAGAGAACGTTACTGCCACCTACGAAAGATTTAATGTTCTGCTCAACTCTCTACGAGCCTATGGGAAGATCTATCCAAATAAAGATATAATCATAAAGTTCATGAGAGCCTTACCAAGCAAGTGGGATGCCAAAACCACTACCATTAGAGAATTGAAGAATTTACATGAAATGACTATCCAACAGCTGTATGGCAACCTTCTCACATACGAATTGGAGCTGACTCAACGAGCAGAAACCTTGTCTGAAAGAAGAAAGAAGGATAAAGGTGTTGCTCTCAAGGCAACTAATAACACCTCCAAAGTCAGCACTGAAGTTGATTCTGATTGCGATGAAGATTATGATGAGGACCTTGCAATGCTGGTGAAAAGACTAAGAAGGTTCATGCGACAAGGTAAAATCAGCAAGCCAAAGAAAGTCAGCAACTACAACAGCCAGCAGAAAATGAATGACCTATGCTACAATTGCAAGAAACCGGGCCACTTCATTGCCAACTGCAACAAACCTCTCAGAAAAGAACTCAAGAAGAAATCACATTCAAAGAAGGAATATAGAGGCAACAAAAGGCCACAGAAGAAAGACAAAGGCCTTGTAGCTGGAGGATCGTGGAGTGACTCAGACAATGACTCAACTCCGGAATATGGAGATGATGAAGATCCTCAAATAGCAAATCTTTGCCTGATGGCCAAAAATACAAGGAACAAACAAAACTCCAACATACATGAAGTAAGTATCGATAAGGTATTTGACTTCAACTCTCCTGATGTAGATATTGATGACATAAGAACTGCACTGCATGGCATAACATTTGATCTGCATCAATACATGAAGTGGTTTAGAGTTATGTCTAAGGATTATTCGCTTCTTCAAAAGGAGAAAAAAAAGGTTCAAAAAGAACTAGAAACAAGCCTTCTCAGTACTAATTCTCTCTCCGAGTTTGAAGCTGAGAATAAGCTCTTGAGACAAACAAATGAGCTCAGTGCAAAAAGAGAGTCTAATCTAACCTCTAAAATTGAGGATCTAGAAAAGACAATCTCTACATAGAATAAATCCTCTTCATCCATGGACTCCTTAATCTCTAACCAGAGAAGTGCCTCTGATAGAATAGGGTTAGGCTTTGGGGGATCTACCTCAAAGTCATGTGTGGAAAAAGCAAAGGAAATTAGCACTAGTAATGCCTCAGGTTTTAGTAGAGGCATTACATTTGTGAAATCCTCACAGAAGGTCGAGCCTGTCAAACCCTACTCAGCTGATTCAATTCATATTCCCAGGAGTAAGGGATCTCATGCAGGTCTGGGTTTCAGAAAAGAGAAGAGTAATCTAGCTACTACTCACCAACCTTGAAGGGTCGTAGAGTTTAATGAGATCAACTCTACGAACCAACCGGAAGGTACAGTAGAAGTAAAATATACTCCTCATAAATCATTAAACAAGAGAAAACATGGAAGAAGAAATATCAGCCTATCGGGAGGATGACCAATAACCCACAAAAGTCCAAATGGAGGAAGAACCTTCACACACACACAAACATGCATCATATCAAATGTTTTGTGTGCTTTCTGAGAAGTTAATATAAGGATGCAAAATGTCATTATAACTCCATGCATGTGAGAGACCCAAAATCAAGCAGATTTGGGTCCCCAAGAATCTTAACATAATAGGACCCATGCAAGTATGGGTACCAAAATGAAGGTTTAATGTTACCTCAGGAAAAGAGGTCCACAAACACAACACAGTATCCGGACAATGGATGTTCAAGGCACATGACTGAAACAAAGCCCTTCTCATCTAACTACATAGAAAAAGAGGGTCCCTCGGTCATCTTTGGAGACAACGACTCTGGCAAAACAAGAGGATATGGGTCAATTGGAAATGGTGTAGTATCCTTCAGTAGAGTGGCCTATGTGGAAGGACTACAGCACAATCTTCTAAGCATTAGCCAACTCTGCGACAAGGGTCATCAAGTAACATTCCTCAATAATTAATGTCAAGTCCGAGACCTGAAGACATCCGCTGTGAAGCTAACCGGAACAAGAGAAAGAAATGTCTACACAGTAAATCTTGGACAACTGAGCTCAGACGAGACAATATGCTTTCTGGCTAAAGTATCTGAAGAAATGAGCTGGCTATGGCATCGAAGATTATCTCATCTCAACTTCAAAAGCATGTCCAAATTAGCTTTAAAAAGATCTAGTTGAAGGCCTACCCAAGTTCAACTTCATTAAAGAAAGGTTGTGCAATGCCTGTCAACTTGGGAAACGGAGCAGAAGCACATTCAAGAGCAAAACTGCAAATTCAATTGACAAGCCTCTGCAGTTGCTACACATGGATCGTTTTGGGCCAATTCCAACGACGAGCCTTGGAAGAAAGAGATATTCTCTGGTCGTAGTCGATGACTTCACCGGTTTACATGGGTGTTCTTCTTCAACCTCAAAAGATGAGACAAGTTCCCAGCTGATCAAGATGTTCAAACTGGTGATGAACGAGAAAGGAGATAAAATCAAGGCTATAAGGAGTGATCATGGCAGAGAATTTGACTTCTCAGAAATGGACCAGTTCTGCACAGACAATGACATTAGTCACAACTTCTCAGCTCCACGAACTTCTCAATAAAATGGAGTTGTTGAGAGAAAGAACAGGACATTAATAGAGGCTGGAAGGACTCTACTAGCAATGAAGCATCATCTGCTGAGTATACAAGGCGAAGTTGTCAACATCGCATGCTATACTCGAGCAGATCACTCATACACTCTACGATTGAGAAAGACTACTTATGAACTGTGGAAAGGAAGAAAACCAAGTGTCACTACTTTCATGTTTTCGGTTTGTGCATGTTACATTCTCAACAATGGAAAACAAAGATTGACAAAAGTTTCAACCAAAATCGATTTAATGAATCTTTCTTGGATATGCCACAGACAGTAAGGCCTACCGAGTGTTCAACAAGAAGACACTGAGTGTTGAAGTCTCAATTCACATCATCTTTGATGAGACAGACTTAAACAAAACAATGCATTAAGACACTACGACCAACAGTTCAGACACTATGAACGAGGTCGTCGAGCTCAATACTACGATCGTAGTACCAGACAGTGAAATGTTTGAGCAAGGAAATGAGATCGTAGAGAGGCCTATGCCAGACAACGAGCCTCCACACCAAAAAGAAGAAATAGATCTTGAAGATCTAAGACAAAAAGGCATAAGAACTGATGTCCCAACAGGAGGTAGATGGGAAAAAGATCACACTCAAGATCTAATCATTGGAGATCCGAGTGTAAGAGTCAAAACAAGAGCTGCTACCCAAAATGAATGCTTTTATCTAAGCTTCCTATCACAAATGGAACCAAAGAAGATAGAGGATGCTATGGAAGACTCCAAATTGGATAGAGGTGCAAGAAAACTTAATCGATTCGCCTCGAAAAGAAGCAAAGTATGGTGACTGGTTCTAAGACCAAAGAATCATCCTGTTATTGGAACCAAGTGGGTCTTCAGAAACAAGATGGATGAAGACGGAGTCATCACCAGGAATAAGGCAAGACTAATGGCCAATGGCTACTCTCAAGAAAAAGGCATTGACTACGATGAGACATTTGCACCTGTTGCCAGACTAGAAGCCATCAGAATATTCCTTGCCTTTGCTGCTCACATGAAATTCAAGGTATTTCAGATGGATGTCAAAAGTGCATTCCTGAATGGTGAACTTTTCAAGAAGAAGTCTATGTAGAACAACCTCCAGGTTTCATCAATTCATCTCTCTCTAATTATGTCTTTAGATTAGACAAAGCCTTATATGGTCTTAAACAAGCACCTAGAGCATGGTATGAAACACTAACTAGCTTTCTTGTTGAAAATGGATTCACTAGAGATAGAGTAGATACCACACTATTTCTTAGAAGCATAAAGACAGAGTCCTATTAGTTCAAATATATGTTGATGATATTATCTTTGGATCTATTAATGAAAAGCTATTCAAGAGATTCTCCAAGCTTATGCAGAGCAAGTTTGAAATGAGCATGATGGGTGAGCTGAACTTCTTCCTTGGACTGCAAATAAAGCAGACTGATAAAGGAATCTTCATCAACCAAGCCAAGTACATTAAAGACTTACATAAGAAGTATGGCATGGAGTCAGCCTCTCCCATGAAAACCCCAATTGCTCCTGTAACCAAGCTCGACAAAGATGAAAAAGGTAAAAGTATTGATATAACTCAATATAAAGGTATGATACGCTCTCTTTATATCTAACTGCCAGTAGACCAGATATAATGTTTGCAACATGCATTTGTGCTAGATTTCAGGTTAGTCCTAAAGATTCTCATTTAACTGCTGTAAAGAGGATTTTCAGGTACCTCAAAGGTACACCCCACTTAGGGCATTGGTATCCCAAGGAAACCTCATTTAAGCTAATAGGATACACAGATCTTGGATTCTGAAAATTTGCAAAAAATTGATAGAAAAAGTATAAGTGGCACTGTCAATTGCTAGGAAATGACTTGTGTCTGGTTTAGCAAGCAAAATTCAATGATCTCTTCAACCGTAGAAAATTTGAATACATTCTTCTTTGGCGGTTGTTGTTATTTTCGAGATCTTATGGATGAAAAATCAACTAGCAGATTATGGGTTTGAATTTAAATCCATACCTATTCACCGTGATAACACAAGTCTGCAATTGCCATAACTCATAATCACATCATGCATTCTGGACTAAGCATATAGAAATAAGGTATCACTTCATTAGGGATCATGTGCAAAATGGAACTATATCTTTATAATATATCCCTACTAAAAATCAACTTGCTGATGTTTTTACAAAACCTCTAGATGAATCTAGATTTAACAAGTTAATATGTGAGCTAGGCATGCTTAACTTGCAACCATGAAATATGCTCTAGTTTGTGCTAAACATGCAGTTTTAAAGGCTATATTCGAAATCATAAACATGATGAAATGTCATAAGAGAACGATCGCAGTACAGACTCAACGATAGCAGAGCTTCATCAACAAAACCAAAAGAGCACCCTATGATGATCAAGCACAAAACAAAGCAATCTCTCTCATAAGAGCCTCAAGGACAAACCTAACCCCTTAATTCATTCAATGAGGTTGGCCCTTCCTGAGCTATCTTAAACCAAGAAGAATGCTAAGTCAAAAGATTCATCACAAGGACTCGGTCAGACTCGACGATTGATATTTAAACTCGACGATCACAGGTCAGACTCAATGATTGCAGCTCAGACATGAAAACTGCCGAACAGACTCAACGATGATAAAACAGACTCGACAACTCCAAGGACCATCTCAACGATCGTAGTCCTCCTGAAGAACATATTAGCTCAGAAGAAGTTAAGCGGCAAATCAGTACAATCCTCCTATGTCAGAATTCGTAGAGCCAAGCAAAACTTGACACCTGTCCCACTAAGCAAAATAGAGAGAGGGAAGTTACAAGTATAAATTAAAATCGTCTTTGTGAAATCTGAAGTTCAAAATATCATCTCTCTCTTCCTCTCTCAAGCAGAAACCCTAAACCAGAAGAAAGCTCAGTCAGTCACACTTCCTGTAAGAAAATCAATGGCGGCTTCCAACGTCATCTCTGGCTACAGACTTTGTTTTGACGAGTTCAAAATAGCTGAACCCAAATTTCACAAGACTTTGTTGTTACTGAAGAAGGCGGGTCTCGAAGAAGCTTTGGGTACAGATACATTGATCTACCCGAAGCTGGTAAAAGAATTCTATAATAATGGTGTATTTGAAAACAACACCATCACTGCGAAAGTCAGGAACATAGAAATTAGACTAAAGGCTGAGGACATCAATCTAGCCCTAGTTCTCAAACCTGAAGGGTATCCGTCCATAGATGGCATAGACTTCCATAAGGGACTCAAAAAGATGTGTCATAAGAAATCACCCTCTGTCAAAGGATACAAGAAGAAGGAGTTTCCACAGAGGTATGAATTTCTAGCTAATATTGTTGGAAAATGTATATGTTGCAAGAGCTCTGGTCATGACTCTGTAAATGAGGTGCAACTCAAGCTCATGACTGCCATATGTTATGAAATACAACTTGATTATGGGGCTCTTTTGCTTGAATGGATTGGGAAGTGGTTAATCAGCTTAAAGAAGACAAAGAGCTCTCAAAAGATGCTCTACGGGCGATTTATAAGCATCATCTTACAGGCTGCTCTGGGTGACTTAATTAAGGATGATGAAGGAGAAGCCATTAATCCAAACCGCCGAATGACTCAGCAACTATTCGAGAACTGGAAAATAAATCCAGCTGAAAATGTGTGAATGATGTCTGAATCCAGTGGAAGAACTGGTGAAATAAAGGAATCAGGAGTGCCAGGAAATATGTCAGTTGTCAGAGAAACTGAAGAAGAAGAAGAATCTAACAAGGAAGAACCCATTGCTTTGATCAGAAAAAGTAAGGGCAAAAGAAAGCTGAAAGCCAGAACTACAGAAGAGCCTCAAGGATCCACTACCGATAAGCCCGTAGAGTCCTCGGACATTGAGACTCTAAGGATCCTAAGAAGGAAGCAACAAAGAGTGAAAGCGAGAAGAAGATGAAACTACCATATCTCAAATTTGTTAAAGAAGAATAAAATCAGCCACAAGTCCAAAAGGCCATCCATCTCTTCGATCGTAAAGTCTCTATCGATCGTAGAGACCAGACCAAATACATCAAGCAAAGATTTAGCTGAATCAAATATTCTGGCTAGTCAGCAGGACAAAACTGAAGTTCAAAAAAAGTCCACGAGGCGTGGCTGGCTCGACTATAAAACCAAAAGAAAAGCGGTCAAGAAATATATTCTTGTCAATGAAGAAGTACTAAAGAGGAAGACAAAGAATTGGTTGCGAGAAAGGAACCAAACAAATGAAAGCCAAAAAGTCAAAGCTCAAACCGAGGGGAGACACGAAGATCTCGATAGAGAATACTGTTCTTTGGGGAGATGCAGGCTCCCATCTTAGAAAGTGCTCCAAATGAGGGGAGCTATTGATAAAGTACAAAGAAGATGATCAAGTTGAGGGGGAGGCTCATGACATCTCTATGATGAAAAAGAGGTCCCTACAAGAAATGAAGAGGAACGGTCTGAGAACATTATGAGGCCATTGAGATAATGGAATCCTCCAACGAAAGTAGAGAAAAGGATGAAGGGGACGAGGTCGAGATTATAGTTGTGGGCATTTATGGGTACAGAAGAGCCAACTATGAGCAACTGTTTGCATATCTACCTATGATGCCTTTCCATCAAGCTCAAATTCTAAACTCTTGGAGTCACATGTTTTAGAGCTTCAAAGAGTATCCGGCCATCTCAGTGCTAGCTAATGGATTCCCAAGAAGATTCAACTTTGCCAAGAAGTTACTCACAAACAACTCTACCTCAAAGAATAAACCCGAGGTACTGTCTATCCCAACCCTCTTCAGAGTTAATCACTTGCCATCATCCTCATTTAATCAGTTTTATGAATTTCCACGATGGTTGGAAGTAATTCTTCATCCACTAAACTAATTTCTAGTTGCAGAATCCCAAAATTCTGTAACTGAGGAACCAAATAAGATCAACTTCATAATGTTCCCACATCCCACCATCTCCACGATCACTGACTCTAGCCCCATTGTAGAGTCTCAACCTCAAATCGTAGAGCCACCAAACTTAAACATCCAAACCCAGGTCCCTACATCAGATATTCACTCCTCATCCAGAAATGAATACTTCAATCTTGATCTTGCTCTCTACTCATTGCAAGATCAATTCAACAGCACACCACCTCCTTCACAAATTCCCCAACTGAATGAAATTCTTTCAGAGTTGTTCACAAAGGCTAATTTGTCAGCAATGTCTGCAAAAGTGATCGAGGAACTCGATGAGAGTCTTGAAGATCACACTACACTTATTCAGCTGAGATTAACATCAATGATCAATGCTGCAAATAATCTCCCAAGCTCCCTAAGCTCCGAGCTCTCTAAAATGCTTAAAGAGATCATCACAGAAATGCTTCAAAGCATGAAAGACAAGGATGACATCCACTTTCTCGCAGCTAAAAGACATAGGGATGCTGTCTTGATCTTACTAAAGACTCAAGAATCTCAGAACGAACTAATGATAAAGAGTATCACAAGTCTCCAAACTGCAGTCAAGGAATTTTAAGACTTCTCCATGAGTCAAATGCAGCAAACTGAAACTGTCCTGAAAATACTTCAACGGCGTGATACTCGTTCTGATGCTTTGATCCAAGAAAATCGCGAGGACATTGCTCAAACTCAGAGTCAACTCAACGAGCTTGTCCAAGGAGTCACTCGCCTTTCTGAAGACATTCAACCCTTGATCTTTGACATAAAGGGGAGAATAAAGGAAAAGGAGATCGGAAAGGCAAGGCGGGCGGAGGTCAATTCCAAACTCAATCCTCGAGAATCCTCCTGCAAGAGCAAATCCACCAAAGAGACTCCATGATCCACCCATCGACCCAACGAGCTAATCAACAGGGAAGTTTTAATGGCTCAACCATTAAGAGAGTCTAGGCCAACTACCGACTCTCATGAAATAAATAACAACAAAGCTAAGAATGCCAATTGGAGATCCTGCATTCATGAATAGGCATGATCACAATCCTAGACTAAGCCCAAGTGAGCTAGAAGATTTAGCCAGAAGGGATGAAGCTATCAGAAAAAGGAGAGCGGAGGAATATGCAAATCCTCCAAGAAGTAAAAGGCCGAAGAAATAGAGATAAGTTGAATTTTAAGTCGTATTGATGTAGTCAAACTTAAATGTAATATCTGTCTTCATACATCAATAAATTCATGCTTATTCTCTAAAAATTTCAGCTACTCACTGAAATACTAAGTCATGTTTACTTTGCTGCAACTACATATAAAATTTAATAATCATGACAACAAATCTCCTTGGTTATGTCAACATCAAATAGGGGGAGATTGTTGGAAGAATGCATATTTTGATTTGATGTTTTAAAGTAAATGTGCATGATTATATGTAAAGTCCTTCAAGGAATATATGTACAAGGACTTAGTGATAGATCATAATTGTTAGGTTGATCTTAGTCTTTAATGTTCACTTGTATAAATAAAGAGATCAAAAATGTTATGTTGATCTATGACTAGAAAAAAATAGATAGGCCTTGAAGAGAATCGTAGTCTATCCAGTTGATCAACAGAATGCAGAAGCTAAGGCAGGATCGTAGAGCTCAGATGATCGTAGTGTATCTATGTTGAAGGGCCTTTCCATAAATCGTAGAGTGATCCAAACATTTGCCAAAGCTAACTCAGAGATCATAGTATGCTCTCGAAAACGTAGAGTTTGCAAGACGAGCAAGCAAAGATCGTAGTGTGGAAAGATCGTAGCATGAAAACCTTGAAAGAAATCATAGTGTTCTATTCAGATTAAGCATAAATATGACAAGGCACCATGATATGCATCGTAGAGTATCACCTGTCTTGTGTCAGAAGCATCGAGCCCTATCTTTTGTTTGGAAACAAATTCCAATAAATGTGGAATGAGTTTTGAACGTTGAAGCACTCACCAGTCCCAACGGTACAAAAGATATCCTTAGTATTGTCAAAAGAAATGTATTCAAGAAGCTAAGAAAAGGAGCATTGGGCAGAGAAAATCACATTTTCAGGTGTTAGGTGAAAAAGCAGTCTGCTGTGTCAGTGGGCCAGATTACAATTCAGAAGATGTGTAGAAAAGTCTCCATTAAAGCTCAGAAATGTCAAACGCATTTAATGCCTCATCAGATGACTTCAACGGATAGATTTAAAAAGATCACATATACTCTAACACGCAGACAGTTAGAGAGAAAGCAAGCATTGAACAAAAATGCACAAGAACACTCAACGCTTTCTACTCTGAATTGAGAAAAAGAAAGCTTGCTCGATTTACTCGTTCTCTTGAACAAGTGCTTAATAAAGAATCGAAAGTAGCACCAATCATGATCTCAACAACAACCAATCAACTGAAATGAGAGTTCCAAGTCTGAAGGACTTGAAGAGTTCTAAGTGAACTGTGAGGAACCAAATCTGCTGGACTTGAAGAGTTCAAGAGTGAACTAAGAAGTGCCTAGACTGCTGGTCTAGAAGGAATCTGTGAGATTCAAGAAGTGTAACAGACATCCTTAGTGGATTTCCTACTCAAGGAGTAGAAGAGTGGATTAGGAGTTTTAAGTGCTCTGAACCACTTAAAACTGTTGTGTCCACTATAACTGTTATAACTGCTAAAATTGTCATAACTGCCTCACTCTCATTAATTCAAGATATCTAAAAGAAGGTTTATCAAATACTCATTCTGATGTGCATTAATCACCATCATACTAACTAGTTTAAAAGAAAAGTTTTTAATTATGTATTCACCCCCCCCCCCCCTTCTAGATATCTATTGTGCCTCCGGGAACTAACAGCCATAACTGTAAAAGATGCAATCTACCTGAAGGAAGCCAGAGAGCATTCACATAATGGCTTGCAAGCAAACAGAAGATCGAAGCACAAATTCCATCAGCATCCTGATTGAGTTGTAAAGTCGTTTGAGGGAAGTTTTCCACAAGCAACAATGAGAAGACTTCAGATAATCTGACTAACAAAAGGAAATCAGCAATGTAGTAGTTGTTAAGATAAACAAAGGATAACGATATTGGGTATAACCATGATCGTAGTGCTAGTCAGATGAGAAGCAGAAACTGATGTGGTCTATACAGAGATACTGGTCAACCTTTGAAGAATAGACATAGAAGATTAAGCATGGGTCAGACCATTGATGATATGTGAACGGGAGATCACAAGAAGAAAGAGAGCTGAGCATACTCAATCAGATGAGTCTTGAATCTCAGGAGGGCCAGAGCATTCAAACAAGTTGCCAGTATCTAATGCAAGTCAAGGCAGACAGAAGTGTTGAAGCACTTCACGAGTAAAGGAAGAGAGGTTCTGCATTGCAGATCCAAAGAACACTCTGAGAATTGTAGAGTTTGACCATCTGCATCAGAATTGTAGAGTTCTGTCATCTGAGTATTGAAGCCTTGGCAACGTATCAATACAAAGACTGACATTCGAACGTCATTGATTGAAAGCCTCGATGTAGAGGGATAACTCCTAATGTTCTGATCGAGGAATCAGTAAGAAGAAATAAAGGTGAATACCAACCTGACACATTAAAATGACATCTCTGAAGTGGTAGGTGAAATAGTAGATTGCTATGTCAGAAGAGTTAAAAAGGGGCTGTCACGTCACATCAGCAGTCTGCATCAAATAACTTGATATCCGCGAATCAATTCAAATAGCTTTCAATGACTATATTCTAATGGGAAGATAAAAGATGAATCTACAAATAGCCAAAGCTTCAAAGAAGATGATATGATTGACTTGAGGAGATGCAAGTCATATAGGGCATAGCAGAGAAAAGGTCTTCATGTGAATGAGACTACTACAGTAGAGTGAAACACAACTGATGAGAGTTCTGCAATGATAAAACTTCATTCCACACAAAGAAGTATGACAACAAAATGGCATCTGTATTAAGAGCCGGAATGTTAAGAAGTCAACAGCCTGAATGACAGATCAGAAAGTAGAATACTTAAGCCATTCTATATCTCATCATGAACACACTGAGTTGAAGAAAAGAAGATACAGAACTGATTATGTGCACAAGACAATCAGTGTTCAAGGACTGCTAAGTGCTCAAAGGAGCCAAACTGATGTACAAAGATTTAGAAGTACCTCAACGGTGATGGTGCACAATGCTGGACATCAAATGAAGACAATCATCAACAACAAAGAGCAACAACACCAAAGGATGAGACAAAACTGCTAAGTACCAACAAGGTGTCAAACTAAACGTACATCTTAGCAGTCCCGATGATGTGATCAAACACCAATGTTGAATGCCAAATGATCACAAGAAGCTTCTAAGAACCAGAAGATGAACAAGCTGAACGTCATCTTAGCAGCTCAATAAACAACAAACAACTAAGCAACCAGGGCCTGTAGGGTCCTTGTTTTCGTGACTAAATCTAAGTCAAGTCTGTTGGACTTGCTGAGTACCGAAGGGTACAAGAGATTCTAAGTTTGTTGGACTTAGTCTACAGTTTTCAAGGCTGCTGGTCTTGTAGAGTTTCAAGACTGCTGGTCTTGAAGGAATCTTAGTGATTCAGAGTTGATCAAATCCTTAGTGGAATCTCTGCTTGTTGAAGCAGAAGAGTGGATTATGAGCATTCAGTCTCTAAACCACTTAAAACCTTTGGTGTTATTTACTTTATGTCATTTACATACCATACTATGACTACTATATCCGCTTGCAATCAACTCTACATTAGAACTGTGTTTAATGTTATATGTCTGAAGGGTAGGTTAATCTATTCCGTTGTGCATGATTTGATTCCTCTATTAAATATTTGTTAATCACTTAACACAACAAAACAAAACAAAGAAAGCGTGATAAAAGAAAGAAAAAGGATCTATTCAACCCGCCTTCTAGATCTATATTGTGCCTCCAGGAACTAACAGAGTATATTGAGGCTAGAAAGAAGTCAAGGGGATATAGAAGAGAAGTTAAAAGGAATGGGGAGGCCAATTCATTATAAGATGTAAATGAGTTAAATGAGATTGAACATGAGAGTGGTAATGAGAGTTAACATGACAATGAAAATGTTCAACAACCTCTAAATGAACAAAAAGAATTGGAACAAGAAAGCTGAAAATGAACATCAACCTCCAAATGAATGAAAAGATGAAATTGTTCAAAAAAGTGAAGATGGTAATTATAATGGGGACGATGATAGTGAAGACAATGGTGGGCATTGGGAAAGTAAAGATGAGGATAGTGACGAACATTATACACCAAGTGAGGAGGAGCATGAGAATATAGAAGTTATAGTTAGGGATATGAGGAAGAAGAGGAATGTAAAACCTAAGTTTCAAGTTATACCTAACACAAAAAGAAAACAAGTTTAATGTTGGCTTGCAGTTTAGTTCTAAAGACCAAATGAAACAAGGTGTTAGGAATTATGGGATTGGCAAAAGTAAGTCAATTAGATTTAAAGTAAATGCTCGGAAGAGGTTTTAGGTTGCGTGTCAGCCTGGATGTCCATGAAACATGTGGATTAGCACCGTTGGAGGCTCTGAGACTTTGCAAGTGAAAAAATTAATAATGATCATACTTGCATAAGGGCACTACAAAATAAGTGTATCAAAACTCAATGGCTTGCAAACTTTTAGGGAAACAAGATTTGAAAAAACCAAATTAGAAGTTACATAGTTGATATTTAAGATGAAATAGCTAGAAAATTAAAGGTAAATGTGTATTTGACAAAGTTTCACAAGGTAAGAGAAATGACTTTGAGAAATGTTGGTGAATTATTAAAGAAACACTATGAGAGACTAGTATGGGATTATGGGACTCATTTGATAAAGAGCAATAAAAAACACAGTTGCTATTAAAGTTAGAAGAGACAATCCAAAATATAAGCCTCAGTTTCAGAGGTTTTATATATGTTTTGAAGAACTGAAGATAGGATAGATTGAAGGGTGTAGGCCTATCATAGGCTTAGATGGTTGTTTTTGAAGACTATTGTTGAGAGGCAACTGTTGTCTGCTATATGGAGATATGGTAATAATCAAATGTACCCTATAACATGGGCTATATTAGAGTGAAAACATTGATAGTTGGGGATAGTTTCTGCAGCTGTTGCTGGGAGGCTTGGAAGGTAACGATGGATTTGGTTGGACCATTATAAGTAACCAACAAAAGGTACATAATTGTCTTATTTTTATTTTGTTGTATATGAAATTTATTTAATTATAATTATCATATATGTCCCACTGACTACTTTATTTTCTTCTATGTGGTTGTAGAGTTTGGTTCCAACAGTTAGGAAAATACTTCCTTATGTTGAGCATAGAAATTGTATCAGACATATTTATGCAAACTAGAGGAAGAGATTTTCTACTCAAGCCTTGCAGTTTGCATTTTGGGAAACATTTATGGCCACCCATATTGTGTCATTCAAATAAGTTATGAATGAGATAAAAAGGTTGTCAATGGAATCCCATGACAAGTTACTTGAACAAGACCCCTTTCTGTGGAGCAAAGTACATTTCCAAAAAACATTCCAAGGCAGACAATGTAGAGAACAACACGAGTGAGACCTCCAACGTATAGATTATGAAGTCTAAATGGATGACTTCATTAGACATGCTAGAGGAAATAAGGAGTTAAATGATGGTTAGACTCAACATAAAAAGAGATGAAATGCTTAAAAGTCAAGTAGTTATATGTCCTATAATTAGAAAATAGTTAGATATTCAAATTGAGAATGCAGTTGCATGTGAACCATTATGGGCTAAGGATATAACGTTTTAGGTAATTTTGTAAACATAACCTATCACATGTTTTATGTATATAATTTTAGTTTGTCACAATAAATAATTTATGACTCATAATGCATATGTGTACATTACAGGTTAAGTGTCATGAGGATAAGTTTGTGGTTGATCTTGTAGATAAAACATGCACATGTAAGGTGTTTGAGCTAACTGGGATCTCCTGTTGTCATGCTATAAATGGTATCAATTTTATGAGGGAGCCAGTAGAAAATTATGTGAGTCGTTGGTTTAAGAGGAAACATATTTGAAGTGTTACAGACTTACAGTCATCTTTTAAAGCCGGATAACAATTTCTGGGATGAGACACCATATGAAAAATGTTGCCACCACAAATCACAAGGAAGCTTAAAGGAATGCCTCAAAGACTAAGGAGTGGAAAAGAATGGGAAAGTGAAAAGAACCCAAGAAAAATTACAAAAAAGAGGAGAACAATGCATCTTAAAAAAATACAGATAAGCTGGACACAATAAAAGTAAATGTCCCAACTCCAACTCTAATGCACAACCAACTGAAGCTTCAAACAAGTTAATTCAAACTGAAATGGTCCAAATAACCAAAGGAACTGAAAGAAATGGATCACAAAAGGTAAACAATGAAGTTTAACTCATAATGCATTTTCAATACTAGTGTTTAATTGTTGTATGTCATCATTTTTATAAATTTGTCAGGTAAACAAGGATAAAGGAAAGATAAAGGCTAAGAAAGGTGATAATTGGAAGGGAAAAAGGCAGGACAAAGAGAGTGAGAGTGGGATACAAAGAATGAAGCTGCCAATAAGAAAAAAAAGGCAACCTCCTGTTGGATTTGGGACTTACGTGCTTCCAAATGAGAATACAATGTTCTAGTTAGGCAACCAAGGCTATGTTTTTGTAAGTAAATAATAATTTTTGTATCACTTGTTTTACATAGTTTCAGTCATGTATAATTCATTAGACCATTTTCAGATGTCTAATTCTCGAGCTCCAGCAACAACCACACTGCCAACAAGCAACACACCTCTACATCTAGCAACAACCACACTGCCAACAAACAACACATCTCCAACAATAAGTGTACCACTTTAGACACCTCATTCCTCCTCAACATCGACTGGCATCCGGACTTTTATGAGCAGAAACATACACAATGTAAGTGTTAATGCTATGGCTGAAGTTATTGTAAAAAGGAGAGCTAAGATAGGTAGCAGTCAACAATCAACTACAAGCAATGCATTCAAAAGGCCAAGGAGGAAAAAGACTAAATAATAGGGGATTCACTTTAATTATTTTAAGTTTGACATTATGCTTTTAAACATTAGTTAAATGTGGGTTGGTTTATTTTATGTATGGGAATGAATATAGTATATTTTACATTTTGTGTATGGGAATAAATATGGTATATTTTGTGTTTTGGGATGAAAGCATTAGATCTCCCATTTTGTATTGGGCTGAAGCAGTTAAAATTTATGGATGTATTATTTGCAAGTTAATACAAATGCCTTAAATGACCACTTTGTCTTTTGCTTATTATGGGTTTTGCTTTCTATTGGGCTTTTGTATTTGTCATCAAGGATGCATCTGCTTTGTTTTGTCTTATTTTTTGTCTTTGTTAATGCTACAAGGCTATGTATTTTTTGCATTTGCTAATGTTGCAGCTGCTCTATTTTGTTTTGTGGTATGTGTTTGTGTTTGTGTTTGTATTTTGGAAATAGAGCATCATAACATAATATAACATAACATAATATCTCAATCCATTAGAACATACAATTCATTTCAACACAATTGAAATGAATTTTGAGTTTGTTATACTGTGTCATGATTGAGGCATAGTGGACTAGGACAAGAAAATGAGTGCCTCATAGGGCTCACTAAAATAAGGTTTCACAGTGCACAATAATGCAACATACAATTTGTGGAAGCATTGTACTTTTAAACCTTATTACAATTCATTAGAACATAACAGAACATTATAACATAGTAACATACAATTCATTATAACATAACAGAGTATTATGAACACAGTATAACAAACTCAAAATTCATTTCAAATCAACCTTTATTACAAGCATCACATTCCTAAAATAGAGCAGATATGACAATCAAAAACCAATACATAGAAGACATAAAATCAACTACATACCAAAATCAATCCATTACATTCATCTAAATCATCTTAATTCACCTCATATACATGATGAGAAAGCATAGAACCCAAGATATGACAAGCAACATAATTAACTTTTTCTCTAGCTTTGTTAATTACAATCTTCAGTGTCTTAATTTCCCTCTCCAATTCCTTGATTTCCACTTCATGCCCAACTGCAATGTTCAACCTTTTATCAATTTTGTGAAGTTCATTTCTTAATCGATGAATAACTTCCTTTGACCTTGGAGTGAAAGGGGCATCATACCATTTAAAAAATCCACAATAAACATTATTATCATGTGTAGAATATATATATATATATATATATATGTGTGTGTGTGTGTGTGTGTATGTGTTTTTAAAAAAAACTAAATTCATATTAAGCTAATTATACAAACATGTATCAACAATTTATACCTTGTATCTACTACATCCTACAAACCTCCGACCCGGGTGTAATATTTTAGCCTTCCAAGCTTCCCACATTCATGCGGTTATTCCACAGTAGCATTCCACTAGAAGATGATCCATTTCCCATTATATTTGATAATATGAAGATATCTCATATGTGTCATCTCCATGAACATACACTCTAGATGAAAAATTTATGGGAACAAAATAAGAATTCATATGAACACAACAAAAACGAAAGGAAGCGGTAGAATCAATAAAGCATAGTCGAAATAAATCATAAATTAACATTTGACAGTAGTGAGGAGGAATAGCAAATCAGCCAAGCAGAATCAATTGCACCAAAGGAGCAGCAAAATCACACCAAAAGAGAATCGCACAAAGCACAATCACGCCCTAATTTTTCCTCAATTCTGAATTGGTTGTTGCTTTTGGGTATATGCATGGTCAATTGCCATGTGATCTGCACATGATACACATGACAAAGTCCATGTACACAACAACAAAAACCCTCACGTGATATGCACTGTGACGCCCCCAAAATAGGTATACATCACCCATTTTGAGTCGTCAATAACATGGTACAGAAACAACTACAACTTTATTAATACAATACATAAACTGTGAGTTTAAATATAAATATTGTCATCTAGACAATATTCACACCCAAATAAGTTCTCATTACAATTATTGATTATTTTACAAAAATAGTGATAACTACTAAAATAACTTCCTAGGACCTTCATTCCATAACCCCGACTAGTACTTGCTACATTCTCGCCTCCTGAGAAGAAAAATGGAACAAAAAAGAAAAGGGTGAGCTCAACTAGCCCAGTAAAGAATATTATGACTAAGATAATATATAACAAATTATCGTTAGTCTTCAACAGGAAAAATCGATAAAATACAATAGACAACAAGTTTGGATCAATATTCAGAATGAAATAATAATTCATAGATGAGTTACGTAGAGAATGAAATCTACTATAATCTATGAATTCAAAAGTCCATCATCATTATTTTACCTCGTAACATCAATCAATATTCATCTTGAATCAAATATTCATCTTTGCCACTACAGCCAAAGATATTTATCGATTAATCATGTTCATCTCAACACTTGCTCGTCTTTTTGCTACTACGGGCCAAAGATATTCATCAGAAAATCATTAATCTTTGCACTACAGGCCAAAGATATTCAGTAAAATCATCATTTAGGACTGAGGATGATGAAAAATATTTTTAAAAAAACGAATGCAGTGAAACAAAAGAACAAATATTAAGGATTCGTACTTTAAACAATCCGGGTTCAAAAATACTTCATAAATAATCACAGTGGAGCAAAATTCAAGAATGATCAAAACATGGATACAATTAAAGCTAGTATCCATAATAGATATTTTGGACAAAAACAAAATTTTAATTTTTTCTGTGAATAGTGCCGTATTCGTGAATAATACCGTATACATGAATAATGTCGTATACGTGAATAGTAACCCAGACACAAAAATACAAGAATTTCACAAGAAAAATACTATCAATATTCTGGCAGAATGATATTGGAAGAAATAATATCATTTTTAAAAAAATAATATCCCTTACCTCGAAAAGACAAGATTTCTTACCTAATAATCTTGGATATAGTCTTTGAAGGAACTTGCATCAGATATAGCAACACTCAAAGTATCAAAATACTCACAAGAATACGCTCGATAATATAGAGAGATAAAGAGAGAGAAAACTTCAGTTTCTGGTGTAATTTTCAATTCTAACCTAAGCACCCTATTTATAGGAAAATGCTTAGAACACCAAAGCAGAAAATTTAATAAAATATAAATAAACTTTTCTTAAATTCCTACGCCCACTTGCTTATTTGAAATATTTGCGCATTTAACCCATAACTAACCACATTAATCAAATCAACCCTTACTATTTCAAAATAATAAATAGAGGAAATTAAATTTCATTTTTAATAAGTTGGGGTCTTACAACCTCTCTTCTTTATGAAATTTCGTCCTCGAAATTGACGTACGTACATGGTGTTTCGAAAAGGTGAGGATACCTCGCTTTCAATTCCTTTTCCAACTCCCAGATCATTTCCTCAATAGAATGGTTCCTCCATAAAACTTTGACTTATGGTATGATCTTTGTGCGTAGGACATGCTCCTTCCTATCCAAGATCTTGACAGGTACCTCTTCATACGTTGAGTCTTTGGCTATCTCATCCGGTTCTAACTCAATAACGTGGTTCGGGTCTTTCACATATTTACGAAGCACAGATATATGAAAAACATTATGAACACGAGACATACTTGGAGGTAACGCGAGTCTATAAGCCACATTTCCTATTCAGTCAAGAATCTGAAATGGACCTATAAATCGTAGATTGAGTTTTTCTCTCTTTCCAAATCTTGTAACTCCCTTCTATGGGGCAACACGCAACAATACATGATCCCCAATACTAAATTCCACGTCCTTTCGATGAAGATCCGCATAACTCTTTTGTCGATCCTGTGCCGTTTGTATACATTGTCGAATCATTTGGATTTTTTCCATAGTCATACGTACCAACTCGGGTCCCAACAATGTTGCTTCACCCACCTCATCTCAACATATTGGAGAGCGACACTTTCATCCATACAATGCTTCGAATGGAGCCACACCTATAATTGACTGATAACTGTTGTTGTAGGAGAATTCCACCAATGGTAAATACTTATCCCAACTCCCTTTGAAATCTAGGACACAGAGTCTTAATAGATCTTCAAGAGTTTGAATAGTCCTCTCTGATTTTCCGTCCGTTTGAGGATGGTATGCTGAACTGAATCGTAAATCCGTGCCCATAACTTTTTGCAAGCTAACCCAAAATCGTGAAGTGAATCTTGTGTCACGATCCGAAACTATGGATACTAGCATGCCATGCAATCTTATAATCTCATTTACATACATATGAGCAAGACGTTTAAGGGAATAAGTCTCCCGTATCGGTAAGAAATGAGCAGACTTAGTTAATCTATCAACAATAACCCAAATTGCATCTATGTCTTGAGAACCCGTGGGAAGACCCGTAACAAAATCCATGGTAATATGTTCCCACTTCCATTTCGAAATCTCAAGTGGTTGCAATGGACCCTTAGGCACTTGATGCTCCGCCTTTACACGTTGACAAGTTAAACACCTCAAGATAAACTTTGCAATCTCTCTCTTCATATTGTTCCACCAAAATGTATATCGAAGATCACGATACATTTTGGTACTTCCAGGATGGATTGCAAACGGTGTATTGTGTGCTTCCATCATGATCTTGTACTTCAAATCAGAGTCGTTAGGAACACAAAGTCTGGAGTGTACTCGAAGTATTCCTTCTTCATCGATTCTTGCTTCTGGAATAGCACCTTCTTATATTTTCTTCTTCATACACATCAGCTTCGGGTCTGTGGCTTGAGCAACTTTAACTTTATCGATTAAAGTTGGTTCTATGCGTATACTTGACATCATCGCACTCGTTCCTGCATATGATCTTCTACTCAATGCGTCACCTACCACGTTTGATTTTCCAAGATGGTATTGAATGATGTGGTCATAATCTTTTAACAGCTCGAGCCAACGTCGTTGCTGCATGTTGAGTTCCTTTTGGGTGAAGAAATATTTTAGGCTTTTATGGTCTGAATATATCTCCACTTTCTCCCCATATAGATAGTGCCTCCAGATCTTTAGCGTGAAAACGATTGCTGCCAACTCTAGATCATGAGTAGGATAATTCCTTTCATACTTTTTAAGTTGTCGCGAGGTATAGGCTATGACTTTCCCATGTTGTATGAGAACACATCCTAACCCTTTGCCTGAAGCATCGCTGTAGATAACAAATCCATCCGAACCAGATGGTATTGTCGAACAGTCTTAAAATGAGTCTCCTCTTAAGCTCTTGGAAACTCTTCTCGCATTCTTCTCTCCATAAAAATTTTGTATCTTTCCGAGTCAGCTGAGTTAACGGAGTAGCAATTCGAGAAAATCCTTCCACGAATCTCCGATAATAACCAAATTAAGCCCGAAAATCTACGTCTTGATCATCGACTTCGGTTGCTCACAGCTTTGTATTGCTTCAATCTTCGTCGGGTCAACAGATACTCCATATTTTGACACCACGTGCCCAAGGAATGCTACTTCCTCAAGCCAGAACTTGCATTTCTTCAACTTGGCATATAACTTGTTTTCACGAAGCCTTTGGAGTACCAGCTTCAAATGGTGCTCATGATCTTCACGGCTTTTGGAATATATGAGGATGTCATCAATAAAGACAACAACAAACTGATCCAAATAATCCTTGAATACTCGGTTCATTATATCCATGAAAGCCGCAGGAGCATTAGTCAATCAAAAGACATGACTAAGAATTCATAATGCCCGTGTCGAGTTCTCAAAGGCGGTCTTTGGAATATCCTCGATTCTAATCTTGGTGATGATATCTAGAATCGAAGATCGATTTTTGAAAAGAATTGTGCTCCTTGCAAATCGGTCAAACAGTCATCAATCTGAGGTAGAGGATACCTATTCTTGATAGTGACATGGTTTAATTCTCGATAGTCAATACAAAGTCGCATACTCCCATTTTTTCTTCTTTACAAATAAAACAGGGCACCCCAAGGAGATGTACTAGGATGAATGAAACCAGATGTCCAACAACTCACGTAGTTGGACCTTTAACTCTGAAGTTCAATAGAGCCATTCGATATGGGATTTTAGAAATGGGCTTTGTATCAAGCTCAAGATCAATAAAGAATTCAACTTCACGTTACGGGGTGTAGGCCGGAAGTTCTTCGTGAAATACGTCGGAAATTTACTAACAACAGAATATTATTCAAATCGGCGTGTCTTTATTCAAATCCATAACATGGGCTAAGAAAGCTTGACATCCATTTTTCAATAAACGAATAGCTTTATGACTAGATATGACAGTGGTTTATTTTAGTGGTTTAGTTGCTTGAATTCGTACAATAGGTTAGTTAGGAATATGAAAACTAACAACCTTACAAAAAATAATCACTTTTGGCATGATGAGTAGTTAACTAATCAATCCCTAAAATCACATCAAAAGCAAGTATCTTTAAAGAGATAAGGTCAACAGGTAATGTGATGGTGCCAACTTGGATCAAACAAGATTTATAAACAGTGGATGTGATGAAAGTTTCTCCTAACGGAGTCTCCACAGATAAATCAAAGTCTAATTTCTCCAGAGTTAAGTTTAAACGTTGAGCACAAGCAGGAGAGATAAATGAATGGGTAGCACTGGTATCTAATAAGGTATAAACTTTACAAGAATTTATGATTAGCTTACCCGTGATCACCTCGTTTGGGTTCCTCGCATTTTGACCAGTCACGACAAATGCTCTTTCAGGAACCGTTGACTTTGACTTTTTTGGGACAGCCTTTTGAGTCACCATCCCCGCCGGACTTGGTTTCACTACCGTACAATCTCGAGCGATATGTCCTTCTTTTCCACAATTATAGCATACCTTGAACTGTTGTGGACAGTTTGGGCTGATATGTCCCTCTTTCCCGCATTTATAGCATACCGACCGGTGGTCGTTCTCCTCCCTTAGAACCGATTGTTCTTTGGTCTTTGGCGTCTTTAGATTGTCATTATTGAATCTTCTCTTTTTAAAATCTCCCCCCGACTCGCTTCTTCTATTTTTATGGCCATGATTACCACTAGAGTGGTTGTCGTTTTTGTCCGTATTTTTCTTTCTCCGCTGGTTATCGTTGTTCTGATGACTGCTGTCACCAGTATGATCCTGGTAATGGTCCTTCGGTTGAACATACTCGTTATCTCGCTCTAATAATTGAGCCTTGTTGACAACATCTGAATAGAGAGAAAATTTATGAGAAATGAGATATTGACGTATGCCGGGTTTCAAACCTCTCAAAAACATCCACGTCATACGTTCCTCATTCTCCACCAAATGAGGTGCAAACCTAGATAACTCTGCAAACTTCGCCTCGTATTGGGACACCGTCATATTGTTTTGTTCCAGTCTAATAAACTCCACTTCCTTCATATATAGCGAATACTTTCAAAGAAAGTACTTGTCATTGAATGCTTCAAACGTCTCCCAAGATATCTTTGAGTCTTGGGTGGATGGAGTGCGCTTCATGATTCCCACCAATGAATCGCCTCATTACGAACATAAAGGTGGCGAATGGAACCTTACATTCCTCCGTGCATCCCAAGACATCGAATATCTTGGTAATTTGTTTGACCCACGTCTCCGCCTTAATCGGATTTGGCTTTCCCCAGAATTCTGGTGGTCCCAACTCTTTGAACTGCTTGGCTGTGACAAACCATGCGTTGTTATCATTTCCACCTGTATTTTGTGCACGAGTCTCCCTCGTCTGATTTTTCATGAACTGCAAAAAGCTTCTAAACATCCCGTCGTTCATCATCTGCTCAGTGGTGTTGTTTACAGGAGGAACATTGCCATCCTGTTGCACGTTCTCCTCATTGGTGAGTAAAGGTGTCTCCATGGTCTCATTTACTCCACTATTAACATTCTCAGTTGACATTTTCAAATACTGCCATAAAACAAGGGTTAATTAAAGAAATCAACATATCACATGATATCCCTATATACTGACCAACCAACAAATAAGCTTAGGTAAGACACATTAGCGAAGGATTTAATCATCTCTCCCCTCCTAGTTCTATTCCCCGATCTCCGCCAGAGATCATATCCCTAAGCTCTGATACCAACTGTGACGCCCCCAAAATAGGTATACAACACCCATTTTGAGTCGTCAATAACATGGTACAGAAATAACTACAACTTTATTAATACAATACATAAAGCTGTGAGTTTAAATACAAATATTGTCATCTGAGAATAATATTCACACCCAAAATAAGTCCTCATTACAATTATTGATTATTTTACAAAAATGGTGAGGACTACTAAAATAACTTCCTAGGACCTTCATTTCATACCCCGACTAGTACTTGCTACATTCTCGCCTCTGAGAAGAAAAAATGGAACAAAAAGGAAAAGGGTGAGCTCAACTAGCCCAATAAAGAATATTATGACTAAGATAATATAGAACAAATTATCGTTAGTCTTCAACAGGAAAAATTTGATAAAATACAATGAAACTGACAAGTTTGAGATCAATATTCGCAATGAAATAATAATTTATAGATGAGTTATGTAGAGAATGAAATCTACTATAATCTATGAATTTAAAAGTCCATCATCATTATTTTATCCTCAGTAACATCAATAAATATTCATCTTGAATCAAATATTCATCTTTGCACTACAGGCCAAAGATATTCATCGATTAGTCATGTTCATCTCAACACACTGCTCATCTTTTCACTACGCCAAAAGATATTCATCGAAAATCATTAATCTTTGCACTATAGGCCAAAAGATATTCGATAAAATCATCATTTAGGGTGAGGATGATGAAAAATATTTTAAAAGAAAAGCGAATCCAATTGAAACAAAAGAACAAATATTAAGGATTCATACTTTAAACAATCCGGGTTCAAAAATACTTCATAAATAATCATAGTGGAGCAAAATTCAAGAATGATCAAAATATGGATACAATCAAAGCTAGTATCCATAATAGATATTTTACACAAAAACAAAAATTTAATTTTTTATGTGAATAATGTAAATATTAAGTGAATAATGTGTCGTATCATGTGAATAAATAGTAACTCCGACACTAAAAGACAAGAATTTCACAAGAAAAATACTATCAATATTCCGGCAGAATGATAGTGGAAGAAATAATATCATTTTTTAAAAAATAATATCCCTTACCTCGAAAAGACAAAGATTTACATTTGGAATATGGATATAGTCTTTGAAGGAACTTGCACCGTATAACAACACTCAAAGTATCAAAATACTCACAAGAATACGCTCGATAATATAGAGAGAGAAAACTTCAGTTTCTGGTGTGATTTTTAATTATAACCTAAGCACCCTATTTATAGGAAAGTGCTTAGAACACCAAAGCATAGAATTTAATAAAATAATAATTTATTTTTCTTAAATTTCCTATGCACACCAATATAGTTTAGACATCAGCCACACCTCAATAACAACCACAAAAACATTTTTCTCAATTAATTCATTTAAAACTCCAAAAATAATAATTAATTAATCTGAAACTTCAATAATTCATAATAAATAGCCCTTTTATCAGAAAAATTCAAACTTCATATCCTTTTCATAGGAAATTCCATTATCTACAACTTTGCAGAAGAAAGTTTTTCCAAATTCCAAACAGAAATTGACCGAAATCCACAAACGGACGATTTTACATGGTATAATCAAATTTTCAGTCAAGAAATGAGGTCCACAAACATGAAAAACATGTTTTAAATATTTTTAGTAACAAAAATACTCTTCCTCTTCATTTATTCATATATCTCACATTCATTGTAAAAATATCACCATTATTATATTATTATAATATAATAATATATTTAAATGAATTATTTTATCAGAAAAAGATAAAATATTAATTTTCAACAATTGTCACATTAAAAATTTTCTCCATCTATATCCACATAAAATGAATATTTTCTTCATTATATAAATCAATAATTAATTATTCACAAATAATATTACAGAATCACAATATTGACAACCGGTGCGGTTCAGGAAAGAGGGGCTTTCGATAAGGATTTCTCCTTATTGACGCACAATTAGATGACCAAACCTCTCCTTAGACAGAACTTTTTAGACATTGCCAATATTGCTATATAATAATATTATTCAAATAATATGAATTATTGATCTGATAATGGAAAATACTGTGTAATGACAATTATTGAAACAACAATAATATAAAATATCAACGCATCAATTATTGAATCAATAAAATAAAATATTGAACAGTAATTACTGTAACAATTATTGAGTAGTGCCTTCTTACGTAAGAATCAATAATTGGTGCAATATCGTGTGCTATTGTGTTTTAACCACTGAGTATTTCAACAAGATTAATTGGTAAATAACTACGTGCGTTATTTATAAACAACTTATACTTATCGTTTTCTTCATCCAATCGCTTTTCCGTTATGGGGCCCACTTAAATTGCTGGGTAAATTTAATATTCTCCTGATGAAAAGAATATTCCACGACAACAATGAATATTTTATAACCACTTGTTTATTTGAAATATTTGCACATTTTACCCATAACTAACCATATTAATCAAATCAACCCTTACTATTTCAAAATAATAAATAGAGGAAATTAAATTTTATTTATAATAAGTTGGGGTCTGACATGCACGCTCACGAATTTCATCTATTTTTCGGACGATAATCATAAGTAATGACCATTTTATAAATATTTTCAAGTATAGTTATGCGATTGTAAAAAAAAAGAAGTTTCGGTAACCACAATGAAAATCGGGTCATAGTACAATGACTAAAAAGTCAATTATCCACTAAAAGCACCACATCCAATTGAGTGGGTTAAATTTAGTTAGTCGAGTTGGCTTAAACGAATTGATATTTCATTTTATATTCAATTCACTCCATCCCTCGATATCAAATTATTTTTCTTCCTTCTCACTTTCTTTTTGGATAGAAGAACTCAAAAGTCTAAATCTTCCAATTTCATTAACACATATCTTCACAACTTTAATAGTATAAATAAAAAATATAATTGTCGAGGATTCAGGTAGGAGTAAGCAAAAAATGGATAAAACCGAACTACCGAACTGAATCGAACTTTTTTAACCGAATTATTTCGGTTTTTCAGTTTTTTTTCTTATTTCGGTTATATCCGATTTATTGCTCATTATTCGGTTTCGGTTTTGGTTTTAAAAAACAGATAATTTGGGTACCCGAATAACCGAATATTAATATTTAAAAAATAATAATTTTATACTATTATTATCTGAGTATTCCTTATTCTGATTCAGTCATTTTTTGCCCTAGCCAGTAGTCGTCGCTCCCAAGTCCCAGATCTCAAATCAAGAGCTCAGCCTCTTCTTGGTTGATGCTTCTCAAGTCTCCGACTCTCGACTGTGAAGTGTGAACTGTCTCCGATTCAAGTCTTAGATCTCAAATCAATTCCTTAGTCTCAGATCTCAAATCAATTGCTCCGGCCTCGAGATCTCAAATCAATTGTTCCTTCTAAGTTCGACGAACAACTGGTAAAAGGCAAAGCGGTAAGGTAAAAAAAAGAAAAGCGAGCGTGAGGGGGAGAAAGGCAATTAGGAGGAGGGAGCGGAGATTATGGCGAGCTTCACAGCATTATCTCATCATCTCCTACTCTATGCTTCAAGACCCCTCATCTCTCTCCTTCAATTTCTTCTATCACCCACCTCAAGGTACTCCTCTTTTTTCTCTCTCCTCTCTCTATATACGTATGTATACATGTTAATGGGTTTTGTTTTAATTGATTGATTGAAGAACGTTTGGGGTCGACAATTGGTGTTGCTTCGTGTCAAGTGCTTATCAGATGAAATCTGATCATATGATGCCAATAATGCTATTGGGAGACTGCCAGACTGGAGCTTGTTGATGCTGAATCGCTGATGCTAAGGCCTAAGGCTGCTTGTAGAATTATAATTTTGCCATTGTAATTCAAAGAATCGTTATATAATTTAAAGAACTTTGGAGTTCTTTGTAATGACAAATCTTATGTAAAAAGTGTTTGGGCTTGTTAGTTATTCTTTCTTTGTAATTTTAATTTCTTTCTTTGGAGGACGATGTTAAATTGTTAATTTGTTTGATTTGTGTTTTGCTAAACAGTAATGATTAAATCTTGATTCGGTTTTACGAATTCATTCAAATTACAATTTAGTAATTCGATTATTCTAAATTCGGTTATTTTCAAATTTCGTTATTATTTGGATAGTAAAATTGTCACTAATTTGGTTTTCGGTTATAACCTAGATAATTTATCTCGCCTCGGTTATAACCGAATGATCACCCTAGATTCGAGGCCGATCACTTTGTGAGGCCCAAAACATATTATGATGACCCAATGACAACATGTTCAATCGAAAGAACAATAGAATGTCCAACTAAGATTTTAATTTTCCTCCCTAAATTTCTTTTTTTGCCCTCCATTTTGGAACTCATAAACAAAGTTTTAATCAGCTCAAATTGGTATCTTGAATGGATGAGTAAATGTGTCAATTTCTTAACTTTGAGGGCTACTTTAACAATAACTGAAAATTCGAGGGGACACAAAAAAAACTTTATAATTTTTTTTTAAAAAGCTGTCTTGGGGAAAGTTCACTGCTCCCTTCTCTTTCTCAAACTCAACTCTAACAAAACAATTCACGCCGGTCTGATCTTTGCGCCCTTGTTGTTCCAGGAAAAATGGTAAAAATTTCTCTCCCTGAATATATATATATATAGTTGATTGATCTATTTGTATACTCGATGCTTCAATGTGCCTAATTAATTTTGACACTCAAGAGTAGGGTTCCTAATCCCAAATTCTTTTACAAATTCAAGTTTTCCTTGTGAATTTCTGTATGTGTTAAGTATGTCAATATGTTTTCTGCATGTTAGTGCCTTTTTTGTTTGTTATTGATATTGATTGATTGATTGGTAACATGTTTATTTATCTTTGAGGGTCTAAGTAGCTGAATTTGGGTTATCAGTTATATGTATATGTGCAATTAATTAGTAAATAACTTAATTTGAAGTGTATCTTTGACAGATATATAAGCAAACTACAGTTTGTTGTACATTGAAGTTTATGGTCAACAAATAGGGTTTGATTGAAGGATTTGAAAGATGTTTTATCCTGGATTAGCCATCTGGGGAAGGTTTTATCTTGCTTTTTGATCCCAACTTAAGGTATGGTATCTAGGTAGAGCCTATTTGAGGTATTGAACTCAAAAGTTTTTAAATTTTGGTCCAAAATTTCCATCCAGTGCTTAGGGCTTTTGGCAGATTGGTCAATGTTTGTAATAAGGTATAGCCTTTGCCTTTCATCAAGCATATACGAGCTAGGAATTGTTCCAAATTAGTTAGGGCACTCTAGAAGACCAACTTCTTGTTTGTTAGACTGTCTAAGAGCAAAGAAGAAAATCACTTTGACGTAAGGAGGTGTGTTTGGTAAACTCGGGAAAAATTACCACCAAAATTCAGATTACTGGTTATCTGTAAAATCAAGGTTACTTGTATTAAGAATCGGTCCTATTTTAACATTTATTGCTTGGTAAAAGTTATGTGACTACTGGTAATGGTTATTGTGTTAGGCCCAACTAGGATCCTGACTAGAAATAGAGACAAACAGAGATAGATAGAGAGAATTAGATATAATTTTGGGAGGAAGAAGGATAGAAAACTCAGTAATATCTACCGAGTTCGTGAGAGAGAAGAGAGAGAGAGAGAAAATAAGGAGAAAACTTAAACAAGCTTTTCTTCACTTCATTAATTCACTTGATTCATAATGCTTGAAGGTTACTCCTCCTTTTACAACTATTTATAGAAAAGAAATGTTGAAAAGTAAAAACTCTTAACCTACACCTCACTCCTTATCCTTCACTCACATATAACTAACTCCATGTGCACACATACTTGCACACAAAAAGTACTACTACTAGAATATACTAATTATTTTCTTGTTCCCAATTTAACCTTTCCTGACATTCCCTCCCCCTTAGAAATTCCATGTCCTTATGGATTAGTAAATCTGTTGGAACCATTTTTCTTGCATCTATCTTCACAATCATTGTAGCTTGGAGTTTTCCTTATCTTTGGTCCACCAGGATCAAAGCTGAACCTCATGAACTTGCAGAAAACCTGTACTGCTTCCTAATCAATTTTTACCTTATTGAATAATTAGGAAACCTTGTGTAGTTCTCTCTTGATATTAGCTTGATAATGCCTCGATTTCTTGTTTTTGTTTTTCCTTCAAATACAACCACCATTGATACTTGCTTATCTCCATCATAACTAGCTGATTTGTAATGTTTCCACTTAAGATGAAATTTTGTGGATTAGCCATATCAACAATTATTTTCCGAAATTGATACCACCCTTGTGGATAGTCACACTTTAAAACAGTTTTAGCAACTGTTGCAAAGAATATGTCTATTGTTATTGTTGCAACTGTCATATCTCCAAAGTGATCCATCCTATCTTGAATTGTGAAGTAGGACAAACAACCCCTTATTATCTTTCTGTTGAGCATCAATGCACACCCATAAACAGATGTTAAATCAAAAGCAAGATTAATGCTCTTGGCAACTGCAGCCCAATCACATATTGGTCATATGACAATTTGGTAGAACAACTGGAACTTCATCCTTGCAGTTTCTTCATTCACCAAGGAATCCACTTCTGCTATAGGGCCTAGCTGCTTGAGTGCAATCAGATTATTCATTAGGATCCAAACAACACCATGGTTAGTGGGGCTTAGAAATTTCACATAAAACAAGATTATTGAAAATAGCCTTGGAGAATCTTTAGAGAAGAAAGTTGAAATTAGCTTTTGTGCCACAACTTTATTTTTCATACATATTTCTCTTGTAACTAAACTCTCAAATTGAAAGTCCTCAAGGAGTATTCCCATTTTGTCTCTCCAAGGAACAAGCTTAACAAACCACTCCCCCTTGATTATAGATAACTTGCCTCCAACATCAATCATTCTCAATAGCGTATGTTTACTTCTCTTGAAAATTAAACTGGCCTCAAGTCTAAGATTACACCTTGAACCTTTACTGCCTTTTGCCATGTATCTTTATTAGAAACTAGTACATTCAATGGCTGCAATTCTCCACTTGCTGCAGAAAATCTTTGCCTCCTTCCTTGAAGTTTCTGTGCAACAAATACAATCATTGGTAAAAGTTTATTGTCAAAACCATAAATCAATGGTCAAATCTTGGTTAACACTCTTGCAAACCTCTTCACCATTGAAGAAATACTGCTAAAGTAGCTGCCCATTTTCATCGGCCTCAAAACATTGAAGGTGGATACCCAATGTAGGCTTTTGAGGTCTACAAAGGTAAGATTTGGATTGGTATTGGGATAGGAAATAAGGGGTCTGTTGTGTAGTTTGGTGAAAGTAATGCTGGTTGTGGAGGGGACAATATTTGGGGTTTGTTTCCGAAGTAAACTACAGGGTAGTGGGCTGGTGTATAGATTGAGGTATGGGTTGTTGATCTCGAGGTCAAGTTGTTCATAAGATTTTTCTTGCTTGTAAGTTTGAAACAATGCCCTGGGTTTAAGTAGCTTTCTCCTCCTTTTGGTGTTAAGGCCCCCAATAAGTTGAGGAGTCTCACAAATGATCAACTCTCTTGGTTTCTTAAACTCATCAAAGATTGGGTTCCTTCATATTGTGATGTTTCATCATAGGTAGGTGGATCATTATAATCTGGAGCTTCCTCATGCTCAACATAATCATAATCATTGTATGTAGGGGTTGTTCTCTCAGTTATAGCAGTCTGCTACTCATTACTTGGAACATCATCAAATATTGGAGTCACCTTACCTTCATCATACTCATTATATATAGGAGCTCCTTCACAATTTGCTTCTTCATATTCTTTGATCCAGTTGCTAGCAGTATCACCTTCAGCGAATGATGGGAACACAAGTTTGTGATGCTTTAGTTCCTTTCCATCATTTTCTTCAACAAAGTTTTTCATCATCTTCATTTATTCTAGACCTTAATTTCTCAGCATGACTTGGATTTCTAAAAAATCCCTTATCTTCTCTATGACCCATGAGAATTGGCATCTTGTCGTTCCTTTTTATCTCCAACAGGGCAACTCATTCATACCACACAAGAAATAATCCATTTTTTCATCAATAAGCTGCAACTTCTCATGGGTACAATCTCTATAACTAAAAAAATCTTGTTTAAGCATTTGGTTGAACACTTGGTGTGCAGGTCTAGCCATGTTTCTCAGAGTTTTAGAATGAAATGAATCATAGGACAATTGTGATATCGAGTTTGAAAATTAATCCCAAGCAGTAACAATATACTACTTGAGTGAGAGTAAATGAGCGTGAATGGTTTTTAAGTAAGAAATGGATATCCTCAGTGAAACAAACTGAGTATCCGAGGCAAAACAAGTTTTAAATTCAACTAGCTACAACTTAGTTGAATTTTAAAGAGTAACTAATCCCAAAAATGAAACTATAGCACCAAAGGATCAAAACTAATATTAACACAAGTTAACAGAGTAATAACAATCACTAATATTAGCACATAAGCAAAAGCTGTTTAGTTTTTTGGAATTTTGAAACAATTTGAAGGCTCCACGATCATAGACTAGAACAACTTATAAGACTCTACGATCGTAGATTGGAACAACTTAAGACTCTACGATCGTAGACTGGAACAACTTATTGAAACAACTTGCAAGACTCTAAGACTAAAACAACTTGATATTTGTTAGGCCCAACTAGGATCTTGACCAAAAATAGAGATATAAACAGAGGTAGATAGATAGAATTAGATAGAATTTTGGGAGGAAGAAGGATAGAAAAGTCAATAATTCCTACTGAGTTTGCGAGAGAAAATAAGTAGAAAATTTAAACTTGCTTCTCGTCATTTTATTAATTCACTTAATTCATAATGTTTGGAGAATAATTTTCAGATACAACTATTTATATAGAGAGATAATGCTTAAAAGTAAAGCTACTAACCTACACTATTTTTCTTATCCTTCACTCAAATATAACAAACTACCCCATGCTCACATGGTCACTCAAAATGTACTACCTACTAGAATATATTAATTATTCATTTGCTGCCCAAAATACCCTGACAATATGAATCACCTAACATAAACAAACGAGATCAAACAAAACTAATTAATAGAATCTGGAAAATTTTTACTGACAAAGAAGATCAAGCAAAATATGAATTAAAATATGTGTGGGTGATGTTGTAAATGAGTTTTGTGGACTGGATTATCTGTATGTGACAGGAACAAGTGAGATGGAAGTGTTTAATACCTGAAACAAGTGAATTAACACTTGAATTTGTTGATGTTTGTTAGTAGTAATGAACTACCCAAAGTGTTTTGATGGTAGAAACTAAGAAAATTTACTGAATATTTTTTTGGGTTTTTTGAGTTTATGAATAGTGACAAAACAATAAAATAAGAATTTGAAAATAGAATAGGAGGTTGAAGAAGATAAGCTTCTCAGGTCTGGGCTGTTTCTGGGTGGTGTTTGAAGGATAGAAGAGACTAGAAGAAGTAGATTTCAATTTCGGTTTATAGAAGAGAAGAAATCAGAACTTGAAGATATAGAAGAAATAGAGCATTAGAGGAAGAAGATGAGTTTAAACAGAACTTGAGTTCTGATACCAATTTGTTAGGTCCAACTAGGATCCTAACAAGAAATAGAGATATAAATAGAGATAGATAGAGATAATTAGATAGAATTTTGGGAGGAAGAAGGATAGAAAACTCAGTAATTCCTATTGAGTTCGTGAGAGAGAAGAGAGAGAATAAGGAGAAAGCTTAAACAAGCTTCTCTTCACTTCATTAATTTACTTAATTTATAATGCTTGAAGGTTACTCCTCTTTACAACTATTTATAGAAAATAAATGCTGAAAAGTAAAAACTCCTAACCTACACCTCACTTTTTATCCTTCACTCACATATAACTAAGTCCATGTGCACACATACTTGCACAAAAAGTACTACTACTAGAATATACTAATTATTCTCTTATTCCCAATTTAACCTTTCCTGACATATTGCAAATTGCAAGTGTTTGGTACTAAGTTACATGGACTCCATGGAGTGTCCGGTCGGACTTTGAATGGTTCGACACAAGTACTCACCAATTTTGCCATTTTTTTTATACCAATTTGAAGTATCCACCTCCCATACTCTTTTCCTTGTATCGAGTGTCGGTCGGGCACGAGTACTTTTAGGCAAAGTGAAGAGTCATGTAACGAAGGGTTGGTACAAATTAATTTTACTCGGTATATTTTCAGAAATCAGAATATTCATCTGTTACCTAATGTCCTATACTAATTATATCAAATGATTCATCCAAAGTATTATGTCCAAGTGTAATTCAATATTAAATTAACTTATGACAAAAAGAAGAAATCAAATATCACCCAACTAAATAATTGAATAATATTTTATATTTTTTAAATGTTTTAGTATATACTTTATAAAACAACAACTTGTAATATATTCAATCATTATGCTCAAAAATAAAATAATTAGTTAATTCACAAAGCCAATAATAAATTATACTTATAATTAAGTCAATAAAGAACACATGTTTCACATGGGGTAATAAACTAATTAATTAAATTAAACAATAAGTAAACCAATAATTTCGATATATTGGTATGTGCTTGCTATACTTTTTGTAATTTTATGTTAAACAAGGGTATTAGTGTCCAAATGGTTAAAATATTTTTGCTTAAAAATATCCCAAAGGTGGTCAATAGTTGTCGAGGCATTAAGTCGAGTCGAGCCGATAGCCAACCGCTTAAGCGTCGCCCGACTTGTTGTCCATAAAGCGATAAATTATTTATAATGTGTATTTTATACATTAATATATATATATATATATATATATATATATATATATATATATATATATATATATATATATATATAGGAGAGAGAGAGAGAGAGAGAGAGAGAGAGGCATACAGATATATATATAACTATATATTTTACAAATTAAAATTATATTAAATACTAAAAAATTATTCTATATTACTATACCAATAATCAACATTATTAGATATCATTTCTCAACTAAGTATTAAAACATTTGACACTAACATATAGGTATTAGTTAATTAATTTAATTTCCCAACTTGTAGCAACAAGTGGCAACATATAGGTTACTCCATTCATCATGACAAAATAAAAATATTAGTAAAACACATTGTATATTTTTTACAATATTATTTATTATATTTAATTTTTTTCTTCCAAAACAAAAATGGAAACTCAACAAATATTTAATCCATCAGAAAAAAAATTTAAATTTAGTCAACATTATTTAGTGCACTAAAGGAAACAAATTTACTATCACTTAATTTGTGAGACGTAGAAATTTGTGCAATAATTAGCATAAAAAATATTTTAGAGAATATTTTTAGACATTTGGAATCTGTTGAAAAGAACAATTTCTCATACATAAACTAAATTTAAGCAGCAACATATTGGGAAAAATATAAGTTGGGCTTGAACTTATAATGTTGTTTATTCAAATAACAAAATAAAGATAGGAGCCCAATAATGGTCATAACAGGAAGAGCAAGATGGGATTAGGGTTTTAAATTAACTTCCGCTGCAAAAAGGAGATGAGAAAGGAGAAAATAGCCGCAAGGAGAAGAAGAGAGCTCGAAAAAGTCGTGTCTGGTATGTGCTTTGTATAAACCCTAACATCTTCTTTCTTCATCTCAATTCCTCTCTTTTGGCGCACAACTTGAAAGGAGGTATGGGATCGCTAAGTCGGGCAAAATGGAGGAAATCGGTCAAGGAGACAACTTTCCTTCCAAGTTGAGCGACTTAGAGACATTAACCAAGTCGCCCTCGACTTGTCCCTTACGCAGCAACTGGACGACTAGACGACTTAACAACTATGAAGGTGACCCGTATGTGGAATCTCATATTATCACCTAATTTTTGGTCATCCATATACCCACGTTAGGCGGCAATCTTGGCAATTTGCCGGACATTTACGATTATTGGTAATATAAGATTGGCTAGTGTACCAAACATGATTTACAAGGATGAACGACCTGAATTACTGGGAATATGAGATTACCAGATCGGATGACCTCTATCAAATGCCCTCCAACTATTCCTTTGATTTCCACCCTATGAGAAATTAGAGCTTGCTTATATACATATAGGCTTTGTGTGGAACTCCTAAAATTTGAGATAAAAGAAAAAGAGAAGAAAAACATCCTCTTAATGAGCATCTGGCCAGTAATATATAGTTATCTACTTACGAAAAAGTTACTATTCAACATAATATGGAAGACTGGAAGTGTGATAATTGAATGTTGATAAAGCCCACATTTTTTTGGGATCTTATTTCCTTTCCTTTGCCCTTGCTCTTTCGGAATTCAAAACATTCTGATAAGTGTTGTAACCTAAGCAGTAAGAGTTTGTCCAAAGTGAGGATTACGTTCATCCACATAAATAGTAAAACTACTAAATTCCTAAGCCAAAAATGATTTTAATATGATTAATACTACATTAAATTAAATCAATAAACTAAGATTCTAGAATAATCTCCTTGTTGGAACTTTGGCGTGGGCTTCCAAAGCCTTTTGTATTGGTCCTACCAATTTGGGTGGGTTTGTCATGCATCAGGAATGATCTTGAACTCGGTAGCTAATCAGTAGAACTGCTTCCCCAAGATCAGTAGCCTCTACTATTTAAGATTTCCATTGCAAAGGGTTGTTGCTCAATTTTATTTTCAGCAAGTTACTTCAGAACTCATAGAAATATACCGACTGGACAAATCTTTGGTATCTTTTGAAAATATAGCTATTATAAATTACATTGAATTGGGTTTGCAGTTAACTTAATTGTTTGTTTCATAAAATATATGATCTGAACAGTAATTTGTTTAAGTATTTTGTTTTCACACAAGTGCGGAATGAGATCCTAAATGATGTGATTTATTTACTTCTTTTTATCTAAAGGAACTTTGTTTTCAGTTTTAACAATTTTAGTTCTTTTTAGATTAATTTTAAGAGTGTTTACTAACTGTGGAAGCAGTTTTGGGTGTGAAGTTCTAAAATAATTTTATATATTTTAATCATGTAACGTGCAAAGTTCAATAAATTGTCTAGCTCTGTCGATCATCTACTATAAACAATTTAAAAATCTGGACACTGCTGAAAAGTGAAACAGATTGGGATAGTATTATTCAACATATTATTTTCAAAGATTGTTTTTGCTTAAAATCGTAGTTGTCAAATCGTGAATTGTATCGTGTATTGAAAACTCCCATATCGTGTTTTATGTATTGTATCGTTAATCATATTGTACGATACGGAAACGAAATGTAAAATGTGGTAATATATATTTGAACATATAAAAAACACAATTTATTGGACAATCAAGTAAATTAGCTTGACTATATAAAAGTAGTCAAGTAAATATTATTATAGACTAAAAATAAATTTTAAAGTTAAATAGTAGTAAAGAATACTCTAAATTAATTTATTAGATATTATTTTTAGTAATCTTTATAGAGTAACAAGAGAAGATGAACATTCAGATTCATCTTTAAATTATAAAAAATAAGAATAATTCAAATTAACAAGTAAAGATTTATGTATCCGCTTATGGAAAGTGACATGAGAAAAATAAAACGACAATATGAAGAAAAAGATATAAAACTCTAAAAACTGATTAAAGATCAAGCCATATAAAATATGTTCGTGCTAAAAAACTCTTCATTTGAAATGGTAGAACGCTTAAAAGTTTTGCTTTTACTCATTTGGATCTACATAAAAACTTTTTCAAGTAGGTTGTTAACTTTAAAAGGTATCGTGCATTGTAGTGTATCGTAATAATTGTATCGAATCATTATATAATACGATGTCATTTTCGATTCACCTTGCAATACGTATCGAATTGTCTTCGTATTGTATCGTACGATACGTATCACGTATCTACGTTTCGTATGATTTTAATAACTATGCTTAAAATACAAGGTTTTGTTGAATGATGTAGTATATTCATCATTTTCAAAAATATTAGTTATCTTCTAGTAGTGACTTATTACAGTAAAATTTAGCAAATAATGTATTGTTACTGTAATTTTGGAAGAGGTTTTGGGACTTTTTCAATAAATTCTAAATGTAAATTAGTTTTTGTTTTGATAATATAGTTTGATTATTGGATATCCAGTAATTTGAAAACAGTCCATTCTCTAAATTGCTTTTGCTGCTTTTTGCTAGAGGCATGCTATCTTTTAGTTCAGTAAGTTCCTTTTTACTTGTCAAAAAAAGTATTTTAGCTCACTAATTATCAATTACTTTCATATGCTAAAGAGTAAAGAATGTTCAAGCATGTAAAGGTGAGAAAATGTCAACTATATTCTAAAAAGCGTTAGGTGCCAAGGCCTTGTAAGCGGCACCTAGGCGGTTTCTAGGTGGGTAGGCTGGCGTTCTAGGCAGTGTAATTTTTATGTCAATATGCACTGGTACATGGCTATTGTTTGATATTGCTTATGGTGAATTTAAAAGAAGAGTTGTATTGGTAGTAACCATGAAAATTAGAAGAAATTGATGTATAATACTTTTGCAATCACTGAATGAACCCAATGGTAAAGAAAAGGAACTAAAGGGTTTACGGGTATCAAACTACACAATTCTAGAGTGATGGTTTATCTGTTATGTACTTGTTCAACAATATGAGAACCGATGTATCTGTAGTAGTTATAAAGGCTATGGTGATGCGTATCAAGATAATATACTAATTATTATAAGTATACATTGTATATTATTTTTTTAGAGATAAAAAAATTATAATTATTATAGGGTAGATTATCTACAAATTTAATTATACTAGTAGAGTTTTATTAGGAGTTGTTTTCCTTTTTAAAATTAGGGTTTTTCTTTGTCCTCCAAGGTATAAGTTTGCTATTTAAGTAGGTATAATCTCATTTATTTGACAGAGTTGAATATATTTTTGATTTGAAAGCAGGGCTTTGTGCATTTTTTTTCTTCTTTTTTGTTTGTTTGTGTGTAGATTGTTTCCTATCAATAATTTTTGTGTGCATTTGATTTGATTAGTGTTTAGTCACACTGTCATTTTATTTTAATATTTTTTAAAGATCTAGTGATCTCTGATTCCTGTAACAATGAAACATATGTTAGTATATGGTTATTGATACAATTGTTGCTTATTCATGTGCTGATTGTTTGTATGCCTGCTTTGTACCAAGGCGAATCGGCACACAATTGTTCTGATGCAGACTTCTCAAAGCAGAGCAACTCGAACATTTATGGATTATGATTCAATAAGTCAAGCTATGGATGGTAAGTTTTTTACAATATCTATATAACCTTATGAACAAGTATTTCATATTACTGATTTGAATTGTCTTTAGGATTATAAGGGAAATAGACCCCTGCTGTACTAAGAGCCTGGTTGTAACCAGCTCGCTTCTTACATTTTTGCTATATCGAGAAACGCTCTCTGGTCAGCGGGGAGAAAAAGTAGTATAATGAATTTTGGCTATTTCCATTCTGGAATCCTCTGTAGTTGCTATATATTCTTCTACGATTGTTATTTTAATGTCTACATCTTATAGATCATGGAAATATTTACAACTCACCTATTAGGACTGGCTTAAAAACAACAACACTGTGGAACGTTTCTTAGTATTTCATACCTGACAAGGCTTACGAAACAGGCCTAAACCTGCGGTCCGTGGCCCCTATAGTGCTTCGAATGGGAGTCGAACAAGACCTCTGGGTGCTCAAGTTCTCCCTTCTCCCTTAAACCACTGAGGCAATTGGCGGGGTTTCTTTTATTTAATTTCTATTGTTACTATCTATATTTCCTTGTCCTTGTTGGTTGGTTCGGGATTTCAGTTATTTCCTTTTTTGAATTTGTTGTTCTAGTCATAGTTGGAGTATTCTAGTAGTATAAGTCTAGCTGCAGTCGCTAATTTTTAGTAGAACAAAATAATAGAGAGTTTTGGTTATAAACCTTTTGTGGAAATAATGCACGTGTTCAACCAGTTGAATAAGACAATTTCAATGGAACATGAGATGAATTCAATGGATGCAAAGTTGGACTCTATAGAAGAAGCTATACATGCAACCTCGGTCTCTGTTTGTGTCAGATGACTCAGTCCACACCTTGGCCTGACTTAGAGATATAGAGATGAGAGGATTTAAGAAAGATAGAAAAGAATTAGGGTAATCAGAGATTTTGAGGGATAAATAGGCAGAAATTAGGGTAGAAGAAGAAGTAAGAACAGGAAGAAGAGAGAGCAATTGCTCTATCTCGGGTTTCCTTCATAATCATTAACATAGCATGACTTGTATTTATACTAAGAGTGTTCGAAATTGCTTGAACAATGTGATTATTGATTATGATTACTGCTTTTGCTCATAAGCAGTTTTAAGAAACATTTTGTGCTTGGTAATGAAAAAGCACTTACGTAAAAAGTGTTTGGTATTAAAAAACTGCGTATTACTTATTTCAAGTGTAAATTACCAAAATGATGGTTTTAAGAAGTAAAGAGGGGTAGTGGGTGAAATAACTAAAACCAAAAAACTGCGTATTTACTTATTTCAAGTGTAAATTACCAAAATAGTGGCTTTAAGAAGTAAAGAGGGGTAATGGGTGAAATAACTAAAATAAATAGGGATATATTAGTAATACACTTGATCAAACTTGATTATTAGATTTTGACAAATAATCAAAAGCATCCCTTTAACTAAACAATTCCCTAACTTTGATTTAATTTCAGTAAGGCCCTTAGCCTGACAATTCCCTTCCCCATTATAGCATCCTTGCCCTCATGGAATTGGCTGATCTTCAATCTTCAAGGCTTGGTAGTCCTTCACACGTTTCATTATCAAAAACAAAACTTTGAATTTGTTGAGTATCAAGTGTATAACTTTTCCATAGCAGAAACTTGTCTCAAAATTAGTTTTAGCACTCTGCTCATGCTTGGTGCTCTTGTTTTCCTCAATGACTTGAGTACATGGTTCAAAGTCGCAATAGTGGCTTATGTTCGCCTAGGCCTCGTTTAGCTCGCCTAATTTTCTGGAGTGATTTTTTTGCCGCCTTGGACCTAGGCGAGGCGCCAAGGGGGGCCTAGCGCCTAGGCCGCTTTTTAAAACACTGAATAAAGGTGATTATATTGTTTGATATTTGCAGGTATTTGTGGACTTTATGAAAGGAAACTCAAGGATTTAAATCCAGCAATTAGAAACATCACTTATGACATTGCTGATCTGTACAACTTTATCGACGGCCTTGCAGATATGAGTGCATTAGTGTATGTCTCTCTCTCTCTCTCTCACACACACACACATATGCACACACATGCGCAGGGACGGGTGTACATAGGGGCAAGGGTGGTCAATTGACCCAAATGACCACCCTTAAATTTTTATAAACTACTCCTATATGTATATGTGTATATATATACGGTCCGAATTTTAAACTTACCCCTTATCTAGCATACCTTGCATACCCCCTTTTAGCGACGGATCAGACGACGATTCGGTCCGTCACTATATATAGAACCGTTGTCTTAGCTTTTAGGGACGAACAACATATAGCGACAGACAACATATAGCGACGGACCGAATCGTCGCCCGGTCTGTCGATAAAAGGGGTAAGCAAGGTATGTTAGATGAGGGGTGAGCTTAAGATCCGGACCGTATATATATATATATATATGTGTGTGTGTGTGTGTGTGTGTGTGTGTGTGTGTGTGTGTGTGTATAATATTTAAAGATAGAGGTAATTTGTAATAGAATTTTGATAAATCTTAATATTCTATCTGTTTTACAAAAATAGTTATTTTATTAATTTTTTTTTTATAAAAAAGGGTCTCATGTATTTTTATTTTTTATGATCGTATAACATGAGACCATATTCTAAAGTGTACCATCACTATTCTATTATAATGCTATCATTAGTAGTGCAAACATGTAACATAATTATGTTTCACAAATTTTGTAAATGAATCTCTTTTTATGAATCAAAGGTAGTATTATTTGTAAAGTGCAAGGGAAATTTTGACAATTGAATCTAAAGTAAACGGAAGAGCTAGCATCAATTATTTTTTTTCAATCGATCTTTATTTCAAGTTTTAACTTGGTCTTCTTGAGTTTTCAAACAAGTTTTATTTCTCATTGCGAGTAATTTTGTCTCACATTTTTTAAAAGTAAAAATCTTATACGGTTTACATATTAAGAAACAATGTATGTAATAACTAAAAATGAAGCATTTTTTATTAAATTAATTTACTTAAATTTTTTTATGATGACTGTAATTTTTATTAGATTCACTTTATGATTTTTATTTTATAGTATACACACACACATATAGTCATTTTGTTTTTTATACATACTGTAGTTAATTAATCATATAGTTTATCGATATTTTTTTAATAGCCAAGATTTTGACCACCCTTAATAAAATTCCCGCGTCCGTCACTGCACATGCGTGCACACACTCAACCAGCACCCAACCCCCAAAAAGCTAGTGATCATGACCATGCGATTGAAATGCGGTTTTAAATCTTTATCTGAGATATCTTAATTACCAGCAGTCCTAAAGTTACCTCAATAGAGTAATTGGTGAAAGGGATCTAGTGAAGAAAGTAGAAACCACTTCCCTAATAAGTTTCATGCATGTCTGATGCATTTTGTTAAGCTTTCATTACTCAAATTTCTTAAAATCTTTGAAGGTAACATACTTTTGTCTGCCTATACTTGTTTCCTCTTTCCTGGCTTCATCTGCTGTATATGCCCGAGTTTAACCATTGAGTAGAGTGAAAAGGTGGTTTCGTGCATGATGGCCACACACTCAGACGACTGCAATAGGAAAGCCTAGTTGGACAACATAATTAATCTATTGCTTAAATCTTGCTTGCAGATATGACCACTCAATTCAGGCATACCTTCCATATGACCGGCAATGGATTAAACAGCGTACATTTAATCACCTGAAGAAATTGGCCAACTAATTTGGTCAAAAATGTACCATGTGTGGTTTTTAAAGTTGGTTGGATAAAGGTATGGAGTCTGGAGATTGAATTGTATCTATTTAATATGAACATGTAAGCCTTGTATTTGCCAACTCAAAAAAAGAAAAAGTATTGTATTTGCAATAGCTTCAGCTAAAAATCGTCAGTTGCTCAATCAGTATATCTAGTAGCTTTTTATGTGCATTGTTATCATTAAATCTCAGGATGGGAATACGTACCAATTTGTGGTCCTAATTGTTGCTTTCCTTGATGATAGTATTCAGCATGTATTTGAGCTTAAGAAGCCAATTTTTTTCAATTTGACCTTCAGTATTTGTTTAGTTCTAAGCACTGTTTGGCACCCTTTTTTAATTTAAGCCGTGGTCCATAGTCAGTTGACATGTATTGATGTCCTTGGATTTAGGGTTTTTCATTTCTCCAGTTATATTTTAGTTGAATTATGTACCTTCTTGTATAAATGGTAAAGTATACGTACATGATTAGATCGACACCCGAATTTCACACTTGGCATTATAAAACAAAGAAAAACACTAAAAAGGAGAGGATAATTTTGGAAAAAAACTTGGTATTCTGGGGTCTAAAATAGGAAAGGCCAAGGGGAGGAGAGAGACAAAAGGACCACTCGACTAGGGGTGTTAACCCAAAGAAACAAACAAACAAACATTATGCTATAAATTTATATGAAAATGTGATTTAATATATAAAAATACGAACAATGACATTTGAACTCTAACCAGAGTTATAAGGCAACCCAATCAAGTATTGTTATTTTAAGTAGTGTTTGATCCTCTTCAATAGTAAGTTGCATATCATCCAATACACCAAAAGCTCCATAAACTTGTTGACCATTGGATAGAAATGATCACACATCAAGTGGGGCCAGAAGTAACAAAAGAATCAAAGTTTATAATTTGATCCTTGTACACATTCGACAAAGGAAAAAGAAACAGACATGATAAAAACTGCAACAAGAATTGCCTGCTAAAGAAACAACCAATTAAATAACCTAAAAAAATGTCCAATTTTGAGAACAAAATTGCTTTGTTACAAACCCTAGAAATAAAAATAAGTGAAAGAAACATAAAAGCAATATTTAAAGAAGAGTGAATGGAAGAATGGAAAGAATGGAAGAATGAAATAACCAAATCAAGTGTTAATCTTAACTAACAATGGCAACAGATTGAGTCGTGGCAGTCGGCAGATCGAAGATGGAGAGTGGAGACCAATCCGCATAATTCGAGATGGAGAGAAAGGTAAAGAGAATTCGAGATGGAGAGAAACTGAGAAGTGAGAAAGATGCAGAGCACGCAAATGAGTTATGATAGATCTATTTGGGAACAAAATTAATAGATCAGTAATGTAGATTCGCCTAACCCTAGGCTTCACATACACAGGATAAGCATTGAAATTACATATAGTAGCAATATGACCATAATGATGACCGTTATATCATTTTATATGATGCATGTTTGTGTCCGTGTATGGATTCCTTCTTTTCAAGCACATGTGTGGAACAAAAGAACCTCCAACCTTTCTTCTTGGCTTAAACTCTCTCTGCCTCCACACTGTTTTACGATTTTGGGAGTTCGTAGGGTTAAAGTTAACTCTACGTTTCTTGCCTGATTGGTTCATTGAGTGCGTGTGAACTGACTCTACCATCCTTCGAGGCTTGAAGATAGTTTTAACTTTACCCTGCAATTTCTTAAATCATAGATCAGTGTGTTAATATTGTTCTCAGGGATCAGAATCTGATCAGCAGAAATCGTAGAGTTTTGAATAATCGGCTCTGCAACCTGTGTAAATTTCATAAACACAATGCTTCTATAGGAAGTAGAAGCATTGTTCTTGTTAGTATCTAAAATTGAATCTACACTACGATCTGAGGACAGGTCCCCAAATCCTAAACCTTATCTTTCTGAGCTGCATCTCTGACTTGTGATCAAGGAGTCCATAGAAGATGAAGACCTGCTCCATGTTGAGATTGTCTTCTCCAATCCCTCAATTATGGAAATCCAAGTTAACTCTCTTTGTTCAGAATGCTCAGTCTCATTCTTGGCCTTAAGCTTGGAAAAAGAATTAGTAGTTTCTTGAACTGTTTCCAACTTAAGTTGTACTTTTTTTCCTCTTGAGGAAGAGAATGATCCCTTGATAGAACCCTGAACCACTTTATGCATTTAGGCAACTCTGATGTAATTTCACATAAAATACTTCTAAGATCAGAAATATCAATATCAAGGGAGTTGAAATCAAATACCTCACTGATATCAGTCTCTTGATGATTAGTGGTATTGTCTGCAGGAGCTTCCATTGTCATGAGGCATAGGTTGGTCATCTGTGGTCCTTCATCATCACTTAACTCAGAATCTGAGTTATTATCACTATCACTCTAGGAACCTTCCATCTACAAGACATTTCTCCTTCTTGTGATACTTCTTATAAGCTCTCTGATCTTTCTTAAAGAGTTCCTCTCTCAAAGGTTTGGTGTACTCAACAGCTTTAAGGGCTTCACCTATTTCTTTTCTTCTAGTCTGTGGTTGTTTCTGTTCACTGGTTTAGCTTGAGCTTATAGGTCAGAAGATTACCGTAGAGCTTCTACATTATCATCTCATGCAGATTGCAGCAGTATTTGCATCTCACTTGCTTGGTAGAACTCTCAGGAATTTAATGTTGAGGTCCTTGTTGGGATAGACTTTCCCAAATGCTCTGAGTGAGTTGATCAATATGTAGACCCTTTCATAAATTACAGTTATGTCTTCTCTAGGAACATGAGAGAATATCTCATACTATTGGATGAGCAAAGATTGCTTGTTCTCCCTTACTTCTTCTGTTTCTTCGTGCATCACTAGTAGAGCTTCCCAGACTTCTTTTGTTGTCTTGCAATTGACAACATTTTTGAACAGTTCATCTTCAAGAGCCATGAGCAGGATGTTCTTAGCTCTTTTTGTCTAAAGCCATGAACATGATGTTCTTAGCTCTTTTATCTAGAGCCACAAATTTCTTCTCATTGTCGGTCCACTTTGTTCTCTGTTTAACAACGACTTTGTAAGGATCGTCAGGAGTTGGTGCAAACTTTGCAGGAACATAGGGGTCATTGATCACAATATCAAATAGTTCATCATCGATAGCATCCATATACACTTATATACAAACTTTCCAGATACCAAATTTATCTTTATCACACAAGGGTGACATGTTTTTACCACCAAACTCAGAACTGATTTTAGTTAATATCATGGATCTACTTAAGTTGTAAAACTAGTTTAGGACAACACAATTCTGGTACTTGTTATTCCCAATGGCACAAAGAGATCTAGAAAAAGGGTTAAAATTTATTTTTAAATTGCTATTATTAAATCAGTTAAGCAAGCTAATTAATTAGTCATCAGAATTATACTTTGAAAAACCCCTTTAAAGATTATAGGTAAACGCACAACTTTAAATTTAGTGAACAATTGCAGAAATAAGTCACAGTTACAAATCGTACGTAAAGTAACAATATGTAAAAGTGCCGAATTTAAAGAACACGAGATTTTTAAGAGGTTTGGAACACAAGTCTCTTAATGCTATCTTTTGCTCCTTAAGTAGGGATATTCCACCAATGAGTAATCATAGAAATTACATAGAAATTACAATTCACTAAGAACTATTACACAAATGATTTACAAAAAATCATTCAAGTCGCACAAACTTGGATTACAAATGATCACTAAGATCTTATCAATCAGTAAGAAAAGATGTTTGTTTTGAGGTGCTGCTAAGTTGCTTTAAGTTTTCTTTTAATGGTTTAGCAACATATATTTTATCTTGGAATCATAGAGTGGAGCTTGTATGAACTCAAATTTTCAGCACTTCTTTTTCGATCATGTTTACTGCTTGAAATTGCTAACCTTATATAAAGTTCTATTGGGATCTTCACATTAGAAAGTTACTGCTGCTCCATTTTGACTTGAACACTTATCATTCTTTAATGGTTTGACTTCAAATTGTTGCCTAGCTACTTGAACCTCCTCAAGTCGCTTTCTTCAGTATTGTGAACAGTGCAGTAGCAGCCACGTGTCATTTGACCCTACTAATATAGATGTTAAATAGAGTCTTTGTTAACTTGTCCTTATTACAAACACATCTGAGAATAATCTCAAAGAGTCGAGTGTTTAAGGTTCATGATCTTTGTCATAACCTATCATTAACTTGTCAGAAGTCTACACAACGATTTTGGTTAACATAAAGTGAATTCGTAAAATGACTTTACTAGTAGTAAAGTGAGTTTGCTATATGTGCTCCACGAATTTGATTGGCTCTGCGATTCTGTCTCTACAAATTGGCTTGTACTCTACTATCTCTAATTGTCTTCATTTTACTATGCGATCTTAGAGTAACTTTGTCTTTGACTCTATAAACGTCTTCTGGTCAGGGACAACTTAACTAATATAAGAGCTTAACTCTACGATTTAGATCAAGTATCTAATAAGTTTGATCCCTAAACTAAGTCATTTTACATAAGATTCTTTTTATAAAGACTATAAAAGTTATTTGTTTACAAATATACATTAGAATTGAATCATCATCAAATTAACTAGATTTAACATAAATGCAATAACTGACATTTTTAAATCCAAAATTAATGTGAATTAATTAGTTGGAAGGAATACAATTGCTAGTTTTTAAAAATTCGGGCAATTTTACAGTTTATCCTATTAAAAAAATAATATTCAAGTCGCTTATTTTTATATTTACTTATCACGTGCAGTTAAATACCTAAAAACCCAGCGTCAATAAACTTTGAATATTGATATTATTGTGGCAAAGGGAGGCCATAGATAAAGTTGTTTCTCTTCATGATATATATGAATGTATATATATCTTCCTGACTGCTCCAGTCAGTAATACTCAGTAATCAAAATAGAGATTTTTTCTAACCCTCATTGCATGTACGTGGACCTTCTTCTTCAACTGTTAGCTCATCAACTTCCAAAATTTTTTAACACTGTCAAGCACAATATATATGAATCCTGATCCTGACTGGTCACAATGGGCAGTTCATTTAGGCAATTTATAAATATAAATTAAATTTAATTATAATTTAAAATTTATATAAGATTGTATAATACTTCTATAATAAAGGTAGTATAAATTTAATGTACAGTTTTTTATTACACTAATACAATTCGTTTTTACGAACCGTCCATTTTATATTGACTGAAATTTGGATCCAGTATATATCATTCTTTTTTGTCCTCTGCATGTATATATACTTGTGCATGCATGCACCATCAGTGTTTCTGATCACTACACTTGCATGCCAAGTTATGCCAATCTATGCTTCCATAAATAGAAATTTAAGGCGGTAAAATGAGCAAACAGTTCGGGCTCGATTCGTACTCGTTCGATTAAAAATTCGATTCGAGCTCGACTCGAAATATAAACGAGTTAAATTTGAGCAAATTTTAAAGTTCGATAAATTATTCGAACCTCCTCAAATTATAATTTTCTATTGATCTTTCTGGATCATATTACGTTGGAAAAGTCCAAACTGCAAGGCTCGATTCGAATCGTCTTTCGACTTCGAGTAGTAAATGAGCCTTTCAATCAAACCTTATTTTATACTCAATAGATTTTTGTGAACCAAATTTGAACAACTTTCAATACTTTGGATCACTTAGGCCTCGTTTTACCCTTAATAGAATCCCAGCAGTCCTGCAGAATTGGATTATGTGCAATCCCCCACAACCAGCAGAGCTTGGGAAGTCACGCGCCACCTTAAACCACCCATTTGAACTAGAATATTCAGTGTGTTGACAGTGTTGCGGTACTCTGTTTTGATGTAGAAGTACTGGTCCCTCAAGTTACCGGGGATGAAACAAGAATTTGATCTGCGTGGCCAATAAATATTTTAACAACATAATATATTCATCATATTTTTACTAAAACAAAAATAATGTAGTAATAGAATTTACTTTGACAAAGACAACAAAACATAACAATTTGCTTTCACATGATGTATCGTTTTTTTTTTTAGAAATAAAACTTAATTGAATTGGAGAATTTAAATTGGTTAAATTATAGACTAAAACTGGTCAAACCAACATATACACAGCAGCGCAACACAACCAACACACGGCTGCTATGTGGCTCGACTGCATATCCATGATTGATGTGCTAGTTTGACTAATTTATAACTCACAATCCACTCCTTAGTTTAAAACAAAACTTTGGTATGCTATAAAGGACATGACAAAATATTTTTAGAAAATATACCATTCTCCGTACAAGTATTCTTCTAAATGAGTTTTATAGAATGACAAAGGTACTTTGCAAAAACAGTTTTCTAAACTAACATTAACATGTTTTTTTTAAAATAGCTTTCCCGCGTAACTTAATTCATACAAACCATTTAATTAGCTATATATAATATCCTTGCACTTATTCTTAGCATCAATTTTCACTCAATTTCAACATTTGAACAAAACATTCCCTATTAGGACTTTTAACATATACCATATGTGCGTCCATTTTCAAAGCAGAGGTCAGAGATGTTTGCACCTATTCCTCTCTTATTGCTCCGCACAACAACAACAAAACTCCTTTATTAATACTTAGATACTACAGTCGCAATTCGCATTATATCAATTACTTTATTTTGAAATTTCTAATACTACTTTCTAACTTCATATTCAAAGTACTAAACCTTAATCTTGCTTTGATTGAATGATATTATATCATCTTCAGCCCCTTCCTTTTGAGCACAATCAAAACAGCAATTCATTTTAATTCCTTACTTAATTCGGTAGTTCCAGCAAAAAAAGAAAAAGTTGGGTATGCTTTGAACAAGTAGGTCTTACAAAATTTTCAAATAATAGAGGCCATGGCCCCCTCCAGTCATGCTGTGGCTTCGTCCCTGACACAGGTAATCTCACAAGTTACTACTAGAAAACAGGTTTTATAAGCTCCTCTAGATTCAATGTGATCAGGCGAATCCAAGAAGAAATAATGATGTTGCTGCTAAGAATTTTTGGGACAAAGCTGCATATATTTATAGGAATTCGATAAACACACTACAAGCTTAGATTTGTGCTCCATTTTAAGCATTAAGTGCAAATGGAGAAATTTGAAGTCAACATATCATTTCTCAATTTTAATTATTATTATTAATATTTTTTGAGAAACCTATACATTCAATCCTGATGTCCGAGAGAAAACTTGGAGGGTTTAGGAGATTGGTCATGAGGGTAATTAACGGAACCAATGAAAATTTTATCTTTGCTACGTACGTAACGCGAGAGTAGACCTACTACTTTATTAGAGATTATATATAGACTTGAAACTCTCAAAATTATAATAACAAAAATTCTATGTGATATAGAAATTGGACATAAAAATTAGATACGAGTATATTTGAATTTCACTTATTTATATTTTGATTATCAATTGTAAATAAAAATTCAAATATGTGAAATTCAAATACACTCATATTTAATTTTCATGTCCAATTTTCATGTTCACCTAAGAGAGCTCTTAAAGAAAAACTTGCATTAATTCATTAGATATTCGGTGCATAAATTTGAGGGACATAACACTATGAAAGACAATATATATTGCGAATGCTTATGTTGATTTTTTGATTGTTAGTTACTTAGATAAGTCTTAGCGGTAATTTTTTTAGAGAAGATGTGTGATAAGTGAATTCTCTTATAATTCCTACCAATATGATGTATTGATAAAATTCACAACAGTAATTCGGCGTAAATTTATGACAATACATAATAAAGCTCTAACACTATTAATAGAATAAAAATAAAAAGAGAAGTCTTACTACTAAATTATCACATTTAATATACTTCTCAACATTAAATGGTTAATTATAACTGTTGGGTCATGATATTTCTTCTATTTTGGGCCGAGTATATTTAGGCCCATTTATCGATTTAATCTGTTGAGCTTTTATAATTAAGTTATGGGCCTTTTTGAGCCCATTTATTGTGTCAACTTTATTTAATCCTATTGACCTTGCCTGGATCGTTGGATTAACCCATTTGGGTCATTTAATATCTATTACTTTGACTTGTAATGATGATATAGTATGATTGATTGACCAAGATATCTCGCCATGCATTAATGTGGATGGGATTATAGTGCTTACGGTGGCAAAAAGCAAAGGACTGGTGGAAGCGTTGGATAAACTCCATGTAGTTCAAGAAAACCCATCGATTAGGGGATATGTCGGATGGTAGTAAGGTGGCACGAGAATCCAAAGAAGATATTATTTCTTAGTGAGTAAGTCTTCGTAAGGAGAATACGTTTTATTCATATATATACATTCACACAACATATAGATAATAATCACTCTCAATACACTAAATTCTATTATCCTCTTGAGTTAACTTTGTGAATGCACATACTTATTCTCACGCTGAAAGCTATCCCCTGACCATCCCTACCGAACATCAGTGGTGTTTTGGTCGTGTTTACTATGCGAGATCGTGGGCGTCTTTCGTGATTGGGACGTGGAGAAAGATCTTGGCGTTAACATCAAGGCCAGAGGAGGGGTTTGCATTTTAGTGTCTTGAGTATTTTTCAATCACAGTGTGTTTTATTCTATTCATTTTCATGGGAAAGAGTAGAACACCTACACTCGGCGACGTGTAGATGTCTGCATCGTTGAGTCATTCTGCGAGTATCCGCCAAGGATCGTTTAGGACCAACCATAAATGTCAGATATACAGACGGCGCCTAAACCAGTCACTGAACATTCTCGATCAAGGCGTAAAGCAGTAAAGCAAAGCGTAAGCTAGTATACCCGATGGAGAAGGGTCTGGCCATAGTCTCAAAACGAGTAGAAGACACCTCGCCTAGAACTCGATCTATTAGATGATCAGACGCAAAAGCCTCCCGTTGGCTAAAATGGCGGATGAAAGCGGATAAGGCAATGGAAGTACTTTTAAAGCGTATTAAGATATAGCCAGAAGCGGATGGCTCGGATGGCGAGAATGAGAGATGAAGAGCTCAATATGCCCAATCCAAGAAGCGAGGACATCGGAGTGGGAAAGAACTCGCTCATTCAGGCGGCAGTCTATACTGGTCGAAATAGGAAAGAAGAAGGTCCCAAGCCCTACTCCTCAGAGATCAAAGAGGACTCGTTATTCTGCCAATTCTGGAGAACAGGGACGAAGCAAGAGAAGAGGTCGATCCAGAGATCGTACTCCAGAGAATGCAAAGAGAGCACTTATCATCGCATATTCTCACCATAGTGCCCGAGTTCAGAGTCGTAGTGTATCCAGAGGACATACTCCCGAGAGTCTCATCAAGGCATCATCCTTGCAGACACTCGCCATCGGAAAATCCTCTAAAATTGAAGGTTCCGCTTGAAAGAATCCTATTCATTATAAGAAAGAAAGGGGCTCACCGGAGAAAGAGGCGTCATCTCAACTGGAAGGCGTGGAGTATCTCGTTAAAGAACCGAAAGAACTTGAAAGCGGCTTCAAGTCCGTAAAACCAAAGACATTCCGGAAAGAAGGCATCCCCTTTTTCTGCGGATATTCTTAGAAAAAAGTCGACCCCTAAGAAGAAGTTGCCCCATATAGAAAGTTATGATGGATCGGGGACCACTTACGACCATAGTCGAGCGCTCGAATCGACTCATGGATTATTATGACTTTAGTGATCTTTGCTAAATGTCATACTTTTGTCACAACTCTTAGAAAGGATGCCCTATAGAAGGATGGGGACCTTACCTTCGATTCTATCTCATCACAGGAAGATATGTGCGAGAAATTCCATGCACGCTTTGGGAGCAACCAAGAAAGGGAAAGCCAACCGGTTCTTTGGCTCGTGTTCTAATCCTCTAATGAATCTTTGGGCAATGATGTGAAGCGGTTGCTGGAAGCGATCGGTCAAGTGGAGAATTTGATGATCTACAAGCGGTGGACCCATTTGAGCAAATGGATCTGGTCAAGTCGAGAGAAGTTGGTGAAAAAACTTATGTTTAACCACCAAGAGTTCGTCGAAGCCTTTGATAAAGTCAAGGCTATATCGTAATGGAAGAAGCCATGAAGTAGCCTCAAGCGTCCTTTCTTTAGATCGGCCCAAAGATACGGATCGGGATGTAACTAATGAAGACCGTAAGAAGAGTGAAGGACAAAAGACCGCCATGAAGGCGAATGGCCTAAAGGTATAACAATTGGAGGCGAGGTGGAGGACGTTCGTCCGCTCCACCCCTGCAGAAAACAGACTTTCACGGTACCAACGCCGATAGTAAATGATATCTTAGATCGATAAAAAATTAGCCTATTTTCGAGCCACCACGAGATAACATCAAGCCCGAAAGGAAATCCCGCAAGTATTGCGACTACCATCAAGCGTCGGGACATGAGAGCGAATGATTGTGCCGATTTAAAAGAGTTTATTGAGAGAAAGGTACAAGTGGAGCTTTAGTTCAATATGTGGTCGCCGAACTAATCAATGACCGAAGACCGAGTACTGCCCGGCATCTCAACCCTAATCACCTAGCGCTTGCACTCCGGATCACCTGCAAGGCATGTGATAGATGTCATCACCGGGGTACTTCAGCGCAAGCTTCGCTGGAAAGAAGCCACTTAAACTATTTGGATTCTTGATTATGTCAATTAATTACCTTCCTCAAGATCGATAGACCTTATCCGAATACTAATCTTTTTTCATTGATGAAGATTACCCTTCGGAAATTATCGAACCTCATGAGGGATCATTGGTGCTATCGCACTGAAGTGGGTTTGAGATATGAAAAGGATGATGGTAGAATAACGGATCGTCTGTAGACATCTCAGTATGCCCACGCTTATCAAAGGATGAATTTGGATGGGCGAAAGATGGAAATTGACGAGGATGAAGCTCCTCTTTATGGTTTCAAAGAATGATCCGGTTAAAGTGGTTCAACCATCGAGCTTCCAAATATATTCGGGACGGCTCCCGTGAGGTACAAATTATTTGCAAATTTTATGTCAGTACATGTAGATTCCGCTTATAATGCTATTTTTTGGGAGGCCTACTTTAATTGTTCTACAAGTCGTAACATCAATTCCTCATTTTAAAATCAAATTTCCTACTACCATGGGGTTGGTGAGGTCAAAGGAGATTTGGATCTCTGCCAGAGGTGTTACGTAAATGTTGTTATTTCTTCTGGGAGTAGGGTATCAAGCGAGAAACAAGCCATGGCGATAGAGATCGAACCCTTCAATCGAAAGTAGCTCTGAACCATCCCAGTCATGCCACCGGAGAGACAGAAGAGATAGAGCTCATCCTGTGCAAGGAGGACAAGAAGCGGTGAAAATAGGTTCGGGCTTTCTAAACCTTTCCTGACGAACTTCGTAGAGCTCCCGAGGTGTTATGTTGATATCTTTGCATGGGAACCTCGGGATATGCCGAGAGTAAGGCGAGGATATTGGCTGAGCATCGATCGAAGTGAATTCGTTAAAAAAACCGGTTTCAAGAAAAGAGAGGATCTTTGCACCGTAGCGTCAAATGAATCATAGATGATGAAGTTGCAAAACTTTTGGCAAATTGATTTCATCTTCGAGATAGAACTACCCACAAAGGATGGCTAATGTGGTGTCGGTCCGTATGTAAATGGAAAATGGCGAGTCTGCATTGATTATAATCGATCCGAACAAGGCCCGTCCGAAAAGATTTCTATCCACGCCCCACATCGATCAACTCATTGATGCCACTTACGGGTATGCTTTATTAAGTTTTATGGATGCATTCTCTCGGATATCATCGAGATCTCTATGTAAGAGGATATATCAAGAAGGCGCGCTCATTACGCATCGCTCGGTGTATGCCTATAAGAAAATGACTTTCGGCCTTATCAATGCCGGGCCACATACCGTAGAATGATGAACCATATCTTCGAGATATCGGTTGGGCGTAAATATTGAGGTATATATGGATGACATGATTGTCAAAAACATGTTGGTGCACAAACATTTGGATGACTTAGAAGAATGCTTTCAGACCATTCGACATCACAACTTGAGGCTAAATCCCACTAAATGCACTTTTGATCCGGTGCCGCAAATTCTTGGGGTATCTTGTTAATGAAGAGAATTGAAGCCAATCCAGAGAAGATTCAAGCGATCCCAACATGAAGACTCTCGGTCATTTAAAGATGTTCAAATATTCCCACCGGAAGGATTGCAACTTTGCGGAGGTTCATGTCCAAGTGTCTTTGAAAGGTGTTTGCCGCTTTTAACACATTGAAAGGACCAAGAATGCAAAACGTTCAATGGACTTCGAGTGTGAAGACGCCTTTCAAAGCATCAAGTCCTACTTATCTTCTACGCTTTCTTTGGTGAAGCCCATTCCCGCCGAACCTTTATATCTCACATTTCAGAAAGCTAGTTCATTGGCAATTGGAGCGGCCTTGAATGCAGGAAGTTGAAAAGCAACACCCGTTTATTATGTAAGTCATGTCCTTCGGGATGCCAAACAAGGTACCCAAACATTGAAAAGTTTGCTTTACGCTTTAATAACCGCTAATGAAAAGCTTAGGCAATACTTCCAAGGTAGACTAGTAATAAGATATACAGATCACCTCTCAAGAAGATTATGGGTAAGCCAAGGTATTGGGGAGGCTAGTGCATGGACGATGGAATTGTCCCAATTCTTTATTGAGTATCATCCCCAACCGCCATCAAAGGGCAAGCCTTGGCCGATTTTGTGGTCGAGTGTTCGCTCTTCCGTTCGATGAAGTCGTAGCCAAAGTCAAGGATCCGACAGAGCCATTGCCGCTTCTTCAAAGAAAAGGAGAGTTCATGACGCCAGATGCAGATGGGACTTCTACTTTGGACGTCAGTGGAGCAGGGATTATCTTGACCATCAAGGGATTCAGGTGCGCAAGCCATCGATTTCAATTCAAAGCGATGAAACAAAGGTCAATATGAAAAGATTTAGTAGGTTAAGGTTATGAAAGAGTCTTGAAGTGCAAAGAATAGTCATCTTCAAGATTCTCGCTTAATTGTTAAACAATTGTCCGGAGAATACGGGCTCCGAGGTCCCAGGATGATCAAGTATTTAGCAGAAGTAAAGGAACGGCTTCAGTATTTCCAATCGTACGAGTTTCAGGGGGTCGAGCGTAACAACAATTCTATTGCCAATAGGAGAGGTTTGGTCACCTAAGTGCGTGCCAATAAGGAGAAATTCTTATCGAAAAGCCCCCTCTTTCCTAGGAACGACTTGGTTGTTAAATATTGTGAGTTATAATATTAATGATGAATAAGTTCGTGTTGATTAAAGATGAAATTAATAGTTTTATTGTGTTGGGATTATTAGTGTTAGTGGAAATCGATATTTATTTCAATAATAATTGATGTTTGGAAGTTATATTGACCAATTGGGTAATTAATCGGATAAATGAACAATTAATTGCTATTAATTCACATGCTTATAACTATGTGTTCACATGTGTGTACTATTGATTCACACGTATGTACTATTAGGGGAGGTGGTGCAAAATTGATAATACTTGCATGACTAAATTAAAAATGGAGGTATAGATGAAGGTATTATACTGTAATTATTTTTTTCACATGTATAGAACTATTGATTCACATGAATGTACTATTAATTCACATGATATACTATTAGGGGAGGTGGTGCAAGTTTGATAATACTTGCAGGACTAAATTAAAAATAAAGGAAAAGATGAAAGTATTGTACTGTAATATTTTGAACCCCAAAACGTGTAATTATCGAAACTATATTTTTCTATAAATAAAAGCTCATTCTTCTTTCATTCTCACCAATTCACTAAGTCTCACAAGAGCAATTATATAGAGAGAAGATATAGAGAGAAGCTATAGAGAGAAAGAAGAAGCGAAGTTTGCTACTTCATTATTCTAGTATCCAGTCTTCTTCTGAGGTAAGGGGTATTATTTATTTCATATTCTGAAGAGATATTATTTTTCGTATTTGTATGAATATTATTTTCGTTCAATATTTATAAAGAATATTATCTTCGTTCAATATTCGTAGGAATATTATCTTCGTTAAATATTCGTTGGAATATTATTTTGTTCAATATTCGCTTGAAATAATATTTTTTTTTCCATACTCTATAGTATGTAAGTAATATTATTTCGTTTCAGATTACGAATTCTATACTCATTTTGTTAAAGTTTTGGCTTCTATACTCCATGAAATTAGTAGAATATCCTTGAAATTTGCGCTTCATCTAGTATCGTTTCACAATGATATTTTTTGCATATTCTTGTTAAATTTTAAGCTTTTCATGCCGGAGTACTGTCCATGAGTACTATTCATAAAAGTACTATTCATAAAGTACTATTCACGAGTACTATTTACAGAGTACTATTTACAGAGTACTATTCCCGAAGTACTATTCACGGGATACTATTCAACCGGGTACTATTCACCCACAATATTATTCATGACAAAAATTGATTTCTTTGCTGTCCAAATCATTTTTGATACAATATTATTCTTGAATTTTACTCCACAGAGCAGTATCATGTTGGCAATTTGAACATTATTGACTTCTGGATAAATTAAATTATAAATCTTTAAGAATTTATCCTTTATTTCTTTTAATTGAATTCTTATATCATTGTCATCATCCTCATGCTTATATTATGATGAAAGTCATCTTTGACTTACGTGCATAGATGGAATGTTGATTGGTATGATTATGACCAGGAATCATTCGGTATAATCATGACCCAAAATGATAAAAATGATGTGGTAAAAATTTTCATTGGCCTGTAGTGCATTAATGGACAGTTGTTGGTATGTTTATGACCAGGGATTATTCGGTATAATCATGACCATTGATGATTACATGAATATCCTTGGCCATGGTGCAGGGATGATTCGATGATGTGGTTTATTTATTAAGCTGAGTCTCATCGATAAAGTTGATGAAAAACTTTTTAAATCATAGAAGATAGTAGATATCATGCTCTACTTGACTCTTCTAATGGATTATTTGTTCCGCTGCAGTTAAACTTGTTGTCTATTATATTTTTTCAGTTATTATACTATTGAAGGCTAAGGATAATTTATTCTGCATTATCTTAGTTATAATATTTCTTATTGGGCAAGTTGAGCTCACCCTTTTTTTTCATTGTTCTCTTCAGAAAATGAGAATATAGGTAGGACGAGTCGGGGAATGGAGTGATGGTCCAGGATAAGTGGCTTTAGTAGTCCTCATTATTCTATGAAATAGTGTGATAATAATTCTAATGAGGACTCCATTGAGTGTGGATATTGTCTGCAGAAGACAATATTCGTTTAAAACTCTCAAATTTATGTTTTATCGTATTTTACACTTCACAATTGTATAATTAAGTTTTTATTTGTATTCGCATCCATGTATTTGGCGACTCAAGATGGGTGATGTATACTGTTGCTTGGGGCGCCACAATTGTCGACGGATCTGCGGCCATGCTAATGACCCTATTGTCGCTCATCAGAATGAGGTCATTGGCGCGACATAGTCCGTCGCCCATGGCTTCCGTCGCTCGCCGTCGAAAAGTGTGTCATTACCGACAAGGTAATTCATTGGCGACATATCGCCGGCTACAATGAGGTATTAGCGGCGACATTGGCGATGATGCAAACAATGTATCGAAGAATAGCTATTTCGTAAAATTAAAAAAGCGATCATTCTTAATTAATATAATCCGCTAAATGATCGCCCAATCCTCCGTCATTAATGAAGTTTTTAGGATTTTTTTTTTGAAAACTTGCAAGATACCCTTGTTCATTTACATATACATAATTATACCTGTTATAAACTAAAGAAAAATAAAGAATTCTTCACGAACGCATATCAATAACAATAATAGCTTTTGCTATATCAACCATTAAATATGTAAACAATGTAATGACTTATAGATAAAAGTCGTACGATTTAAATACAAAATGTAATAATAAACAATCAATATAGTTAGATACATATACCATCAACCTAACTAGATACTAAATTCTAATCTGTACAACTCAAAAGCTGTATAAATATACTTATATGAAAGTAAAAATATAAACATAATGCATGGGTACTACAACCCAAGATCGAATCTTTCTATCATCATCATGCCACGGACCCATCAAGCGGGTCCCACTCGTCGGTCCCACCTCCTATTCTCGCTGCCGGTCCCACCCTCCACAGTCTCATTAACATCAGCCCGGCGGTCATCATCATCTCCACCACAGTATCGCTGTTGTCTTGCACCTCCACCGCATGAAGTCTCATCAACAAGACCCTACAAAATTAAAATATTAATAACGAATTCAAAAATAGAGCATATTTAAATTAGTTTTGTTTGTGTTCTTCAAGTGTTGTTGAGTTTTGCAAACTGGGCGATAACTCGGTCTCCGTATATCAAAATCGAGTCCCGTAAGTTGTAACGCATGTCTAATACCTACGCGTAGGGGTGTTCAACCGGTTTTTACCGATAGAACAAAGAATAGGAACCAAACCGAACCAAAAATCAAAATCGCCCCAAATCTTGATATCGAAATCTGATTACCCGGTTGACTAGGATATCAACCGACGCAGATCTTGGTTGAACCTGCCTTGATTACCGATTTTTACCAAAAATTATTTTTATTATTATTTTATTAATTTTATTATTATTTTATTGTTATTATTATTATTATTATTATCATTATTTTATTATTATTTTTATTATTATAATCATTATTTTATTATTATTATTATAAATAATAATAAAAAATTAGAAAACAGGTATAACTGGTTCGGTTCAATTTTTACCGAACCATAAAATTCTTAAATCAAAGCAAACGCAGAAAAAATCCCAGATATATGCTTTTTTTGCAAAAACCTAGACCGATTTTTTTATCTGAGCAGGAAATAGGTTTGTTCGGTTTAGAAAACCAAAAAACCAAAAAAATGTAACAAATGAACAGCCCTACCTACGCGGTGCTATGTGTGTGTTTGCGTGACGTTTGGACTGTCGAGGCGAGTTTTGAGCTCTTTTTTGGCTTTTTGCCTAAGTGTTGTTGAGTTTTGCAAACTTGGCGATAACTCAGTCTTCGTATGTCAGAATCGAGTCTCGTAAATTGTAACATGTGTCTAATACCTACGCGGTGCTATGTGTGTGTTTACGTGGTGTTCGGACGGCCGAGGCGGGTTTTGGGCTGTTTTTTGGCTTTTTGCCTAAGTGTTGGCGAGTTTTATAAACTGGGCAATAACTCGGTCTCGGTATATCGGAATCGAGTCCCGTAAGTTGTAACACGTGTCTAATACCTACGCGATGCTATGTGTGTGTTTGTGTGGCGTTCGGACGGCTGAGGCGGGTTTTGGGCTCTTTTTCGGCTTTTTGCCTAAGTGTTGGCGTGTTTTATAAACTGGGTGATAACTCGGTCTTCGTATGTCGGAATCGAGTCCCGTAAGTTGTAACGTGTGTCTAATAACTACGCGGTGCTATGTGTGTGTTTGCGTGGCGTTCGGACGGCCGAGGCAAGTTTTGGGATCTTTTTCGGGTTTTTGCCTAAGTGTTGGTGAGTTTTGCAAACTGGGCGATAACTCGGTCTCCATATGCCTCACGTAGAATATTACTTTTAGAACTAGGGAGGAGTCATATTCCCTTAAAAAAGAAGTCTTAACACTAAACGGTTCTTTAGTCTATACTTGTTGCACAATTTAAAAGAATCACCTAAACAAAATTGAGTTTTGCCTAAATCCTTATTTTAATATATATATATATATATATATATATATATATATATATATAATTAAAGCTACATTAATTGATTAAATTTGATATAAAACCTTAATATTATCGTTTTAAAATTCATATAAAAGATGTAAGAAAAATAAAGTTTGTGAATAAGACATTTGATTTTATATGTAAAAATATAGTATGAATCATTGCCATTTTCATAGAGATTAATTAGTTGTTGAGGTTTTTGTTGCTTTAAAGTTTAATGCAGAAGACACAAATAAAATTGAACAAAGTATCAAACTTGAGATGCCTTTTAATATAATTATATAAACTGCCTAGTTCCTGGAGGTACACATTAAGATTAGAAAGTTGTCCAATAGATTCCTCTAAAGTTCAACACCCCAACACGCATAAAATCAAAGGTAAGAGTAACATTATGAACTGATTTGACCACATGAAGTATAGTCCTCATTTAAGAAATAAATGAATCGCACATGTAGGGAACTGAGAATCAAGCATTCTGCACCATCCCCCTTCTATACGAACACATAAAGTGGATTATCTTGTAATATTTATTTATTTTTGGAGAAGTTATGTATAAATATTATAAATATAAAAATATCATGTCAAAGTGTTCACTGATATTCATAAAACTCAGGGGTTTAAAGAAACTCAATATATCTATCAAATATATGTTGCCGAAAAGCAAATTGATGTTATCCTGCATCAAAGAACAAAAATAAATGTAAAATGAAAAAAGCAAGGGACTTATGTGACGCCCCCAAAATAGGTCCACACGACCCATTCTTAGTCGCCAGATATCACACTATAAAAAATTAAATACAAACTTCATTTATAAGCTCGTTGAAATGTAAATGCGAGTATCATTACTACAGCTTAAAGCATGTAGTTTTAATACAAATGTATGTAACTCTCATAGTGCCTCGACCACAACCTTACAATGGTATTTTACATAAAAATACAGTCAATAACTGTTTTGGAAATTAAAATCTTTTGAAAATACTCAAGGAAATCTTCGTACATGGGAGGCCATGCGTCTAGGTTATGATAGATATCATATGTCCACAGAATTATCCTTGGTTGACCCTATAGTCCCCAAAGAAAAACAAGAAGATTACTATCATCTTCTTTCCAATGGTGAGTCTTCTCTTGACATATAATTATCTCCGTTTTCTCCAATTGAGAATTATATTTCAAACAAACTCCAAGATCATATAGGTAGTGCTCGTGGATATACTCAGCAAATGGATGTGCACAACCCTGTCTTATGATAACACGAGGTTGTATGTCATTAGACATCTTGTATGATAGTGGAAAAACATCCTTCCAAAGTTGGGTTCACCTCACCCTATTCGGTTCACAAAAATTAAATATCAAATGACGTATACAATATGACACACTTATCTAAAGTTCTCAATAAAATTATTTCCATACTATTTAGGGAGAACCTCAACAAATATGTATCACCACGCTTCTATTCTCCTCATTACCCCGCCGACCCAAATACCTACACTCTTATTACCCGAAAGAAATTGTGAAGCAAAGGGTGAGCACAACTAGCTTCATGAAAGAATATCATGACTAAAGATAATTAAATTATCAATATCCTTCATCAGTAATAAATCAGAGATTTAGAACTTATGGTAGATGATAAAACTTTTCAACCATAGTTGCAGCGGAACGAACAATCCATTAGAAGAGTCAAATAGACCATCAGATCTATTATCTTCTCCACGTTAAAAGTCCACCAATAATGTTTTATCCTTGTAACATCAATCAATAATTCCTGTCCACCATCATATGAATAGCTTATAATCATAATTGTGATTCTAAATTTCTCTTCGCACCTAGGACGAAGATAATTTTCATCACATTTTCACCTGAAGCATCAAAAATCATGGTTATACCAAATCACAATTCCTACTCATAATCATACTAATAAATTCATCTTTGCACTACGGCCAAAGATATTCATTAACAATTCATCTTTACACTACAGGCCAAAGACATACAACTGTATTTTAGAAGAGTCGAGTGGAGCATGATATCTACTATCTTTTACTTAATTAAAAGTGTATAATCAATATTTTATCATTTGAAACTCGACTTAATAAATAATCCACATCATCGAATCATCCTCGCACTATGGCCAAGGATATTCATGTAATCATCAATGGTCATGATTATACCAAATAATCCCCGTTATAATCATACCAATAACTGTCCATCAATGCATTACGGGCCAATGAGGATTTTTACCACATCATCTATAACATTACATGTCGTGATTATACCGAATGATCCCTGGTCATAATCATATCAATAAACAGTTCATCTATGCACATAAGCCAAAGATACTCATTAATCAATAGTTTATCTTTGTCGTAAGCGAAAGATATACAAATCAGAAAACCAATAATCAACGTCTATCTTTTCACGTAAGCCAAATATATACAACTGTAAAACCAATAATCAATAGTCCATCTTTGCACGTAAGCCAAAGATATACAACTGTAAAACCAATATTAATCAACAGTCCATCTTTGCACGTAAGCCAAAGATATACAACCATAAAACCAATAATCAACAGTCTATCTTTGCACGTAAGCCAAAGATATACACCTATAAAACCAATAATCAACAATCTATATATACACGTAAGCCAAAGATGACTTTCATCACAATATAAGCATGAGGATGATGACAATGATATAAGCATTAATCAAACGAAATCAAGGATAAATATTAAAGACTTTAAATTTATCCAGAGTTTAAAAATATCCAAATCGTCAACATGATACTACTTTGTGAAGTAAAATTAAAGAATAATATTTATGTACCAAAAATAATTTGGACAGAAAAGAAATATATTTTTCGGATAAATAGTACCCTGTGAATAGTAACTCATAAATAGTAATTTATAAATAATACTCCGTATTCGTACATAGTACCGTATACATAAATAATATCATATACGCAAATAGTGCCATATACATGAATAGTGTCGTATACGTGAATAGTAACTCCGACACAAAAAGATAAAGGTTCACAATAAAATCTATATCAATATTTATAACACCTTAATCTAAATGTTATAAATCACTTAATAATCTCATAATCTAATATTATTAATATTACCACAATATTTTAATCATTTCTTAAATTTATAAATAATTTATTTTAATTATTTACATTTTACTAATTAATGCATTTAATCATCCTAAACTGCCAAACTCATAAGATTTCATCACCAATAACCAAAACTCTCATAAAAAATCTGCATATACCTTATATAGGATTCTCAAGCCATAAAATTCTATTTTCCAATTTTCATACTTCACATAACATATTTAATTCATTTACTCATAACTAGCCCATTTTTATGAAAAATACCAAATCAATACAAACAAATTTTCTTTTCTAGGATTTAGCAGAATATAGTCCCATATTGAACATATATTTTTCTCAGAATTTTTAAAATTTATTTACTATTTTTTATATTGCTAAAACTGCCAAATATTTAGACATTTATCAAAAACTGTACTTTTGCCCAAAAATTTTGAAATTTACAGGGTATACTGTTGTTATATATATGTACTCCTAATAAAAATTTCATCAATTTTGGAGTTAACCACAAGGAGTTATAAGGGTTTACTTTTAAAATAGTATTTTCCCATAAAATTCATAACTCCTAATCTATACATCCAAAAGTCGCCATTTTTGGACACAATCTAGAAAACTCATCAAAGTATCATTTCAAATTTTTTCAGAATTTTTGAGGGTCGGAAAAATTACGAAACTGCCCCTGGCAGAAACCCCTTACTTACAATGGTTGAATGAAAATAATATTCCTTACGAATATTGAACGAAAATAATATTCCTTAAGAATATTAAACGAATATAATGAATATTAAACGATAATAATATTCATATGAATACGAAAAATAATATCTCTTCAGAATATAAAAAAATAATAACCCTTACCTCAGAAGAAGACTGTATACTGAAGTAGTGAAGTAGCAGACTTTGCTTCTTCTTTCTCTCTATAACTTCTCTCTCTATAGCTTCTATCTCTATAATTGCTCTTGTGAGACTTAGTGAATTGGTGAGAAATGAAGGAAGAATGAGATTCTATCTATAGGAAAATATAGTTTCGATAATTGCACGTTTTGGGGCTCGAAATATTACAGTACAATACTTTCATCTTTTCTTTCATTTTTAATTTAGTCCTGCAAATATTATCAAACTTGCACCACCTCCCTAATAGTAAATCATGTGAATCAATAGTAAATCATGTGACTCAATAGTTCTAAACATGTGAAAAAATTAATTATAGTATAGTACCTTCATCTATACCTTTATTTTTAATTTAGTCATACAAGTATTATCAATCTTGCACCAACTCCCCTAATAGTAAATCATGTGAATCAATAGTACACACATGTGAACACATAGTTATAAGCATATGAATTAATAGCAATTAATTGTTCATTTATCTGATTAATTACCCAATTGGTCAATATAACTTTTATACATCAATTATTATCGAAATAAATATTGATTTCCACTAACACTAATAATTTCCACACAATGGAACTATCAATTTCATCTTTAATCAACATGAACTTATTCATCATTAATATTATAATTCACAATATTTAACAACCAGGTCGTTTCTAGGAAAGAGGAGAATTTTGATAAGGATTTCTCCTTATTGGTGCCGCAATTAGGTGACCAAACCTCTCTCGATGTGAAACTTCTGACATTGTCAATATTGCAAATAATAATATGAATAAATTTGTCGTCTCAATTATTAATTTAATAATATAACATATTATGCAGATGATAATCTTGTGACAATAATTGAATCAATAATATGAGAGATATGATCAAAGAATTACTATAGCAATAATTGAGTATAACCGAGTGACTTCTTATGTAAGCATCAATAATCAATACCGGTGTCTACTTATGCAACAACGTTCTTCATTGTACTTTTACTACCGGGTAGTTCAACAGTTTAACAGTAACACTTTTGCCTTTATTTTTATAAAAAATTATTTACGCCGCTTTCATATCCGGCGCTTATTCCGTCAAGTGGTCCACTTAATGATTATCTTGGTCGAATCTAATATTCTCTCTGTGAAAACGAATATTCCCCGACACAACGAATTAATAACAACTTGCTTACTTTTTAAAATTCTCAAATATCACCCTTAACTTTAACCCTTTCTTAATTTAACCATTTACTAAATAAAATAATAATTATAAAAAAATTGAATACCTTCATTTCATAAAATTTGGGATCTCACAACTTACCAATGGAAAAAAGTCTCTAACACTATTCAACATAAAAACAATGTGCACACAAACTACTCTTTATCCATTCTGTGCAAAAAATGAATATTTGGAAGCATAATTTAATTCTTAATCATCCATATTCATAATCAGATCATGTTCACTAACTTTCCTATTTGACTGTTCAAAGTCAAATCATAACTCGCAAGTGTGAAGGATCATACTTTTAAAACTTCTTTATTCAGTTAATATGTCAAAATTTAAAGAATTAAACTTATTCCATTTCATGTTTTGGAGGGGTCCAAATGGTTATTGAACTACTAATATAGAGATGTCTAAATATATCCACCCTAGTACCATCTCAATTCTACAGATAAAAATTTGATTAATAAATTTAGGATGCAAGCACAATGATTTTTGTTTTACTTTTCCTACTTGTACCTTTACTATTTGTAAGTCAGACAACATATATTTTCAAACCCAAGAATATGAAAGAATAAAAACATATAACATAAAAGGGATTTCTCCTACTGTCATAAATTTACAACATTAATTGTGCCTAATAAGTTTCACGAAGATGCTTAGAAAAATCATATCTGCTGAAGATTGAAGGATATATTGAAGAACAGTTGCCAAGAAAAGAGGGAAATACCTTCACCAAATCAGTTAGCCACAGTCGCCCAAATGCGATAGCTAGTCAAGACTCGAGCCTTAATTCGACCAACCTTCACCACAGAATCACCTCAGATTAGCCGTGGTAACATGGCACTACTATATAGTCACCTATAAGTTCATCGTCGAGGGAAGGATCAAAGGAGAGGGAGTGCTGTAGCTTTTGGCGCTGAAAATTTGGGTAAGAAATTTTGATCGTTGCCGTCGAGGTAGGGCTTAAAATTATAAGGTCATTCTCGATGGGCTAGCCATCGATAATAACCCCAATCGAGAAATAGGCATTAACGACGGCAGTGTCGTTGTTTATAACATTTTACTTCCGTCGCCACTGAGTTTCCCTCCCCCTCGAGATTATGGCGCCAAACTAATGTCATTAGCGACGACAATATATCCATTCCCGACGGCATACCATCGACCACTATATTGGATTTGGAGGGAAATCGTCATTGTCGACGACACACATTAGTGACGACTACCCCGTCGTAAATGATATCATTAACGACGACAGTAAAGTCGTCGCTAATGACCATTATTTTTGTAGTGTTACTAAAATACGAATTCGTTAATATGTTAGTAAAATTTAGTAAAATTTGATATGTTATACAACTATGGTAAAATTTTAGTATTTTAATGATGTAATTTGAATTTTTGTTGTTTTGATTAATTAACAAAATATTTTGAATTTTAGTATTTTTTTATTTGATTTTTTTTTTAGTATTTTAGTATTTTTTTTAATTAGTATTTGATGTAAATATGTAATTAATATTTTAGTATGTTTTGACCATCATTATTTCAGCAAATATTTTAGTATGTTTTGACCATCATTATTTCAAAGAAATACTGATTGTGCTTTCTATGCAATATCTTGTACTAATTTGTGGAACAACGTAGATATCTCTTGTACTTTTATCACCGGATATTTCAACAGTTTAACTGTAAAAGTCTTTCCATTATTTTATGAAAATATTTTTTGTCGCTTTCTATATCCGACAATTATTCCGTTGTGGGGTCCACCAATGATTGCGACGTCATACGAATATTTTTCGACAAAAAAATATTACCCGGTCAAATGAATATTTTATGAAAACTTGCTTACTTTACAAAATTTACACATATCACCCATAACTATAACAATATTATATTAAATCTACACCTTACTATTCAAAATAATATTTAGAGAAAAATAAATCTTTATTCATAAAAAATAGGATTTTACAACTAATATCCGTGTTATTAGTGATAAGAGAATAATATTCCAAATATTAAGTTTTTATCTAATATATCTTTTAAATAATACTAGACAAAATACATAACATAATATTATTTTAAGTTATTCTATGAATAATTTAATTCAAAATAAATATGTAAGTAAGATTATTTATTCATAAGATTAGTAGTAGTTTTGGGATTATAATAATTGCACTATCATATATAAGGTTAGGATCGACTATCGATATTACTCTCTCACCCAAATTTCAAATTTCACCCAAATTTCCCAATTATATATATATATATATATATATATATATATATATATATATGAATTTTTAACATTATAGAATGTTTTATTATAAATTTATAATATTTATTATATTATATATTGCTAGTAATAAAAATATTGAATGTTGTTTGATTTTTAATTAAAAATAATTGTATAAAATAATATAAAAAAATTTAATTTGAAGAAAAAAGAAGAAATCGATTAAACAAAGTCCATGCATGGCTGATATGGAGAAAGTTCTCCGGACCATATCTGCCACGTTGCGAGACCTAGATGTACCCAAGCCGTCCCCCACCTTTGGCATAACATGCTTATGAGTTTATGTATGCTTAGACTTCTCTAGCTAGATCCAACACTATAGCGGCATCACCATGTTTTCCTTTAGAGAAACGTGTACTTTATCATATATATATATATATATATATATATATATATATATATATATATGTCTCCATCCACAAGAACCATTGGTTGTTGGGGGCCAATCCATTTTAGCCCGGTAGAGTGAAACTTACTTTAGACAATTTTTTTTTTTTTTTTTATATAAAGGTTACAAGCTCTACATCTATTTGGCCAAAATGGGTTGCTCCCCGACAATGGTTCTTCATGGATGGAGACCCTATATGGGTCTCCATCCACAGATTTGATTCGATCCGTCATTATATATAGAACCGTCGTCTTAACTTTTAGCTGACAGACAACATATATAAGAATTTGATCGAACGTGATAACGACGGACCAAATCGTCATCCCATTTTATCGCTAAATGAGTATGCAAGGTATGTTAAATAAGGGTAATCTTAATATCCAGACGATGTATATATATATATATATATATATATATATATATATATATATATATATATATATATATATATATACGGTCCCGGATCTTAGCTCACCCTATTCAACTCACCCGAGCTCACCTCTATTTAGCGACCGGACTTTACGATTTGATTGGCTCATACAATCCGTCGTCTATACTTTTAGCGACATATATATGTTGTCCGATTGCTTAAAAGTATGAGACGACAGTTGTTTATGACCGAACCGTCATCGTCAGGTTTGTCACTAAAGGGGGGTGAGCTCAGGTAAATTGGATAAGGGGTGAGCTTAAGATCCGGACTATATATATATATATATATATATATATATATATATAATTAATAAAATACAACTTATTTTGAATTTCCCGCTTACCCTAATAAACGATCACAACCGTCCAAAATTTGGAATAAATTTCACCGTCCATTATATCCTCTTTAACTTCAAAAGATAAAAAAATTGATAGATCCTCCTCCGTTCTTCCTCATCCCGAGGTCGTCCTCTGCCTCCTCTATTCTTTAGCGTCGACAATCTCTTCTCTCCTTCGTACGTAGTGTCAGAGGCACGGATAGTATGGCTAGTATATATATATATATATATATAGCATCATATCCAATTTAGTATTAGCTAAGTTTGATTAAGACAATGTCTAATTTTATATATATTATAAAGAGGTCAGGAATGTACCCTAGCCGTCCCCCACCTTTGGCATAACCTGCTTATGAGTATGAGTTTAGGTATGCATGCTTTTAACTCTCTAGATCCACTATAGCGAAATCACCATGTTATCCTTTAGAGAAACGTGTACTTTCTCTTTTATATATATATATATATATATATATGGGATTCCATCCATGACAATAACCGATTGTTGAAAGAACCCATTTTGGCCACCGCCATGTTTCTACCGGCTTATAAAAAAAAAAAAATTATCCAAGGCCAGTGCGAACATGGCTTTTGGTCAAAATAAATTGCTCCTCAACAATCGATTACTGTAAATGAAGACCCTATATATATGCTGCATGCAAACTGGTCTGTGGGATTACCTGAGCTGCATGCATTTGGAAGAAAAGAGTCAGTGGGTCAGAAGTTTATAGATAGATAGTAAAGTACTGCAAATACTATTTATTATATTGACTTCATTCATTCAGGGCGAAGAGTGACGCAAGATTCTGATCGTATAGCGTGTTTGGAAGCGTGCGACGAGGATTTTCATATTAACTCACTCCTTGGACTTTTCTCACTGATTTCTCTACTTCTGTCCGTTTTTTAAATGTCCCTTTGACGTAACTGTAAAAATAGAATAAAATTTAGATATAAATTTTTAAATAAGTATATTTATAAAAAAAAATAAGATTGACTTTGGTTAATTGCATGATGTGACATTTATTTTATTTCAATAATTTAAGAATAATTTTGTATTTTTATTCTTTCAAAATATTTTTTGGAGAGTTACCAAACAATAAAATTTTTATGTTTTTAATTTCAAAATACTTTTCGTCCTCTATATATATACAAGTACCTCATTTTTTTGTGAATTTTACGCGAATTCTTGTCATGTCAACCCCCATGTATTATTCTATATTGGTCAACACTAAATTATTTTTATGTTTTAATTAGTTCATTTACAAAATTATAAAATCAAAATTAATATAAATTTGTTTGATCTTAATTAATGTAATTATTGTATATAAACTATCTATAAATATTACTAGCTAATATATGGTAATAACTTAAAATAAATTCAAATTTTAAATTTCACAAAATTAATTAAAGGCTCTTTTTATAAAATAAAGTGAGTAAGTATATCTTAAAACATTTATATACCAATTTTATTTTAAAATTTTAGATTATATATCTTTATAAATTACACTGAAAATTGATTTTTTTTAATTTGCGATGGATATAGTTGTGTAGTGCTTCCCACCCCATATCTCTTATTATAAATGAAAATATAGAATTAATTTGAGTGGCTTCATTCACACTTATGAGGGGAGAGAAAGAGAATGTAGAAGGTATAAGTGATTTTTTTATATATTTTACTTTTTTGAATAAGAACAGAAATGAATCAAATTATAAAAATACTCGAGGTGATACTTATTAGTCTCGAATTGAAATTTGAAATTCGAAAATTTATATATTTTTAAAAATTGATAAAAATAAACTGACATGAGCATGCAATTCTTCAACTCAAGCAACGAACAAGGCCGGTTGTCATGACAATCCCACACCCAAATTTGAATAAATGTCTTAATTCATTAATACAAATCAAACATCCTCCACCGTTAGATCATAAACTCAAAAAACACTATATATAATTAGAAAATCTCAAATTAGGAGAAAAAGACTGCATAGATTGAAAAAAAAAACAAATGAGAAGAAATAAAATCTCATAAAAGGGCAAAAGAAATCCATAAAAAAGAAAAATAAGAAAAATTAAAAGGAAAAAAAAAACTTGAAAAAGGGTCTCATTAGTATAAACTAAATTAGATACCCTCCTCAAATATAAATATATGGGGTTTAGGGTGTTTTTTTAAAAAGAAAAGAAAGAAAAGAGAGAGACTAGGGTTTGGTACAGGTGATTCTTGATTACATCATGATCAGTAGAAGATTGCAGTAGGGATTTTGGAGGTTATGCATAATTAGTACTCCCTTCGTGTTCATATACTATACAGTAGGGATTTTGGAAGGATGCATAATTAGTACTCCCTCGTGTTCATATATCCATCACGTTTTAGATTTATACACAATAATTAAGGTAATTATTTATAAATAATTAAAAGTATATTAATTGTCTAATATATTTTTGACATGATAATGTGTAGCTTTAAACTTTCATTGGAATACATGAAGAGCATAGAAAAAGAAAGAACATATATATTTGTATGTGGTTTAAATGTGTAATTGCATGCTGTTTTATTGGAATAGATGAAAATCATTGAAAAAGAAAAAAAAATTACTAGTGGCGTGATTGCACTATTTTGGGAATAGATAAGGAAAGAGAGAGTTATTACTTCATAATAATAATCTAGGGTTAATTTAGAAAAAAATTTAAGTTAATTTTTTTAAAAAAATAAGAACAAAAAAATAACTACCAAACGACGTAAAAAAACGGAGGGAGTAGATGTCAATATGTTTTTGCCACTCAGAGAGTCAGCTCCATCATCATCTCAATAATATACTGCCCTGACCCCTCTAATACAAATAGAATTATTTTCTCCTACGGGTGTAAACCACTCGAAAAAATTGAGTTCAAATTCGACTCAATTGATAAGAATTTTTTTATTTTACACTAGATTTGATTCGAAACATTATTCGAATTTACTCAACTCGTTTATAAAATGAGTTATTCGTGAGCCTTTAAAATGAGTTTCGAATTATATAAATTGTCTCTGTGAGACCCCAAAGTTTATGAATAAAGATTTAAATTTTTCGAAATATTTTTTTGAATATTATGGTGTGGATTTGATATAATTATTGTTATAGTTGTGGGTAATATTTATAAATTTTGCAAAGTACGCAAGTTGTTATATAATATTCGATTGGTCAAGAAATATTCATACGACAGAACAATTATTGGTGGACCCCACAACGGAATTATTGTCGGATTGAGAAAACTACAAAAATATTTTTATGAAAATAACGACGGAAGTTTTACCGTTAAAACTGTTGAACTACTCGGTAGTAAAAGTAAAGTAATACGCATGGTTGCATAGTAACACACGGTATTGATTATTGATGTTTACGTGAGAAGTCACTCAGTTTTATTCAATTATTGCTTCAGTAATTATTGCATGGTATCTCACGTTATTTGATTCAATTATTGTCGATATTTTATATATTATTAAATCAATAATTGGGATAACAAAGTTATTAATATTATTATTTACAATATTAACGATGTCTAGAAGTTCTGTCAAGGAAAAGTTTGGTCACCTAATTGTGCGTCAATAGAGAGAAATCCTTATTGGAAAGCCCCCTCTTTCCTGGGAACGACCTGGTCGATTAATAATGTGAATTATGATAATGATGATGAAGTTTTGTTTTATTAGTATTATTAATATAATAAAAGCGGTAAAACTTTTATATAAAAAAGAATACTTTTATAAAGTTATTCGCTTTTATTAGGCTAATAAGAAATTTTTTATATAAAGCAGAATACTTTTATAAAGTTATCATTTTATTAGACAATAATTAGAATATATTATATTTTATTATGCATAGTGTTTGATAAAGTACTGCGTAGTGTTTGTATAGTAAAATCTTTTTTATATAAAAATGAATACTTTTATAAAGTTATTCGTTTTATTAGATTATAAATAGAATATATTATATTTTATTGTAAATCAATCTGACCGTCCAGTATAAAAGTAAATCAATCTGAACTGTTCATGGATTGGTTCTTATTCACCATTCTTCTATAAATAAAGCTCATTCCTTCATTATTTCTTACGAATTCAATTGAAACTCTAGAGAAAACCGTAGAGAAAATTCTTCTTCTATAATCTTGGCGTCTTTCTTTAGCGTTAAGAAAGCTTTGAGCGTAGTCAAGTTTCTTCAAGTATATCCCCGCCTCTCTTCGCTTGTAGAGTACTCTTCTTTATAAGGTAAGGGGGTATTATTATTTTTTCATATTCATGAAGAGAACTTCCGTTATTCCGCTTTTATTATTACATTGGAATAACTCAGTATACGCAACTACCCTATACTTGGTGAAATTCTTCCATTATTCCATTATTTATTATTCTGCTAGAATAACTTTATCATCTTGATAACGCATACACGGTGAAATTACATTGTTATTCCATTCTTTATTATTACTCATTGAATATCACATGCATGCTTTTCTGCCGGACCGGTTCCGCCTCTTTATTATTCTCATTGAATATCACATGCATGCGTTTACTGCGGACCGGATTCGCTCTTTATTATTATTACATTGGAATATCTCATCGGTGCGTATTCATACGCTGACACAGTTCCGTTATTTATTATTCATTGGAATAACTTTATACATCTGGCACCGCATGCATGCATGATGATTTATTTTGTTATTCCATTCTTTATTATACTCAGGTTGGTTTAAAGTTTTGACTTCTATACTCCATGAAATTAGTGGAATATCCTTGATATTTGTGCTTCATCCAAGATATCTTTAATGGAAATATTCTTACGAGAATTCTTGAATTTTACTCTACAAAGAAGTATCATGTTGACAATTTGGACGTTATTAGTTCCTGGATAAATTAATTATTGAACTTGTTTTATTGAATTCTTGTATCATTGTCATCATCCTCATGTTTATATTTTGTTGAAAGTCATCTGTGGCCTGTAGTGCATAGATGGACTTGGGTATGATTATGACTAGGGATTATTCGGTATAATCCATGACCGTAATTTTACAAATGATGTGGTAAAAGTCCTCATTGGCCCGTAGTGCATTGATGAACAGTTGTTGGAATGATCATGACCATTGATGAATACACGAATATCCTTGGCCCGCAGTGCATGGATGATTTGTGGTTGTGATATTAATGAATATCCTTGGCCGTAGTGCAGGGAAGATGTGGATTATTTATTAAGTTGAGTCCCAGCGATAAAAGTGATGAAAAACCTTTTAAATCAAAAAAGATAGTAGATTTTATTCTCTACTTAATACTTTTAATGGATTGTATGTACCGCTGCAGTTAAACTTGATGTCTATTGTATTTTATCAGTTTAACATTGTTGAAGACTAATGATAATTTATTCTGCATTATCTTAGTCATAATATTTCTTCTTGGGCTAGTTGAGCTCACCCTTTTTTCACCGTTTCTCTTGAGAAATGAGAACGTGGTTGGGACTAGTCGAGGGAACGGGTGATCGGTCCGGATGATAGTATTAGTTTTCCTCACTATTACATTAAATAGTGTGACAATAAATATAATGAGAACTTATTACGAGAGTGGATATTGTCTGTAAGACAATATTTGTATTAAAACTCTCACTCTCTTGTTGTATATTAAAGATTGTATTTGTATTCTGCATCATGTATTTGGCATGACTTCGAGGATGTGTGATGTATACCTATTTTGGGGGTCTCACGGTTGGTATCAAAGCTTAGGGATATGATCCCCAACCGAGATGTGAGACAAGAACTAAGAGGGGAGAGACGGGGAATTCCTTCGCTAGTATGACCTACCTAAGTTTATTTGGTATTTAATTGGTCGGTCAGGGTATAGGGATAATACATGATATGTTAATTAACCCTTGTTTTGTGACAGTGTTTGAAAATGGCAGCTGAAAATGTTCACAATGGAGTGAATGAGACCGTTGAGACACCTTTAATCACTAATCAGGTTAATGTGGTGTCGGACGAAGAAGAAATTAGAGATATCTACGTGGTAAGTGAAGAACTAATAGTTGCACCCGAGCTAGTTGCAGAGGTAGCAGCTGAGAGTGAGGAAAAAGAGGAAGAAGAAGTACCTGAGGAGAATTTATTAGAAGAATTTGATGATCGAAATTTAGAATTACAAAATCGTGTGCATGAGTTAGAAGAGCAGGCTGAAGAACGACAAGCGGTCGTGGAGCAAAAGGATGCAACAATTCAAGCTTGTGTTACCCGATATGTGATGCTTGAACAAAAGCACTCTTTGGCAGAGTATAAGATGATAAAGCTGGAATCTGAGCTGAAAGAAGAAACAACTAAACGAGTGAAAATGAGTGATGCATGGGTAAAAGTCGCACGACGCGTTGATATGGTGGAAAGAGATGTCCGATCTAAGAAGACTAAAATAGATGATATGTATTTCTCTTTTTAGACAGCAATTGAGAGAACCCAACATCGAGTTTTGAATTACCCTGTATATTGCGGTCAACCTCAATTTGATATAGATCGAAGATTAATGATTCAGATCATGAAACAGGAGTTCGATGAAGCAGTTGAGGGTGAAATATGCCCTATAAAAATGTCAATTTCAACGGTAGTGATGACACCAAATGCTGCCCCAAACAAGTCAAAGCCGAGTAGTTCAAGGGAGAGCGATTGTCATAACTTCCCAACAAGTGAGGAACCCAAATAAAGTTATCACGGGTTAGTTAATCATAAATTTTTACGAAGCCTATACCTTATTCGATACCAGTTCTACCCATTCTTTTATCTCTCTTGCTTGCACTCAACGTTTAAATTTGACCCCAGAGAAGTTAGACTTTGACTTATTGGTTAAAACTTCATTAGTAGAAACCTTCGTTACCTCCACTGTTTATAAATCTTGTTGATTCAAATCGACACTTTCACGTTACCTGTTGATCTTATCTCTTTGAAAATACTTGCATTTGATGTGATTTGAGGAATCAATTGGTTAACTACTCATCATGCTAAAATTGATTATTTTCGTAAGGTTGTTAGCTTTTATATTCCTAACCAACCTGTTATACGAATTCAAGCAACCAAACCACTAAAGTCAGTCATTGTCATATCAAGCCATAAGTAAAGAGCCCTCGAACCTTTCATTTTGGTGACTTCCAAGTCTTGGAATACAAAGCCGAAATATCCGTAGGGGGCGTCGTGAATAACGGTGGCAAGTTGATAGGTATCAATGTGACGTGTTATCCAAGTCTTGGATGAGAGTCACTGTTTTGAATGACATTTCTATTTTTAATAAATTTCCTAACGTATTCTTGAAGACTTCTTAGCCTACCCTAGAGCGTGAAATCAAATTTTGTATTGACCTAAGTATAAAACCCATTTTTAAAACCCTTAAATATTCTTCAACCAAAACAAACGTATCATGCGCCAAAGACGTTGGCTCGAGCTGTTGAAGATTACGATCATACCATTCAATATCATCGTGGAAGAACGAACATGGTAGCTGACGCATTGAGTAGAAGATCGTATGCGTTTACTAGTGCGATGTTGTTAACATAAAAAAAAACGCATTTCGTATAACTTACAAATGATAAAGATAGAGTTAAAGACTCTAGGGAGCCATGTGAAGATAACGAATATACGAGTAGAATCGACTTTAATCGATAAAGTTAAAGCCGCTTAAGCTACACACCCGAATCTGATGAATGTGAAGAAGAAGGTTCAAGAAGGCGTTATCTCAACCCTCGATATAATTGGCCCATTTAAAATCCTCGATCGAGTAGAAAGTATTGTGACATATAGACTCGTTTTACCGCCAAGTATGTCGCGTGTTCATAACATTTTTCACGTATCGTTGTTAGTAAAAACTTAGTCTTGGGGGACTTTGGAGCCAAATTTTGGAATAATTAATGAATATGAAAAATTATGAAATCATGGGGGTTTTATAGAGCATGTTACAATCTTTCCATAGCCTTGAAAATGGACTAATTCCGATAATGGATGAAGAAGTTATGAAGATTTGAAGTATGTGCGTCAAAAATTGCAAAATCTGGAAAATTGGAGCTAAGTGCCAAGGATCGAGCGCCTAGGTGCTAGGCTCGGCGCTTAGATTCTGCTCTTGGGCGCCTAGGCGCTAGCCCAAGGCCAAATCTGGGTGCCTAGGCACTGGTCAAGTGTTAAGCCAAAATCTGTCCGGACATCCTTTAGTAAATTGGGCATAACTTTTTCATACGAACTTCGATTGAGGTGATTCAGGATGATTCGGAAAGATAACGAGTAGAACTATAACTTTCATTCTTTATATTTTGATATTTGAGGTCAGTATCAAGGCCTAAAATGGCTACTTTAGGGACTGATGTGCCTTCAGAGGCAATCGGAGGACATCGGGCATGCACGTATGCAACGTGTAATATTTTCGATGATAAGGTTATACCTCAAGAGTTGGAATATGAAATAAAGTCAAGGAATCCATACCTCTTCGACATAACAAGTACGTACGTAAATTTCGAGGGCGAAATTTCATAAGGAGGGGAGATTGTGAGACCCCAAAGTTTATGAATAAAGATTTAAATTTCTCAAAATATTTTTTTGAATATTATGGTGTGGATTTGATATAATTATTGTTATAGTTGTGGGTAATATTTATAAATTTTTCAAAGTACGCAAGTTGTTATATAATATTCGATTGGTCAGGGAATATTCGTATGACGGCACAATCATTGGTGGACCCCACAACGGAATTATTGTCGGATTGAGAAAATGATAAAAATATTTTTATGAAAATAACGGCGGAAGTTTTACCGTTAAAACCGCTGAACTACTTTGGTAGTAAAAGTACGATGTCTGCGTGGTTGCATAAGAAGTAGCATGGTATTGATTATTGATCTTACGTGAGAAGTCACTTCGGTTTTATTCAATTATTGCTTCGATGGTTATTACATGGTATCTCATGTTATTTGATTCAATTATTGTCGATATTTTATATATTATTAAATCAATAATTGGGATAACAAAGTTATTAATATTATTATTTGCAATATTAACGATGTCTAGAAGTTACATCGAGGAAAAGTTTGGTCACCTAATTTGTGCGCCTCGAATATGGAGAAATCTTATTGGAAAGCCCCATCTTTCTGAGGAATCACACACATTCGATTAATAGTGTGAATTATGATAATGATGATGAAGTTTTGTTTTATTAATATTATTAATATAATAAAATGAAAAACTTTTATATAAAACAAAATACTTTTATAAAGTTATTCGCTTTATTAGGCTAATAAGAATTTTTTTATATAAAATGTAATACTTTTATAAAGTTATCTCATTTTATTAGACAATAATTAGAATATATTATATTTTATTATGCATAGTGTTTTGCATAATACTGCGTATAGTATTTGTATAGTAAAATTTTTTATATAAAAATGTAATACTTTTATAAAGTTATTCGTTTTATTAGATTATAAATAGAATATATTATATTTTATTGTAAACCAATCTGACCGTCTCGTTTAAAAGTAAATCAATCAACCGCTCATGGATTGGTTACTATTCGATCTATTCTTCTATAAATAAGCTCATTCCTTCATTAATTCTTACTTAATTCACACGAAACTCTAGAGAGAAAGCGTAGAGAAAATTCTTCTTCTATAATCTTGAGTCTTTCTTTAGCATTTAAGAAAGCTTTGAAATAGTGCAAGTTTCTTCAAGTATATCCCCGCCTTACTGAGTGAATCTACTCTTCTTTATAAGGTAAGGGTATTATTATTTTTCATATTCATAAAGAGAACTTACATTATTCCGCTTTTATTATTCTGCTTGGAATAACTCAGATACGCTCTGTGCTACCTATACTTGGTGAAATTCTTTTGTTATTCCATTATTTATTATTCTCGCTAGAATAACTGTCTATGCCAAGAATCGCATACATGGTGAAATTCTGTTGTTATTCTATTCTTTATTATTACATTGGAATATCCCGTCATGCATGCGCTTTCTGCCGGACTGGGTTCTCATTTTTATTATTCTATTGAATATCCTACGCACATGCGCGCTTTTACGGCAAACGTTCCGTTATTTATTATTACATTGAATAACCTATCTATGCTGGCACCGCATGCATGGTGATTTCTTTTGTTATTCCATTCTTTATTATACTCAGTTGGTTAAAGTTTTGACTTCTATACTCCATGAAATTTGTGGAATATCCTTGATATTTGCGCTTCATCCAGTATCTTTCATGGAAATATTTTTCTGAGCATTCTTGAATTTTACTCTACAAAGAAGTATCATGTTGACAATTTAGACGTTATTAGTTCCTGGATAAATTAATTATTGAACTTGTTTTTATTGAATTCTTGTATCATTGTCATCATCTTTATGTTTATATTTTGTTGAAAGTCATTTGTGGCCTGTTGTGCATAGATAAACTTGGTATGATTATGACCAGGGATTATTCGGTATAATCATGACCGTAATGTTATAAATGATGTGGTAAAAGTCCTCATTGGCCCGTAGTACATTGATGGACAATTGTTGGCATGATCATGACCATTGATGAATACACGAATATCCTTGGCTCGTAGTGCATGGATGATTTATGGCTGTGATAATAATGAATATCATTGGCCGTAGTGCAGGGAAGATGTGGATTATTTATTAAGTTGAGTCCCAGCGATAAAAATGATGAAAAACCTTTTAAATCATAAAAGATAGTAGATTTTATTCTCTACTTGACTCTTTTAATGGATTGTATGTTCATTATGCAGCTTAAACTTGATGTCTATTGTATTTTATCGGTTTAACATTGTTGAAGACTAATGATAATTTATTCTCGCATTATCTTAGTCATAATATTTCTTCTTGGCTAGTTGAGCTCACCTTTTTCTTTCACCGTTCTCTTCGTGAAATGAGAACATAGCAAAGATTAGTCGGAGCGGTGACGGTCCATATGATAGTATTAGTAGTCCTCACTATTCTGCTAAATAAAGTGACAATAAATGTAATGAGGACTTATCACGAGAGTGGATATTGTCTGAAGACAATATTTGTATTAAAATTCACTCTCTTGTTGTATATTAAAGATTGTATTTGTATTCTGTACCATGTATTTAGCGACTCAGAATAGGTGATGTATACCTATTTTGGGGGCGTCACAGTCTCACTTAAAATTGTACCACCATATATTCAACTTATTACTGAGTTAATGTTTATATATATATATATATATATATATATATATATATATAAAGTTTTTCACATTTAGTTATGTAAAGAAATTACAAATAATGTAATACAAATTAACAATTAATCCATTAATTTAATTATTCAAGTAGATTACACAATTACATAGTACACACTTATATAATAAATTATAAAGAATATTGATATAAATATCACATATTTAGCATGCTATTATGGATCAAATCAGTATTCGAATATGATCCATCAAGTAGGTATCGAGTATAATTCACGTAAAAATAAAATATTCAAACCCCAATCTGAGTGAACACTGATATGCTCGAATTTAATTTGTACATCATTAAACAGAAAACGAGTATGAATAGAATTCGATTTGGATAGATTTTGAATTCGAGTTTTGGATTATATTTTTGAGTCGAGTACAGAGCTACTCGGCTCGGCTTACACCCCTACTCCCTCTGTCCCCAAAAGAATGATAGAAATACAATTTTTATACAAATCAAAGTAATAAAAAAATTAGGAGAGAAAATATTATTTTTTTCAATCTACCCTTATCCTCGAGTAATGTGATGAGTTGATATTTGTATGAATTAATATATTTAATTAGATTTTGGGTAGAGATAATTAATGATATGAGTGATTGACTATTGAGACAAGTAAAATATGATACTAAGTCAAGAATAAATTTGTCCAAATAAAAGTTTATATAGTACTTTTATCATATTTTTGAAGATAAATTTTTTTATCGCTTCAATCATTCTTTTGAGCAGGAATGGAGTAATTTTTTTTAACGTTGAAAATAATAATTGTGCACAATTTTATAATATATTATGTAAATATTATAATTGTGTAATATATTTATATGCTAGGTCAATATTTTAATGTTGAAAATATCAATTTTTAAAAATATCTTTGAATATATATATATATATATAGTTTAATAGTGTATTTGTTTGATTTTATAGCATAATTTTTTTTTTATATTTAAGCAGTTTTTGTGACTACAAATAGAATTGAAAAGGAGTATACTTCAGTACTGATGACGTTAGTTAGCGTCACGCGAACCAAAAGACCAAGATACTCACTAGCTACCAATTTTTACACTTAATTGACTCTTGATATTTTTTTTATGAGCATTTATACAGCCAAAACACACCAAATTCGTACTGCCATTGCATGATATGAATTTGTATGACATGCAGTGTTAATGTCATATTATTCAATAAAGTTGTAAATTAAGTAAACAGTTCAAACTCAATTCTTATTAATTTGATTAAAAATTTAATTTGAGTTCAATTCTAATTATAAATGATTTAAATATGAATACATTTTAAAGTTTGATAAATTACTCGAACCTTCACAAATTAAAATTTTCTATTGATACTGAGATTATATTCGTTCGAAAAGATTAAACTGTTCGATTTGAGATCGTGCTCGACTCGGTAGCTAAACGAGCCTCAATCAAATTCAATACTCTGTTCGACCTAATTCATTTACATCCTTACTATTCGATGCAAAGTTTTGAATCAGTCACCCGTTTATGGATTAGATAATTAGACAAATGTTGTGTTCGAGAGCGTTTCTGACCCCCTCCATTGGGTCAAGGTTCAATACCGTATGGTTTTGGAGACCGGGTGGTAAAAGCCCATAAAGGTGTTAAGGGGTGTTGAATCGGCATTTGAGCCCTCCCGGACCATAGCCGAACTCGGTCTTTTGATGTTCGGGGTCGGGTCTTGAGTCCTTTAGTAGAAGCCAGTGTTAGATATAGGACCGTTTGGGCTGCTCAAACAGTGACTCTCCTCCGTCTGAGTCAAGAATTACTATTTATTTATGTGCATATAAGGTAACTCCAAAGGTGGTGATGAGATTGGACTCTACTTGCACCTTTTAAGGAGATGGCGTTGGACCCAAGTTATGGTAATTACCATATACTAGGAGTCCTAGTCCGACTGGGAGAAGGATTCTAAGGTGGTGAGTACTATAAATATGAGGCCTAGGTTATCATTATGAGGTAATACCTATTTTGAGCACTAAATACTTATCCTCCATTGTTAAACCTTGTAATTACCAGTACTCATTCTCACACCGAGCTATCCCCGTGGCATAAGCCGTCAAGCTTCAATGTGATCCGTTCTTGTGTCGGTGTTCTAGCGTGGATTCTTTGATTGAACGCTACCGGTGAAACTTTCATGTTAACATTGGCGCAGAAGGAGGGTGCTCAAATAACAATCACAACCGAACACTTTTTTCGAAAGAACTATGGCGAGTGTGGAGTATGCGATTTCAAATAGTGAAAAGGCGAACCACACCGCACCACTCGGTGAGAGGATCAATGAAAGATGCAATGGGCTCCGTAACCCGGAGACGATCGATGATGGAAACATTGACTCCCCGACGCAGAGACTCTTCCACGAGCCGTAATACTCCAACCAAAGGTCGGATGGACGAGGCCAATTCATGGCAATACCGGAGGCGCGAGAAAAGAAATCGTAGCTGAGGTAGTCGAGAGATCGAGAGAATTCATCCTGCGAAAAAAGATGCAAAGAAAACAAAGATGCCATAATGACCCTACGTCTTGGCGGAAAGAGCTTGAACTGCAGATGGCCAACGCCTACCGGTGAGGAAGAGGCGTCCTCTAAAGAGGCGCATGCACCATAGCCGGCCTCGGTCACCCCAAGGGAAGAAGTGAAAAAGGAGAGAAGTGAGTATCGCGATCGCTCGAGGATTCTGCCGGAGGAGAAGAAGCCGGTCGGCCAGGACGACGTTCCGCCTTGACCGATTTGTCAAGCGGAGGGAGGAAAGACGAGATTCCCGAACGTGAGAAAAGACAAACCCGTTTGTCCCTCGTGAAAGGAGAATCGACCCCTCGCTCGAAGAGTTCTTTGAATTGGAGAAGCTATGGTTGGTCAAGGGTCGATCGGGCGCCCGACCTATATAGGGTCACCTTCTCTCCGCATATTAATCGGAGATAAGCGGACCCCAAAAGGAAGATGCCCCGATGGAGACTTATGACGGGTTGGGGACCCTTACAACCATTCTGATGGGTATGATGAGTTGATGACATATTATGGCCACTCTGATGCGACCAAGTGCCACATGTTTGCTACTTACCACCAGAAAAAAGCTAGGGAATGGATGGGAACCTTGGCGTCTTGGATCGATAAATTCATGGAAAGACCTTCGGAAAAATTTCATGCAGTTTTGGGAGTAATAAGAGACGGGGAAGATCATAGCATCCCTCATGCAGTCGGCAGAGATCGATGAGAGCCTGAAGGCGTTATGTTAAGAGATTTTGAGGTCGTGGGGTCGGTGGTGGAGTGAATTCCCCACAAGCTTTGGGATTCTTCACAACGGGCTTGACATCTAAAATCAAAAAGTCGATGAAGGACTGGTGATCAACCCCTACCGGGCTGACAGAGGCCTTCCATAGGGCCGAAGATCACATAGCAATCGAGGAAGCGATGGGGAACTTCAAACCCCAATCCCACGAGAAGTACCGAGATCGGGACAAACAGAGCTATCAGAAGTCTGACAATCAGGGGAGGTCGGATAGCTACAAGAAAAACTACAACGGGCGGTGGAAGGCCACCCTTCCAAAATAAAGGGGTCAACAAGGTGTACACCAGACTCAATCTGAGACGGGGCAAGATCTTTGGAAGAGATCGAGGAAGCCCTTTTTCGAACCATGTCAAACGATCCCGAAGCCAGGAAAGAGGGGTCGCAACAAGTATTGTGCGTACCACCAGAGTCGGGGTCACACGACAGAAGATTGCACCAACTTGAAAGACTTAATAGAAAAGAATGTCCAGAACGGGAAATTGGTACAGTACGTAGTTGGCCGAGAAGGGTCGGAAGCCCCAGGAGAGGACGACACCGAGCCCACCCCAAACAAACACAACCCGCAACCGAACCCACAAGCTCGAGGGTTATTGATGTGATATCGGTAGATCTGTAGAGGCGATGTGTTGGCGGAAAAGGAATAGACATCTCGGCCGTCATTATCATTGGTAGGGTCCTCGCTTTAGAAAAGGCGAGAGCCATATTCAGACCTCCACCATCTCCTTCTCGGACGACGACTACCCTACGAGCGGATCGAACCGCATGACGGGCATTGGTAATAACACTCGTGTCCGGCCGATGGACATGAAGAGGATGATGATCGATAATGGGGTCTTCGGTTGATATACTCTACACACATGCATACCAACGGATGAATTTGGGAGGAAAGAAGATAGAATTAGGGAGGAGAGGGCCGATTATCGGCTTCATGGCGACCGGTTCATGTGGCCGACACAATCACGTTATCAAATAAGTTCGATGACGGCCCCACGTGAAGATGTAAATCATGGTAAAAAATTTTGTCGTCAAGTGGATTCGAACACAACGCCATTTTGGGAAGGCCCACCTTATCGGCACTACAAGCGTAAACATCTATACCCCACTTCAAAATCAAGTTTCGACACCGAGCGGGATAGGGAAGTAAACGGAGATCTCGACATCGCTCAAGATGTTATCTAATACCTTGATTTCCTCGAGGAGTCGGGGTTAGTAAGGTAAATGCAGACGATGACCATCGAGATCGGCCGTCACGGACGGGCGATCTTGAACCCATGGCTCTACCAAAGGAAGAAAGCAGAGGATGTGGAGTTAGTACTGGAAATCCGGACAAATTGGTCAAGATCGGGCGGGATTATCCGAACAATTTGCGAATCTGTCAGTGGAATTACTCCGGTGTATCTGACATCTTCGCTGGGAACCTAGTGACATGCGGTGTAAGTGAATCAATCGCATTACATAAACTTCATACTGGGCAGAAAAGGAAGCCAAGTGTCTGAGAAAAGAAGGATCTTCGCCCCGGAAAGACAAAAGATTATGACGAAGAGGTTACCAAATTGTTAGAAAGCGGGGTTCATCTTTGAAATTGACTATCCGAATGGTTGGCGAATGTGGTATTGAGTACGAAAGCAAAATGGGAAGTGGAGGATGTGCATCGACTACAGACACTGAACAAGGTCCGCCTAAAAGACTTCTACCCTTGCCCAACATAGACCAATTGGTTGATGCCACTTGGGATATGGAATCTTTGAGTTTCATGGATGCTTTCTCGGGATATCACCAAATCTCGACGATGCAAGGAGGATACCCAGAAGACTAGCTTCATCACTCATCGGGCTATATATGCATATCGAAGATGACTTTGGGACTACTAAACGCAGAGAGCAACCTACCAACGAATGATGAACTTCGTGTTCGAAAGCGGTAGGGCGAAGTATGGAAGTGTATGTGGGCGACATGATCGTCAAGAGCATGTCGATTCGGGATCATCTGGAGGACTTAAGAAGACCCCTTGAAACGGTGGTGACAACCTGGCCGAGACTAAACTTGACCAAATGCACACCGGATTGGGTTCGGGAAAATTCTAGGATATCTGGTCGATGGCGGGGAATCGAGGCCAATCTAGAAAAAATCTCGCGATCGTGAGACATGAAATCTCCAAAGACATATAAAGATGTCCAACGGATGACGGGACGAATTGCTGCCCTTAGGAGATTCATGTCAAGGTCAGCTGAGAGATGTCTACCCTTTTTTGACACTCTCAAAGGCCCGAAGAATGCCAAGAGTTTCCAGTGGACTTTAGAATGCGAAGACGCGTTCCAGGAGATCAAAAGATATTTGGGTTTGGCACCATTATTAATGAAACCGATCCCCACGAAACCTTTATACTTATACTTGGTTTGCAAAGCCCAATGGCGATAGGGGCGGCCTTTGGTAAGGATGAGGAGATAAGCAATTCGGTGTACTATGTCGACCGTGTTCTCGAAGACGCAGAAACGAGATACGAACCTGGAAAAATTTGCTTACGCCCTCATAATTGCTAGCAAGAAACTCAGGCACTATTTCCAGGGTCGGTTAATAGTGGTCTACACAGACCAACCTTTGAAGAAGATTTTGCACAAGCACAAGTCTCGTGTTCGGTTAGCCGCTTGAGGCAATGGAATTGACACAATTTGTTATAGAGTATCGTCCCGAACGGCAATCAAAGGATGACATTGGTCGACTTTCAGAGTTGAGTGTTCTTTCACCGAACCAGAGGCGAATATAGTAGCAAAACACAACCAATCCGGACCTCATGGATTCTATCGTGAGACGGATCGTCAACTATGGATGTCGATGGCGCATGGGTCATCCTAACAAGCCCTGAAGGGTTCGAAGTCTGCAGAAGCTATTCGGTTTGGTTTCAAGGCCATAAATAACGAAGCGAATATGAGGCCATCCTAGCGAGGATCTGATTGGCGAAACTGAAGAGGTACAAATGACGGTTGATCATCTACGATGATTCACAACGGTGGTGGTCAAAGATTATCGAGGCGAAACTGGCTTGGGGCAAGGATGACCAAATATTTGGGTTGAGCTAAATGATAAGCTTATATACTTCCTTCATACAGTTGTCAGGGGGAGGACCGGTCGGAGAATACGATAGCGAGATGCCTTGGCAAGGCTGGCAACAACTGAAGCAAGCTCTTTCAATGGATCAGTGTACTTGGAGATTCTGGAAAAATCCAGTGTCCCAAAGACAGAAATCTTGGCTTTGGACCGGCTCAATTGCTGGCTCACACCTTATATCTCATACTTGGTCGATGGGACCTCCTTCTGACCAAATCCTAACCGAGCAAGTCAAACACCGAAGTTCGAACTTCACCTCATAGATGGAGATCTATCTGAAGGGCCTTTAGCTCTCCAACGCTCAAATGCTTGACTCCTTGAGGCGACTCACACGCCGGGATATGCATGAGGGAATCTGTGGGGATCACATGAGAACAAAAGTCATTTACGCATAAGATTTTGAGGCGAGGGGTATTCTTGGCCAACTATCTGCAAAAGCAAAAAGAATTCGTTAGGAGGTGTCCCAAGTGCCACCGAAACAACAACATCCCGCACCAACCCCCCGAGAACTATATTCCGCCTTGTCCCCGATCCTTTTTCATGTGGGAATCGACATTACGGGGCCTCTGCCAAAAGCAAAGGGACAAGTTAGCTTTGTGATCGTGGCTATTGATTACATGACGAAATGGGTCAAGCCAAACCACTGCAAAAAGATTACCGAGCAGGAGTGTTTGAAGTTTTTAAAGAAGGGTAGTCTACCTGTTTGGTATCCCACCGGCGAAGGGTCTCGAGACAATGGCGAAGGCAGGTTTAGCCAGGATCTAAATTTGAAGACTTTTTGAAAGAATTAGGGATCTGCATCGCAAGACTTCTTGATTGCCCATCCTCAATCAAGCGGCCAGTGGAAGTGACCAATCGAACCCTACTTCAATGGGATTAAACGCAGATTAGATGCATTAAAGGGTCGGTGGCAGAAGAATATCTATCTATTTGTGGGCGTATCGAACTACCCCAAGGACTACAACCGGAGACTCCCATTCAGGTGTATCTGGAATGATACTCTCATTCCTGTTGAGATCGGATCTCGAGACTCTTCAGTCGGCCAATACAAAGAGCTATATAATGATGAGGGTTTGAGAACAAATTTAGATTTGTTAGATGAAGTTCGGGATTCCGCCGTGATGAGGTTAATCTATCGCCAATGAATGAACGACGACACTACTATAATCGGAAGGTGAAGACAAGGAGGTTTGCAATAGGAGATCTGGTCCTCCCGGGAGTTTGAGGCATCAACCCCCAAAACACCGTGAGTTAATGCCCAACCGGAGGGCCTTATGAGGTGGTAGGAGTCTCAAAGCCGAGAACCTCTAACGGCCGAGCAATGGACGATTCGGAGGTAAAGAATACATGACATCTTTGGAAGACTTAGAAAATTTTACGATAATAATTATGTCGTTCTTGTTTTTATCCATGTAATCGTTTCAATTCAAATGATATAAATGAAAGTTCTCATTCTGTCAATGTTTAACTTCATCTATATTCATATATTTAAATTCTTACTGAACAGACATGTTTTAAGACACTATCCGATCAAGAGCTTCAAAAACTCCAATCGATCGAGATAAGTCCTGCATAATCGACCAAGAGTTTAATAAATGCTTAAAATCTGATTTGAGCACTATCCGATCGAGGGGTTGAGCACACACCATTGATCGAGATAAGTCTCGGAGTATAATATTGACCTCTACTGATCGGATAAACCCTAAAGACGATCCGGCCGGAAGGTTCGGTGGACATAACTGATCGCGATTAGTCATAAGTGAAACCCGACAATAAGCATTCATGAGACAAAGAGTATATCTTATTTATACTTAGAAAATTTCTACTTTATAAACCGGGTATTAAACTACGATTATCTGCTAAGTACAAAAGAAAAGAAGAAGAAAGAATATTTTCTTTATTACAAATCCTACATATCTACTACTTCGGCGGGAGGGTCATCTTGACATCGGACTCAGTCATCCGAAGAGTCAAGATGGAGACACATCAAGCCAATGACCATCAACTTTGCCTTAGCCTTTTCCCGATGCGTCTCATACCTTCACCAAATTGGGCTATGACCTTATCGTTCAAGGCTTCCGATTCCTCATACTCGGCGATGGCTTGCTGACTGGCTTCGATTACCTTCTCGGGAAAGGCATTGATGATGCTTGATCAAGTTGTTGTTCTCCTTGATCAAAACATCATCTTGTCATGCATCTCAAGAACTTCGTATATCACATCGAATAGCGTTCTCCGATCCTTGACATCTTGGAGCGAGACGACCCTCTCTGCCGCGAGAAAACCTTTGCTCATGCTCCGACTCTTGATCCCGCCTCCTCCGCTTGGGCCTTTGGCGTCGGGTCTCGGCATGAGAATCCGTTCCTTTTTCAGTCCGATTGCAGACCAGAAGCTTGACCTCCAAAGAACTCCACCTCCGGCCCCAAGTGAACTTCTTTCTTTTGTGGATCGAGGCGAGGAGGATGGCTCGAACAAGTATAAGCGTTGGCTGCGATAAACACACACATCAAGATCTGAAGGAAAGGTCAAAGTTAAGAAAAGAATCATATTGACAAAGGGAATTACACGGGTCTCGAGCTCAACATAGGCCACCAAGAATCGATCGGGAGAGTACCCTTTAAACCGGTCCATCGTCACCAGGTAGTTTGAAGTGATCAAGAGGGTAAAGGGAAGACCTCAAATGGGCTCTTGGGCCAACAGTGGTCAGCGATCCCCGGAAAGAAATTTGGGGCCGGAAGAAGGAGTGGTAGAACGTTCCACATCGGGACCACCATCTCACCCGTTGGTGATCGAGAACCTTCCACAACAATCGAGGTCTCTTTGATCGAGGTTCGGGAAGAACCTCTTGATGTCCTCCGAATCCTCGATCGCCTCGGTTGACGGAGGGGCGGGAGAAATCGACTTAGGCGTGGCGGCGAGAAGACTTTTAAAAGCTTTTAATGGTCGACAGAGGGCTTCTTGATTTTTTAGTAAAGCCGCCTTCTCCATGCGGCTCATCTTTAGCGCCCCTTTGTGTGTGGTGGGGCTCGGGCCCGAAAGTGGACCCCAATGTGATGTCATTGATCGGGACCAGATATCCTCCTCGGGAGCATCGTCTTCGGTTACCTGGGGTCTGGATGAACCCGGGGACGGCAGTGGCGAGGATGAAGGCATCGACGCCACTCGGGCTTGAAAATTATCACCGACAGGACAAATGGGTTAAGGCATGGAAAGCTTCAGAAAATAGGAGGAAAAATAATGAAAAACAGAAGGATACTCATAGCCGTGTTTGTACAACCAGGCTTCGTTCATCAGAAGCCCCAGATTCCATTGGCTCCTTTGTCATTGCTTGTAGAACGTCTTGAAGGCATCGGCTCGGCCCTTCGGGAACTTCGAAATCTTAGCCGCCTGGTCTGCTGGATGGGCCCAGGGGGGAAGAAGTTGGAGATCGGTTCCCTTGGAAAAAAAAACCACTGTTCATGCCACCCCTTGTTGCTTGAAGGGGTCTTAATTGGGACGGTTGGGGCACTTGTTGAGTTGCCGAAGACGGTGCTCTTTCGAACCACTAACGGTGAACAGGGCAAAGAATAGATTGAGCCCGGGATTGAGGCCCACCTCCTGGCAGACGGCTATGAAAGAGACTAAGTGGATGTACGGCGTTAAAGCGTGAGTTACATGAACCCGACTCCCCACAAAGCTCAAGAAAGAAGAAATGAAATCGTGAAGTGGGAACCGAACCACGTGCTTTAGAAACGTCATGTGGGCGCCCACCCACTCGCCTCGGGGCCGCCAAAACATCTTCTCATCGGGCATAAACACTCAAGTTGGTATTCTTGAGGATCTTAAAAAGGACCTATGTCGAAAATCATGTGAGGGGTGATGGTGGAAGGAGTATGGAGGTGAGAAAACTCCTCCGAGGAATAGTATGCATTTCGAATCCTAGCCTCGGCGTCTACCGGACTAGGCAGGATTGAAGGAGTGGTGCTTGTGAGGGCATCCTGCGATCTGACGACCTCTAAAGGTCAGCCGGTGGTGACCAGCGAGAGTAGTAGTGATGAGGCCTGGGTGGTAGGAATAGTCTTTGGTTGGCCATTTAGAAAAGAATGTGATGCAAATCTGAGGTTTTGAAAGGGAGATAAGCAAAAATAGCACTCAAGTGACAAGACAGGGAGGAAAATGGTGCAGATTAGGTAAGAGATAAACTTGCGAAATCGCTTCACGGGAGAATTTGAAAGCAAAGAGTCGATAAAAGTGATAATGAGGGGAATGGGAGTTTTATAAGAATGCACGGCACGGAACCCCAAGTAGGCTATTAAATCTTTGGAGGTGGGCCCAGGCGTGAAAAGGCGTCTGCGTTCCAAATATCAAGAAGTGTCTGGCTTCCATGACGATATTCATCATTATCTGTCACGACCGCTTCAAGTCTCGACCTTTTCAAGTCTCCAATCATAAATATGTTATGATTAGAGGCCGGGAAATGTTTAGGGGCGTTTTACCGACCCTCCATTGGGCCGAAGGTTCAATACCGAAAAGAATTTGGAGAGACCAGATGGTAGAAGCCCATGAAGGTGTTGGGGGTGTTGAATTCGGCATTTGAGCCCTCCAGGACCATAATAGAACACAGTCTTGTGATGTTAGGGGTCGGGTCTTGAGTCCTTTGGTAGAAGCACACAGTTAGATTATAGGACCGTTTTGGGCTGCTGCATGAGCTCTCCTGCGTCTGAGTCCGAATACTATTTATGTGCGTATAAGGTAACTCAAAGGTGGTGATGAGATTGGACTCTACTTGCACCTTTTAAGGAGATGGCGTTGGACCCAAGTTATGGTAATTACCATATACTAGGAGTCCTAGTCCGACTAGGAGAAGGATTCTAAGGTGGTGAGTACTATAAATATGAGGCCTAGGTTATCATTATAAGTCATATACTGTATTTAAATAAAGTTTTATAAAAATATTACAGGACAGGTGAGTTGGAGTCCTGTAATAGAGAAATAATAAAATGATGAAGGATTAATATATGTATGAATGACATAAGATTTAATAACTTAAGCTTTTAAGCGAAATTAAATTTTAGACCTACAGTAGAACCTCTATAAATTAATAATCTTTTTTAAATAATATTTTTTTCAGTCCTGACTTGGACTAATGGGATAAATTAATAATTTTGATAAAATAATAATTTTTAAAAAGACCCTTATATAAATATATGGTTTCATCAAAATCATAAATTAATAATTCTTTTAAATTACAAATATATGTAGGGTAAACTTGTAAAATATGATTCTATTCTTATTTGTTTTGTCTTGAAATTCAAATCTAATTGAATTTCATCCTTAATTTTTCTCATTACGTCCAAAAGTTCAGGTGTTGCATGCATTCTCGAATTGTAATAAAAATTTGTGAAGAGTTGTTGACGCTAGAGCCTATAAATGCTTCCTTTCGCGTTATTGACTTCAAATGTATTATCATCCTTACAAGTATGATACATTAATTTAATAAATATGATACATTGCATCAAAAAAAGTATGATATAAATATCAATAAAATGCAATAATTTTAATGTAATTAAATTTATGTTCACCAATTAGAAAAATACTCTTTAAATTAATAAATTATTAATTTATCGATTAAATAACATTCTCTAAATTAATAAAATTTTCCAGTCCCAACAATATTAATTTATTGAGGTTCTACTATATGTCTTAGGTGCTGTTTGTTTACATCTGATTGCCTCTTAATGGACCTACATCTCTTATTACATTAAGAGCATGATCTTTTTTTTTTTTGTTACCTCTGGATGCCTCTTAATCGGTAAGACAGAAAATGAAATCTTAATAATTAAGAGGTATCTCTTAATGATAATTTTTTTGATAACCTTTTTATATAAATATATTCAACAATATTATGCACTCATTTTTATTAAATTGAATATTTAAAATTATTAAATAAATTTTTGCCCTTTAAAATGGTAAAATAGTGTCATTAAGAGACAACTTACATTTTAGTTATCAAACAATTTTTTAGATTCAGACCTCATAACCATCCAAATAATCTAATTTATTAAGATATCATAATCATTCAGATCTTAATTCTTAAATTTATCAAACACAACCTTAATGTCTTGTGTATGCATATTGACATGCAGGCTCCTCGATTCTCTCCCAAAATCAAAGATACAAAAAATTCCCAGCTCGGATTCTGTCCCAGCTCTGGTTTTCTCCCAACATACACACAACTATAATTTTGTTTTTGGTATTTTACAAGCAAAACATGATCTTTGGGGGTAAGTTCAATTTCTTTCTTTTGAGGTTATTTCTATAAGTTCACTAATAAATTATATTTATAATTAATTATTTATGGACAAAAATGATTATCAATTACATTTAGAACTCGCAATAAACCTTAGTTTGTAATTTACAGTATAATATACCAATGATTAAGTGCTATGTGTCAGAAAATTATTGGTAATCTAGACTTTTCACTTACAAAGGCATAGTAAAACATACGCCATAGCATCTAGTGGCCCTACTCATTGAAGAAGGAATAGTACATACCTAATATTCCCTTCGTACTTCAAAAATTAGTTTAGTTTGATTTTTTATGAGTAAATTAACAATTTTTATAATTAAAATTTATACTAATTTATATATATATATAAGTACAGAAATCATAACCATAAGAAATTTTATTAAATTTACTACTATCTCTAATTTCTTGAGTTTAAAAATATAAATATATATGTTTAATTTTTAATTCTAAAATTAATCAATTTATTCAGAAAAATCAAATTAAGTCAATTTTTATGAGATGAAAATAGTATGTAAAAGTGTGTAAGGCGAGAAAAATTGGTAATTAATTAAAAAAATCAGTGAGTTAACTCGGTTGGTGATCATCATATATAATATAATCAATGTTTGAGTTGACCCGTAAACATATTGTAATCAATATCTGAGATGACCAATAATTCATATTGAGTTGATTTGGATGCATGGTTCTTTGATTCAGTATATCTGACTACAAAGTAAATACTACTCCATCAATTCCATATTATCTGTGACTAAAAGAATATGTACACTTCTTAAGGACAACAATTTATTTTAGTTTTAAGATGAAAATAACACTAGTAATCTTTTATTTGGGAAAATGAAACAGAAAGAAGAGTAATTATTTGATTGAATTAAATATTCTTGAAAAAAAGATATAAATATGACTATTATAGGAAAGAGAACTTACATTTTCTTTTATATATATATATATATATATATATATATATAAAATAAAATAAAACGTCAGTTATAATGAAATGGAGGGAGTAATATGGGTATTATAGAAAATAAAACTTAAATTTTCTTAAATATATATGCAAATGACAATTATTTTGACATTTACTACAGAATAAACTAAAACGTTAGTTGTTGGGATGTAATTATTTGGATCTAGTCAAGGTGTAGCTCAACTTATTTAATGCACCGGATTTGATGTTGGCCGTTATACGTTTATTTGGACAACTTGGTGATTCTAAAAAGGACCAAGGGTTGGAGGATAGACACAATAGTATATGACACAAATAAACACTTTGTAATAATATGGATTTCTCTCTCTCCATGGTTTTTTCTCAATTGTGTTTTCACGTAAATTCTCGTGTTCATATTTTATATCTCTTTGTTTATGTTTATGTAAGTGTATTTTGTGAATTTGATTTTACAATAATACAATCAACCGTTAACGCGATTTTGACATGCTGCTTTAATTTGGTAATTTAAATCAAACGTCTAAATCGGAAAGTTTAACCAGTAGGTCTGAGTTTTGAAGGGCCTAAAGCAGACAACAAAAAAATGAGCCTTTTGCGAATTGCTATTAAGACAGACATAAAAAAAAGGAAGAACTTTTTCTGAACAAAAGAGCATCAATACGAAAGAATATCAAATATAATAAGTCAAAAAAGTAATTACCACCAAGTCAAAAAAGTAATTACCAAATAGGGCCTCCTTTATTAAGAGTTTAACACTACTCCCAAACAATTAAAAATACCCAAAAAACTGAATCTGATGATGAACTCCCAGGTACATAATAATTAAATTGTTTTGTACAAATTATATGCTTTAAATATGTAGAATATTACAATAATTAGTAGATGTAGAATATTATAGATTGATTATTTGCTTTAATATTTAAGAATTCTATTTAAGTAATAAAAGGAAGAGAATATTTAAGGGGGGCCTAAAAATTTTTGGGCCTAAAGCCCGGGCACCTTGGGCTTTAGCCCGGGCCGGTACTGAGTTTAACATTGGCGCCGTTTGTGGGAAAACAAAATTCTATTCAAAAAATCACCAGAGATAAGTATCAAATTATATTTATTTATGAAATTTATACGCATGATTAAATTATATTTATTTATGCAATTTGGACGGATGGTCGCATGCAATAAATAAATATGATTAGCTATGATGATATAAAATAAGTAATAAATATGTTATTATATGATACAACGATGACGTTTGTAATAGTTTGTAATAACTAATATATGTGATATTGAAAACAATTAATTGACATATCAATATATCTCGAGTCCCGTGACAGGAAATTGATATTATTGATGGAGTACGACAACGAAAAGATGATGATACAAGCGTCATCATGAAAAGGGAAAAATTATTTGCAGTACAACAACAACATAATATCATCATGCCAAAACATTTGCATTGGTCATCCACTTCGACAGTTCGCTTCAGCTGCCCCTAGCTAAGTCCACACAACCATCGAACTTCGACAAGAAAAGGAACCACCCAGCAACGTAAATCTTGACCAATATCATTTAACGCATTCAAGTAATAAAAAGTCTTTCAGAAGTGGCTTTGTTCCCCCGAACGGACAAACGTCCTTTGAAAGTGGCTTTGTTCAGCCCGATCAGACAAACGTCCTTCGGAATTGACTTGTTCCCCCGAACAAACAAACTTCCTTCGGAAGAGACTTTGTTCCTCCCAAACAGACAAAACGTCCATCAGAAGTGGCTCTGTTCACCCCAACCGGACAAACGTCCTTCAGTTGTGATAAAGTTGGTTATCTGTTCGACGTATGGTATTTGGGTGAGATAATTCGTCTTCGGCAGATACAGATCTTTGGATGGGATAAATTTGTATAATCTCTTATTTTAGGTTCCTTATAAATAAGAGACTCAGGGCAATGTTGGGATGTAATTATTTGAGTTTAACCAAAGTGTAGCCCAACTTATTTAATAGACCGAATTTGGTGTTGACCCATATACGTTTATTTGGACAGCTTGCTCAAATAGTGGGAGAGTTCTTATTAAAGTAAGATTGTGTTTTCTTATTTGGTGGGATAAAGAGATTTAACTTGGGAAGGAAACAATCAATCATTAATTGTAGTTATAAGGTGATTCTAAAAAAGACTCCTACTCTTAGTTGGATTCGAGTAGACATGACTTCTATAAATACAGCAACAAGCAAGGGTTGAAGGATAAACACAATAGCATATGACATAAATAAACACTTTGTACTCTCCATATTATTATAGTGAATTTATCTCTCTCCGTAGTTTTTTTCTAATTGAGTTTACACGTAAATTCTTGTGTTCATATTTTATATCTTTTTATTTATATTTATGTGAGTGTATTTCGTGAATTTGATTTCATAACAATATAATTAATAATTAACGAGATTTTGACATACTATTTTGATAATTTCATTATGCGTACAAAATCGTTAACATTAGTTATAATGAAAATGGAGATGGTAATGTTTAGAAGTTTTTCCTTTAATTTTTGTTAATAACAAATGTCTGCATGCATGAATTTTGTTGATTCAAGACCTTTACATGCATGTAGGTGGTGGTGAAGAGTCACAAACAATATGTTTCTTTTGTTACAACATATTTACTAGCTATACATACCCTCTAATTCCCTTTAAAAAGATCATGCCATATGAAAAGGTAAAAAAATAAAGGAGATATACATTTTACAATCAGATTAGAGTGACGAGATTTAATACTATCACCATTTTAATCATAATATGTTGTACTTTAATTATGACATAAACAAATTATATACAATGGACTGAATCAACTTAAAATTTTATAATTTAAGTTTAAATAGACTAGCAAAATATTTAAATAATACTCATTTTTTTTAGTCAAAGTTTCACATCATCTAATTACCTATACGAGGAAGAGTAATTTTATACACACAAACCCTAGATAAAATTAATTAAGTTGTCTACAAATATTACTATCCCATGTATTAAATAGTCAATATTTTTTTATACATAAAACGTTCATAAACTTTATTAATAATCTAAATGTTAAGATTCAAATATTATTTTTTACCTCTAGTTATGTATAACTGTTTGTTTGTGTATAATTTGTGCACGTATAACGTACTAGTTACTAATAAAATTATGTACCACATTTGTTTGATAATAAGAAGCAAAAACAAGAACAAATTAATTGAACCATTTCTTTTAAAACAAACTTACCAATGCATATATACTTACCAAAAGAAATTTCTCATCTCTAAGATTTTACTTTTACAAAGCTAATAATCATACATTCCCAGAGAAGAAGAAAAGCAGATCTCACCCAAAAAATGGTTAATTTACAGATGAAAACTTTCAAATTAAAATTAAAAAAAGAGAGAGATCGATCTAGAACAATTAATAAACATAGAAGTTCTAATTGGGTGATTGAAGAATGAAATACCCATAAAAAACCAGCTTCCTAAAAAACCCAATATGTTTGGGTAGCATTATTTTCAACGCATTTTTGATATTTTCACATGGACTTCTCTCGCATGAAATTACGGTGGATCTCACTCTCATCTGAGAAAAATATGTGAAAATATCAAAAATATATGTGAAAATATCATTTTTCTATTTTTTTTGTCTTCAATATTTGGAACAAGGTTATTGTAGGATTACACGAGCTATAAGTATATATTCATGCAGTCCTTATTTATATATCCTCCATTGGTCAGAAATATCTCTTGCAATTTTAACGGCATCTGATGCAGTCCCAAGAAGGCCTCTTCTGGTGAATCCCACTGTATACAATCCTTTCTCTCCTTTCCAACCATTTGGAAATGGTGTTCTTGGCATGCCCTCTTTTGTAAAGAAATCACAACCCTGCACTCCATCAAATAATATTCATAAGCACAACAAGTAACATATCTTAAAGCTGATGCATTTCCCCTTCTACTAGCTTACGAAGAGTTTTAGTGCGTTGAAAGTTAATCTAAATGCATTTGAAAATCTTATTTATTTACGAGTAGTTATTCTAAACGCAATTTATTTAACTAACAAATGCAACATACCATTTCCTATTAGGTGGCTAAACACAATAAAATGCTATAATCATTAGTAACCGAACGTTTATAGCGTTAATATCCACCCGTTGATGGCATATTATGCCCGAGTCCAAATTTATTGTTCTATTTACGGTCTTATTTTCTGTCTCATCCTATGTCATAGTACCATGTGTAACTCAATTTTAGTAGTTAAATTTATAAATAGATAAACAACAATACTACTATCACATAAAAGTATCACATACCGCTTACATACTGCATGAGTGACACATATAAATTTGTTGTTGAGTTAAGTGGGCTATGTCAACAATAAATCTATGGGGGTTACTCTATGTAGTATGTGAGTATTATGTGATAGTAGTATTATTTATAGATAAAAGATTAGTGACACTAAGTCCCCGATACATAGGATGAAAGGGACAGGAGATGAGACAGAAGTTGGGATGAAGGATCCGAATTCGCGATGTATACCTAATTTACCAAGGTACTAGATAATGTACCACATTCTATAGTTTAAAATAAAGCATGCTATGTAGCAATTGCACATAAACAATTTTTGTTGTTATGTCAATTGAATAGCAAACTAGAAATATTGATTACTTAATGAATTAAATAATTAAATAAATAAAAGGAGAAAAATAGAATTGAACTTGTTGCAATGTTATTGAATTGGAACGAGCCAAGCCAGAAATGGCTGTATTTTTGTTAGTATGTACCAGTCATTAGTCCAAGTCTTTTGGATTGATGCTAAAAAAAAATAAAAATATTCCTCCCTGATAACTCCAATTTGGATTCTGCCTCTAGAAAAGAGCAAAAGGAAGACTTTCAAATTTTGCTTTTTCATCGGAAAAATAGAATATTTATATGATAGTTGCACATCATGGGGAATAGTTAGCATAAAGTGAACTTCATGATCAATATAGTGTTGATGGCGCTGGTGGAGATCACCCTCTTCATGCGTATTATCAAGATCTTGTATCAAGCGTGAAGCTCACTTCATCTTACTATGATAGTAACAGGATCTCACGTCATCAACCAAAAAAATATTTTGAGATGACTTGTTCAGAAGCAGGGGATAATCCAAACAATTGGCATCAGATTTTCACTTTTTTTGTTGAGGGCCACTTCAAACTGGTCCTTGTTATAGAAATGTGTTGTATAATTATAATTAAAAATTAAACACGAAATTTAACTCATTTCTATAGACCGTACAATGAACTGTATAGTATCAGGATTCAATAGTTGACTAGTTGTTCAAGCATACCTTGAGCCAAAAAGGCACATTGCTCTTATAGCCTGTTGCTAACACAATAGAATCAAATTCTTTCTCAACGCCATCCATAAATTTGGCCCCATTTCTTGTAATCTCTTTAACTTCTGCCATTAACTGCAAAAAACCCCCCACAAAATTAGCCTGAAAAATCTCTAAATTGTACACTCCACAATTGAAGGGCGAATCTGGCTCATTGTTATAACTTACCTTGATTTTACCGGATTTTATTTGTGACAATGCTCCTCCGTCAAGCACGGGTGTCTTTCCGGTGGCGTTTTTTAGCTCAATCGGACCGGTTTTCGGTCTTCGCAGGCCAAGCCTCTCTGTATTGCCTAATGTGAAGTTAGACATTAGTAGGAGTAACTTGTCTACTAGTCTTAGAGGTAGCCATTTGAGTAGTGACATAGCTATGCCAAATGTAGACCTGCCAAACATCTCCCTAGGTAGAACATGAACCTGAATTATCAAATCAGATAAAAACAAAATTAGGCAAAACCCCAAAATAATCCCATATATCAATAAAACTTCAACAACTTATTATAACTACATGATTTCAAACATACCAAAAATACCCAAATTTAAAATTATGTAAAAATCCCAACTGGTTGATTGGAATTTACCAAAATCATTAATTTTCCGAGATATCCACATCAAGAAATGTGATCAAAATTCAATTTTTTACCGCATACATATAGTGATCGTTCGTCTACCGTCTATAAAATAAGCATTTGAGAATTTTTTAGCCACAAAAAAGTGAAAAAACTTATTATAAATGCAACTTATTTAATTCGTAATCCCCAATACTAAACGCTAGTCGCTGCAACACTATAAATGTACCGTTGCACCGAACATATTCATATATGCGCTATATATATATATATATATATATATATATATATATATAGAGGGAGAGAGAGAGACAATGCTGAAGAAAGATTTTGATGAACTTACAGAGTTTCTAACAACCAAATGAGGAATAGCATCGTGTCTACAAAGGTCTAAACTAACTTCCATACCAGAATTCCCACACCCAACAACCAAAACCCTTTGCTTCCTAAACCCCCAACCAGATTTATACCCGTTTGTATGCAACACAAGACCATTAAACCTCTCAATCCCCGAAATCTCGGGGATCACTGGCTCGGCATTTTCTCCGGTAGCAACCACAAGCCACCGGGAAATGTACTCACAATCCTGAGTCTTCACCCTCCAAAACCCACCACTCAAATGATCAAATTCAGCCCTTTTCACCACTTGATTGAACTTGGGCTCAATTGAAAAGTGCTTAGCATAAGCCTGCACGTATGAAATGAATTGTTTTTTTGTTGGGTATTTCGGAAAACTTTCCGGGTACCCAAACAATGGAAGCTCACAAAACTGTTTGGGAATGTGGAGTTTAAGGCGATCATAAGTTCTTTGTTGCCATAAAGAAGCTACACAATCACTTCTTTCAAGAATCAAAGAGGGGATTCCATTTTCTTTAAGGCAAGCTGATACTGCTAAGCCAGAGGGTCCTGCACCTACTATGATAGGTCCTTGGACCCAAACACCATTTGGTTTATTTGTTTCTTCCTCTTGTAAAGAACCCATTTTCAAGAAAAGGGAAAGGAAAACGGGAGGGAAAAGAAAAGTAAAGAGTGTTCTTTTTTTTACTCTGTAAAGCTCTGTTTTTTGGCTCTGTTTTTCTGAGGAAGATTGTGATGCATCAAGTGGGAATTTAAAGGAGTGGCGTGTGAATTTGGTGAATGAATTGAAATGGGTTGTGATAAATAAATGAAGGTGAGGAATCAGAGTTTATTTATGAAGACATTTGAATGCATAAGATGTAACATATATATATATATATATATATATATATATATGTGTGTGTGTAAATATATATATATATATAGAGAGAGAGAGAGAGAGTTCTGCTTAGATAGAGAAAGATTGAGGGGGTTTTAATGGAGGTGTGAAGGTGAAGGAAAGGATTTGGTTCTCCTTCTCAAGGCTCTTATTTCCCAGTTTCTCTGTAGGGTTTGTGGTTTGTGTTGTGGGCAAGGGGAAGATATAAATACATTTATCTGCTGCTTGCTGCTCTGAATATATTCATTCATTCTTTCAAATTGAGAGGAAAATTTCACCCACTTGCATTACTTCAGGCAGTTTATGCACGCGCATGTATTTATGAGAAAAGTTGATAGTATTTTCGGACAGTTTATTTGGGGAGTTTTATTTGTATTTCAGAAATTTTTATTATACAAATATTATATATTGTAATACAAATGTAAGGGTGGGTGGACCCAAATATAAATTAGGATTGACATGTGATCTAAAGAATTAAATAAATTGGGAGAAGTCTCCACGTGTCCCGAGATAGAAGGCTCGTGGAGGCGACTCATTTTGAGAATTGATTGAGGAATTGGATTGATGGTTAGAATGACATGATGATTTGGACATTACTCAAGTAATTAATGGTATTTTTGGAATTTCTTCTGAATTCACATGTCAAACACAAGACCTAAACATGTGTTAGGCAGGTGACCATTTTCTAAGAAACTTTGTAAATAGCCCCATTTCATTTCAATAGAAGAGACTTTTTTGATTCTCTCAGAATTGAAGACATTGAAGAAAGGCTCTTGAATTCTAAGAGTTCTGTCACGTGTTACTCGAGTAATTGCTTACCCGTTCTTCTCCCTTCTTCAATCAATCAAGATTGTACTCTTTGTGGATTTTTTTTCCTACTTAGCCAACACGAAACCTTAACCTTAGTAAGGTACTGTTTCCTTACCCACAGGGTATAAATGAATTGGCTCACAAAATTTATTGGGTATAAAATAAGATTTGATTGATACTCTTTTAGCTACTGAATTGAACATGATCTCAAATCGAACATGGGCAGTTTGAATTTTTTTTGAACGAATATGACCCTAGTATCAATAGAAAATTGTAATTTGAGAAGATTTGAATAATTTATCGAACTTTAAATTTTGCTCATATTTGAATCATTTATATTTCGAGTCAAGCTCGAATTAAATTGTTAGTTGAGTGCGCGAGTACAAATCAAGCCCGAACTATTTACTCATTTTACATCCTTACTTATTTATATAGATCTGTCTAATGAATTGTCCAAAAAAAAAATTCAACCGGACCAGGATCCTCTCCATTTAAAATAAATGAACTCTCCAGTTCATGGTCCAGATTTAAAATGTGTTCTGTTTCTCCTGTCAACATGATGTCACATTACAACACATTTTAAATTTGGATCATGAAATGGAGAATCTCCATTTACTTCAAATAGGTAAAATTAATTTAGTATAGTCCGGGACTATGAACTTCTTAAGGATAGTACTTATTACTTCCTCAATTCCTAATTATTTGATGTTTTGGAGTTTTGCACAACTATTAAGGAAGTTATAACTCCTATAATAACTTCACTAAAATTACTATGTATTACCAAAATCACCCTTGCATAGATAAATCTATTATATATACTAAATCACAGTACATGACACAATAAGTTGATATCTGTCATTCTAAAAAATTAACACCTGTCCATCTTAATTAATAGTGCTAAATTCATTTCCCAAATTCGCCTAAATTCATTTCCCAAATCTGGTATCATTCTGTATTCCTTCAAACTCTTTCAAACAGAGAAAAAGACTCAGCCCCAAAGGATAAACATCCTGTATTGGACCCAAAGAAGAAGAAGCCCACGTTGACCATTCCATCTGTAAGTACACCATGGCAAAGAAGAAGCACGCCACGGTGAAAAATAATCAGAAGAGACAGACCATAATAAGAAGCAGACCACGACGCGAATAAGAACTTGAGCACACCACGATGAAGAAGAGACAGACCCAATAGATTTATTGTATCATGGTGTGGGGAGTTGTTTGATCGGATTGTTGCTAGAGGGCATTATCTTCGAAGGAAACTCTACTATCGTGGCGACGCCATATGAATTGTCGAAATTATTCATGTGAATTTATTTTGTCTTTCTTGGATATTGATGATGTGGTTGTGTTTTGATCTGCTTATAGCTTACCAAATTTATAATTGTGTTGAATAAAGTTATCATTTTTTTAGTGAGTATAATAGTGTATAAATATAAATTCATGTTTTGACAAGAGTTTTGAGATTGTTTTAATTGTGCAAATTTGAAGTACAAACTAATTAATTAGGTATGATTTTACTCCTTGTCCGTAAATGCATAAGAGAATAGAAAAATTCATGAATGTCCTCTCAGGTTCTCATCTTCTTTGAGATGGGCTTAATTTCGTGGTCTTCAGTGATGGGTGCTTTTGGTATCATGTTCAGAGTTGTAGAGGGACTGAAGGGCAGTCCTCTTTCAAGGGCTTAGTGTTTTTCTCTTTTCTAGCTTTGGAGGGTTTTTCATCCTCCCATTTATTATGTAAGAATATGATGTTTTACAATCATACTTTAGTATTTTGGGAATGTCAATGTATTGACAATAATAAAACAAGTGGCATCAATCATAAAGCTTTTGTTTATACATTTTTATATCTCGCTAGTCTTTTGTATTTTTATAAATGGGCATCCGATATCTTTTCTCCCGATAAAGTTTCACGTATTTTACAAGATATTTTTTTACATTTGACTTTCGTGAAGAAATCATTTGAACTTCTTCATCATGTTATTGTAGGTTTATCTTTGTTGGTCTTGAATATGCACATGTCGAGGCAAGGAAGTCTCATGTTGTTGATGGTGCTGTTATGATAAATACTGATGGCAAAGAAGTAAGTAATTCTTTCATTTAAACTTCAACAAATACTCCCTCCATCTCAAACTACATTCCCTACTTTTAGGCATGTGTGGTAGGGACTTCAACAATTCGACTTAGCTTACTCCCTTGAAACTCTGGTTCCCTTTACTCTTTTGAAGAGTTTTGAGAAAACATTTGTTGATAATAAATCTTGGTTAATAGACCTATCTTATATTAGGTGACTTATCTCCAGTTAGTTGTTGGACCTGTCAAAATTTGTATTTAGTGAAAAGCTAAATTGTAGATGATAAAAATGAGAGTGAAATATTGTTAGAGGATAGAGAAAATATAGGAATTATAAGAGAGAAAAAGAGAGTATCGTTAAGATATTAAAAGAGGGAGAAAAAATAATTTGAAAAAGTAGGAGAGAATTAAGGAGAGTATTAAATGTTTAAGGATAATTTAGAAAGTAATGTAATCAATATCTCCTAAAAATCTACAAACGTCAAATAAATAAAAATTAAATTTATTTTCTAAAACGTCAATTAAATAAAAATAGAGAGAATAATTATTTATAAGGATTGTTATATTTAAAGACAAATTTATATCGATATTAAATTTCTACCGATACCAATAGATGATATAGAAGAGAATAAATAAATATCAGACTCACTGATTGTTACTATTCATTAATTTTATATGAACACGTGATCATTTACCATTTTCTGTTTTAATTAATAGTGTAACTGTTTGCAGTTAGATGAAATTCCTAATTTTCTAAAAGTTACATGGTTTGTTTTCCACCGATATGAAGTAATTGTCTAGTCTAGACAGTCTAGACTCTACATGACACTAATGAAATTCTTACTCTTATCAATGAAGGGAAAAAGTAAAAGGAGAACAATCAAATTCAGATTTTCCTTTGACAAATCATAATCTCACCCAATATACTCATTTTAAAATTATAAATACATGTTTAAAATAACATTTTTAGAAAAGCGTACTTTAAAAACCATAAAATATTTTCTTAATATTTGTTAGAACTGTAGTAATGACGACATGATATATAATAATTAATTTATAAAAATATAAAATTAAATGTTTGATAATTTATATCACTATAGTTTAAGAAACTAGAAATGTAACCTGATTTTAGAACAAACTAAAAAAATGTTAATTTTTTTTTAAATTTTAAAACTAAGAGAATACCATCCTTTTACTTATCTTGGATCGTATCAAAGAGTAATCAAACTCACCATTCAAAATGTGGAGATTAGGGTAATAGGACTCCTATACAGACCTTTTGACCTACTATAGGCAACTAGAAAAACAACAACAAAACATAGAAAATAAGAACGGTAGGCCTCATAAATTTATCTTCTTATCTACATCTCTTTTATTTGATTCAAATAATTTAGTCTTCATAATTTTGGTATAAAAATTGCATATATTTCAACAAAACGTAGCCATTTGTGCCAAGTTAGTCCTAAATTTATAATTGTTGATGAACCATGTCATTGTATCTATTCGATCTGCATCGTTGTTGATTATTTTTTGGGCTTATATAAGACCACTTTTTTGATTATGTATTCTTAATTATATGGAGTTATATATGGATTTCACATTATTAGCAATTAAGGAGTGATTGCTCCTTTGCAGGAAACAACTCAAGGGTTTTGCATACATATTGCAACTAAAAGACGAGTACGAGTAGCGTAGTATCCAAGATTTGATGTAATTACATGTCACATTTTGTCATGTTTGAATACAAATTTCATACTCTCACAGTATTAAAAGATATTCAGTAAAAATAATTTTACAACACAGATGACATGAAAGACCTAAAATGAATAAAATGATTCGAACTTGATTCGTATCAATTCGACTAAAAGTTCGATTCGAGCTCAACTCAAATTATAAACGATTCAAACATTTTCAAATTATATTTTTCCGTTGATACTCGGATCATATATATTCGCTTTAAAAAGTTCAAATTGTTCAGACTTGATTCGAGATCGTGCTTTATTCGGTACCTGAATGAGTCTCATTCAAACTTTATTCGACTCAATTTATTTACCCCTAGACATGATATGACATTAGTGTAATCCTATCTAAATAAAGTTGAGGTTAAGTTCATCAAATGATGGGTTCCCTTTTTATTTATTAAGACTATGCCCTAGTATATATATATTAACATGCATCCTATTATTATTACTAGTATTCTAGCACACACTATGATTGTAGAGAATGAGTTAATATTAGAGAGAAAATAGAGATTAATAAAGGAGTGGAGAGAGAAAATAGAAGTTTTTAAGTTTAAGAAGTAACTGCTCCTATGTAAAGGTAAATTTGAAAGTTTAAAAAAGTTTCAATACTTTTTGAATTTACACCAATTTTCTCTCGCTTTATAACATAGATTATTATTATTTTAATGCCAGTTCCATCTTTATATGTGTGCTCTAGGTGAATCATTTGTGCACACATTATTGTACAAATAACAAATCAATGTTGAACTCAAATGTTCTATAATCTGAAAGACGCTTATACTAGCAGAATTGATATTTTTACAAAATATATTTTATTTTTTATATATATGAACTCTCACTTAAATAGTAACACCTTATGAAAATATAAGAAAAAAATACCCGCAAAAATCACAAAGCCCATTAAGTTCTTGTCAAGTTCTTTATTTGAACATGTGTTGATTTATAAGTGGCATTTAATGTGGTAAAAAGACTTATTATAAGTCTTTGACCCTTTTATAAAACAGTATTTCTGATCTCTCCTAATTGATTGTATTAGATGACTTTTTTTCTCCTAGCTAGCACGCCCGCGCGCCTTTGATTTGAGCATATTTTCCCTCTACTACTCCAGAGCCTAAATTGAGCTTCTGCAAATCTAGTTGTAGATTTTGTACGTGTAAAAATCTAAGAGCAAATCAAAGAGACAGAGAGAGAAATTAAATAGTTAGCTACCTGGCGAGCAGAAAATTAATCACAACCACCTCATTCATTAGTCACTAGCTGACAAATATCATGGCATAGGATATGGGATTTGGGCTGACATGCAGGTCAAATCTTCTGCATCCTTTTCATGTTACATATTATGTATTATATATTGTCAAGCGTAATGTAATTCTAGTTTTTTTTAATAGTGTAGTGTAATTCCAGTTAAGTTTTTGGGTAGCGTAATGTAAATATTATAGTTAATTTTTTCAATAAATAATTAGTATTACTTGTCAGCGATGCACGATGTGAGACATTGAATGGGATGAGAAAATGGACAAGAAATCTGAATTTTTGAAATGAATATGTGTAGGAGAGAAGATCTCTTAGAGACTTAGAGAAGAGAGAGAAAATCTAGGGTTAGGGTTTTAGGGGCTAGCTTCTTGGAATATTTACTTAGTTGGCACCCACTTCAGTGGTTGTTTGTATCAGTCTTTTTATTTTATTTTTCTATTTTATTTCCCTACAACGACTTAATTCCTTAAATTTTATGTATGTTTATACTTTTAATGTGATTTATAATAGTTTGGCCCCATTGTACAAATTAGTTGGGGCCATTTGGTTTGCAAATAATAACATAAAGAATTGAATGGCCAGGACTCTTGAGTCCGGATAGGAATCGGATCATATATATATATATAATAAAATATAATTGATTTTAAATTTTTCGTTTATTTTAATAAATTATTTAGGTCGTCTAAAGTTTAAAAAAAATTCTATCGTGTATATAGTGCCAAAATCACGAGATATAGTTAGTGTATATATAAATATGGTATAACATATAACAATTACTATGATTATTAATTACCGAGCTGTGCTATGTATATTAATTTTTTTTAAAAAGACTTCTATGAAACACTAGCTTGCTATCAAATTCAGATCATTGACTTTTAAAAAATAATTTAAAATATTTTCAAACTTAAAATTGAGATGATTTATTAAAGATTATAAAATATTAATCATTTTATTGAATAAAATTAAAAGAATCACTATTAGAAAAATAAGAATACGTGACGAAATTTTGTAACAATTTTTAAAAATAATCACAAAAGATAATAATTTGTGATGAACTTTTTAAACAATCACAAAATAATGGTATATATGATGGCTCTTAGTGATGACTAATTTTGCCATCAATGTATTATAATTGTGATGGTCATGTAAATCACTAGTTTTTTTCACGCAAAAGAAATTTTCTTTTTGTGACACACTAAGTCATCACTTATAGATATACTCTTTTCGTGACTGCATTTAAGTTATCACTAATATTTTAATGTAAGAAATAATTAAAATAATATTTTATGACGGTCATGACAATCATTACAATCATTAAAAAGATAGATTTTTGTGACGACTTTTATTTTCAATTACAAAAAGAAGGTATTTTGTGATGAAATTTTCAAGCCATCACAAAAAAACAAAATATATAATGGCTCTCAGTGATGACTAATTTTACCATCATTATAAAGTATTTGTGATTGCCATTGCCATCACAAAATCTTATGTGGAAATAATCTTGTTTAGTAACTCAACTTACATATACTTCCTTTTATATTTAGTTTTACAATTATAATCATGATATGACTTTGGTGTAGTGGTAATATTCGTTATTTAGTTTGCAAATGGGGGGATGGTTTGAATCCTACAAATATCATTTGATACAATTAATATTGTGAAAATAAATTGTCCGTAAATAGAAATTCACATTCTTACCCTAAAGTTGTTTGTTTTTTATGATGACTCTGACAAACACAATAGATTATGTGCTAATGTGATTGTATTAGTCATCACAAAAGCACCAAGTCATGTAAACCTTTTTATGATGAGTGTATACAAGACGGCCATTGTGATGCTTAAAGTCATCACGTAAATTTTTTGTGATGATTTTTCTAGTTTTTGTGATGGATTTTGACCATCACAAATGACCATTTTTTAGTAGTAAATTCATGTCAATTTTAAATTTAAAAATATTTTAAATAAAATTCAAAAAATCAATAATAATGTTTTATTTTAGTAGGGAGGTAGTACTTTTTACCTAAATTATACAAGTAAATAAAGAAACAAACAATATAAATGCCAAAGATGAAGGGTGTGAGCAGCTATGGAGTTTTTATACAGAATAAATATAGTATTCTTCTCAAAATTAATTGTTGTGGCTAATGTATTAGCACTATTGTTGAGAATGTAAAAAACAATTTTAATCCAAACTTTGTGGATGTTGGAAAATCTTCAATAATAAAATTTAACCTTTACCGTTTGCCAATATATATATATATATATACACGGTGCGGATGTAAAGCTCGCTCGGTCCGTCGTTATATATAGAACCGTCGTCTTAGCTTTTAGCGACGAACAACATTTAGCGATGGACCGAATCGTCGTCCTGTCCGTCGTTAAAGGAGGGTGAGCAATGTATGTTAGATAAGGGGTGAACTTAAAATCACACACACACACACATATATATATATATATATATATATATATATATATATATATATTGAGGAAATTGAGAATTATAACAAAGAATGAGGGGGAAATGTTTGGCTTTCAAATCAGGAGATTAGTTTTTAGAACTTGTATGCATCATATCATGTATGAAGAATATATATACATTGGAGAAGATTATTCCATAAACGCAACTTCATGACGTAAATATTTTCTGATTGCAAACAACATTAACCGTCCGATTGATAATTAACTGGTTGCCAAGTTGTCATGTAGATATATGACTGATAGTAATTTGATTAAAAGGCAAAATTGATCCCATTAAATAACAATTATTTTTTATTTGTAGATCTAAAAGGTTTTTGATTGATAAGATATATAATTACAACTGTTCCTTACTATGAACTAATCATGAGTATGCCTCAAATTTATCTTTTTTATTTTTTTGGCAAAAAAGAAATTTCATTAATACCTAATTATATTAGAACAAAAATTAATTAAAAATTAAGTTTCATAGATAATTAAATTACAAAACTTAGGCAATGGTCGATGATATCTTAGCATTAATTCTCAAGTCTCGTGTCGTACGTGTTGCTAGTCTCCTCATATAAAGCCATTATATATATATATATATATATATATATATATATATATATATATATAGGGGAGCGATCCATAGCATCTATATGCTATGGGATAAAAAATGGCATATAGGCTCTAATCCGTCCGTTTTATTGATGAAAGGCTGCGATCAAATTTGGGCTTACACCATCCGCTAGTATTACTAGCGGACGCAATTAGTATAAATTCTGGACACTTAAGACCCTCCAGTTTACCCTCCAATAGATGTGTAGTACAGGTTCCGCTAGTAATACTAGCGGACTTAAAATTTTGTGTGAAAGGTGACCTAATACATATATATTTACAAGAACACACACGAATGCTTGAAACACTAAAGTTGTATACTTAAATATTTTAGAACATCCATGCATGGTGAAATAAATCATTTTTTTGTCCAACTTTGGCTACTGAATCTGCTAGATCACCGACTTGATATACAACATCAATCAAGAAGTTCTAACTTTATTAATAAAATGATGATTTTCAGAGCAAAAATGGTGGCTTATCAAGCATGGGAGCTGCAGGAGCTCGTGAATGGTTGGAGGTATTTTTTTTCAACAAGAAATATTGACAAGTTGGAAAATTATTCTTAATATTTTTTCAGATCATAAATCATACCTCCGATAGATTGCAATGCATAATTTGATATCTTCTCTCTCATTGTATGGCGTTTATGTTGCGAGACATTGTCATTGAAAGCAGAGTAAGTTAATTTCTTACAATTTTAGTTCTTATTAACTCCACTCATATATCTTCAAAGAACTAGAAACCTGTTCGAACTATTATAAGAAATTTTTCAACAAAATTTACAAACAAAGCATGGGCATTTTCCTTCATTAAATTAAGCATGTGCAGCTATTCGTAAAGCTGTTGAATGTAATCATATTTGAAGGTTGTTTTCATACATCAAGTGGTCCAATGCATTAACAGATTGCTTTTAAATCATGCATTAAAAAACATGCTATCCATACATGTTGTGCCTTCCGTATAATTAAGCCTCGTGTACGTGTTGATTATTGTGTCGTGTTGTAATTGCAGCTCAAGTTTAATAAATAGGAAGAAGTCGTGGTCTTTTCGTCTGCTAGTATTACTAGCGGACTCTGTTAATATTGGGTCTATTTTGGTCCATTGGAGGGTAAACTGGAGGGTCTTAAGTGTCCAGAATTTATACTAATTGTGTCCGCTAGTAATACTAGCGGACGGTGTAAGCCCAAATCTAATCTCAGCCTTTCATCAATAAAACGAACGGATTAGAGCCTATATATATTTTTTTTTATCCCATAAAGATATAGATGCTTTATGGATCGATCGCTTATATATATATATATATATATATATATATATATATCGGTCGGATCTTAAACCCTTTATCCAACTCATCCGAGCTCACCCCCATTTAACGACCCAGACCGATGACGATTCGTTTATACAACCGTCGCTCATACTTTTAGCGACACTATATGTTGTCCGTCGCTAAAAGTATAGACGACGGTTGTATGACTGAATCATCGCCGGGTCCGTCGCTAAAGGGAGATGAGTTCGGGTGAGTTGAATAAGGGAAGAGCTTAAGATCCGGACTCTATATATATGAACAAGGATCAAGAGTATTTTCTTTAAATATCATTTTTTTTTTAAATAGCACTCCTTTATTAAAACTATATCCTTTTGGAATTTTTTTAAAAAAATAAGTGTGGCCGTGAATGGAAAATTTATATATACTGCTGTAACATGAGAAAGAGAGAAAATTTTAGCCATCCACATTCCATTAAAGGGTATATTCCCCATTTTAAACAGTTTTGTAATGATCATAAATATATTCAAAAATATTCTGCGTCGCAATCACCATGCATGATCATTACCTAGAATATCTATTTAAGCAGGAATAGACGGACGCCTGATTTGTGTCTAGTACTGATCAGGCCAAGGGCTTATAACAAAAGATATAAAAAGAATTAAATATAAAATGGCTAATTATACTTATGTGATAACAAGTATTACCAAATTCATAATTGGGCCTCTAAATTAATTGGGCTAATTACAAAATTGCAACGAAAACTACCTAGTTGAATACAATCTTCTCCCACCCCACCCCACCCCACCCCACCCCCCACCCCACCCCACCCCCCAAATTTATTTTTCGATTGAAATTGATCGGAATACTTGACCCGACCCGCAATCCGATTGGACCCAATTGATTTCATACGGTTTTGATCGTATTTAGATATGATTGACTTTATTAAAAAAAATACTAATTAATACCGCATATGTATCAAAATACGGATTATCCTCTCGCTAAATTGATTCAAGGCTCATCTACAGATCAGAAAATCAGTAAAGATATATAGGGGCGATTAGAAGAGAAATTAGACGACGGTCTCATCTGCAGATCGGACGGGGAAACAAAAAAAAAGAGGAGTAAAATGTCATCATCAGTTGCATTTGACAAAGTTTAGGCATTTCGTTACTCCGATCGTAGCTCAAATCCCTTTGTTTCCGACAAGGCTAAGTTCCAAGATGTCACACCTCGTTACTCCAATTGCAACTTCGCCAAGCGCGACGGTGATGATCTCGATCAGTATATCTTGTAAAAAGGGACGAGAATTAAAATTTAGGTAAACATGTATTGAATATATATTTTTTTTGCCGAGTATGTATAAGGTTTTCTACCAGACTCCTCTTATCAATTACTTGTAATTTTTTCCGAGAAAAGAAACAATTTCTGACACCGCTTTCTGACTATATGGGTGCCTTTGAATGGAATTGTTTGTGTTCCTAGGGTTTTTATTTTTTGTTGAAAATTTATTGCTATATGCATGCATGCCAATGACATGCTCTGTGTCGATCTAGATAAAGACTCAGAAAAGTCCGACTTTGAACATAATGACATGCTTTGCTAACATTATGAAGGTGATTGCACTTTTGTATGCTGGGATGAATGTTGTTTGTTCAAATAGGGTATCAGTTAGTAAACTTATTTTTAATGATCGAGAAACCGTATCGGAATACTGTCAAACCGTATAAAACAAATCGACTTGGACAATTTATGTCCAAAATTTGATTTTGGGGTGAACATTCTAAACAATTCGGTATTTTATATAGCAATTTGTAAACCCAAATATTTTGAGGGTCCAATTATAAAGTTGATGATAATTTTTGTAACATAAGTGTAATTAGCCTAAAATTTTATGTAATATAATGTTAATTAATTATATAAATAAATATTGTATGTCAAACACAACGATTTAAAATTACAAAAAAAATATAAATTATTAAATAGACAGAGAACCTTTACTCTCTCTCTCTATATATGGTTGTATCTTTTTTCCCGGCATGATGGGAACGAAAGATCTGTATTAACCGACATTCTTCGATGCATGTAGTGGTTGTTACGTTAATGGTTCATGTCATGTCGTGAATAATAATTACACATTCTTTAATTATATTACGAACATGACTAGATTGTCTATTACCTAGCTATCTCAGAGCAACACAAACCATTTGCTTTAGAGAAATAGCAACATAGGACCACAGAAATTCTGAAAATTAGTTTCAAAAACTTATGTTTGTGTTGCTGCACATATATGTAACATGTGTATTTCATAAAATGAGAATATAGACACGTTTATTCAATTGTAAGCAGCTTCTAATTCTTAATTTATTTTTTTCAGGGTGGGTCAAAATATTTATTGTTTTGAAAATTATCAAGTTAATGAAGTACTATGCATGGTAGTCAACTTATTTATGTTGTTTTCAACTTTGGTATGTTGTAAGAAACTTAGGCATATATGATGATGACACATAGGGTATAAAACTTGAAGTACATAGTTTTGTTTCTTCATCCGTTTAAAGTATGTAAACTTTTATATGGTTAATTTTTTTATGTGAAAGTTTTGCTCATTATATCTCTTTTCTATTTTTTTTTATTTAACAATTGTACTAATTAAGGCCATGAAACTGTTAAAGTAAGAGAATTGTTTCAAATTACCCTTGTGTAATTCATTAAAATGTTTTCCAACTATTCAACATAAGAGGTAATTACATAAAATGTAACTCAATAAAAGCCTGAGATAATTTAAGTTTTTAAATTACCCTTAATGTTAGCTAAAATTTAGTAGTGGTGGTGTCATGTTGTAAATAATAAAAAAAATATTATGATAAATTAAAAGTATCATTATGCCACTTTATAATTTTTAAAAAAGATCTATACTCTTAAAATTAATTAAAAAATTATGTCTAATTTAAAATGAAGAGAATATACAAAATAAATATATAGTCACTACTCACTATCATATATAACATCTAATTGTGAACCTTTTATTAATCTTTTCTTTTGTCTGTTGTGTGAATGATGGGGTAACTTTCTTTTGTTTATATCATGGTATTCAAAAGTTAGCCTTTTATTAATCCTATGTTAATTAACTTTCTTTAATTAACCTTTTCTTATGTGCATATTTAATCGCTTTTCAATTTTTTCAATTCGATCATTATATTTTTATATGTGCATATTTCATATAGTTTAAAAATCTTACAAACTCATTTAAAATTCACTTAGTAGTAGTGAATTTTTAATAGTCCCCGTTTTAAGACTGTTTTTATATATTTTGATCCCATTTAGGTCGGTGTTAACGACTTGAACACGTCTTTATGTTTTGAGAATTTTTAGTGATTATCTGTGACACCCCCAAAATAGGTATATACAATCCATTCTGAGTCGTCAAATACATTGTACATAATTCAAATACAACTTCATTTATACAACTCATGTTAAGTGTCGTGCAGAATACGACAAATCATAATTAAGCTGTGAGTTTTAATACAAATATTGTATCTTAGACAATATCCAAACTCAAAATAAGTCATCATTATAATTATTATCACACTATTTTATAGAATAGTGAGGACTACTATATATAACAACCATCTTGGACCATCACTCTATTCCCTGACTAGTCCCAACTATCTTAATTCTCATTTCCTGAATAGAACAATGAAAGAAAAGGGTGAGCTCAACTAGCCCAATAAAGAATATTATGACTAAGATAATGTAGAATAAATTATCCTTAGTCTTCAACAGTATAAAAAACTGATAGAATACAATAGACAACAAGTTTTAGATCAACAACTGCAACGGAATAAGCAATCCACTAGAAGAGTCAAGTAGAGCATAATGTCAACTATCTTCTATGATTTAAAAGTTCATCATCACTATTTTATCGTTGTAACATAGCTCAATAAATAATCCACATCACTGAATTATCCATGCACTACGGGCCAAGGATATTCATTAGTATCACATCCACGAATTATCCATGCACTACGTGTAAGACCCCAACTTTTATGAATAAAGATGAATTTTCTATAAATATCATTTTTAAATATTAAGGTGTGAATTTGAAATAATGTTATAGTTGTGGGTAATATATATAAATTTTATAAAGTACGCAAGTAGTTATATTATATTCGATTGGTCGGGGAATATTCGTTTTAATAGAGAATATTAAATCGGCCTAAGACAATCATCATGGACCCCACAACGGAATTATTGTCGGATTGAGAAAACGATAAAATATCTTTTTATGAAAATAACGGCGGAAGTTTTACCGTTAACCGCTGTTGAAACACCCAAGTTGTTAAAAGTACGATGTCTGGCATTAGAGTGCATAGTACGCTGGTGATTGATTATTGATGCTTACGTGAGAAGTCGATCACTCAGTTTTGTTCAATTATTGCTATAGTAATTGTTGCATAACATCTCACGTTATTTGATTCAATTATTGTCGATATTTTATATATTATTAAATTAATAATTGAGACGACAAAGTTATTAATATTATTATTTACAATATTAACGATGTCTAGAAGTTCTGTCAAGGAGAGGTTTGGTTACCTAATTGCGCGCTAATGTGGAGAAATCCTTATTAAAAATCCCTCTTTCCTGGGAACGACCTGGTCGATTAATATTAAGAATTATAATCATGATGATAAGTGTTGTTAAAAATATTGAGGTGATTTTTATGAAGTTTTGCTTATTTTATGGACCCCCATTTACCTATTTTTCAAAATAATAGGTAGAAAATTATTTAAAGGTGGGGGCCACATGTGGGGCCCACATATGGATGAAATGAATTGGAAATGGGGGTTGATAACTTGGTCATGGTGGGAGTGGTGAATATATATATATATATATATATATATATATATATATATATATATATATATATATATATATATATATATATAAACATGATAGTGGGATGGGGGATTGGGAGTGACATGTTAGTCACGGGTGGCATCTTGGAAAGAAAAGAAGAAGAAACAATTGGCAGGAAGGAGTACAATTATTGTTATTATATACATATACATGTACAGGTTTGAAGAATTTGGCAGAGGTGGTAATCACGGGGGTGTCATCCCTTGAATTATCAAGCATGTGATATATATAATATATAATATATATTATATTTTATTTAAAATTTTTTGTTTTATTAGAATATTTTATTACATAGTATCTTTTCCATTCTCCTATAAATAGAAGTTCATTCCTTCATTATTTCTTACGAATTCACTAAAACTCTAGAGAGAGAAAATTATAGAGAAAAAGTAGAAGAGAAGTATGTTACCTCTCTTTTCCTATATCCAGTTTCTTCTAAGATAAGGGGTATTATTTCTTTCGTATTCATGAGGAGAACATCTGTTATTCCATTCTTTATTATTCTATTAGAATAACTTTGTATCTGTGATCTACCCTATACTTGGTGAAATTCTTACATTATTCCATTCTTTATTATATTGGAATAACTTTTGTCTATCTGAGTCAAATTGCATACACGGTGAAATTCTTCTGTTATTCCGTTATTTATTATTCTGTTGGAATATCTTGTCTATGCGTTTACGCATGACTTGGTTCCGATTATTTATTATTCATTGGAATATCATGTATGCATGCGTTCTGCGTGACTGTTTCGCGATTTATTATTCGCTGGAATAATCAGTATATGCGCCTATCGCGCTCGATGATTTCTTTTGTTATTCCATTCTTTATCATACTCAGTTGGTTAAATTTTTGACTTCTATACTCCATGAAATTAGTGGAATATCCTTGATATTTGCGCTTCATCCAGTATCTTTTCATGGAAATATTCTTCTGAGCATTCTTGAATTTTACTCCACAAAAAAGTATCATGTTGACAATTTGGACGTTATTGGTTCCTGGATAAATTAATTCTTGAATTTTTTTATTGAATTCTTATATCATTGTCATCATCCTCATGTTTATATTATATTAAAAGTCATATGTAGCCTGTAGTGCATAGATGAACTTGGTATGATTATGACCGAGGATTAATCGGTATAATCATGAATTGTAATGTTACAAATGATGTGTAAAAGTCCTCATTGGCCCGTGCAGTGCATTGATGGGACGGTTGTTGGCATGATCATGACCATTGATGAATACACGAATATCCTCGGCGGCGTAGTGCATGGATAATTTGTGATTGTGATACTAATGAATATCATTGGTAGTAGTCTGCGAGGATGATGCGGATTATTTATTAAGCTGAGTCTCAGCGATAAAAATGATTAAAAACTTTTTAAAACATAAAAGAGAGTAGATTTTATTCTCTACTTGACTCTTTTAATGGATTTCTTGTTCCGCTGCAGTTAAACTTGATGTTTGTTATATTGTATTAGTTTAACACTATTGAAGGCTAAGGATAATTTATTCTGCATTATCTTAGTCATAATATTTCTTACTGGGCTAGTTGAGCTCACCCTTTTGCTTTCATTATTCTCTTCAGGAAATGAGAACGTAGCAGGGACTAGTCGGGGAACGGAGTGGCGGTCCAGATGATAACATTAATCGTCCTCACTATTCTATGATGTAGTGTGATAATAAATATATTGAGGACTTATTTTAAGTTTGAATATTGTCTAGAAGACAATATTTGTATTAAAACTCACAGCTCATGTTATATATTTAAGATTGTATTTTTATTACATGCCATGTATTTGGCGACTCGGGATAGGTGATGTATACCTATTTTGGGGCGTCCACAGTTAGTATCAAAGCTAGGGATATGATCCCTGGATGAGATGTGAGATAAGAACTAGAGGGAGAGACGGAGAGTTCTTTCGCTAGTATGACCTACTTAAGTTTATTTGATATTTAATTGGTCGGTCAGAGTATGGGTGACGCCCCCAAAATAGGTATACATCACTTATTCCAGTCGCCAAATACATGGTACAAAAATACAAATACAATCTTAAATATATAACATGAGTTGTGAGTTTTAATACAAATATTGTCTTCAGATGTGATTCAAACTCAAAATAAGTCCTCAATACATTTATTAACACATTATTTCATAGAATAGTGAGGACTACTAATACTATCATCTAAACCGCTACACCGCTCCCCGACTAGTCTCTCGCTACGCTCTCATTTCCTCAAGAGAACAATGAAAGTAAATGGGTGAGCTCAACTAGCCCAAGAAGAAATATTATGACTAAGATAATGCGAATAAATTATCGTTAGCCTTCAATACCTTTAAATCGATACAATATAACAAACATCAAGTTTAATCATAGTGAACAAATAATCCATTAAAAGATTCAAGTAGAGAATAAAATCTACTATCTTTTATGATTTAAAAGGTTTTTCATCACTTTTATCACCGAGACTCAAATTTTAATAAATAATCCACATCATCCCCGCACTACGCCCAAGGATATTCATTAAGATTAATGACCACAAATTAAATTATCCATGTACTACGCCAAGGATATTCGTGGTATTCATCAATGGTCATGATCATGCCAACAACCGGCCCATCAATGCATTATTAGCCAACGAGGACTTTACCACATCATTTGTAATATTACAAATATGATTATACCAAATAATCCTCGGTCATAATCATACCAAGTCCATCTACGCACTACAAAGCCAGATGACTTTTAACATAATATAAAATACGAAGATGATGACAATGATATAAGAATTCAATAAAAAAGTTCAAGAATTAAATTAACCAGAACCAATAACGCCTAAATTGTCAACATGATATTGCTTTCAGGTAAAACTCAAGAATGCTTGAAGAATATTTCCATGAAAAGATATCGATAAAGCTTAAAATATCAAAGATATTCCACTAATTTCACTTGAAAGATAAAAGCCAAAACTTTAACCAACTAAGTATAATAAAGAATGGAATAACAAAAGAAATCATCGTACGCGATGTAATCAAGCATGCATGTGTTATTCCAATGTAATAATAAATAATGTAATCAGTCACAGAACGCACAAACAAACAGATATTCCAATAATATTAATAAATAAAGGAACCAAATAAAAACACACGCATGTGATGTTCCAAAAGAATAATAAAGAATGGAATAACAAACGAATTTCACCATGTATGCAGATTTCATGATGCAAAGTTATTCCAACATAATAATAAAGAATGGAATAACAAAAAAGAATTTCACCAAGTATAGGTAAATGTGTGTATAAAGTTATTCCAATGTAATAATAAAGAATGTAATAACATAAGTTCTCTTCATGAATACGAAAGAAATAATACCCTCTTACAGTATTGAAAGAAATAATTCTCTTCATGAATCACGAAAGAAATAATACCCTTACAAGTATTGTAAGAAAATAATTCTCTTCATGAATACTGAAAGAAATAATACCCTTTACCTGTAAGAAAGCGGATATAGGAGTAGTGAAGTAGTGAGAATAGTTTTCTTCTTTCTCTCTATAGTTTCTCTCTCTAGAGTTTCAGTGAATTCGTAAAAAAATAATGAAGGAATGAGCTTTTATTTATAGGAGAATGGACTGAATAGTAACTAATTCATAAACGGTCCAGATTTATTTAGTTTTAAACGGACGGTCCATATTAATTTACTATGCAGTATTAATAAATATTCTAATAAAATAAAATCTTTTAAATAAAATAATATATATATATATATATATATATATATTATAACATATGCATAGAAAAATTTCACGGGTGAAAACCCCGTGAACTCATTTTTTTTCTTTCTGTAAACTTTTCAAACCTCTTATATATAATAATGAAATTGTACTCATTATGTGAAAACCAAATTTCTCATCCCCCACCAATTTGACAACTTCCATTATAATATCACCTCTCCCTCCCCCATACGTAAATTAAATCCACCCACCAAAATCACTACTCACCACACCTATTATAATATATATATATATATATATATATATATATATTGAATAATTTTTTACCAATTATTTTCAAAAATGGATAAATGAGGGTCCTAATAATAAACAAAATTTACATCAAAGACTTCATAAAAATCCCATCAATATTTTTAACAACATTTATCATTATTATTATAATTTACAATATTAATCGACCAGGTCGTTCCCAGAAAAGAGGGGGCTTTCCAATAAGGATTTCTCCTTATTGGCACACAATTAGGTGACCATACCTCTCCTTGACAAAACTTCTAGACATCGTTAATATTGCAAATAATAATATTAATAACTTTGTCGTCTCAATTATTGATTTAATAATATATAAAATATCGACAATAATTGAATTAAATAACGTGAGATACTATACAGCAATTACTATAGAAATAATTGAACAAAACTGAGTGACTTCTCATGTAAGCATCAATAATCAATACCGTGCGTATACTTATGCAACCACGCCAGTATTCCTCGCATTTCTTTTAACACCGAAAGTGTTTCAACAGCTTAACCAGAAAACTTCCGCCAAGTTATTTTCATAAAAATATTTTTGTCGCTTTCTCAATCCGATGAATAATTCCATCAGGGGTCCACCGATGATTATGCCGCCGCATTTAATATTCCCTCGTTAAAATGAATATTCCCGACCAATCGAATATTATATAACAACTTTGCATGACTTTGCAAAATTTATAAATATTACCCACAACTATAACATTATATCAAATTTACTCCATAATATTCAAAAAAATGATATTTATAGAAAATTCATCTTTATTCATAAAAGTTGGGGTCTTACAATGGGAATAATATGTGATATATTAATTAACCCTTGTTTTGTGGCAGTATTTGAAAATGACATCCGAGAATGTTGAGAATATCAATGGAGCACAAGAGACCGTTGAGTCTCCACAGATCAATAATCAGGACAATGTGCATCAGGAAGGCGACAATCATCAGGCAAACAACAACATTGACCAGATGATGAACGATGGAATGTTCACAGGCTTTATACAATTCATGCAACATCTGATAAGAAATGACTCACATACAAAATACGTGGAAACACCGGCAACTCTCGGACGGCCACCGCTAAGTAGTTCAAGAATCTGGGACCACCGTAGTTTTTGGAGAGCCAAAACCACTTAAAGGCGAGACGTGGATAAAGCAGATCTGCAAGATATTTGATGTCTTGGGATGCTCCGAGGAGCAAAAGGCTCTCTTTGCCACCTTCATGTTGAGAGCAGAGGCATTCTTGGTGGGAATCAGAAACGCGTCAACCCGCCTGCAACCAAGATGACTTAGGAGAAGTTCTAAGAATTGTTCAACGACAAGTACTTTCCCGAAAGTATTCGTCACATGAAAGAGGTAGAGTTCATCAAGCTGGAGCAAAACAACATGACCGTGTCGCGAAGACGGGCCAAAGTTCTTGCACGAGTTGTCCGGTTTAAGGCCCCATTTGATTGATAATGAGGAGAATGACGCTAATGTTTCTAAGAGGTTTGAAACCCAAGATACGTCAATATCTTATCTCTCATAAACCGTGTTTTGTATTCAGATGTCTTTAATAGGGCTCGCTTATTGGAGCGCGATAATGAGTCAACCTAACCAAAAGAAGCAACGGCAAGAAATGATAATACCAAATGAGAGTAGTCATCGGCGGTGATAACAAAGCGTGTAGGAATCAACAAAGCCGAAATGGTAACCACTTTGTGGTAATCATGGCCAAAACAAAGAGAATGGACATTTGAAGAGGAGATTTAACAATGATGGAAAGACGTCGAACCAAAGACCAAGTTGTTAGGAAGGAGAGCGACCCCTATCATATGCTTCAAATGCGGAGGGAGGACACATCGATCAAATTGCGCGATGCCGTCCAAAGCATGTTATAATTATGGAAGAGGGTCACCTAGCCCAATTTTTTTCGCTCACCAAGACAAGTTCAAATTTAGGATGGAGACACCAAAGGTCATCCCGAAAAAAGTCAAAGCCGTGAGTCAAGGAGGCGTTTGTCGTGACCTCCCGAGAAAGCAAGGAACCCGAACGAAGTCATCACGGGTAAGCTTATCATAAACTCTAGTGAAGTCTATACCATATTTGATACCGGTTCTACCCATTCTTTTATTTCTCCTACTTGCGCTCAACGTTTAAATTTGACTCCGGAGAAATTAGACTTTAACTTATCTGTTGAAACTCCGTTGGGAGAAACCTTCATTACATCCACTGTTTATAAGTCTTGTTTAGTTCAAATAGGCACCCGCACGTTACTTGTCGATCTCATTTCTTTGAAAATACTTGCATTTGATGTGATTCTAGGGATTGATTGGTTAACTACTCATCATGCAAAAATTGATTATTTTCGTAAGGTTGTTAGCTTTCATATTCCTAACCAACCTATTATGCAAATTCAAGCAACCAAACCATTAAAATCAATCACTGTCATCTCAAGTCATTAAGCTATTCGTTTATTGAAAAACGAATGTCAAGCTTTCTTAGCTCATGTCACTCATCTATACAAAAATACGTCAGTTTGGAATGATATTTATATTGTTAATAAATTTCCTGATGTATTCCCTGAAGAACTTCCTGGCCTACCCCCAGACCGTGAAATTGAATTTTGTATCGACCTTGAAGCCGGTACAAAACCCATTTCCAAACCCCTATATCGAATGTCTCCTATTGAACTTCAGGAGTTAAAGACCCAACTGCAGGAATTGTTAGACATTGGCTTTATTCGTCCTAGTACTTCTCTTTGGGGTGCTCCTGTTCTATTCGTGAAGAAAAAAGATGGGAGTATGCGACTTTGTATTGATTATCGGGAGTTGAACCATGTCACTATCAAAAATAGATATCCGTTACGTCGCATTGATGACCTGTTTGACCAGTTACAAGGCGCCAAATGCTTTTCAAAGATTGATATTCGTTCCAGATATCACCAATTGAAGATTAGAACCGATGACATTCCAAAGACGGCTTTTAGAACTCGGTACGGGCATTATGAATTCCTAGTCATGTCTTTTGGATTGACTAATGCTCTCTTTGCCTTCATGGATATGATGAACCGAGTATTCAAGGAATATTTGGATCACTTTGTGGTCGTCTTTATTGATGACATCCTCATATATTCCAAAAGCTGTGAAGATTATGAGTAACACTTGAGGCTGATACTCCAAAAGCTTCGTGAAAACAAGCTTTATGCCAAGTTGAAGAAATGCGAGTTTTGTCTTGAGGAAGTTGCATTCCTTGGGCACGTAGTATCAAATCGTGGAATATCTCTTGACCTGGCAAAGATTGAAGCAATTCAAAGCTGGGAACAACCTAAATCAGTGATCGAAGTATGTAGCTTTCTTGGTTTAGCTGGTTATTATCGGAGATTCGTGGAAGGATTTTCTCAAATCGCTACTCCACTAACTCTGCTAACTCGAAAAGATACAAAACTCGGTTGGAGCTAGGAATGTGAGAAGAGTTTTCAAGAACTCAAGAGGAGACTCATTTCAAAGACTGTTACGTGAATACCATCCGGCTCGGAGGGATTTATCATCTGATGATGTTTGAGGCAAAGGGTTAGGATGTGTTCTCATGCAACATGGGAAAGTCATAGCCTATGCCTCTCGATAACTCAAAGAATATGAGAGGAATTATCCTACTCATGATCTAGAGTTGACAGTTGTTGTCTTCAAGACTTAAAATTTGGAGGCATTACTTATATGGGGAGAAAGTGAGATCTTTACGGATCATAAAAGCCTCAAATATTTCTTCACTCAAAGGAACTCAACATGCGACAACGACGTTGGCTTGAACTATTGAAAGATTATGATTATACCATCCAATACCATCCTGGAAAAGAGCGTGGTAGGTATTGCGATGAGTAGAAGATCATATGCAAAGACGAGGTGCGATATTGTCAACGCAAAGGCCCATTTTGTGTGACTTGCAAAGAATGGAGATGGAGTTAAAGACTCCAGGGACCCATGTAATGATGGCGAATATACGAGTAGAACCAACTTTAATTGATAAAGTTAAAGCTGCTCGAGCTACTGGACTGGAGCCGATGCGTATAAGGAAGAAAGTCAAGAAAGTGCTATCTTAGGAAGCAAGAATCGATGAAGAAGGAATACTTCGAGTCAACTCCAGATTTTGTATTCCTAACAACCCTGAGTTAAAGTATAAAATCATGATGGAGGCGCACAACACACCGTTTGCAATCCATCCTTGAAGTACCAAAATGTATCGTGATCTTTGTCATACATTTTGGTGGATCAATATGAAGAGAAAGGTAGCGTTGTTTATCTCAAGGTGTCTAACTTGTCAACGAGTCAATGTGGAGCATCAAGTACCAAAAGGTCCATTACAACCACTTGAAATTCAAGAATAGAAGTGGGAGCACATTACCATGGATTTTGTTACTGGTCTTCCCAAGGTTTCTCAAGGCATAGATGCAATTTGGATCATTGTTGATAGATTGACCAAGTTTGCTCACTTCTTACCTATACAAGAAACTTATACACTTGAACGTCTTGCTCGTATGTACATAAATGAGGTTGTAAGATTGCATGGTATGCCAGTATCCATAGTTTCTAATCGAGACCCAAGATTCACTTCAAGATTTTGGGTTAGTTTGCAAAAAGCTATGGGCACGGATTTACGATTTAGTTCGGCATATCATCCTCAGACGGACGGACAATCAGAAAGGACTATTCAAACTCTTAAAGAATTATTAATACTCTGTGTCCTTGACTTCAAGGGAAGTTGGGACAAGTTCTTACTGTTGGTGGAGTTTTCTTACAACAACAGCTATCAAGCAAGTATTGGCATGGCTCCATTCGAAGCGTTGTATGGAAGAAAGTGTGGTTCTCCAGTATACTGGGATGAGGTGGGTGAAGCAACGTTGTTGGGACTGGAGTTGGTACGTATGACTACGAAAAAGATTCAAACGATCCGGCAACGTATAAAAACCTCACAAGATCGACAAAAGAGTTATGCTGATCTTCATCGAATGGACGTGGAATTCGATATTGGAGATCATGTGTTGTTACGTGTTGCTCCATGGAAAGGAGTTACGAGATTTGGAAAGAGAGGAAAGCTCAATCCTCGATTCATTGGCCCATTTTTAATCCTCGATCAAGTAGGAACTGTTGCCTATAGACTCGCTTTATCGCCAAGTATGTCTCGTGTTCATAACATTTTTCATTTATCCATGTTACATAAATATGTGGAAGACCCGAACCACATTATTGAGTTAGAACCAGACGAAATAGCGGAAGATTTAACGTATGAAGAGGTTCATGTTCAAATCTTGGATAAGAAGAAACATATTCTATGCTCCAAGGTTATACCTCAAGTCAAAGTTTTGTGGAGAAACCACGATGTTGAGGAAATGACCTGGGAGTTAGAATCTGAAATGAAATCAAGGTATCCTTACCTCTTCGACATACCAGGTACGTACCCTAATTTTGAGGGCAAAATTTCTTAAGAAGAGGGGATTATAAGACCCCAACTTTTATGAATAAATATGAATTTTCTATAAATATCATTTTTAAATATTAAGGTGTGAATTTGAAATAATGTTATAGTTGTGGGTAATATTTATAAATTTTGCAAAGTACGCAAGTTGTTATATTATATTCGATTGGTTGGGAATATTACGTTTTAACGAGGAATACTGCGACGACGCTAAGACAATCATTAGTGGACCCCAATGACGAAATTATTGTCGGATTGAGAAAGCGATAAAAATATCTTTTATGAAAATAACGACGGAAGTTTTATCGTTAATCGTTGAAACACCCTAAGTTAAAAGAAAGTACGAATGTCTGGCGTGGTTGCATAGTAGCGCTACAGTATTGATTATTGATGCTTCACGCGAGAAGTCATTCGGTTTTGTTGATTATTATTGTTATGTAATTGTTGCATAATATCTCACGTTATTTGATTCAATTATTGTTGATATTTTATATATTATTAAATCAATAATTGAGACGACAAAGTTATTAATATTATTATTTGCAATATTAACGATGTCTAGAAGCTCTGTCAAGGAGAGGTTTGGTCACCTAATTGCGCACCAATATGGAGAAATTCTTATTGTAAAGCCCCTTCTTTCCTAGGAACGACCTGGTCGATTAATATTACGAATTATAATAACGATGATAAGTGTTGTTAAAAATATTGAGGTGATTTTTATGAAGTTATTCTTATTTTATGGACCCCCATTTACCTATTTTTCAAAATAATATGTAGAAAATTATTTAAAAGTGGGGCCACATGTGGATGAAATGAATTGGAAATGGGGGGTTGATAATTTGGTCACAGGTGGGAGTGGTGTATATATATATATAAACATGATAGTGGGATGGGATTGGGAGTGACATGTTAGTCACGGGTGGCATGCTTGGAAAGAAAAGAAGAAGAAAGAATTGGCAGGAAGGAGTACAATTATTGTTATTATATACATATACATGTACAGGTTTGAAGAATTTGGCAGAGGTGGTAATCACGGGGGTGTCATCCCGTGAATTATCAAGCATGTGATATATATATTTATATATATAATATATATAATATATTTTATTTTATTTAAAAGTTTTTGTTTTATTAGAATATTTTATTGCATAGTATCATTTACATTCTCCTATAAATAGAAGCTCATTCCTTCATTATTTCTTACAATTCACTAAAACTCTAGAGAGAGAAAATTATAGAGAGAAAGAAGAAGAAGTCATTACCTCTCTTTTCCTATATCCAGGTTTATTCTAAGGTAAAGGGTATTATTTCTTTCAGATTCATAAAGAGAACGTCTGTTATTCCATTCTTTATTATTACATTGGAATAACTTTTGTATCTGTGACTACCTATACTTGGTGAAATTCTTACATTATTCCATTCTTTATTATTATATTGAATAACTTTTGTCATCGCCAATCTTACATACACGGTGAAATTCTTCTATTATTTCCTTCTTTATTATTCTGCTGGAACATCCGTCTGCGCATGCATTTACGCATGACACGGTTCCGTTATTTATTATTCTCGTTAGAATATCACATGCGTGCATTTACGCATAAACCGGTTCTCATTATTTATTATTCATTGGAATATCCATCAGTATGTGCGTTCTGCGTGACTTCGGTCTGCATTATTTATTATTCATTGGAATAACACATATGGCGGCCTATCTCGCATATACGGTGATTTCTTTTGTTATTCCATTCTTTATCATACTCGGTTGGTTAAAGTTTTGACTTATATACTCTATGAAATTAGTGGAATATCCTTGATATTTGACTTCATCTAAATATCTTTCATGGAAATATTCTTCCGAGCATTCTTGAATTTTACTCCACAAAGAAGTATCATGTTGACAATTTGGACGTTATTGGTTCCTGGATAAATTAATTCTTGAACTTGTTTTATTGAATTATTATATCATTGTCATCATCCTCATGTTTATATTATATTGAAAGTCATATGTAGCCTGTAGTGCATAGATGGACTTGGTATGATTATAACCAGAGATTAATCGGTATAATCTTGACCGTAATGTTACAAACGATGTGGTAAAAGTTCTCATTGGCCCGTAGTGCATTGATGAATACACGAATATCCTTGGCCGGTAGTGCATGGATAATTTATAGTTGTGATACTAATGAATATCCTTGGTCGTAGTGCAGGGATGATGTGGATTATTTATTAAGCTGAGTCTCAGCGATAAAAATGATGAAAACCTTTTAAAACATAGAAGAGAGTAGATTTTATTCTCTACTTGACTCTTTTAATGGATTGCTTGTTCCACTGCAGTTAAACTTGATGTTTGTTATATTGTATCAGTTTAACACTATTGAAGGCTAAGGATAATTTATTCTGCATTATCTTAGTCATAATATTTCTTACTGGGCTAGTTGAGCTCAACCTTTTGCTTTCATTGTTCTCTTCAGGAAATGTGAATGTAGCAGGGACTAGTCGGGGAACGGAGTGACGGTCCAGATGATAGCATTAGTAGTCCTCACTATTCTATGATGTAGTGTGATAATAAATGTATTGAGGACTTATTTTGAGTTTGAATACTGTCTAGAAGACAATATTTGCATTAAAACTCACAACTCATGTTGTATATTTAAAATTTTATTTGTATCATGTACCATGTATTTGACGACTCAGAATAGGTGATGTATACCTATTTTGGGGGCGTCACACTACGGGCCAAGGATATTCATTATTATCACCAATGGTCATGATCATGTCAAACAACGATTCATTTTTGCACCCTTGGCCGAAGAGAACCCATGGTCATATCATACCAATAACTGTCCATCAATGCACTACGGGCCAATGAGAACTTTTACCACATCATTTATTGTAAGACCCCAACTTTTATGAATAAAGATGAATTTTCTATAATTATCATTTTTGAATATTATGGAATGAATTTGATATAATGTTATAGTTGTTGGTAATAGTTATAAATTTTGCAAAGTACGCAAGTTGTTATATAATATTCGATTGGTCGGGGAATATTCGTTTTAATGGGGAATATTCGTACGATGACACAATCATTGGTGGACCCCACAACGGAATTATTATTGGATTGAGAAAACGACAAAAATATTTTATGAAAATAACGGCGGAAGTTTTATCGTTAACTGTTGAAACCCCTGGTGTTAAAAGTACAAGAATAAGCGTGGTTGCATAGTAGCACACGGTATTGATTATTGATGCTTACGTGAGAAGTCACTCAGTTTTTTGTTCAATTATTGCTTCAGTAATTGTTGCATAGTATCTCATGTTAATTGATTCAATTATTGTCGATATTTTATATATTATTAAATCAATAATTAAGATGACGAAGTTATTAATATTATTATTTGCAATATTAACGATGTATAGAAGTTCTGCCAAGGAGAGGTTTGGTCACCTAATTGCGCTGCTTAATAAGGAGAAATCCTTATTGAAAGCCCCTTTTTCCTCAGGAACGACACAATCGATTAATAGTGTGAATTATAATAATGATGATGAAGTTTTGTTTTATTAGTATTATTAATGTAATAAAATGAAAAAAGCTTTTATATAAAACAAAATACTTTTATAAAGTTATTCGTTTTATTAGATTATAAATAGAATATATTATATTTTATTTAGAAGATTTTGTTTTATTAGAATATTTTATAGTAAACCATTTTGGACCGTCCAGTTTAAAAGTAAATCAATCTAGGCCTGTTAGAATTGAGTTACTATTCGATCCATTCTCCTATAAATAAGCTCATTCCTTCATTATTTCTTCTACAAACTTTGAAACTCTAGAGAAAACTATAGAGAAAGAAGAAAAGTATACTCGCTACTTCCTTACTCCTATATCCATTTGTTCTAAGGTAAGGGTAATATTTCTTTCTTTCGTCATCATGAAGAGAACTTACATTATTCCATTCTTTGTTATTATGTTGGAATAACTTTGTCATCGTGATACCGCATACTTGGTGAAATTATTCATTATTCCATTCTTTATCATTATGTTGGAATAACTTTGTCTATGCAAATACCACATACATGGTGAAATTCTTACATTATTTCATTCTTTATTATTCTATTGGAACATCACATGCGTTTACATGACACGATTATTACGGAACATCACATGTTATTATTTTGCTGCTTGATTATTTTATTCCGTTATTATTACATCCGAATATCATCATGCGTTCAATTTCTGACGTGACTGTTCCGTTATTTATTATTCTATTGGAATAACCTGTCTGTGCGGTCTATCGCATGCCTGGTGATTTCTTTTATTATTCCATTCTTTATTATATTTAGTTGGTTAAAGTTCTGACTTCTATACTCCATGAAATTAGTGGAATATCCTTGATATTTGCGCTTCATCCAGTATCTTTTCATGGAAATATTCTTCTGAGTATTCTTGAATTTTACACTACAAAGCAGTATCATGTTGACAATTTGGACGTTATTAAATTCTGGATAAATTAATTCTTTAACTTGTTTTATTGGATTCTTATATCATTGTAATCATCCTCATGTTTATATTATGATGAAAGTCATATGTGGCCTGTTGTGCATAGATGGACTTGGTATGATTATGACCAGGGATTATTTGGTATAATCATGACCGTAATGTTACAAATGATATGGTAAAAGTCCTCATTGGCCCGTAGTGCATTGATGGACGATTGTTGGCATGATCATGACCATTGATGAATACGAATATCCTTGCACGTATTGCATGGATAATTTGTGGTTGTGATACTAATGAATATCCTTGGTCGTAGTGCAGGGATGATGTGGATTATTTATTAAGCTGAGTCCCAGCGATAAAAGTGATGAAAAACCTTTTAAATCATAAAAGATAGTACATTTTATTCTCTAATTGACTCTTTTAATGGATTGTTTGTTCCGCTGCAGTTAAACTTGATGTTTGTTATATTGTATCAGTTTAAGACTGCTGAAGGCTAACGATAATTTATTCTGCATTATCTTAGTCATATTATTTCTTACTGGGCTAGATAAGCTCACCCTTTTACTTTCATTGTTCTCCTCAGGAAATGAGAACGTAGCTGGGACTAGTCGGGAAGCGGAGTGATGATCCGGATAATAACATTAGTAGTTCTCACTATTACATTAAATAGTGTGATAATAAATGTAATGAGGACTCAATTGAGTGTGGATATTGTCTAGATGACAATATTTGTATTAACTCACAGCATATGTTTTGTCGTATTTTACACGACTGTTGTATAATTAAGTTGTATTTGAATTTTATACCATGTATTTGGTGACTCAAGATGGGTGATGTATACCTATTTTAGGGGTGTCACAGTTGGTATCAAAGCATAGGGATATGATTCCTGGCTGAGATGTGAGATAAGAACTAGGAGAGGAGAGACGGGGAATTCCTTCGCTAGTATGACCTACCTAAGTTTATTTGGCATTTAATTGGTCGGTCAGAGTATAGGGATAATATATTGCATGTCAATTAACCTTTGTTTTGTGACAGTATTTAAAAATGGCATCCGAGAATGTTGAGATTAGCAATGGAGCACAGGAGACCGTTGAGTCTCCACAGATCAATAATCGAGGATAATGTGCATCGAGGAAGCGCGACAATCCTCGAGCAAACAACAACACTTGACCAAATGATGAGCGATGGAATGTTCGGAGGCTTTATGCAATTCATGCGACATCGAGCAAGAAGCGACTCCTATACAAAATGCGGTGGAAACACTTTGGCAACTCTCGAGACGATCATCATTAAGCGATTCAAGGAACTGGGACCACCGGAGTTTTTGGAGAGCAAAAACCACTTAAAGGCGGAGACGTGGATAAAGCGGAGATCTGCAAGATATTTGATGTCTTGGGATGCTCAGGAGCAAAAGGTTATCTTTGCCACCTTCATATTATGCGCAGAGGCAGATTCTTGGTGGGAATCAGTAAAATTACTCAACTTCGCCGCATTTGAAGATGACTTGGGAGAAGTTCTAAGAATTGTTCAACGACAAGTACTTTCCGAAAGTATTCGTCACATGAAAGAGGTAGAGTTCATCAAGTTTGAGCAAAACAACATGACCGTGTCGCAGTACGAAGCCAAGTTTGCCGAGTTGTCCCGATTTAAGGTCCCATTTGGTTGATAATGAGGAGAGAATGACGCGAATGTTTCTAAGAGGTTTGAAACCCGAGATACGTTAATATCTTATCTCTCATAAACTGTGTTTGTATTTAGATGTTGTTAATAGGGCTCAGTTATTGGAGCGTGACAATGAGTCAACCCAACCAAAAGAAAGTAGCCGGCAAAATGATAATACTAGTGATAGCAGTCATCGAAGCGGTGACAATAAGCGTGGAGGGAATCAACATGCCAGAAATGGTAACCACTTCGGTGGTAATCATGGCCAAAACAATAAGAATGGACATTTCAAGAAGAGGAGATTCAACAATAATGGAAAGGCGTCGACCTGAAGACCGTTGTTAAGGAAGGAGAACCCCTATCATATGCTTCAAATACGGAGGGAGGGACACATCGGTCAAAGCTAGCGATGCCGTCAAAGCATGTTATAATTGTGGAAGAGAAGGTCATCTAGCTTTGATATTGTCGTTCACCGAAGACAAATTCAACGCTAGGATGGAGGCACCAAAGGACGTCTAAAAAAGTCAATGCCATGAATATAAGGAGAAGTTTTGTCGTGACCTCCCAAAAAGCAAGGAACGAACGAGGTCATCACGGTAAAGCTTATCATAAACTCTAGCGAAGTTTATACCTTATTTGATATCGGTTCTACCCATTCTTTTATTTCTCCTACTTGCGCTCAACGTTTAAATTTGACTCCGGAGAAATTAGACTTTGACTTATCTGTTGAAACTCCATTGGGAGAAACCTTTATTACATCCACTGTTTATAAGTCCTGTTTGGTTCAAATCGGTACCCTCACATTACTTGTCGATCTTATTTCATTGAAAATACTTGCATTTGACGTAATTCTAGGGATTGATTGGTTAACTACTCATCATGTAAAAATTGATTATTTTCATAAGGTTGTTAGCTTTCATATTCCTAACCATCCTATTATGCGAATTCAAGCAACTAAACCATTAAAATCAATCACTGTCATCTCAAGCCATAAAGCTATTCGTTTATTGAAAAACAGATGTCAAGCTTTCTTAGCTCATGTCACGGATCTAAACAAAAATACGTCAGTTTGGAATGATATTTCTATTGTTAATAAATTTCGACGTATTCCACTGAAGAACTTCTGGCTACCCCGTAATAACATGAAATTGAATTTTGTATCAACCTTGAACCCTATACAAAACCCATTTCAAAGCCCCGTATCGAATGGCTCCTATTGAACTTCAGGAGTTAAAGACCCAACTGCAGGAATTGTTAGACATTGGCTTTATTCGTCCTAGTATTTCTCTTCGGGCTGCTCCTGTTCTATTCATGAAGAAAAAAGATGGGAGTATGCCACTTTGTATTGATTATCGGGAGTTGAACCATGTCACTATCAAAAATAGATATCCGTTGCGTTGCATTGATGACCTGTTTGACCAGTTGCAAGGCGCCAAATTCTTTTCAAAGATTGATATTCGTTCCAGATATCACCAATTGAAGATTAGAACTGATGACATTCCAAAGACGGCTTTCAGAACTCGGTACGGGCATTATGAATTTCTAGTCATGTCTTTTGGATTGACTAATGCTCCTGCTGCCTTCGTGGATATGATGAACCGAGTATTCAAAGAATATTTAGATCACTTTGTTGTCGTCTTTATTGATGACATCCTCATATATTCCAAAAGCCGTGAAGATTATGAATAACACTTGAGGCTGATACTCCAAAAGCTTCGTGAAAACAAGCTTTATGCCAAGTTGAAGAAATGCGAGTTTTGGCTTGAGGAAGTAGCATTCCTTGGGCACGTAGTATCAAATCATGGAATATCTATTGACCCGGCAAAGATTGAAGCAATTCAAAGCTGGGAACAACCTAAATCAGTGACCGAAGTACGTAGCTTTCTTGGTTTAGCTGGTTATTATCGGAGATTCGTGGAAGGATTTTCTCAAATCGCTACTCCACTAACTCTGCTGACTCGAAAAGATACAAAATTCGGTTGGAGCGAGGAATGTGAGAAGAATTTTCAAGAACTCAAGAGGAGACTCATTTCAAAGACTGCTCGACAATACCATCCGGCTCGGAGGATTTGTCATCTACAGTGATGCTTCAGGAAAAGGGTTAGGATGTGTTCTCATGCAACATGGGAAAGTCATAGCCTATGCCTCTCGACAACTCAAAGAATATGAGAGGAATTATCATACTCATGATCTAGAGTTGACAGTTGTTGTCTTCGCACTTAAAATTTGGAGGCATTACTTGTATGGGGAGAAAGTGGAGATCTTTACGAATCATAAAAGCCTCAAATATTTCTTCACTCAAAAGGAACTCAACATGCGACAGCAACGTTGGCTTGAACTATTGAAAGATTATGATCATACCATCCAATATCATCCTGGAAAATCAAACGTGGTAGCTGACGCATTGAGTAGAAGATCATATACGTGTACGAGTGCGATATTATCAATGCAGAGGCCCATTTTGTATGACTTGCAAAGGATGGAGATAGAGATAAAGACTCCAGGGACCCACATGATGATGGCAAATATACGAGTAGAACCGACTTTAATCGATAAAGTTAAAGTTTGCCAAGCTACGGACACAGGCGATGCATATGATGAAGAAAGTACAAGAAGGTGCTATGTCGGAAGCAAGAATCGATGAAGAAGGAATACTTCAAGTCAACTCCAAACTTTGTGTTCCTAACGATCCCAAGTTAAAGTATAAAATCATGATGGAGGCGCACAACACACCGTTTGCAATCCATCCTGAAAGGACCAAAATGTATCGTGATCTTCGTCATACATTTTGGTGGATCAATATGAAGAGAAAGGTTATACCTCAAGTCAAAGTTTTATGCAGGAACCACGATGTTGAGGAAATGACCTGGGAGTTAGAATCTGAAATGAAATCAAGGTATCCTTACCTCTTGACATACCAGTCGTACCATAAATTTCGAAGGAAATTTCATAAGAAGGGAGATTGTAAGACCCCAACTTTTATGAATAAAGATGAATTTTCTATAATTATTATTTTGAATATTATGGAATGAATTTGATATAATGTTATAGTTGTGGGTAATAGTTATAAATTTTGTAAAAAATGCAAATTGTTATATAATATTTGATTAGTTGGGAATATTAAATACGGCGACACAATCATTGGTGGACTCCACAATAGAATTATGGTCGGATTGAGAAAACAACAAAAATATTTTATGAAAATAACGGCGGAAGTTTTATCGTTAACTGTTGAAACACCCGGTGTTAAAAGTACAGGAATACGCATGATTGTATAAGAGCACGGTATTGATTATTGATGCTTACGTGAGAAGTCACTCGATTTTGTTCAATTATTGCTTGATGATTGTTGCATAGTATCTCACGTCCATTGATTCAATTATTGTCGATATTTTATATATTATTAAATCAATAATTGAGACGACGAAGTTATTAATATTATTATTTGCAATATTAACGATGTCTAGAAGTTCGGCCAAGGAGAGTTTTGTCACCTAATTACGCGTCAATAGGGAGAAATCCTTATTGGAAAGCCCCCTCTTTCCTGAGAACGACCTGGTCGATTAATAGTGTGAATTATAATAATGATGATGAAGTTTTGTTTTATTAGTATTATTAATGTCATAAAACAGAAAAGCTTTTTATATAAAACAGAATACTTTTATAAAGTTATTCGTTTTATTGGATTATAAATAGAATATATTATATTTTATTTAAAAGATTTTGTTTTATTAGAATATTTTATAAGAAACCATTTCTAGACCGTTCGCTTAAAAGTAAATCAATCTGGACCGCTCAGAATTAGTTACTATTCAAATCCATTCTCCTATAAATAGAAGCTCATTCCTTCATTATTTCTTACGAATTCACCGAAACTCTGAGAGAGAAACTATAGAGAGAAAGAAGAAAAGTATTCTGCTTTCACTACTCCTATATCCGGTTTGTTCTAAGGTAAAGAGGTATTATTTCTTTCTTTTCGTCATCATGAAGAGAACTTCATTATTCCATTCTTTTTGTTATTATGTTGGAATAACTTTGTACATCTGCAATCTGCATACTTGGTGAAATTCTTTCCGTTATTTCATTCTTTATCATTATGTTGGAATAACCTTTGTACGCCAAGATACAAATACATGGTGAAATTCTTACATTATTCCATTCTTTATTATTACATTGGAACATCCATACGTGCGTTAGCTTTCGCATGACCGTTCTCATTATTTATTATTCTATTGGAATATCCCTGTTGATGCGAATTTCACCGACCTAGTTTCGTTATTTATTATTCTTTTGGAATATCCCAACTGTTCCTTTATGCATAGCCTAGTTCCGTTATTTATTATCTTGTTGGAATAAACTATGCCCTGCGATTACTATCGCATGCCTAGTGATTTCTTTTGTTATTCCATTTTTTATTATACTCAGTTGGTTAAAGTTTTGACTTCTATACTCCAAAAAATTAGTGGAATATCTTTGATATTTGCGCTTCATCCAATATCTTTTCATGGAAATATTCTTCTGAGCATTCTTGAATTTTACTCTACACAGCAGTATCATGTTGACAATTTGAACGTTATTGAATTCTGGATAAATTAATTCTTGAACTTGTTTTATTGGATTCTTATATCATTGTCATCATCCTCATGCTTATATTATGATGAAAGTCATCTGTGGCCTGTTGTGCATAGATGGACTTGGTATAATTATGACCAGGGATTATTCGGTATAATCATGACCGTAATGTTACAAATGATGTGGTAAAAGTCCTTATTGGCCCGTAGTGCATTGATGGACAGTTGTTGGCATGATCATGACCATTGATGAATACACGAATATCCTTGGCCTGTAGTGCATGGATAATTTGTGGTTGTAATACTAATGAATATCCTTGGTAGTAGTAGTGCGAGGATGATGTGGATTATTTATTAAGTCGAGTTCCAATGATAAAAGTGATGAAAACCTTTTAAATCATAAAGATAATAGATTTTATTCTCTACTTGACTCTTTTAATGGATTGTTTGTTCATTTGCAGCTTAAACTTGATGTTTGTTATATTGTATCGGTTTAACAACATTGAAGGCTAACGATAATTTATTTTATATTATCTTAGTCATAATATTTCTTCTTGGGCTAGTTGAGCTCACCTTTTTACTTTCATTGTTCTCCTCGGAAAATGAGAACGTAAGCGAGGGGACTAGTCGGAGAATCGGAGTGATGGTCCGTATAATAAAGATTAGTAGTCTTCACTTATTACATTAAATAGTATGATAATAAATGTAATGAGGACTCAATTGAGTGTGGATATTGTCTAGATGACAATATTTGTATTAAAACTCACAGCATATGTTTTTTCGTATTTTACACGACTGTTGTATAATTAAGTTGTATTTGAATTTTGTACCATGTATTTGACGACTCAAGATGAGTGATGTATACCTATTTTGGGGGCGTCACATTTGTAACATTATAGGTCATGATTATACCGATACATAATTCCTGGTCATAATCATACTAATCAACAGTCCATCTATGCACTACGGGCCAAAGATGACTTTCATCACAATATAAGTATGAAAGATGATGACAATGATATAAGAATTCAATCAAACGAGATCAAGGATAAATTTTAAAGATTTATAATTTAATTTATCTAGAATTCAAGAATGTCCAAATTGTCAACATGATAACTGCTTTGTGGAGTAAAATTCAAGAACAATATTCATGTATCAAAAATAATTTGGATAGAAAAGAAATCAATTTTTGTCATCAATAGTACCCTGGGTGAATAGTACTTCATGAATAGTACCTCGTGAATAGTACCTCGGCATGAAAAGATTAAAATTTAACAAGAATGTTTATAAAAAATATATCCTTTTAAAACGATACTAGATGATGCTCAAATTTTAAGGATATTCTACTAATTTCAAGGATTATAGAAGCAATACTTATCAACATGAGTGCATAATTAGGATTATATGAAACGAAATAATATTACTACAGAGTATGAAAGAAAATATTATTTATTATGAGTATTGAACAAAAATAATATCTCTTACAACTATTGAACAAAAATAATATTCCTACGAATATTGAATGAAGATAATATTCCATAGGAATATTGAACGAAAATAATATTCCTTACGAATATTGAACGAAAATAAAATTCCTTACGAATACAAAAAATAATATCATAAGAGAATATGAAATAAATAATACCCATTACCTTAAAAACAGACAATTTCGACTGGTATAGCGGAGATATTCTTGAAAAAAAATTGCGCTATTTTTTACACTCAAAGCTTCCTTAAATTTAAAAGAAATATGCTCAATATTATAGAAGAAGAATTATATGATTCTATTATAATTTTTATTTCTTAACTGAGCATCCTATTTATAGGGGAATGGCATGACACTATTTGAATTTAGAAAATCACGCATTGCCTTTGTAAAGGATTCACTAGGCGTTAATTTGAAACTTTTTTAAAAAAATTGATTTTACTATCTTTTACTATGCAAATTTATATACAAACACTATGCAACAATAAAATATAATATATTCTATTTTATATAAAAAACAAAACTTATAATATATATATATATATATATACGGTCTGGATCTTAAGTTCACCCCTTATCTAGCTCACCTTGCTTACCCCCTTTAGCGACGAGATTGGCAGATTATTCTATTCGTCGCTATATATAAACCATCGTTCGTGTTTTGTCAGTCCTTATATATTGTCATGCGTCGCTAAAAGCTAAGATTTACGATTATATATATATGACGACGATAGAATCGTCGCCATCAAATTCGTTAAAAGGGGGGTGAGCAAGGTGAGCTAAATAAGGGGTGAGCTTAAGATCCGGACCGTGTATATATATATATATAAGTAATAAAATAAAACTGAGATAATTTTCTTTCGATGATTTTAAAAAATGAGTAAGTTGGGGTCCATGTAATAAGTCAAACTTACAATAAATATTTCATAAAAATCCTCTCTATTTATCTCAATTCACTTGGCTTCACTAAACATATTTTTAACAACATTTATTCATCATTAGTATTATAACTCGCAATATTAACAACCAGATCATTCTCAGGAAAGAGGGTGCTTTCCGATAAGGACTTCTCCTTAATGGCGCGCAATTAGGTGACCAAACCCTTTTCCTCGACAAAACTTTCTAGACATTTGTAAAATTTATAAATATTACCCACAACTATAACATTATATCAAATCCACACCTTATTATTCAAAAATAATATTTAGAGAAAAATTAAATTTTTATTCATAAAAGTTGAGGTTTTACACTATCTCTTGATGTTCTTCGAGTGCATATTTAGACTACAATATGTTAGTTTATTTCGTGTACTTGAATATTATTTCGTGTACTTGAAGATCATGGGGAGGCACTGTTGAAATTTCTTAAAATATAAATATGTGCTCAAGTTGTTGGCATCAATGGGTCGGGGTGACACATCCAGGAATGGGATAAAAGTCTGACATGTTAGAATGGAAATGAAGTTAGGAAACTCCTATTCATGTATATACATTAACTGTTTATTTAATTGTGTTTTGTTTTTTTTCACATATATATAAGCCTATAGTTCTAAGATGTCTGTTGATCGAAGTTGGATGGAACATAGGGTAGACACCGATAAGAGTGATCTTAGCTTTGAGTACGATAATGGGGTTGAACAATTTAATTTTAAATTTTGCATTTGAGCAAGTCTGATCACGCCAGCGTATTTACCAGCTAGCTCAGGAGGTCATTCACGGTTCGATAGATCCAAGTTCGCGAGATGAGCTCTTGGGTCTAGTATAGCAGGAGGCCGTTCGAGTGCATGTGCATGGTTGTATTTGCGAACCTCTTTCCCCCACATATTCGGAGGTAAATGAAAATACTATTGTATGTCTTTAATTATATAGTTTCTAATTTTATATGTAATTAATTATATAAATTCTTAAAAACATATAAAAATTCGTTTTTCTAACTTATATAAAAAATCATGAAATTTTTTTGAACCGTAGACCAAAATGAGCCCCTAGTTTTGAAATGATGCGAAATCATAGGTGAAACACTTTTAATATATTTTAAACACATGAAAACTTACAGGACTAAATTCGAAGTCCCATTGGCTAAGTTAGAAGCTCGTTTGCCTAACTTATATAAAAAAAACTTAGAAAATCTTGAAAACATAAATCAAAACGGGTCCTGAGCGTCAAAACGACGCAAAATCATAGGCGTTCAAACACATAACAACTTTCGGGACTCGATTAAGAGTCTCAGTGGCTGAGTTAGAAGCTCGTTTGCCTAATTTATATAATAAAAACTTAGAATTTTTTTGAAAACATAGACCTAAACGATCCCCAAGCTTCGAAACGATGTGAAATCATAAGCAAAACACTTCTTACGTATTTAAAAAATGTGACAACTTACGGGACTTGATCCAGAGTTTCAATGGCCGAGTTAGAAGTTCGTTTGCCTAACTTATATAAAAAATATTTGAATTTTTGTGAAAATATATATAAACCAAATGGGCCCGAGCGTCGAAATGACGCGAAATCATAGGCGAACCACCTCTTACATATTTTAAATACGTGACAACTTACAAGACTTGATTCGGAATCTCGGTGACCGAGTTAAAAGCTTGGTTGCCTAACTTATATAAAAAAAACTTAGAATTTTTTTTAACAAACACGAAAAATGGACCTCGGGCGTCAAAACAATGCAAAACCATAGGCGAAGTGCCTCTTACATATTTCAAACATGTGACAACTTACAAACTCACTTCAGAGACTCGGTATTCGTGATAGAAGCTCATTTGCCTAACTTATATCCATAAACGAAACACCTCTTACATTTTTAAACACGTGACAACTTACGTGACTCGACTTGGTGTCTTGATGACCTAGTAAAAAATTCGTGTGCCTAACTTATATAAAAAAACATAAAAATTATTTAAATATAGTTACATTTGTTAATTATATGTAATTAATATTTTAATTTTGTAGGGTGTTATAAATGAGCCTCGCGACGGGAATGGAGCCGGCATCGATGGCAAGGACGGTGGAGGCGACAGTGATGGCGAGGATAGTGGAGGCGGCGTTGACGAGGACCGCAGAAGCGATGCCGATGATGGAGGGACGGTGGCACGATGGACGATATTCATTTGTCTGCCGATGACAATAATGATTAGGCGTATAGATTATGTTTATATGTGTGTGTGTGTATGTATTTAACTAGTTTTTGGGTTATACAATTATTACATTTTATATATAGTATCTATTTATTTTTTGGGTTTGTATATATACGTTATTACATTTTGTACGTATTGATGATTGGTTATAAAATTTGGTGGTTATTGGTATGCGATAGTGAAGAACTATTGTTGTTTTTAGTTTATAATATATACAATTATGTATATCTAAAAAACAGAAGGGTTTTGCAAATTTTAAAAATAAATATTATTTTTTAAGATTTTATTCTTGACTGACAATGTCATAGTCGTCAGACTTGTCGTAAATGGCTATTTAACTTAATTAATAAAATATTAAGTCAATGTCGACGACATACCCTCATTAGCGACGGATAGACCGTCGCCAATGACTCTTTTAATTTAATTATTAAAAGAGTCCTTGGCGACGGACTGTCCATCGTCGATGAGTCAATATCGACGAAATGTCACTCGTCTGTCAGCAATAACCTCAATTGTTGATGGGGACACGGGGCGACAGAACGGACGACAAACTTGTCAGTCGAAAATTAGGTCAATGCCGTCAGACACAAGGTCATTTCCGACGAACATGTCTGTCGGCTATGATTTATTTTTTTGTAGTGTTTTGGTATTCTTCAAATGACCCAAAATATCTTCAAAAAATTAAATGAAAAAGGGTAATTTTTTAAACCAAAAATAATAAAACTAATAATAATAATAATAATAAATTAATGTTTGGTCTTCATGTATACCCAACATGGTATCGCCGATCAACAGCTCGTGACACTTTAAAGCGGCTCTCAAGTCTATCGATTAAGATAATATTGTGGATTATAAGGTTTGGACCTAATATCCCAAATTAATAGTTAAGTATGTGTAATTTTTGGGCACGCAAAGCCTAAAGATACCCAATTAGTATGCTAGGATATTTTATTGGGATTAAATAAAATAACATGAAAATTATAAGAATATAATTATTTTCAAATATACATACACATATATGAATGGAGAGTAGTAGGAGGCTTACAATGTAACTGAGGGAATGAATTGAGTTGAGCAATTATTTTCTTGTTCTTGACCAAAGACTTGTTACTTGTGTGCGAAGATTATTTAAGAGACTTACGTAAGAAAATATGGGAGACTTCTAGCTATTAGGTTTAGATATCAATTAGTTTCGTCTTTGTTTGTTTAATTGATGAATTTCTTTTTTAATAAATTATAATTTTATTCTACATTAGGTGATAAATCATTTCATGATTTTGGACTCCAATGAAAAAATAATAGGAAAGAGAAGAAGTTTATATTAGATTTAATTAGGTATGTTTTATTATTATTCTTTTAATACTAAAAGAAGTTTAAAAAAAATTAGAGACTATGAGAGTGTTCTATTTTATTTGTGAAAAATAGAGTAAAACTTAGGAAATTAATATTTTCACATGAAAAGTGTCGTTAAGTTGTATGATATATAGTGATATTTTTCATGTGAAAATATCAAAAAGTACTGTGAAAATATCAGTTTCCTACAACTTATTATCATAAAACGTCTATAATTTATATGAGGTGATGTGGGGCCCATTGAACATTATACATAAATAAAAGGATTGCTTGGTATCTATTTTCCGGATCCGGTTACTATAAAGTTAACTTCATGATAAGTTAGTCATGTGATCAATATAGTGCTGACACGCAGAGGGAGAGATCATCTCCCGCTTACGTGTCGATACTGTATTGATTAATTGACTAATGTTAACCACTCACTTATTTCCCTAGCTCCCATAATAAGAGTCACCATAACTTTCCAATTCATTAAACGGTTCAGAAATTTATATATGCATATATAAGTATATATTTTCATATAATACAAGTATTAAACAAGTCAGCAATTTATGGCTGCACATATAAGTATTAAACAGTAGATAGCAATTTATCTGTATGTAATTATGTTATGGATCCAGTTTGGTGTCAACTTCACCCATATAATTTTTTATTCTTATGTTATACATACGTGCATGTATACTATAATTTGAAAATCATTTGTGGGAAATAATGGACCTACTAAATATTATCTACTATTTTATAGTTTATCTCTGCATATATAAGTATTTCCACATAATATATAAATTTAAAAAAAAAGTACAAATTTTATAAGAAAGAAGCTTACTAATCTAGTTTTTAAAAATAAATTGTGCTTAAACATAATAATTGTATTTTAATGGCTTTTAATATTACACAAATATTATATAATTATAATTCTCTGATATGCAAAAACACAATTTATTTATTATTTTTTTTTAAAAAAAAGAACTTTTCATTAACATGTAAAATCTGGTATCTCCAAGGTGTTGGGTGCTTGAACACAATTGGATGTTTCGAAAGAGAAGCCATAAGAGGAAACAAGAAAAAAACCTTATATCTACTTGATAGGGTAGGATTTTGTCTATTTGTGATTGGTCCGGCCATATTTTTACCGACATTTTACTACTTATAAGTAGCAACATGCAGCCTGTCAGGGAAACTCCCGCACGCTCAGCCTCAGGTTTCAACTCGTTTGATCATGACTAAAATAGTAGTACTCCACAACATAAATATCTCACTTTGTATCTCTTATCATCGTCCTCTAATAGATTCTGTCTCAGCCTGCCTTTACCATTTTCAAAAACTCACGTTTAATTTCTTTTTCTTACCATGCATAATAATAATAATAATAATAATAATGGTATAAAATAACACAATACTCTAGCTTGTATTAATCATTACGCGATCATTACTAAATTAAATATTTATTAGTTGTAAGGTTATCAGTTAAAATAAAATATATCTTTAAAATTTATAAATTTTATAAATAGGAATCTGTATTTTGTGCTTGGAACCCATGCATTTCTACGTAATTGTTTTGAAATACACGACAATAGCTACTTAAATCACACATACATATATATATATATATATATATATATATATATATATATATATATATATAGTATAAGAGTGGAATAAGATTTTTTTTCACACTTGATGTCTTCTTTTACCAAGTATTTATACATTTATTTATTAATACTAGCCATTTAGCCAAGTATATCTCCGCTTTGATTATACTCTCGAGTTCAAAATATAATTTTCCCAATAATTATACATTTACTACTCATCACTTTTTACATTAGTATTATATTTGATAAGAGTTTTACTATATTTGAGGACAAATTTATATCAATATAATAAATTTCGACGTATGAAAGACCCGTACTAATTTATTAATTCTATGTAATGGCTTAAAATTTTACATTAATTATAATCTAATTTCGTTATGAAATTTATCAATATATAAATCATTTTTATTTTGATAATTATACAATCAATAATCTTGAAAGACATATTTTTGCATGAATTAAGGGTTATCAAGAAAAATATAATATCTTTTATGTACATCTAGCATTAGTGGATCCAGTTTCTTGCATGGGGAGACATAATGGTATCTATCTTTTATGGGTTGAAGGAGTACTTTACCTTTCTGAAAAGTAGACTGGACTGGTCTAGCGCAAAGACAGAGTACTGATCAATAAAGGCCGACGTACGATTCTGTGAAAGACTGTGGGATGAATACATATTATTGGCTGGTATAAAGGACCACCTTTATATTCTTTTTAATCTCCCTAGCTACTAGGAGTAATGTGTCGGAACCAACCATATACACTAAATTTAAAATGTCAATTTTTATTTTATCATACACTTTTAAATCACAAAATTTCACATTAAATTGAATTATTAATTAAATTAATAAAGAGTGATGATATATATATATATAGAATGGAGATCAGGTCTGGATTTCTGGACCTACTTAAAATACGGATTTTTTTTATTTATTTTTTAAAATAAATAATTAAAAATAATAAATAATATTTTATCAATATAAAAAATAAACAATAAGTTAGAGTGGTGGAGATACGAGCAGATCCAACAATGCAATTCAATTTGAAAAAAATTAACAAGTCGGGATCCGTCCATGGATGGAGAGAGTCTAGTACTAGAGTGAATGTGTGGTAGATTGGAAAATTAAAAGATATAAATAAGGACTAATTAAGCACCTAAAACTTGTTTGGGAAAGCAAAATAAATTCATTGCTAAAGGACTTGGTGAATTAAGAAATTGTTGTTTAACTACGTACTAGTTAAACAAAATAAAAATCCGGGTGAGGCCATGGTCCGCCCCAAATTTGGAGGGGCGTCCGGTGCAAATATTAACGATCGATACAATATAATTTTTTTTTTAAACCATAATTATAAGAATAATCTCTCTAGTGCCACAACTAGTCATAATGACTCATACCTACCTATATCGACTATTATTTTATTTTTCTTACATTTATATAATTATATTTTAATTCTAAGATCGAGCTGAAGAGAACTAGAGAAGACCTGAAGAAGGAATCAAGAGAGGAACTAGGGGCTAGAGCAACCCTACACTGGGGGCGGGGCAATGGGGCCGCCCCTAAGACCTTTGTAAAATTTGTTTTATTTATATGGTACCTATTTGTATTCTTAATAAAATGTATTAATGCAGCCTCATTATATTAAAACTTCATTTTCAATTTTCCCAAATTCTAAATTAAACAAAATAAATAAAAATCTTAACATAAATCCTAACAATTAATGTATATAAACTAGTTTAGAAAAAATTTGTCCTCGAATTTTAAAACGAACAAATATCAAGCACCAAGAACGAATCTCCAAACTTCGTAGGATCAACTTTTCTTCTCAAAAGATAATCCTGAAAATAAGTAACAAAAAACCAATGTCGTCCAATTAACATGTATGACTAAATTAATAATCAACTACTAAACATATAATTAAGTGTATAATTACTTATGAGATCCGGTTCTGTGAAGTAAAAACTTCTTTAAGTTACTTCATACTTCATTCTGATGTTGATACATGTACGAGATGTTTATATCTTGGCATAGCGATCAAGATCAGATTAAATGTGAAATTACAGCAAGTTCACTTCATGCTAACTACTCCCTTGCCTATGTATATTCAAGTGTATGTTAGAGAAAAAATAAGAATGAAAGTGACCTAGAGTGACAGTATCTCCGACGGTGGACAGCGCGGCTCTGGCGGTGGTGTAGCTCTGACGGTGGCACTATCTCCGAAGGTGGGTGGTGGGTGCGGGGGTGGAGACCCTATCTAGCCTCTTTCTCTCTTTTAATTTCCTCTTTCTTTCTTTCTTTCTTTCTATCTTTCTATTTCCTTTCATTCTTGAGCTGTTGTGCAGCGCCTGAGTAGGTTTAGAATTTAAGAACAACGACCGTTAGTTGCGATCGCTGATGATTTTTTGTTCAATAATTGACGAGGCAGAAGCCAGTAATAGCAACGGCGTGTTCATCGCTGTTGGAAGCCAAATGGTCGATGGTTTTGGCACCAAGCCCCCGAGCAATTTTTTGACTGGAAGTCATGCTATAGCGACGGCACTAACGACGACATAGGGTGCTGATGGTATTAGCTTCCACGATCAGTCGCTATTCTATTGACAACAATAGCGACGAAATTGTGCAGTCGGCAATACTTTTGGTCGAATTCTATTTGTAAACTATAAATTTTAAAAATCTAATTATGCTTCATGTTTACTATTAAAATTATTGAGTTTTTAATTTAATAGTTACGATATAATAATGTAATTATGATGATAAATTTAAAAATATATTAATTATGATTTTTGAAATATGTCTTATTTTAAAAAACTTGACCTCGGAAGTAAAAATTTTTGGTCTATTATACTGATGAGGGAGAACGTAGGAAAAACTTATCTTTGTTACGAAACGTCTTGGTAATTTTGCTACAAGATTGATTTAAACAGTAATCGACCGTCATCATTGATATATGTTGTATATAAAATAAACTTTCACATAAAAAATTAAATTTAGCATAGTTAACATAGAAATTTTACCAGTAATTAAATAATTATCACAGTTGATTCTATACCGGCCACAATTATACAATGTATTGATGGCAACTCATTCTACCCCCACATAAGAGTTGCATTTTAAATAATTTTTGTTATGTAAATACACATGCATGCATGCATGGATATGCAACTCATTTTTATAAAATTGTTTAAATGGTACCTCAATTTAAACTATCTAGGATCCACATCCCAGAGAAGCTATATATATAATACTTATTCAAGTAGGCTAGCAGCTAGCTAGCTAGCTTAGAGAGAGACCAAGTGGTATCCGGTCATCAGGTGTCTCCAGACTCCAATTACTTGGTGGGTGCTTGAACACAGTTGGATTCTTCCGAAGAGAATCTATAGCAGGAAACAACAAAAACCCTAACACCGTACCTACTTGATACGGTTGGATTTAGTCTATTTCTGATTGGTCCACATTTTCACCAACAAGACTTACTTATAAGTATGCAGCCTTTCAGGGAAACTCCCGCACGCTCAACCTCAAGTTTCAATTCGTTTGATCATGACTTATTTTGTGGACATTGACCTAATTATATATATTGTCCTACTTCACAACATAATATCTCACTTTGTATCTCTTATCAGTACGTAATATATATAGGGAATTGATCATCTTTCATATATTAAAATAATATTTTTATATGAGTCTGTTTTACATAAAAATAAAATTCATTTAAAAAAATTATGCAAAAATATCAGTTCCTATATATATTTTTTTCATCGTTACTTTACCTTAGATTTTCCTGAAATGGGAGTGTTTTTTTCTTTCTTCTGTGTTTGAAGTACTTTCTCCACTCGACAAGAAGGGTAACATCTACAACAATAAAAAGATTATTTGTTTAAGAAAATAAAATGTGTTCTCTTATGGTCTTTGAGTTTGTAAATATTGCAAGTAAAAATCTTTAATTTTGTGGAATAGTGGTAGTATTAACATTTTCTAAGGGTATAGTTAAACCTAATCCTGCGCACAAAAAAAAAGACAGATTTTTGTTATGAGTAAAATTTGTCACTTTGTAATTAAAGACATGTTTAAGTGTGTTTAGCGAACCTTAATACATACACAAAACAAGGTGAAATACTCTCATGTTTAGTTTAGACTTTAGACAAGGGGAGTAGCTATTTCTCTCTCTCTCAACCTCACATACGCCTCTAGTTATAAAATTGATCAATATATAATTTTCCTATCATAAACATATATAGATAGAAGAGGAATATCTATAATATATTATAGAAAATAATAAAATTATGTACTTTGTTTGGAATCAATAATCATAAAATACACACCGAATTGAAATTGACTTTTTTTTAATGGACAAGATATTACTCTCTTGATTTCCTAGACGAATAGTTCGATATTTATATTATGAATAATGTTATGGATATAAATTATACACAAAAAATTATGCACAAATAATATATAAAAAAAAGAGAAAATAGAAAATGGGAAAATAGAAAATGGGACCTACAATGAGATGTTTTACACATTTTTATTGGTATGCAATACATTAGTCATACTTGTTTGTACCTTCAAATCTCATATTTGTGAGTTTTTTTAGGGAGTGAGAGAAGAGATTTAGATGTAAAATTGATTTCTTTTTTGGCTCAAAACTTCCACCAAAAGCGGGAGGATTTGGAGAGATGAAAAATGATGAGAAAGTTCAATATTTTAAATTACCTAAAGTAACCTTTCAAATTAAATCATGTAATTTATTACATTAATATGTAAGGGTAATATAGTAATAGTGTAGTTTAAAAATAAAAATATTTTTTCTTCATTCCCTCCTTATAAACTCACAAACAAGGAAAAAAAATAAAATCTCTCATCATTTCTCTTCCTTTCTAAAACTCACAAACATGACAGAAAATTATAATCCATTTTCATCCATTCCTTTTCTATACTTTCCCTTTCCATCCCATCTCACATACAACATTAATATGCAACTTTTGTGCAATGTTTTCATATTCGGATCTGTTATCAAACCGAAATAATTGCCGGATGAATGGGTTGCTGATTTGACCACTGGGTTCAACCGTTATTGAACCAGTGACATCATAATTATATATTAAATATATGCGTATACATAAATATTATATATTATATTAAATAATTATTATATACTTCCTTTATTTTAAAATGGAGAGTATTAAATTAAAAACTTATGCATTTAATAATTAAATACATTAATAAATATTAAAAAAATTGTTTGATATATTAAATATACAAAAAAAAAGTTTATCTTATTGTTTACTTATCAATTTAAAATTTTCAAAATATGTATATACAGTATACCCTATGAGTACAATGGCAGATGGAAATATAGGAGTATAGGACTATACAATTTGACCAATAAAAGAAACACATTGAAATTTGTGCGTAATTGGTATGCAACCCACTCTCTTTAGTCTTTAATTACTTTCCCAAAATCAAAATCATTCTCTCAGTGTCATTTCAAATTCTTCTCTTCATCTTTTTACTTTTGTAAGGCCTTCTCTTAGAACCAACGACTATTCCCATCTCCGCCATGAAAGTAGTAACTTCCGATCGGATGAAATCAACACACAGAATTTCTGGTTTGAACGGTCTAACCATGGGTTTTTAACACTTCAAGTTAACCTCAATAAACCGGATCGTTTTGTTGATCGATTCTCATTTTAATTGGTCCGATCGGTCCGAGTCTTATAACATTATTTTTGTGTATAATTTGTATACTTAGTATTAAATTTATATATATATATATATATATATATATATATATATATATATATATAACTAATATTATTCCAAAATATATTTTTACATTCTCCCACTTGGAGATATTTATTAGTCCGTATTATCATAAAATCAACACAAACATGAAATAACAAAGTGTAATCGAATTTATAATTAGTATAAATATAACATAGACTCAATATGTAATTTAACATGTTAAAATTTGAATGACATGAACAAAAACTATCTTCACATATTTCTCGAGATACCTTCATAATGTTAATTACGTACAAACATAGTGAAAATTGTATCGACTTAAAACAACTTGATTTTGGTCATGGAAAAAATAAATATTATTTATTAAATTTAAATTTAATAACATATAGGGTAATTATATGTAACTTTTATTTGATCAACCCTAAACACATTTAGTATATTAAAATACTTAATGAAGTGGTAAGATATAATTAGTTACTAAGTTATTATATACGAACGGACTTGTAGTTATTATCAATCACAATTAATCGCATCATTTTTGTAATTATTTTTTGTAAAAAAAATCCACTTTGTTGGGTAGACAGATAATGGGGTTTGTTCGGCTCCCAGAGCTTGCAACGTTTTTGATGGTGGCGTTTGCAACGCCTCAATTTTTTGATACATTACGTTTCTTCGAGACGTTTATAAGTTAAATAAGTTATGTTTAAAATAAATTATTACTAGATGAATAAGATTTTTAAGTGGTATTCAATTTTTAAAAACTAAGTAAGCAAACACACATGAAATCATTTATGGGTTGTGACTCGTGAGAGTTAAATACTATTTGGGCCTGGAGCCTTGGATGGTATAAAGGACCACACAGCCCTTTTGAATGGGCTTTCTGGCCCAATTGAGGAAAAAACCCAATAATAGTTAGTCAAAAAAACTATCACAATAAAGAATCTTACTATATATATATAACAAATTTATATTTATATTAAATGTAGACGTATGTGAATATATGAGATAGAAAAAAATTAAAAAATTTCTCACATGATTATTGTCTCTGAGCTTTAGAGTTACATGTTAGAGATTGGTAAAGAGGGAGTAAATAGTAACATTTCTAATGTCATAATAGTTCATACTTAGGGGTGTTTGATAAAAATTGAATAAATTTAAATTTAAATTTGAATCTGAATGAGTTGAATCTGAATCTGAATGTGAATGAAAAAACTGTTTGATAATTGACATGTCTGAAACATCTGAATGACAAAACTTTATTATTTGACCCCTTTGAAAAAATTCAAAATTGTTGTAAATTTATTTAATATTACTTAATATAATAATTAATATATTTTTTTAATTTTTAAATTGTTTTTAACTTCATTCACCATTCAAATTAAAAAAAAAAAAACTTAACCATTCAAATTTCGTCCCATCTTACCGATTCAAATACATTCGCATCAAAAACAAACGCGATGACGATTAATTCAAATTGATTCAGATTCAACTCCATTCAGCTCTAAACAAACACTCCCTTAATGATAAATGCAAGAATTTAATTAAGTGGTGACAAATTTTATCTGTTTAAATAATAATAATAATAATAATAATAATAATAATAATAATAAAATGATAATATATTAATCAATTCAATAAAAATATCTCACAAAATTAATAATTATAAGAAATTAACCAAAAGTTCCCAACTAGTAATATAAAGAAATCAAACTATCCAACTTTAAGAAGATTTGAATAAATAAAAGAGAAATAAATAAACAAAATTTATTACTCTATTCTTTTCAAAAAATTAAAGATACTTTACTATCTTTTTATCTTTTTTAAAATTAGAGAGACATTTATATTTCTAGACTATAATATAATATGAAATTTCTAATATGTCGTTACTTTTATTTTAGGTAAATTGAGTATTATTATACCACAATTACTATATTTCCAACAATCTTTAGAGATATATGTTTGAAAAATCAAATATTTACTAGAATATTTATTTCTTTTTAAAATGTACTCTAATTTTGAAAAGGAGAAAATATATATGTATATAAACATATATATTTATTTTTTTTGCTAAGTTTTAATTAAATTTTTTTGCTAAGTATAAACATCAATATACTAGCAGGAAATTAAAAATGTTTAAGGGTGTTCAATCTAAGTAGGTCCATGCCTTAAGTGAAAATGTGGTATTTTATAACTGCATTTTGAGCTATCAAATTACCTTAAAAATGATAATAAGTTGTCCATGTAATTAACTAAAATAATTTGTAGTGATATTAAATTAATTTAAATATTCTTCTCTCACGCATCATTAATCAATTTGAAATTTTTTTAAACTCAAAATTAATAAAAATCTTATAATTATTAATATTTCTTTTGAATAATTTATAAAACTCGGGATATAATTTATTTATTTTTAGAGAAACCATATTGATCTACTATTCCGGCCATTATGATACAATGTCAATATATATTGTCGGCAACCAGATGTCAAAATCTGCAAATCACAAAATCAATTGAAGAAACAAGGGTCAAATTTTTTGGTGTGGCCCTCCAAAGCTGCCTAGTAAAATATCATACTAGTTGTACTACATGTACTACCATATTCGAACCCACAATATGCCATTCATGTACTACAATCTAATTTCTAACTATTGACATTTTAAAATAATATTGTCCAACTTGAAATCTACCAATTGTTATTGCCCCTAAATGGTAAAAAAAAAAAATTAGTTATTTATTTATTTTACTCATTTTTTATTGGTATATAGGTTGTTATGTATGCCAAAAAATAGTCTGAAATTTACATCAATATAATTTTATTATTATGTCATTACTGAGAAAATAAAATTGAGAAAGTATTTCTCTCTCTTTAGTATATAATAATGTATTGTTCATGAGTATAACTATTTGTCTATACATACATAATTAATTGCATGTACAATGGCATTGCACAATCGCAAATTTACATCGAAAAACATTTGCTACTAGTTTTTGTTAAAACTTTAACTGCCGGAGCATTAACCTTAGAATAATCAACTTCCTCCCACCTACGATGAGCCGATGGCCGGGGCAGGTTTTCTGGCACGATGGTTTCTAGTGAATTCAATCGCCATGGTGCACATTTTCGTTTATCGCTCCATTGCATTATTACCGGCATTTCTTCGGCAATTGCACGTTCTTCGATATTGATTAAGTTACCCACTTCTAAACTAATTATCATGCATGTCACGCCTAGTACACATTGGCATCTCCAAGATTTTTCTTTTTTTGGCCTACATACAAATATGATAATGTTATAGATCTCAAATTTCTTATATTTCAAATGATATGTCATTAGTATATTGGTTGAATATATTTTAATTTGAGTTGTTATTTTATTATTTGTGTTATTCAAAGCCATGTGTACATAATTCAAGGGTCTTATTCAATGAAAGTAACAAATAGGTCAAAGAAATAATGTTGAGTAAAGTAGGGCATGTAGCTAAGATGTCCATGTCTTTGAAGTGGAGGTTTTGTCTAGTGAAACTGACTGGATTGAAAATAGCAAGTGCTTCAGTTATTTGAATCAAATCTTGGTTAATTAATTTTGATCATTTAACATAAGTTTTTTAATCATGTAATTGCATTAATTTCATTAAAAAAAAATTGCGTTTTTTTAGGGCTGTTGAAGGTATTAATAGAGTAAAAATGTTATAGCTAGATTAATAAGTATTATTTAAAATATTAAATGTCATTAGAGTAATTATAAAAATATCATTAAATATAAATTTATTCTGACAACATAATATATATACTCTTAAAATATCAATAGCCTTTTTAGGGATGTTCCATATAAACCTTAACCCATTTTTTCCTTCTGTGGGTCCAAAAAAATAAATAAAAAGAATTCGAAAATGACTTAATTTTGCGTTTTGCGAGAACCCAATAGGCTTTTTTTTTTTAAAATAAAAAAAAAATACCAACTATCCCAATTTTACATGTTGTACTTGGTGCATACATACATATATCTACAAATTTTTTATACTTATACATATGGGAGCATTTGAGTTTGCCCAAATCTTCAAAATTAAACCCCAAATCTTTCTATGATCTATCATCATCATCATCATGCTATTCAATATATAAAATCACAAGTACCCATCATCAGAATTTAAAATATCCAAATTAATTATAAGCTTTTATATATGATCATGAAGGTAGGTTGAAATTAGTTGACTTACCATGGAACTTGAGCAGTGTGTTTTGCTTGTTGGAGGGAAGAAGAAGAACTTGAAGGTGGAGGGCTCATAATATTCATGCAACAATTGCTTGATACAGCCATCATATTTTCTCTCTCTAGAACTCTATATGTGTAAAGATTGTAGAGAGAAATTTTGAACTATCCCTATCTTTATTGAAGTAGAAGCACCAAAACCAAGTATATATAGAAGGCATGATGATGGCGTAATCTATATAGGGAGGAGAAGGAAAAGTTGTACTAGAAGAGCATTTCTTCCGTTCTACAAAACACGGCTGGAGTACAATTTTATATATTTTTTTTTAATAAAAGATGTCTAAAATACATAATTCAATTTAAATTCAAAATATTATAAGTGCTTTTAAAAGGAAGATAAATAATTAATTTTTAACGGGTTAATCGCAAGTTAAATAGGAACTTTTTTATATATTTTAAATTATTATTTATGGTACTTATGGAGAAAAGTAGGCTTAATTGGGTAAAGAGTAGTTAAAAAAATATCTTAAGGATGGAAATTTTGGAAGATAGTTGTTTGGTTGCCGTCTTGTAGTGTACCACTAGTCTTGAAAAGGATGTTCTCCAAAATCAAAACGGGGTACGTTATTATGTAGCTCAAACTTGCACGTTTTGAACAGTTGATTTCTCTTTTGTTTAGTACAAAAATTGGAGGGCTAAATTAAGTTGTTAGTGCTTTATTTTATTTATGATTTGATGATGCATGCAATTATATTATCAAAATTGTTGTATTTGTTGAATTGTAAAACTCATGCACTTGTTCTAAAAAAGATCATGTATATAATATAAAATATAATTTTTCTCAACAGATCGACTTTTATAGTACACAACTCAAATTCAAATTAAAATGTTATATAAAAACTATTGAACCTTTTGTTTGTACCCAATTAGTCAAAAAGTGTAATTCTTATTCTGTCCATTAAATGGAATAAAGATTTATTTATTTAACAGGGACAAATAAGGGATTGAATAACAGAACTTGTCATCTATCCTAGTAGTAGGAGGAGGTAATTTAGTTAATCGCCAGATTGCTAGGGTTGCAAATGCAGCAGATAATCCACTAAGATTCAACGCTAATGTTTATTTCTTTTGTAATGTTAGAATTTAAGAAAGAATAATATTGTAATCACATAAATATTATATGAAAGACAGAAAAATAAAAATATATAATATATTCAAGTTTATCAATTTAACTAGTTTTGTTTGTTTGATGTATTCATTAAATACATCACACTATAATTAATGATGCACACACCAAACAATATTTTTATGGTAACTAAAAAATCCTAATTGTTATAACATGAGTCCAAATGCATGACACCCAATACATTAGTAAAACCCAAGACCGGGTTACTAATAAACCCTCAAGTCCAATTGCACTTTGCACTTTGTTTCTAGGGGCGCTGCCCCTTGCAACCCCTGTCATCTCACCGGCGAGCTGGGTAGACGCTTGCTCATTGGGGAGAGAGATCCTGACTACCCTGTTGTAGTGGTCATGCGTCGAACCTGTAAAAGTATGAGTTAATCCCAACATTCTCCCACTTGATGAATACTTCTTGATACCCACCTCAGATGTACACCACTCAAATTTCGCCAAACTAACTGCTTTAGTTAAGAAGTATGTGTCGTTCACTATCGTGTCAACCTGCTCCAAGAGAATCAGTTTCTCATTAACCTTCTCTCTAATAAAGTAATACTGGATATCAATATGCTTCGACCGTGAGTGGAATGAAAGATTCTTTGCTAAGTGAATAGCACTTTGACTTCAATTTCACTATCTTCTATTTAAAACCAAGCTCAGCACACAACCTACGAATCCATATTGCTTCCTTACTTGCATGAGTACGTAAGCGTCATGTATCCTGCCTTAGTAGATGATAAAGTAACAACACTTTGCTTCTTACTCATCCAACTCACAGAACCATCAAATAACTTTAATACATAACTACTTGTTGATTTTCTGCTATCAACATCTCCACCCCAATCAGCATCCACAGATCGTACCACCTTAATGTTCCTCCCATTTTCTGTATCTCCAAAATGCAATGTAAAATCAGAAGTACCACAAAGATACATGTGAGCCCAAGTACAAATTAGGGTTCACATACGACCTAAAGAACTGAATGACAGACAGAACAGTCGAAAATAAAGAAAGAAGACCTGAGAGAATCTTTCACGTGTCCCGAGGCAGAAGACACGTGGAGACGACTCATTTTGAGAGTTGATTGAAGGATTGAATTGGTGGCTAGAAGGGCAGGACGATTTGGGCATTACTCTGATGACTAAGGGTAAATATGGAATTTTCTCGAGGACATGTGCCTAGCACATGATCACTCTTCAGAAAACCCTGTAAATACCCCTTCCACTCCATTGGGAAGGGGGCTCTCTTTTGGACTTTTGACTCTTGGACCTTTTGGAGGACTAGGAGACTTGGAGATTCTCTCTCAACCCGAAGCACTCAAGAAGGCTCTCTAAATCCTTGCTACCCTAACAAAGTTCTCGAATTTTAAGAGTTCTGTCATGTGTCGTTAGAGTAATCATTCACATGTTCTTCTCCCCTCTTCAATCAATCAATCAATTACTTCCGTACTTTTCGTGGATTTCTCTTCTCCCCAGCTAACACGAAACCTTGACCCTAGCAAAGTACGATTTCCTTACCCACATTTCTTTGGCGACTCTGTTGGGGAGGTGTAGAATTCGTGAAGGGTATGCCCACAACTCGAAGTGGGAGAACTACAGGAAGAACTTCACCAATAAATAGCATTATCTCACCGGATCCAGTTCCAAGGCAAGCAAATCAAGCTTTCCGAGGCATGAATCTAGATCTCGATTAACCCATTCTTGAAGACGCCTCAGAAGGAAGTTCAACATCACCATATATGACTGATCAACAACCAACGAATGTCAGGCAAACAGGCGTGGGAAGGCAAGGCGAGGAAGAAAGTGGAGAGCAGACAAATGATATGCAATTGGAGATGCTCAAGGCGTTGAAAGAAGCACGGGAAGGACAAGGGATGATGATGGCTATGATGCTGGAGATGCAGAGGAAGCAAGAGGAAATGGGGAATTTCCGCCAACAGTTAATGCAAATCCCCACTTTCAAGGTCATGTTTCCAAGCAGTTCGTAGGAGGAACGAGCAGGAGTGGAGGACAACAACAATAACAGAGAGAATCAAACTGTACCTCCATTTATGAAGAATAAGTCGGTTCCAATCATCAACTCGGAACCCCAAAATAGTAATGACATTTCACAACCCAGACTGAAAGCAAGCCAGCCTCAGACAAACATCATCACGTACTCTCCCCGCATTTTCACAAGTGCAGGTACCGACCATCCCAAGTCACGTCCAACGAACGAGCCAAAAAGCACAACCAATGCAAGCTTTGCACGATGCAAGTGTGCATCAACCAATTTCTTTACCATACACACTGCCAATGCAGCAATACGTCACAACACCACAAAGAGTCCATACCACGAGCTAATACATGACGAAGGATGATATGATCGATGTGATCCATCAACTTCGCAGGCAAACATCCAGACCTTCGGAGTTAGACTTTACTCCACCTTACCTGGTACATATTCGGCAACAACCTTACCTGGCAGGATATATCGAGCATCCCCAGTAATTTTCAAAATACAATGGGGAGAAAGGAAATGACAGGGAACACATTGCCAGGTTCGTGGAGTCGATGTCCCCATGCTTAGGATCTGATGAAATGAACAATCACAATTTGTTGATGAGGGAATTCAACAAGACTTTGACGGATAGTGCCTTCAATTGGTACTACAACTTGGAGAATGGATCAATCCATGATTGGGATGATCTAAAATTACAATTTTTTAAGAAATTTTTCTATGTGCATAAATAGGTAACCATTGTAGAGCTCATGCGATTCAAGCAGAAGCCAAACGAGGAGTTTGTCGGATTACGTGGATAAAGTTCAGGCCCAAGACACGTAGTGTGCAGAGGCAATCAAGAAAAGAACTTGGTCAAGATATGCAACAATGGTGCTTTAGATGCCTTCAAGCCTCACCTCATTACCAAGGCTTGTGATTCATTTGCGACACTCTCATCTTTTACACAAGACTTGGGAGGAATCATGACATTGCCCACCGGCCATGCGACGGTTACATGGAAAGGCAAGAGGGCAACAACTGTGGCTTTGGCGGATTCTCAGTCAAAACCACAAGGAGACAAGAGTGAGAAGAATGAGAAATTTGAGCGAAGCAGAGGAAAGCATGGGGACAAGTATACCAAAATGCCAGTTCCGGAGGCTATCACATGCAGTGAGAAGGCATTCAAGAGCTTGTACGAACAATGGGTCGAGCACGGAGTGGTGAAACCTCCAAGGCCCCGGTTGGTTGTGACGAAAGAGATGAAAAGAAAGTCAGACTTCTGTGTATACCACCAATACTCAGGACACTCCAATATGGACATTCAAGTAATCATTTGATTCAACCTATTATTTCATTGTATTAGTTTTGTTTGTTTATGTTCATATCAATTAATTTAGTTAATTCAGTTCATTGTTTCTTTAGTTTTTTTGTTTGTTTCATTAATTCTGTTGATTCAGATATATTCTATTCATATCTTTGGAGAAGTTTGAGGCTTTGTTCAATATTTTGTCTCAGTTGATTTCGTATATCATTTGTATATCTATATGTACTGGACATTTGGCTCATGCTGTGTTTTTCTTTCGACAGGCTTGCGGGGGTGAATTACACAGCTTGGCTTGGTGGTAGGATTGTTGTTTAGTTAATTTTTTTTAAGCATGCAGCTAGCTTGGGCATTATTTGTATCACCTAATACTTTGTCCTTCCCTTTTTTGGCTTCTTTTTGTGGCTGAAGCTGATGCTAAAGTTAGTTGAGGCTGAGACTCATGTACTTTTAAATCTTCTTTTGCACTAGTTTTCTTTCCAAAATTCTGTATCAGCAACAATACTTTGCATTTTTGACGTTTTGTCCTTGACCTTTTCCTGAAAATTTAAGTATGCCATAAACAAAGTTAGTCATGCAATTAATAAACGAAAATTAATAGGCTTTACTGTGTATATGACAATATTGTGCTCAACTTCTCATGTGTGTTTGTAAGCATGGTTGAACTTTGAAAGCCAATTCATATATAAATTTAAAAATAAATTCACAGAAAAAATAATTTAAAAAACTATGAAAGCGGTTGTGTTATTTTTAGAAAAAAATAGTTTGGGGACAGAGTAAATTACCAAAACATTTAATCAAGCTATCTCTCTTGTACAACCTCTAGGTAAAGATTAACAACAATTGACTATTTATAGGTGTAGTATAAAAAAATGGTGACTATTTTAAAGGAAACATAAAAAATCATGCATGCCTTTTCCAGAAATATTGTTCAAAAACATAAAAAAAAAAAAAGTTAAATATATATTTAATCCATATTCTATGATTGTGTTTATAGCCAAATCCCAAAATTTTAGTTTTGGACCAGACATCACTGGAGGATTTCAGTTAACTGATGACGATCAAACAAAGGAATTCAGTTATGATAAAAATTAAGTAAATGGTTGAATACGTGTTTGAAACAGTAAAACACTTGGAATAGCAGTTATACGTACTCACATTCTTTCTGATTAGTAACATGGAATTACCACATTCAGTTAACTAGTACAGCAATAGAGTACTTTATCGAAATTTAAGGGACATGACAGTTAAGTCGAATAAATGAAGCAACCAAGTGAAAATTGCATCAGGCCACGTTCAAGTACCTGATGCAATAACAGAGAATGGTTTAGTGGGCCAAATTTCAAGGGGAACATGGCTAAGTGGACAGCACAGGTGGTGCAGCAGTACTTAAGTGGCAACTCTATAAATAACAATCAGCATTCTTACGTGCAAAAGTGACTAACATCCGATCTAGAACACATATATCTAGTCTAGAACTCACAAGTCTTCTACTTTTATACTAGTTTGTTCCAGTTTTTCCAGTATTTTAACTTAAGCTACAACACTTAACGTGTTACGCCAACTCTTGGCTTAGTTACTTGTTGAATCAGATTAGTTGTGTTTAATTCATTACTTGTTACGACCGTTTGGACTTGGTTATGTATTTAAATTCGAACTTGCAGCTTGTTACGTCCAGCTGAACTTAATTGTATGTTCATCCCGAGTTGTTTCGGCATATCCCAACAAATATATTAATGTTTGATTTAACTATCTTACATTAGTGGTTATCTGTTGTATGTATTTATTAATGATAACACGCTAATCAACAAATAAGATAAGTTTAACTCTGCTTTATAATTGGTATATAGTCAATAATCTAGCACTGCTTTATTTCACTTGATTAATTTGCATGCTCAATTGAACTTACCATTTAGTCAACAGGTTAGTAATATAGCTGATTAGTTAGCCTATACGACATTGGTGGTTGTTGTGCATGCGAACTTGACCATAATCATTAAATCAAAGAATAGAAATAACTTAGCTAATATTAGTTAACAACTTGTTATTAATTTATAGTGTATTTTAATTAACTCTGGCTATAAACCAACGAGTAACATACTGGAATAGTTAACTATATATAGAACCAATTGTCTAACATTAAAGTCTTTAGTCAAAGTTAAAAAAATCAATTAATATAGAAGCGGTTCCTTCTTCTCTATAAATAATCGTCTGACCAGTTTCGGCAAGTAGTTGGCCGATTTTGAAAGAGAGTGAGAACTGAATAGTATCTTACCAGTTTAACAAACACTACCTCATGTCAAGTTCGACACGCTCGCGTGTGAAATTATTCAGCCACAATATATTAATAATAGAATAAAGATTCCATTGATTTAGAATTAATTTATCTTGATTCATAAGTTGATTATTATTGAGATGCATGCTATTGATCAGTAAAACAATTAAGTTAAAATTAGGAGGAGAAAAACTTATCCATTTCTTTACTTATTTGAATATCTTCTATAAATACAAATGAGCTAGGGACCTCTGGTACATTTTTACACACTCACATATACTCCCTCTGTCCCATGATAAAAGTCCTTATTATTATTTTGGGTAGTCCCATGTTAAATGTCCATTTTCCTTTAATAACTAAATTTTTACACATATTTTTCTATTATACCCGTAGCATTAAATATCTCATACTTTTCTTATTCTAATTCTCTCCATATTTAATGACATTATTATAGGTAATTTTGTCATTTTATTCATCTTCTTAATATGCATGAAAAATCCACCAGAATTTTTATCTTGGGACGGAGGGAGTAGTTGTTACTAACTTAACCATCGAATGCAGATTCAGAGGCCAGTGATTTTTAGGTATTTCAGAACACCATGTCGAAACATAGTATCATTATTGCTAAATAAAAAGTTTATATTTATATCTCGAGAAATTGTGTATGTGTTAGAGTAGTATGTGTTTTAGGTTTTTAACTCTACAGCTCTACTTATAATATAATTAATTAATTTATTGTGATTTCTAAGTGATGAGCTAGTTAGAAACTTTTGAACAATGGCCTGGCCGAATTTTATTTAGAACTCATTTTGTGTTTTTACATGTTTCTTACAAACAGTGGCCCATCCTCTTCGGCCTTATTTGTAAGGATTTCATTCAATTTTCTACACCCCATAAACATAAATTATGGATATGCTTAGTAATAAGCGTGGAGGACAAGAATAAATGAATATTTATAAAAACTAAAGCATGAAGGGAAAAATATATATAAAATAAAAAAAACTATCTTACTGAATATACTATAAGTTTGATCATTTATATTTCTTAAAAAACTAATATTAAAAAAGGTTTTTAATTATTTTTTTAGTTAAATGTGCCTTGATTTTTTCAATTTATCCTTATTTTACACTTTGCATCCCACACTTTATAAATAGACACTTTACCTCCCACACTTTTAGTGTACTAACACTAAACACAATGAGTCCCCATAGTCCTAGGTCTAACAAAAAGTTTAAAGACAATTGATAGTATTCCTATAATTAAGCACTAGTAGTTTATTCTTCACCTTTTAATCAACAACTTCTTCACCAACCGATCACATCTTCAACCACTTTTATAACTTAATTGCCACTTGAATAATTTCGAATCCTGGGTTCAATTGATTAAAAGATTTTGACTAACAAAACGAATTTGAACCACCTACTCCATCCATGGCTTAATATAAGTCAGGTTTAAGAGTTTTGCACAAGTATTAAGCAAATAATTGTATGGTATTATTAAATATAATATTAATTGTCTATATTATCCTTGTATTGAAAAAAGAGAATTTTATTTATTGGACAAAATATAATGAGAGAACCAAAATTATATTTAATACTCAGAGTAATATTAAAAACTAAGCAATTAATGCTTACTTTAAATTCTCAAACGAGTTATATTAAGGGATAAAAATATTTTTTTAAAACGACTTATATTAAGGGAGGAAGGGAGTATTATATAAGACAATAGACAACTTCCAGCAAGAATGTCCCAAATCCTACAATTTTTGTATACTCCCTCATTTCCAAGGACAGATATTTATAAAACCTGATTTTAAGGTAATTTTATTTTATAAAATTTGTCTTTATATTAGTTAAGAATTTCGTAATGGTGGTATAAATATAATAGGGGGGTAGAGGGGGTGGGGGAGTACTAAATTTGATGTTCTATCGTCTAATATGGTTGGTGTTTTTTTTCTTTTTCTTCTCCATATATTAAGATTTGCTTATGATAGATTTAAATTTTAAAAATGTAATATTTTCACAAATAATTTTAGCCTGAAAATTGAATAGTAAATATATATTTCAAAAATTTTGTCCATGTATACTGGTTGCTACAGGAGTTAACCTTTTATATGCAAAGGGTTATATTATATATATAACAAAAATCGAATAAAATATATCATTTTCGGACACGGAGTTAGGTTAGATTTGTTTATCAACAAGAAAATCAATAATTCTAGGTTGACCAGTTTCTATTGACCGATCCAGTGACGGATTCAACTCTGTTTTGTACGTGTATCCAAATTATATCTAAATTATTTTTTTCTGTAAAAATTTTAATTGAAATAAATACTATACATTTTTTGAGAGGGGATGCAAAATAATAATAATAATAATATTTTTTTGGACCGGTCATTAGAACGGCCGGTGCAAACGGTCACCGGAGAAGGAGTCCAATAAAGAATGTCTTTTTGTTATACATCTAAACTTGCACAATGATTGCATTTTTTTTGTTGTCGTAGAAATTAAGTTGTTATATTTTGATGCTGAATTTTTAGTTCTTATGTTATGCATTTTGATGACTTTTGTTTGAATTGAAATTGGCTACCAAGTCTTTTATTAAAATCAACTACAAACTTATCTTCTAGTAATCTTTTATTAAGAAATTAATCATCCACATAAACGGACGCAAAATTTATGCCTAATGCAGACTTTGGTATGATATATATAATAAAAGGGAAAAATATATGTACACAGCTGTGTATTACACAGTCGGTTATGGCGATGATTTTTTCATTTTTTGGCTATATAATGACGATTTCTCTAGTCATTGTTATCACTACTATATTTCAAAAAAATCCGTCATATAATCTTATCAGTATAATCATAAATGTGTATATATATATATAGCCCATAATAAATATATATATATATATATATATATATATATATATAAGAAGTTGATGTAAATTTAACATAATATAGTTATAATTATATAATAAATACCGTATGCAAAGCGCAGTAATATAAAACAACGATAAAATTATAAATTATTAAATAAATTGAGAATCAAGTCTATATAAAGTGGACACTCTCATTTTTACGTGAGTAAAAGCCTCTGAAGTTTGGATAATATATAAACGTGGTGTTTGATTGTATCTTAACAATTCACCTCTTAATGCATATTAACATCCCACATTTTTGTATTAAGAGGTCATCGAAATAGTTTAGACTCATATTTGTATCTTAACTATTCAGAAAACCTCTTAATACAAAGATGTGTGTTGTTAAGATGCATTAAGAGATGGACTGTTAAAATGTATTAAGATGCAATTAAACACCACTTGTTGGAACTCATGGACAAAAACATGCATAGATCAAAAGAGGAGAAAAAAAAACTAGTAGTGTTGGTGGTCCTCACGATCACCCCCAGTTCGGACCCTAATCATCCATATATAAATTGATTAAGTAGATTTTTTTTTTGAAAAATCAAAAAAATTTAGAATTAACTAACAAGAAATCTACCATTCTTGATTAAGTTTAGTTTAGTTTTTTTTTTTTTTTGGGGCGGGGAGAGGGGGGAAACCAAAAATATAAGAATTAACTAAAAAGAAGATTCATAGCATTCTTAGCCTGCTTAGCTAAAGATACATATACATGGATCTAAGGCATAGTTCAGTTAAATTTGGCTAAAGTTACTTATAATTTTACCCCTTAAAGTTAAGTTATCTATTTTAGGATTTTATATAAAAAATATTTAATTATAAATTTTATACAAAATTACATCATTTTATTAAGTTGTGTTAGTCAAACTTAATCTAAGGTGTATATTATATATATATATAGGGACCGATTTATAGTCAACATTGTAAACTTAACATTATTCGTACAGTAAATCTCAGTCGTTCATTCACAGATTGAACGGTATAATAGAACCCCAATCCACATTTCAATATGGGTGAGCCCGCAATTTAATTAGTTCTGCGAATGGAGACCCACTAAGTCAGTGTACAAAAATACCCTCTTTTTAAAAATAATTATCGTCCGCATAATTAAACTACGAACTACGTCAAATTGGTTGGAACCATTCATTCTCTATTTCCAACAAGGAAACATTAGTAATTTAATTTTCTATATTATTCCTACATTAAATAGCAACTCATTTTGGTCAATCGGACAAAATATTAATTATATTTCTTAATTTTTACGTTTTCTCTTAAAACGTAAATTAAAAAGAAAAGAAAAAATACTATATTACAAAATATAAAATTAGGCATTTTGTGATAAATAAATACAGCGACATAATGCCTCCTAAATTATAATATTATGATTTTTATGACAACATGGCACAAAAGTCTGACATATTTTTTTCTCAACTTATAGAATGACTAAATTATGAAGCCATTCTTCATTCCCTGTATGGCTGTATCACAATTTGGATGCTGACTTTTCAGCATTGACAATTCTGATGAATAATTAGATTAGTACTCCCTCCGTTTCTAAAAGATTGTCGTTTTAGAAAAAAAAATTTGTTTCAAAAAGTTTGTCATTTACAACTTTCAAGGAGAATAAAATATTTGTTTTCCTATATTACCCCTACCTTTTCCAAAAAATTCTCTCCCTTGTATTAATAATTTTCAACTTCCCATAAAGGGATACTGATGAAATTTCAAACAAATTTTACTTGGTAAATGATACTTTCTTAATCCATGTGCCAAAACCTTAAACGACAATCTTTTAGGAACGGAGGTACTCCCTCCATCCCATTATATTTGACGTTTTAGAGAATTTTTTTCTTCCCAAAATATTTGACGTTTTACAAAATCAAGAATATTTTGCCTATTTGTTTCCTTTTTTACCCTTTCTTGTCCACCACCATTAATGGTTATTTTCTCGGTTTTCAAAAAACAGTTCAAATTCTATTCTTTAATTAGGAGAGAAAATTAGGAGTGAGAGTGTGAAATCAAGTTTGGTATTAATGGAGAATTAAATGAGATCAAAGTATTAATTAAGAGTAAAATAGTAAAATTACATCTATTCTTAATTTATGTGAAAATTTCTAAAGCGTCAGATATAATGGGATGGAGAGAGTAGTATTTAATTTGAAAAAAATCTGCAAAACATAATCATATTGTCTTAATTCACAGAAGGTTCCTCCAAGTCATGTTGTAGTAATTCTGTTTTATAACTTGGGCCAACCTTCAACAAGTTGCAATGAAATGATTCCACTTTTGGTTAATCAAAATCAAACAAAAAAAAATAATGATTACAAAAAACCAAAAAAATATAAATACAGATAATTGATATTTCCACGAGTAGATTTTTGATAGTTTCACAAATTTTTCTTCGCATACATAATAAATGGGGTCTACCTTATATGAGACAGGATCTTGTAAAACTATTAAATTTACTTGTAAAAATATCAATTCTCTAAATATATCCCAAAATGGGACAACTTCATTTTTCATGTAGTCCCTTATCTAATTTTTTTCGCGTACTTCGTCCACATATATATATATATATATATATATATATATATATATATATATAGACTTGATCCTGTCCGGACTCCCAAACAGGCTTAAAATGCGGTCCCTTTTTTTTTTTTTGCTTTTTTTTAAAATAACTAAAAATAAATAAATTATGGAACTTGAATTTTTACATAATACAGTGTTTTAGGTGTGATTTGGATACATATAACAAAACACGTCTGCACAGACTGTACATAAAAAAAAATTTATATTAGTCTCCAAAATATAACAACTTTTCATATTTAGTCCTCAAGTTGTAGTTATTTTATTCTCAAATTATAGTTGTTTTTCATATTTAGTCCTCTTTAATTGCTCAATTTATTTATGGTTGGAATGAAATTGCAGACATTATATATAATCTAAAGATAAAATACGCGAAAAAAAATAGTTAAAGAAACCAAACGTAAAAATAAGTATAATTTGTGAACTAAATAAAAGATTATCCCAAAATTGTTCGCAGGCAATCTACCAGAAAACGAAAAGGACAGGTCTAAACTAATTCTTCTATTTTATTTTATCAACTATTATTTCTATTTAAGAATATGTAACACAAACAAGTCATAACGAATAATTATAATCCAAGGATGCATTTAAGATAAAATATTTCTCTCCTATAGTTGCAAAGAATGTAAATAAAATATTAAACTCTATGGTCAGCACTGCAATATATATAAATAAAGTTGCTTTACTGGAAAGTAAAAGACTTAAATAAACTTTAAATATTTAAGTTTTTCGAATTTTAAAACTTAAACACTAATATTTTATTAGTTCTTGTTAGCCACGTTAGTAATAATCTTTTTGCAGAAGCAGAAATACAATAAAATTCAGGAAAAAAATTTATATTGTTATTAAAGTAAAACCCAAAATAAAATAAAACAAAATTAACTTTAATACAATGGACGTTGAACAGACTAGTAGACTGTAGCTTTGAGGACTGTAAGAACAGTTTCCTTAAGACAATATTTGGTCGTGGCAGGACAAATTATCTCCCAGAATACAACAATGCTCTGAAACGAACTCTACCGTGTGTAGAAAGATTATCACTGAGTAGGACGGAAGAACAAAGAAGAAAGCTTAAAAATCCCACTCTCTACAACATGGGAGAATACTCTTATAACAAGAATTGAAAGAGTAACTCCCAAATATCCAATTAATCCATCATTGATGCCCACTATGCCCACTAAGCCTTCATAAAGTAGGCCATCAATTCTCATTCATTATCATCCCCACTAAGCCTTCATAAAGTATGTTCAATCAATATCATCCGCTTTCTCAACAATCCCCACATGAATGAAAATTGAAAACAAAGGAATTGATGTGGTGATAACTCTCTGCAGTTGATATTAGCATAGGATAGTAGGCATCAACCTCGAACCTTCCTCTGAAGTATATTTACTTTCTTGGTCGACTAGTAGATTTGATGTCCTTGAACTATTCTCGCCGCTTTGTAAACGATGATATACCTCACACAAATACCAACATAACACGGTTTTGGTTCTCATGGTTATGTTCATTATGGTCGTGAACATCTCCTCGGTTCTCGCAAGAATTGAAGAGAACTAAACTCATTAGTTTTCCTCAAGCGACCCCACTTCATTCTCACATAGGTGATTTTATCTTTTGTTCGATTCATCGACACACAAGATCAATCATTAAAAGCATAAATTAACCTTATCCGATTTCATATCATCGCTTATAGATAAGGGTTAGACCCTACAATGATAATACATTGTCATGCAATTAGGTTGTCCCATCAACCTAGATTCTAGATCTCCAACAACAAGGTTGGGTTTTCCTTCACATAGAACCTTTAAATATTTATGGCCTTCAATCCCATTCTTCTTGATGTCGCTTCAACTTGATCTCTGTTTAAACCTTTGGTTAAGCGGATCCATGATGTTATCCTTTGATTTTACATAATCAATAGAGATAACCCCATTGTGTGATCGATTGCTTTAATGGTATTGTGACGACGACGCATGTATCTCGACTTTCACCGCTATACATCACGCTCGTGGCTCTTTTCATCGATGCTTGATTATCACAATATAAACAAATTGTGTGCACAGCCATTCGTGAATATCCTCCAAGAAGTTTCGTAACTATTCTAACCTTCTCCGGTTTTATCCAGAGCTACAAACTCAGACTCCATCGTGGATCTGGTTATGATCGTTTGCCTTGAGGATTTCCAGGACACTGCTCCTCCTCCCAGAGTGAACACGTATCCATTTGTACCTTTGGAGTTCTTTATACCGAAGTATCCTAACGATAGCTTTCCAGTGGTTATCCCCTAGATTACTCGTGTATTTGCTTAAATTGTTTACAGTGAAAGCAATATCAGGTCTTGTACAAGTCATGAGATACATCAGACTGCCTATAATCCTTGCGTATTCTACTTGGTCAACGCTTTCACCTTGTTTTTATAGAGGTGCTGGCTGATATCTAGAGGAGTTCTAGCTTCACTAGAATCATCCTTGCTGAACTTCCCAAGTATCTTGTCCACGTAATGTGACTGGGTTAAAATGAAACCATTAGGTGAACGCTTGATTTGAATTCCCAAAATCACATCAGCCAGTCCCATATCTTTCATATCAAACTTAGAGTTTAACATATCCTTAGTATTCTTCACCATATTTTCATTACTACCCACAATCAGTATGTCGTCAACATACAAACACAGAATAACATATCCTTTGTTTGTGATTTTGACATAAATACATTTGTCACATTCGTTTATATTATAGTCATTAGCCATCATAACATCATCAAATTTCTTATGCCATTGTTTTGGTGCTTGCTTTAGCCCATATAAGGACTTCACCAATTTACACATTTTTCTTTCCTGGCCTGGAACTACACAACCTTCAGGTTGTTCCATGTAGATCTCTTCATCAAGATTTCCATTCAAAAAGGCTGTCTTAACGTCCATTTGATATACTTCGAGATTCCGTAAAGCGACAATAGCAAGTATCATCCTAATAGAGGTTATTCTCGACATTGGAGAATACGTATCAAAGTAATCAAGGCCTTCCTTTTGTCTATATCCTTTTATAACCAATCTGGCCTTGTACTTATCAATTGTTCCATCTGCTTTCATTTTCCGTGTGAAAATCCATTTAGAACTTAGTGGTTTCGCTCCTGCAGGAAGGTCCACTAATTCCCGAATGAAGATTTTGCATAATGGAATCAATTTCACTTCTTATAGCCTCTTTCCATAAAGGACTATCTCGTTGAATTTACACTGTTGTCGTAATTCTCGAGGTTCAACCTCTAAGATATAGGTTAGAAAGTCCGGTCCAAAAGATTTTTCAACCCTTGCCTTTTTACTTCTTCTAGGCTCTACCTTTTCATTTCCTTCTACTTCAACTTCATGTTGAATGTCTTGACCATCTTCATTAACAATCTCAAGAGATCGCTTTGAACCCGATTCAATCTCTTCACGTTTGCATGGAAAATGTGTTCAAAGAATGAAGCATTCTTTGATTCCATGAATGTGTTCTTGTGTATATCGATTCTTAGAATCATGAACAAGAAACCGATATATGCGTTCTTGTGAAGCGCATAACCAATGAAAATACAATCCACCGCCTTTGGACCTATTTTCATTTTCTTTGCAACGAGCCAAAACTTTGCAAGGCACCCCCACACTTTTAAGTAGTTATAGGAAGGTTTCCTTCCTTTCCATAACTCATATGGTGTCTTGTCTAATTTCTTACGAGGCACCTTATTTAAAAGGTGATTAGTGATAAGACACTTCCCCCACATGTTCCGTGGCAACCAGAATCGCTTAGCATCGCATTCATCATCTCTTTTAGAGTATGATTTTTGCGCTCCGCTACCCCATTAGATTGAGGGAATAAGGTGGAGTAACCTCATGAATAATACCATGTTGGGAGCAGAACTTACCAAATGGTTCAACGATTCACCACCACGATCACTCCTTACCACCTTAATTTCTCTTATTAAGTTGGTTTTCAACTTCCCCGCTTATAAAGAACAAATTTCTCTAAAGCTTCATCTTTGCTTTTAAGCAAATATACATAGCAATATTTTGTACTATCATCAATGAAAGTGATAAAAAATTTATTACCCCCCCCTTGTTTAGATAAATTTTAAATCACATACATCACTATGTATCAGATCAAGTGGTTCTGTATTTCTTTTAACTGTATGAAATGAAGATCTTGTTAATTTTGATTCAACACAAATTTCACATTTATGTTTATGATCAAGTTGGAATGTTGAATATGTTGTTGTAAATTAATTAACCCACGAGGTATTATAATTTACATGTCCAAGTCTACCATGCCATAAATTAAATGACTCAATGATATAAGCGGAAGAAGTATTATTCTTATTATTAATCATTGCATTGACTTCTTAGAGATGGCATTAATTTTCCACATGCCATTACAAACATACCCCTTTCCCACATACATTCCCCCTTTTGACAAAACAAACTTGTCCGATTCAAATACCATCCTAAAACCATGAATGCTTAGGAGGCTGCCAGATACAAGATTCTTCCTAATTTCAGGAACATACAAAACATTCTTCAAAGTCACTTCTTTTCCCGAAGTCATCTTCAGAATTACAATACCACTTCCCTTGATCTTGGAAGTTGCAGCATTGCCATGTAGAGCTTCTCCCCATTCTTGCTGGGAACCAGTTCAGCAAAGGAATCTTTGTCACAACAGACATGACGTGTGGCATCGGTATCCAGCCACCATTCCCTTGGTTTTGAGTCAACAAGGTTGACTTCAGAAATCACAGCACATAAGTTGATGTCAGACACTTCTCTAGCAATTTCTTCCACAACATGTGTTTCATTAGGCTTCAACTTTCTAGGCGAATTTCACAATCGGAGGACTTGTGCCTCACCTTTGTTGCAATTGTAGCATTTTCCATTAAATTTTGGTTTCTTGAAATGCCACCCTTAGACCCAATTGGACACAAATCGAGGCTTTTTTGCCTTTCTTGAGTCTTTATTGACCTCCACCACATTCACCCTAACCTTCGATTGGTGGGCAACGTTGGAAAATTTCTTCTTCGAGCCTTTGTTGTCTTCCTCAATTCAAGTCTAACAATTAGTTCTTCAACTGCTCATCTCCTTTCGCTTATGCTTAAGGTAATTTTTGAAGTCTTTCCAACCGGTGGTAACTTTTCAATAATACAAGCCACTTGAAAAGATTCACTAATTACTATACGTCAAAGATGAATATAATCACCGAGTTCTTGAACTTGATTCACAACAGCTTTTGGAATCAACTATTTGAAATTCAGAATTGGCTCACTAAAAATTTCTTAGCGCCAAAGATCTTCTCGATCCGTATTTTCGGTCCAAGGATTCCCAAAGTTCCTTTGTTGTTGTCTTAATAATCATATACACTATAAAGTGCATCAGTTAGACCGCTCAAAATATAATTACTAAGAAAGGAAATCAGATTATTTCCATACCTCAATCAGCATTGAAGTGGTGACATTATCCACCTCATCATCTCCGATAATGCAGAGGATCATCCTTCAAGCAATTCGCCAAATTCAAAGATAGTAAGGTAAAACAACATCTTCGTCATTGTTAAGTCTTAAAATTCACACCAATGAATTTTTCCGTTTTTTTTGTGATTGACAGTATAGTTTTGGCGGGGAGCCGCAACTGAAACCGGACACCAGAATAGGACTGAGAACCAATGTTCTGTGAACCAGATACGTTATGTCCATCGGTGCCATTCTGTGAACCAGAACCTAGATTGTTCTGTGGACCAATTGGAACAATTTCATTCTCAGGAATATTCATTCGAAAAATACAAATGCACTCAAGTTAGTCTAAAAATAACAAACTGCTTTTGAATAGAACAAATTATTATTTAATTATTCCAGAATCGGTCCAAGTGAATATTAACTCAAAGCAGTCAAAATAAGAAAACCAAGTCAAGGTATTCCAAAGCAAAGGTATAACTCGAACTTAATAAAAGATTAACCAAAACAAAAATATTGTCTTAAGATTGTTAGCCACGTTAGTAATAATCTTTTTGCAGGTTATAAATACAATAAAATTCGTGAAAGAAATCTATATTGTTATTAAAGTAAAACCCAAAATAAAATAAAACAAAATTAACCTTAATACAATGGACGTTGAATGCAGACTAGTAGATCAGAGCTTTGAGGATCATGAGAACGCTTCCTTAAGACAATATTTGGCCGTGGCAGGACAAATTGTCTCCCAGGATACAACAATGCTCTGAAGCGAACTCTACCGTGTGTAGAAAGATTATCACTGAGTAGGACGGAAGAACAAAGAAGAAAGCTTAAAAACCCCACTCTCTACAACATGGGAGAATACTCTTATAACAAGAATTGAGAGAGTAACTCCCAAATATCCAATTAATCCATCATTGATGCCCACTATGCCCACTAAGCCTTCATAATGGCCATCAATTCTCATTCATTATCATCCCCACTAAGCCTTCATAAAGTATGCTCAATCAATATCATCCGTTTCTCAACAGTTCTAAGACACTGAATCACAATATTTCTAAATTCCTAGAAATAAAACCTTATAGCCACCGGATTTAACATTTCTTGCTGGGATAAATCACGCGCCTGTGATCCGTGGCCCATATGTTTGATGTTAGTGGGAGTCGAATTTTAGACCTCCGGGTTTACGGATGATCCAAGTTCTCCCTTAATCCACTGAGCGGCGGGATTTTATTTATAAAAAAAATAAGGATATTAAGGTTTAATATCTTAAACCACATAAATAAATAAATAAATAAAAATATACATATTTCAGGTCCTATACTAAGTAGTAAGAGTAGTATATATTCTGCAAATGAAGCTATATATAATGGTATTGATCAATTTTTCTATAAACCGACATATCTTCTCGGATCCATGGAGATTTTCTGTACATGGGAGGGCAGATCCATGCAGATATATAATCGCACTGAGATCAGACTTAATTTCTATATTCAATCAATATGGCCATTACCAATGAGTACTTAAGTTTCAAAAATGCAGTTGGTCAAAAAAGTGTGAGGCAGCAAGCATGATTTAGAGTGCAGAAGACAAGTTTTTCTAGTGTCAAAAGTTCTTCAATAGCCGTCATGATGACACAACTGATCGAGAAGGGAAGCAAGTAAGTGCGTGGGGGCTTGCATGTTTACTAGGGAATACTCCTAGTAGATATTCCCGAACTCTTATTTGACTTATTTAATAATAACATTTTTTTAAATACCAAATTTTATTGTCAAAATTTGACTTTAATAACTACTCAACTATAACTCAAATAAGAATTGTTATATAGACAAGTCAAAAAGCATTTTTCGAACAAAGGGAGTACTTAATTTCGACAAAACCATGTGGTCATTGCTGTTGTCATCCACCATGAGTTAAGCCATCATTCTTAATGATAAAGATAATCTAGATTAGGAAACAATCGAGAGTGCTATTTTAATCATCTCACTAAAAGTGCCCTAAGTAGCATAAACTTGAATAATCTATTCAGGGTGGGTCCAAACTTTTTGGGGCCTCAAGTCAAATCTTAAACTGAGTCCCTTTTTTTAACTATTCAATGCTAAATTAAATTAATATTTATGATTTTATTAATTAGAATTTCATTTTTCTTGGTCTTTTAGATACATAATTATTGATCAAACTTTTATATTAATTTTCTCTAACATATTCTTTTCAATTGATAATATTGTTAACCCAATTAATCTTTCTTGGGACATTTGATGGTCTTCTCAATTTTGGAAGCCTCAAGCCATTGCTTAAATGGCTTAACATTTGGGTCGGCCTGAATCTATTGACCAAAATACTAAATATTCTTAGGGCATGTTCAGAAATGACTAATTTTAAAGGACTTATAAGTTAAAATATAAGTCGTGGCTTATAAGTAAAAACGTTCAGCATCAATTTGACTTATAAGTCAAAAATTAAGTTAAAAATAATTATGAAGGTGTTGGCTCATAATGACTTGCAAGTTAAAATAAATGTAAAAATTACTAAAAATGACATTAATAAAAAGATGGGCAAAATAGAAGAAATATAAAATAGACATTACATTTGGGCAAAATAGAAGAAATATAAAATAGACATTACAAATACTTACTTCTTTTTTTTAACTTAAAACTCAACTTAAGTACAAAATAAGCTATTTCCAAACAGGTAAATGGTAACAAATGACTTCCAACTTATAAGTCATTCTCGAACAAGCTCTTAGTGCCGAATTATAATTGCAATATACATCGATACGTGGGATTAAATAAGATTATAACAGTAGTCCATTATTTTACAAATTTTTTAAAAAAAATTAGCACTAATACTTATCGATATATAAATTCACAATATTTATCATTTTTGAAAACATTATAAAACTTCATGGAAACAATAAAGACTAGGAGAAAAATAAGTATAACTAGGGTTGGTTCTATTCCTTCTAAAAGCTTAACAACTCTATTATACATCCAAACTACGTTGATTTGTCTACGTGGTACCCGTGACATCGTTGACGTATACTTTTACATGTTGCTCCCCAGAATTGAGGCCTAAGACCTCAAGTTTGAAAATTTGGCCACGAGAACACCCAAACTTTGCTCTCGATCGATTTCATCTTAAAACACATTGCGCACGGAGAGGGGTCACGACAGTAACAAAAGGCAAATCCCTCAATCCCTCATCCAATTCCCCAAACCCCAAATATTCGCAAAAACCAATAATCGTAGCACAAACAATCGAATTACGAAAACCAACTATATCGTCGTTTAAATTTGAGGGTTTTCAGTGGCGAGATTGAGGTGTAATTGATACTTCGGAGGCGGTGGTGGTGGCAGTGGTGATGGCGGATCTGATTGAGCTTTGGATCTAAATAGAGGATCTGAGTTGAGGTTTGGATCTGTGTGGCGGATCTAGGTTCAAGTACGTCATACCTAAAGTATGGAAATGACTCGTGGTCAGCTCGCTAGCGATGTAACTATGTCTGTACTACATTAAGGCCAAGATGAAGAACAAGAATTTGATTTGGGAAAATAGGAGTGGCATTAGTTATTTTCTTTAACAATTTTTGTTGAAACTTGTGACTCATAACATAGAAGTTAGTGCAGAGCGTAGCTAGGGGCTTCGCCCATGATGGAGGTGTGGCGTGGGGAGCCAGCAAGTCTGAGGCAGGCCGCCCGGCGCCTGTGGCCTGGTGGAGTTCTCAAGACTAGTAAGATACCTTGGCGCACACATGGATAACTTTGTGAGCGCCTTGGCAGGCCATTTAATTTATCAAAGTTTTTTTGGAAAGACATTATGAGTAATTGAGACATAATGTGAAATAAGATTAGAATAAGATTAGTGACTATAAATACTATTTATTATAAAGCTCTATGTAATCAAGGAATCATCAATAAACAACAAGCCGCTTGTAAATCTTAATTTTCTATTGTCGTACGCGTGTGTAATCCTAAATCCTAACAGTTTTCATGTAAAATATCAAAAAAATATTGTAAAAATATCAATTTCCTATTGTTTTTGTTTTGAAATTTTTGTCGTGGATGGAAGATCATTCGATATGTGGAAGAGGTTTGGGATATTGTGTTTCTTGCTCTTTGGGCTGGTTGTTCAAATGAAAGTATCACCATTGGTATCACTATCGTCTATTGATAAGAACTCATCTCAAGTTCTTGCATTTCTGTTTTTGTTTGATTAAGTTCTTGCATTTCTGTTTTTGCTTGATTTTTTTATTATTATTATATTCGGCTGAAATTTAATATTCTTGTCTTATGTAAAAAAGGATTCCAAGACCTCATGCACCCAAGTCTTATGAGTAATTTTTTTATCATTTAGCCATGAAAGGCTTGGTATTATTTTTTTTGCTTGATTTGCATATGCTCCATGTTAATAAAACTAATAAAATTATTTAAACAAATAAAAAAATTACACTTAGAAAAACTAATAAAATTATTTAAACAAATTAAAAAATTCCTGAATTTAGCAAATTCTAAATTCTAACGATATGAAAATACTGAAATACATAAGAGAGACGACGATGGAGAAAAGAGGCAACCATGGATATTGGAGATGTTTTAAATTAACATGGGTACATTTGTTTTTTAATATTATAATGGAAAAAATGAATTAATTTAGTATATAATTTATTTCTTGGAATAATCTATCGCTCTGTTTAAAATGGACAAAAAAAAAAGAAATGGACGGAAAATTTAAGCTTTCTTTCCAATTCTTATGTTTCTGAGTTTTTTAATAAACGGAAAAGAAAAGAAATGGATAGAAAACTTGGCCACTTTTCCTGCCAAAGTTTTCCGTCCAAAATTGGCCTGATTTGGACGGAAAAGAAATTGGAATAAGTAATATTTTTATAATTCTCATATTATCCTCAACTTTTATTATAATAAATTTTAAATTACAACTTAAGTCCTCAATTTTAAATTTTCTATTCTTTTCTATTAAAAACTCAGAAACAACACAAAGGAAAACTTCAAATTTTCTATTCTTTTCTTTTCTGCTTCTAATTTAAGTTTTTATTCTTTTCTTTTACAT